>OX424479.1:12880646-13486479 GCA_949152455.1 Lithophane leautieri | reverse complement strand
ATAGATTACAAAGAGCAAGAGAACGTGGAGTGGGACTATTATAGCTTAGGGCTTAGCGTTTCTGCCAGGGTTGCGGGAAAGTCCGAAAGCGATACCGGGGCCCTTGGCAACAGGCAACTGAAGGAACACGGGTGGGTTTTAGTCAGTAAAAGTCTGACACGCCGTCCCGCTTCGCCCAGAGCGGGAGAAGTCACCTGATGATTTCTCACCATCAAAAAAATAAAAAGAGGCTTAGCGTTTGGTCACGAAACCAACGATGAGGAGCGGTGGTCGAGCGGGAGAGTAAAATTCGCCACCGCCCGCTAGTTTGGTGCCCGCAGGCTTATATTGTAGTGATGCCCTAGCTAGAGTAATCTTGTTACTTTGTACACTAGAAAACATCTCGTGAGAATTTATCCTTTCAAGGACGAGGCGCGCGGCGCTGGCACATGACTGCTACCATAGAGATATAAATATAGAGTGCGCGCAACAAAACTATGAACAGTAGACACGGGTTTGAACAACACGACGTTCCTCACCATACTCACTTGTCAGTTCGAGATTCATTCATTTGTATGTCACAGTGAAGCGGTACAAAATGTTATTTTGAGGTGTTGGGACATTCAATCATTTGTATCGGACATTTGAAGTGCCTCTTGTATGTCCTACCCAACACTAATCTATAGCTCACTTGTCTACGATGCGTACTAAGCGATTTGTGCAATACGCGCACTCTTATGTAATATTATATTTCTGTGTACTGCTACAGTTTTTGCATATCCTAATATACGAGTATATTCATACATAGTATAAACTGTGCTATGCATGTTATGTACACAATTACAGTTAACACGTCTGCTCCCATAGACTTTGTACAAGTATGACTAACGAAATACAATCTTCTATGACGCATAAGGAAGTCAGTGCCCCTAAAATCGTCTGCCTCTCAAACGTCCTTCGCGGCGACGAAATGTCCCGGCAAAACTTATGTCTGTACTACATAGTATTACCATTAGTCTCACCTCTCCTTGTCTTATGCTTGTATAGTCACCCACCCGTAGGGTTACGATTTCGAAATTTGAAAAGTCCCTATAAAAAGCCGGACACTTTAAAAAAAGTCGTTATCTTTTTAATCTTTCTTTTTTGATACCCATTTAACAATTTTATGTATTAAAAAAATATTATACTCGAAAAGGCCGGGCCTTACCAAGGGGTATCGTGTTACCCAGTTACTGGGTTGTGGAGGTCAGATAGTCTGTCGCTCCATGTTAAATATTGGTATTCAGCTGCATCTGGTTAGACTGGAAGCCGAACCGAATATAGTTGGGAAAAGGCTAGGCAGGATAGCGTCTTACTTCAATAAAGGAGGTTTTGTTAGTTCAAAAAATATGGGGTTGACAGTACGTTGATATTAGGAGGAATATCTTGGTTTAGGAGCTAGGTTTCATTTGTTTCTGGGTTAATGACAGTCTGGGATATTGTGTGGCTAAAAGTAGATCTACACATAAGTATGTTATGAGAGAATTTGTCAGCCGGTGTAGGATGTTTTGAATGACATCATAACTTGTAACAGGGTTCGCGACAATTTCTCCTGCCTATTTGATAAAGTATGATCATTGGAAATATGACGTTAATATCCAAGTTTGGCAACTGAAACACTGCTTTTGTTAGCATTATGCTGGTACCTCCTGCTCCCATAATTTTGTCAAATTAATTTTAAAATTGGCCGATTCATGAGTTGCAACAATTAATAACCAATCTATAGATTTAAGTCTTATTAAAAAAACCAATTACAATACACTTAATTTTTTGACCACTTTATAACCTAGATAGGAATCTTCAATTAAACTCTAAATTAATAAATTAGGTTACCATATGAACATCTCATTTGCAGTATTTTAATATTTAGTTAAGAATCTCCAATGCATGTTATTAAACCAGTATTTAATTTCTGGTGTACGACACATATGACTAAAGTATGTAGGTCTGGGTAAACCATAATTATTATCCTTATCTGAATAATTATTGTTAATGCTGCAAATTATTAATTAATGTTAAGCATCCATTGATAAAAACCTGCCGTTGTCCGTGTATGGTGATAATAATTACGAATGTGTTAGGAAACCAGTCATTTTGTTGATTATTTTATCCTGTAATTTGTATATGGATTTTTTTTAAAGGCAATACTGCGTGCTTAGCAAATTGGTGGATCTTACTGACAGTCTACTTAATAGACAGAAGATATTGTCTGAGCTCTGAATAAAAATATTGCTATCTTATACTTGCAGATAATATGAAATAGATGCAATAAATTTTTTGCTGTCAAATGTAAAACATTCTGCCAAATTCGACAACTAGAAATTATCTTCTTCTCTTTCGGTTTAGTCTGTTCTTAGTAGATAAGATATCATTTATTTGTTTAGATAGCAGTATTTGCAAATCAGTTTAAAAAAAAAAACGCCTGAAACAAACATTCACTGATGGCTCAATGATATGACTAGTGCTTAGTGTCTTATGTCCAAGAAACTACAGAAAATTTTGGGTTAGGCGCACAGGTTTTGCAGTATAATGGACTTATACACCAGGAGGATACATCTGATCAAGAATTGCATCTTACATCACATAAATGTTGTTTGTTTCAAGCACATTGTCTATCGCATTTTGCATAGCACTTTTTGCAGTTTGCACTTGCTGAATGACAAAACAGCATATCTCCAGAATCGATTCTTTTTATACCTACCCTACTCTTGTAATCTGGTTTCCATACACGAAAATATCTAGCATTTCTAAATATTATGTCATTTATTTAGTAAAATTCTACTGTCTAACTGAATTTAATTTTCCCTAATGCTTGCAAAGGCGCGGCCGGTGCCCGGATTGGTGAGTTTAAAAATAAAATGGCGGCTTTTTTGTAAATGTCTGTCCGTCTGTTCACGTGTAGCTGGTACACGCTTGGATGGGGTGCAATTATTTCCGTATTTTTTTTTGTTTTTTTTTGCACTGTACCGCTGCTTGAGTTGAATAGCTTGATTTGCAGCACCATTCTGTTAGGAATACTTGAATAATTCAAGTCCTGTTTTACCATAAGACACAAAAAGACAGGTTCAGGGACTTATAGATCCATTAAAAAAACATGTTTTTGTTTTGTTCATAGGCATGTATGTGCTTGCTATTTCATTTCTCGGATACGGTATAACAAGAAAACACGATACCGACCAATTGGGTTAGACAAACTCATGTGTTTTATTTTTATCGTTCGTTTATTTTAGAATTATTTTTGAACAAATAGAGATTAGCATACTTGTAATGATTAGGAACAATTCACGCTTCTGTAAATGTTAATGCACTGTGTATTGTCGTCACAAAAATCATTAATCTGGACTTATTCCATTTTGCCGATGAACTCCCTGTTTTATTACCCAATATTTTCTCACAAATAAGTATTGGACAATAAAAAAGGGCAATTAATACCACAAAGCACTTTAGTAATAATTAATTCTCAGCTGATAGCCATTTAATAGAAACAATTATTAGTTGAAACAACTCATTCATGTATATTGTATAGGTCATAGAACACAGATAATTTTGTAATGATTGCACCTAAGTACATTCGATACACGTTGGGGTGACATTCTTGGTATCTATTTTATTGGGCCATTATTTGAATAGCCACTGAGCATTAAGATAATCCCATTTTGTGTTATTGCAACTCCTTGGTCTATGGCCTATGATCATCCATCGCATGTCTAGGCGGCCATCTTACTTTATAAGACATAATTATGCTCCATATTTCATACCTTTCATGCAATTGCGTGACACACATCACTACAGGGTCAAATAAAATTTGCTAGCGAAACTTCAGAGACGGTATGTTTATCGATATCTGAGGCCCTAGACAAAGTGACATTCTATCAGCGATAACGATGATGGAAAAGGCAAAAATTTGTAGGACTGACATAAGCTATCGAAAAGCTTATGTCAATCCTGTTGAAAGTCGTTTTAGAAATACGAAACGCTTTCGAAGCAATTGTCACTTGTCTAGGCCCTCTGTAAACGATTAAAAAAAAAGATTTTCCAATCTCTATACGTTCTAGTAATTACAGCTGATTACGGAGTCAACCGGGTAGTGTATTTATTTGACATTATGTTGATTTAGAAAATCAGTTTTTTGTTTTATTGTGTTTAGATAACGATACCCATCACAACTGTGAAGTTTCGCCAGCTAATTTACCCTGTATAGTGGTTACTAAGAATGTTGCCTTAAATTGCACATGCACTGTAAATCGTTGCATGGTTTTGATTGACTTTTGAAACGCTTAGCGATGCATTTGCAGCCTATTTGATGTTAAGGCCCTGAAAGCCTTATTTCCATGTTAGCTTTGTTTATTTGTTAATCGATTTCTCACAAAAAATTAAGAGGAAGCAGAATGCTTTGATCAATTCATTGTTCATAGTGCATTCAATGCTCTATGGATTTAAATAACACTCAGTTTCTAGAAGCATGGTCAGCAAATCGGTTGTCAAATTTCATGTTATCCACATGAAATTTAACAACAGCACGCGTAGCATGATCACTATAGAAACGGGTTTTGTCGACGGAAGAATAGACAAAATGACAGATGCACAATCACAATCTGTCATTCTGTGATCATGCCTACGCGTGCTGATCATATTGCTTTTAGAAACAGTAGAAAAGCATCCAGGCTTGGATACTAAATCCGATTTGGGCTTGTCTAATGAGCCTGTTAAATTACCTGCCATAATGAATCATGTCACTAAACATGACAATTCATGATATAAAAGCCACACAGAAAAGAAAAGCATGTGTGTAGTTACAATGAGTCTGCTATTCGCTTATGTCGATTTATGACGTTTACCAAACTATCATAGCGTAGTTTGATAAACACAGTAATATAAATAGTTATTAAAAAAAACATTACACTCCTTTTTGGGCAGTCGTGTAATTAACCTTCGGGTTGTAAAATACTGTTCTGTGAAAGGATTATCCATATATTTTTGGGCTAAAGGTGACAGTGCCGGACAAACAAAAACAAAAGCTTTATTCCGAAAGAGTACGTTTTCCCTAAATTTTTTATTACTACTAGCTATTACTTTAATTAGATTACTATGAATTATTTTAACTACAAACAGTATTTTTCAAAATCGTATATCAGCGCAGGGAATTGCCCTAAGGTTTGACCCATAGTGAAAAGTGAAGAGAACAAATAACATGTTCTAACGGAATATATCATTTTTTTTATTTGGCACTTACCTAATTTCGCCCAAAATGAATGATCTCCTTTATGTCAGTTGATTGACACTATGTTGGTCAACCAATTACAACTGCTAACATAAGATTTACTGATCAGATATTTGACCAGGTTCTCGTAGAAGTAACTCACTGTAACTAACTACACATATGCCAACCTCATGCATGGCCGCTACATCACACTCACCACTTCCCACTCAGAACACGGTTCATTCTGCTTCTATATGTCCAGGATATGACATGTCTCCGTTCATCCGGCGTTACGCCAAGTACCTCAATGAGAAGGCGCTTTCCTACAGGACTGTGGCCTTTGACTTCTGCAAGGTTAAGAGGGGGTGAGTAGAAAAATGAGTTAATTTCTTGCAGAATACTTGTTATAATAAAGAAAATTTTATTAAAAGACCCTATACGTAAGCGTGGTGATCAATTTACTTAGTTCTGTAATGTGAGAAGAGGCCTCTGCTCATGCATTGGGCTAGTTACAGGTTGATATTGTAACCTCAGTCCCTCAGTACAGTACAACTATTTTCTTAATGTCCCTCCGCAAACTTCGTGTTTCGGCAGTCGTCGGATTTCTCTCAATCGACTTGGTAGTCGTTGGAGAGCTTCCGGCCTGCACCAAGTGCAAAAGGCAACTGATAGAAATCCGACGACTGACGAAACACGAAGTTTGCCGAGGTACATTAAGAAAATAGTTGTCCTGTACTAGTTAACGGAGCATACAAATGCTGAGATTACCAACACCAGGCAACCACAATAAATTAAACGTCCAATATCCACGCATGCACATTACGATATGGACTTATTAAAATTGCTTCTTACTCGTATTTCCTGTGTGATGCTTATAGGAGGTCTTGTTCCATCATGTAGGTACCTTCTATTGTATAGATACAGCTTTCATAGACAACTTCGTTTCTTTTTTAAATCCACAGTAAGGAAGAAGGCTCCCTCCGGATGATGAACGCAGAGAAACTCCTCAAGACATTACCAGTCTTGCAGGCGCAGTTGGATGGACTGCTGGAGTTCGACTGCACAGCCAACGATCTCACTAACGGCGTCATCAACATGTGCTTCATGCTGCTGTTCAGAGACCTCATCAGGTAATAGTGACGTATCATAATACAAACTGCTCAAAACAATACCAGTCTTGCAGGCACGGTTGGACGGACTGCTCGAGGTCGTCTCACTACAGAACTTTATACATATATATGGCATATGACCCAAAAAAATTTTTTTTTTTTCATTTGGGATACCTGCTAGATACTCATCACGTCTGCGGTTTCGCTCACAAATTTAATTTGACCCAACATAAATATTGCTTAAAGTTATGAGTCGTTTAAATGTCAAAATATGTATGGCTAAGTAAAAGTTATATATAGTTAGTTAGTAGTATCATTACTTAACTTTATGAAATGTTTATAAATAAGCACCTGAGCGTTTATACAATTTCATTAAATTTATCCAGGATGTATCTAGACATTTTAAAATAAGCATTAAAGTATACAATAATTAACACAAAATTAAATCATTCACATTCCAGATTATTCGCGTGCTACAACGACGGTATAATCAACCTGCTGGAGAAGTACTTCGACATGAACAAGAAGAACTGCCGCGAGGCTCTCGACCTCTATAAGAAATTCCTCATCAGGATGGATAGGGTCGGAGAGTTTCTGAAGGTAAACCATCGTTTACTCGTGAAAGTCAAAGTCAAACAATTTATTTCAAGTAGGCACATTAAAGGCACTTTTGAACATCAAAAACAAAGAAATAGAACTAATTCTAGTTGCCCCTTCCAAAATGTAGTTTTCGTATGGAGAAGAATGGGCAAGAGACTCCACCGTTACTCTTTTAAAAATGTTTTACAATATTTTGTATACATCAATTATATGTACATATAATTTACATGTGAAGACGAATGATTTACACCCGGCTTCCCAAAGGCCAATTTAGTCTCCGATCTCTAATGTCAGTTTTTAAGTTAGTTGCTGTATTTAAAAGAAAGAAAGAAAATAAAGTCTGGATTTGTGCCCCGTAGATGGCAATAGGCTCGCCCCCCTTACATGGGACTTAAACATAACTGGTGAAATGTGGGTGCACTATAGGTGCACCTTTACCTAGCCCTTCGGGGAGTTATGTTATGTGCAGGTGAAACGTTACTCAAAGGTACGATAACGTTATGTAATAGTGTTACGTACAGTTCCAATAACCATTTATGAACTTATTTCTTGGCAATATAACGAAAATCTATCGGAACGAAATCTTCAACTATTAATTAAGTTACCATCCGGGTGGAACGGTAGAAATTATGGTTATTGGAAGTATACGTAACGCTATTTTAACGTTATTTCATAACGCTCCATGTCCCTGGTTATGTGTTAAAAAAATACATTTAACTGACCCAAGTTAAGACACATAAAAACAAACAGAAAATTTTTTGTTATAACAGTATTGTGTGCCGGATTGGCAGTCGGATACAGAAACGGCCAATCAAATTACTCGACATGTCTGAACATCCTTTCAGAAAAAGGGGAAAAAATACATCATTATCATTATTGCTTAACTTAACGTATCCAATTTAATTAAAATAGCAAGTATTTCATTTGAAACAGCGGATTTATTTTAAAATTCTTCATCATATTGCGAAATTCTAACTTCGGTATTGTATTTCGGAACCCAATTACTGCGAAATAATTGGGTTGCAGAGTTCAGATGGTATTCGCTCCGTGAAAAGACAATTTCTACCGCATTGGGTGAGTCTAAAAGCTACCCTAAAACAGACATAATTAATCCTATTTCCCATTCTACTAATAGTATACATGTTAAAGCTTACATGTTTGTGTGTTTGAATGTTTGTGGGCTTTTTTTTAAAACAATCATGCTATAAGAGCATTTTGAAAGCTGGCAACGTAGCAAACAGCTGATAAATATTTGCTCGCTGCTTTGATTAATTTGTCACTATTATAAATTTAAATTAAGCATGCACCAGGACGCATGCTTGATTTGTATGTAAACACGAGCAATGACAAATTATCGACAAAATCAAATAATTTGTTTTTACTTTATAATATTGAAAAATTAATCAAAATAGCGAAATATTTGACAGCTATTGGCGTTGCCAACTTTGAGAATGCACCCTCTTTAAGGCTAAATGGATTTGAATGCTTGGCACACAGGTAGACCATACGCTGGGTTAATATATAGGATCCTGGTTTACCGACCTCCACGCGGGCGAAGCTGCGGGCAAAAACTATTAGACACACAATTTTACTAACTAATTTTTCATAACACTAGTGATTCGCTCCTGCTTCGCACGGTTTTTACGACTTGATGACAAAACATCGTGGTTTCTTAGTTATGTTTCTATCTTTAATATTAACGTATTATACACATTAACCTTCCGGAATAAATTCTCCAAACGATTGTGCAAACCTCATCAAAATCTGTTGCGTGGTTTAGAAGAACAACGCGGACATACAGACAAACACGAGAAGCGACTTTAGTTAATAATGTGTAGATTATATAAGCATAGTTTCTACCATGACCTTTAACATTTTCTTGGCAGGTAATTAACTAATTACGCCCGAAACATACATTACACAAAAAATAAAAAAACACTAAATTCGTTGAAATATAAGAGGTGGGGCGCCACGTAATTCTTATTCAACATAATATTTAGTACAGTATAAATAACTGTAATGACGTCAGACTTCTAAAATGTTGCCAATTTTGTTTTTGTATAAAAATGTTTACACACATCGCGTAAAAAAATCCAGTCAAGGTTACGGAAACTGTACAGAATTTTTTGTGTACCTAAAAGAGTTCGTGTAAAGGCGGGTTTAAACCAAACGAACACAGAACAAGAGGAAGAGCGTTCTTTTCTTTATATTCTTGAGATTTGAGTATGGATTACGAGAGAATGCTCTATCGCTGTTTACACAAAATGAATTTGGTAGTGGGGCCAGAATGTGCATTCGCTCGTTTGGTCTAAGCCGACCTTGATAGGGACAATTAGGATTTGATTTTTCGATGTTACTCGTAAATTATGTGAAATGAGAAGACAGAAGTAAATATGCGAATTTATCTGGAGCATTTAAAGTAGTTTCTAACTAGTCCCATCTAGAAATATAGAAGTAACTGCTGTTCTGTATAACAGCACATTTTAAGGATTACGTATTTCCACCATCTAAATGTTACATAATTACATACTCAAAGTATTATCAAAGAACTGCGCTCAAATGTAACTCAACAAATCACCGTTATTCATAAATTACATTACTTAAATGGTGTTATGGACTACTTCCTCTTTCACTTCATCGTTATCTGTCTACAGCATGAAACTTATGGAAGAAACCGACGTACAGCACCAGCCCCAATGAAATTGGAATAATCCTCCACCATTCTCATCTTTATCGTCATTAAAATGGTGTAGGAAAATAGTCCTTATAATCATGATCACTTTCTCCCCAGGTGGCAGAGAACGTGGGTATCGACAAGGGCGACATCCCCGACTTAACTAAAGCCCCCAGCAGTCTGCTAGATGCTCTGGAAGGACATCTGGCTACCCTTGAAGGCAAGAAGGGCTCTGCTGCCAATACTCCCACACAGACGGCTAGGTGAGTTTCTGATCCTCGTAGAAATATAAGGCCGGTACACATTGGTGAATGCGCCGCGAATATTATGACAGTTAGTGCTCCAAGGGGGCTACAATAAAATACACTCTTAAAGCGGTCGGTGGTAGACAAAAAAACGGAAGTTTCGAAACAGCTCATTTTGCTATCCTTTCCGTGTGTTGCGAAAGAAACTTAACTAATCTCCGTGTATTTACTCCAAAAGTTGAAAAGTCACGCACGAGCACTTGTATAGGTTATACTTAGCAAAATTCAAAAGAGATCTTCTGCACGGGTAGCATATCCACCGTAGAAACGGGTTTTGTCGAAGGAAGAATAGACGAAATGACAGATAAACAATCACAATTTGTCATTTTGTCTATTCTTCCGTCGACAAAACCCGTTTCTATGCCGGTCATGCTAGGCGTGCTGGTGGACACGCACAGGAAATACAATAATTAAAAAAGAATAACGATTAGATAAGACCAATTTCATAATAGTATAAGTACCAACAATTCTATGTTGTTACGATTTGGAAAGAATACTATGTTCGACCCTACATCAAATTTTAAAGTTGCTAAGTGTATAAATATTAGAGTCTGCTCGTGACCAGTAGCTGCAGCGTATTCGCGGCATATTCTTCAATGTGGACACATCCTTAGACCAAACTGCTAATTTTATGCAATATTGTGCATCACACAATTTATTATACACTTGCTGAAATAGAAGACTCACTACTTTCGGTTTTTTACTTTCCTTACCAAGTGTGTGATGCAACTCAAATGTCTTGCAGAACACGTACCTACAGTATAACTATTTTCTTAATGTGCCTCGGCAAACTTCGTGTTTCGTCTGTCGTCCGATTTCTATCAGTTGCGCTTTGCACTTGGTGCAGACCGGACGCTCTCAATCGACTTGGAAGTGTATAGCGTAGCAGCTGTAGTCGTAGTACTCTTTTATCTTAATGTAATTTATTTATGGGAGGAAATAGTTTAAGGAAAATGTTTTACAGCTCTATATAGTTCACACGGAAATCAAAACAAAACAACAATTAGTTTAAATTACTATACACGATAAATCTAATAATTGATGGCCATGGAAATTAGCGTTCGTTTGTATTCGGAAATGCGATGATTCTCGAGAGACATTAAGAAAATAGTTGTACTGTACATATGTGTCTGTGATGCGCCTTAACCAACTTGCAGGGTGTCATGCATTCAGCAAAAGAGTGAAGTATGCAGGCAAACAGCAACTTGCAGGCATGTTTTATTACTTTATCAATTTCGTGTTCAAACTAAAGCACTCTTAGGTCCTAAACCGGCTGTAGCATGGCGGTCACCTAGAGACTACGCTGAATAGTTTCATGTGCTCCCAAATTTATGTTCAGAAATGGTCTGAGAAAAAGGAATTTAATGTTTTTTTTTGCACTAGGCAAACGTGCACCGCTGGCTTTGCTGAAGAAGCCACATGAGACACGAACCTGGTTGTAAAATAAATTGAACACATGCATTTTGTCCCCATAGGGCAAAAACTATAAAACGCAATCTGCTATGACTCTTACCTACATACTTCTTTTGCTTCATCCACGTTCATATATCTGGGGCCGTACTATGAGGTGATAAAGCCATCATTGTTCAAGTATGCGAGAGGGAGATGAAGCTATACAAGACGAATAGCACTATTTCTTTTGCACAACGGAACAATGATTGCACTTACACGTCAAAATACGACCCCTGGTCACACATTAGCATAGACATTAAGAATGGACAGAGCTTTAGCCTCACAAAAGTGACCAGTACCACTATGCAGAAAGAGACAGAGCGATTGTGCGACCAAAATCGGTCTCTTTTTTGAACGAAAGAACCTGTCAGCGCAGAACGATACACTCTTGACCGCCAGTGACGTGGACCAATCAGAATTCTAGACAGAGACAACTACTGACCGCACATTCGCTTAGTCTCTCTCATACTTTTCGATTTGTATTCACTGCAGAACTGAATACTACTCAGTCCATTCTCTATTGTCTATGCACATCAGTGCAGCACCTTCACAATATACCTGTCATGTTGACAGTTCACAAATATTAATTGCGTTATTTATCTTCATTCCAGTGCCCAAAAGAACGTAGCGAGCGTGATGGGCGCCTTGTCCTCCACATCGTCGTCGTTCGGCAACGCGGCCGCCTCCACTCGGCTCGACAACCAGCCCAATGGAGCTTCTCCGCTGTTTATTGATGACACGCTCAGACAACAGGCTCTGGCTGAAGAGGAGGCTGCTATGAATCAGTATAAGGTAAGAGAGAATAGTATGGAAAGATCTGAGAGGAAATAGGGTCGGGTTTTTTCTCCATAGAAAAAGTCATAATTCGAGGTTCGGCTCTCGTCTATTTCCACCTCCTTGGACTATATAAGACCAATTTGAAATATATTTAATAAATTGAATAAGAAGGATATTTATTGTGCCCCTATGTTTTTCTTTTTTCATTTATAGTTGTCAAATTTGTACAATAGGCCTCTGATGACAGCGGTCTAAACAGGCAATTTTGAGCATTTTCTGAGGGTTCTAGTGCTTCTAAAGATAATGTATCATCAAAACGGAAAATAGGGGCACAGTAAATATCTTTCTTATTCAATTTATAAAATATCTTTCAAATTGGTCCAAGTTTTTAAAGGACCGATCAGTAAATGGCTGACATGCTTGCATCACTTGCATGCATGTTTGCTGATGTGAATAAAAAGACAATGCCCAATCATAAAGAATATATAAGATATGGCAAAAGTTTAAATTGAATGGGACTTAAGAAACCAGTAAATGGGTGGTCAGAAGTATGATGAAAATGAACTTATCTTTCCAAAAGATTAGTGTGTTCCTTAAGTTGGATCAGCTGATTTAGCAATACCTGGTTAGACTGGAAACTTGTGGGTATATATTCGCACTGAATCACAGATTCGTGATTTGAACTGACATAAACAAACTCAAGTTTACACTGCTTTTTGGACTAAATAATGTCTTATAGCATGCTACAAAATCCCTGCTGCCAATTTATCAACTATTACTATACAAAATAACATACTACAGTGCTACATTACACTAAATAATTAATTGTGCTTACCTAACGGTAATTTGTAGGGCATTCGAGCTTGGACAACTAAAGGAATATTATCTAGATGTAACATCCAAACTTCTAAAGTGAGTCTTTACATCCTCTGTGATTAATATTAGGGTTGGTCATGATCACATTTCTATATTATTAACAAGAATATTATACTTTTAGCATGTGTTCGATTCCATTCAACCATATAACTATTGAAACCGGTGAGGGAAAATAACGTCACATTGTAGATTTAGTTACATACCTATTATTCGCTTCTCAGTTAGATAGTAGGCAGACGAGCTCTATGTGAAGGAGTTCATCCGGGGTAGTACTACAGGTTGACCTCACCGCTGTTCCGCGCCTGACGTACTTGTGCGGCTCACAGAGCGGGAGTGCGGGCCGCTCATTCGTCACCGCTCACCGCGCGTCGCTCATTGGTCAACGCTTCCCCGCCTCGCCGCGCATCCCTATGGCGCGGAACAGCGGTACCGATCAGACTATACCACCATACCTATGTCTACTGCCAAGCAGCGTTGCTGTGTTCCGATTTAACCCTTCGTATCCACGCGAGATACAATGGCTGTTTAGTTGTGTCTGTTATTACGGTATACGAAAGGTTAAAGGGTATTTCAGCTTTGTCTCACAGAAATAATTTCCATAAGCGGCGGTGACCACTTATAATTACGTGGGCTGTCTGCTTGAACATTAAAAAAACATAACCAACAAAATATTTCAGGTTCGCTTATACCAAGGTGAAGAATGGACAGGCGAAGAAGATATTAGTGAGATTACTGAAATAGTAGTAAGATATAAACCCAGGGTTATTTGTGTTGCTTAGAGTACAAAGCTTTTGGGAGCAGGGAAAGTATGTGTGTCATTCTCACAGCAAATATCATAAGGTGTTAACGAATATTTTGCTGTGTATAAGCAATGTTCAGAAAATTTGATTTATGTTCATGTGATATAGTCTTTATGTCCGTGCTATAAAGGGAATATTATATGCTGTGTTTTATATGTATTTGTAAATGTCTATCTTTATGAAAATTATCACCATTTCTTGCTACGCGTCAGCAAAGGGATATCATATTTTTGCTACAGTTTCTATGGGAAGATTTTCATCATATTTTGTGTTTGGGAGACATCACACACAAATTCATACATTGCACAATTTCCTTTCTCACACATTTGGATGTATGTCACCAACATCACAGACACAAGTGAACTTATTGGTCAACAACTTTCTACAACATAACTTCATTGTAATCATAAATGATAAACGGTACACTTTTTCTGCATTATCAATAGACTGGCACACTAAATATAAAAGATAAGAAAAACCAGGTTGTTTTGTAAAAAAAGCTATGAAACATTTGTATATTATGCGATCAGAGAAAATGAGTGCAATTGGCTAAAAATATACTGACACCGCTAAGATTAGTCAGGATAAAGTATACAAAATTTTAAAGATACTCAGCTGAAATATGTTATTCCGTTATACCGTCACAAGCAAATCATACTCATTCTGATCACATAGTACTGTCCTCATATCACCTACGCTTAAGGTGGCGGATAAACCATCCCCCAACCACCCACTCAAAAACAACCCTTCTTACCCACAGAACAAAGTCCAATCTCCGACGAACGCGGCCAACAACCCGTTCCTCTCTTCAGCTCCTAGCAACCAGAACCAGTCTATAGTGGACTTGTTTGGACCTGCGCCCGCTGATATATCGAGTGCTACAAGCAAGGCGTCAGATGATCTGTTGTCGCTTGGCAATCCGTTTGCTGATAATATGTTTGGAGGTAAGTCACGAGGGAATTCATAAAATGTTGGGTACAGATTGGGCCAGTGATGGTTATTTTCTTTTTCTTCAGTAGAGAAATAAGAACCGCCTCTGTGGTCTAGTGGTTAGACCACCTGTCTCAGACCCGAGGCTCCAGGTTGTCTGCTCGGTCTGATTGGTGGTAGGGCTTTTTCTCAGTCCACCTAGCTAGCTACCACCATCTTAATCTAAGTCTGTCGCCATAACAAGTACAAGTATTGTTGTGTTTCGGCAGTTAGAGGTAAGATAGCCAGTTCCTCTGTGGTTGAGGATTCCGGGTGAAGCTCGCGTCCACCTTCGGCCTGATTATCACTTACCATTAGGTGAGATGCAGGCCATGAGCTTCCCCATAGTGGTAAAAAAACAGCTGTATATAAAAAAAAGAGAACTGTCTTAACATGTACCTAACTTACAATATACTACTATTAATATGGTTAGGGAATGGAGTAGTAGAAATATGTCAATTAGCAGCGCGTGAGAACATTATAAGTGCCGTCAAACAGTGGCCCATTATCTTTATTCCAAACTCCAACAAAATACTCCTCTGTGAGTCGTTTAGTCTGTCGATTCATTTCCTACAAAATCTTACTTTACTTGACTACTTCAAATATATTGTTTGTTGGTCCAGTCTGTATCCACAATCAGACAAAGTGTAAGTGACACATTTAGCAGAACAGTCATTTGAGAAAATGGATAATTTAATATCCATTGTTCTGACTTACTTTTTAAAAGTTTCCAATTAATTTGTAACACTTAGGTGTTACAGACAGACATGAGAGACACTAAAAGGTGGTCAGATCTAATTCTATTCGATCTGATTATGAATTGGTCTAAAAACAATGTATATTTTCGTGTAACACTAATAAGAAGTACATAACTAAATAAACCTATGGAAACCTAACTGACTAAAATTATGGCTTACAGTACTAAAATATTTGTAATAGTTAATATTGTTAATTAATTTTCCACTGACATAATAATTTTAGTCGGACACATGATAACATTTACGAAGTATATCAGAATATAAAAATGGCTGATGTTACACAATCGCCATTACACAATATTTGGAAATGACATCAACATGACAAGTTTTAAACAGGATTTTCGAGCCAAAACTGTATAAAAATGTATACACTGTTGTAAATAATCTGGTGCTAGTAGAAATCTAGGAAAATTGGGAAAGCACTACACATTACCCTTCACACTGTATTATATAGCACATCCCTTAGCCTAATGGGGATGGTTGAAGCACTGTACACTCTATTCACAAATACATAAGGTTCAGAATCGCCACAACAAACTGAATACCGATGCAGTACACAATACAATGAATAATTCTCGAAACTAATGAGTAGAGGCATTTGTAACTGGTAAAGTTTGTATAAATAATGTAATTATTATTTTGTATAAGATGGGGCCACCCATGGGGCCACCTCTGCTTATCCCTTCGGTGAAAGCAATCGTGATATTATGTTTTCTTCATATAAAATCATCGTCAAAGAAGCACACAGCAAAAAAATATTGCCAGCTACAAATAATTTCAAAACACATACATAAAAAACTACAATTTTAGTAGTACTGCATTGTTATTAAGTGCGGCAACACTTTTAGCGGCGCCTGCGACGGGCGCGCCGATGTGGCCACAACAACAACAACAACAACAACAGCCGAGCAACGGCTTCGCGGCCTTCCCGCCTCAGCAACAGAACAACTCCTTTGTGTCCGAGGCTAACTTCTCTAATGTTTTCGATAACACTGATTCGGCAGGTGAGCTTTCACTAGTAGTCATTGTGCTGGGGTTGCCGTGTTGTTTGGTGATTTCTACTATTTTGGTGAATAAAATATTTTTTGCGAATTCAATACATTAATTATCCTGAAATTGTATACAAATTCACCAAAAATATGTCATGCGCAATTGAATTCAAAATGAGAGTCAATCTAAATATTTGATTTCAGATATTGTACAAAGATGATTGAAAGTCAATATCAAACAAAATGGCAGCCCAAACCTTGCTTAAAATAAACATCTATTTATGGTGATGGGAATACTATGTAAATTCTATATATTCTTTGTAAAATTAAATGTAAAAAATTTCTTGTGCAAGCTGCCGCGGCTAATCCGTTCATGGGTATGGGAGACCTCGCTCAGCCAATCTCTGCGTCACCGGCCCGCCCCCCTCCCCCCTCCATCCCCCCACAGCCTAAGTCAGCCTTCGATGACCTCGAAGACGTCATGCGCATGTCTCTGGGAGGCTCCCCGGCCAAATCCCAGCAGCCAATCACACAACAGCCTCAACCAATGGCAGCGCAGCCTTTCAGTGACGTCATGTCCATGCCGATGTCGCAGCCGATGATGTTTGGATCGCCCGCACGACAACCTATGATGCCGATGGGAGCGACCGGTTCGATATTCCAAACATTTAAATGGACCGTTTTCATTGTTGTTTTTTTAATAGCTTGCAGAGTTGCCAGTAATCAACGTCGTATGTGCTTTTTAATTTTTTAATTCACAGGACTTTTAATTTTTAGTTTTTACCCTTTGCACAGGTTTTGTGTCGCATTAATTTGTAAATAAGCCATTGTTTCTGTTTAGTTAATTTATTTTGTTTTAAATGTTTATAATTTTTGTTTTATGTATTTGCTGTAACACATTATCGTAATCCTTAATTGAACCTTGATGCTACCATGAAAAAGTCACGTTTTAAAAATCAAACCACATCTATGTTCACTTCATACAAGTAATGCTATGTTCAATTTAAATCGAAAGCATTAAACACCGCATTTATAACTGAATAATATCAACATTTCGCTTTCTGGTTTATTATTACTTATCATAAATATCGAATACGGCTGAAAATCGTCATTTATTCTCATAAGGTTTTGTTAGTAATCACTACTACGAACAAATATGAGCCTTACCACGGCTGACTAAGGTGCGTTACAGGTCAGCAACCGCAGCAGCAGCAAGGCAAAGTGTTGACAGGTGACCTGGACTCTTCGCTTGCCCAACTGGCCAACAATCTTTCTATCAACAAGACAGCTACGGCGCAGAAGTAAGTGAGATACCCTAATAGATGGAAAAAAAACTTTTTTTATTTCCTACACTCATTGTCATGTGCTAAAAGTAGTTTGGTTAAGTTTCAGTCAAAAGTTCTACATTCAAAACAATTCGGAATCGCTTGATCAACGCGCAAGAGACTTTACTTCTAATGCTTGTCACTACGCGCTTACTCAAGCATAAACACTAACGCCTAAGCAAAAACACTTTACATTTAATTTAATTTTGCTTCATTGCATACAAAAATCACAATAAGTTAAACCCATATTTATCACTAAAAATTATAACAAAATTCTACTTCTACATAATACAAAAACTTTTTGACTGAAACTTAACGTGTTCAATCCGAGTGGCGTCAAGTGATTATAGCTAGTTCCATGCCATGATATCTCTTTGGAAATATCATGACAACAGCACCTGTTTATTTATTTTTTAACTATAATTAAACTATCATGAAACAAGCTGCCTTTTCATATTCAATCAAACTATCTGTGTAAAGAATTAAACTTGGTCATTTATAGAAAGGCAACTTGTAATGAAAGCATTACTGTCATAATTACCGCCAAATTTTACAAAAGTGACAGTTCTAATAAAGTTGCCATATCAAAAAAAAAACATCTCCAAAATGTTGCGTTTAGAATATTATTTTTTCGAATTTTCGACGTGATGCTTTCATACTTACCATGGTACGCATGTCCGTACTCACACCATTGTGGTGTCGACTAGACCGATGCAGTGGAATTCGCCGAAGAACGCGTCGAAACCTGGCCAGACGTGGACGCCGCAGCCCATGCAAGCGACTACGGGAGCCGGATACAGACCTATGGTAAGGAACACTGCTTTACACAAGTAGTTTTATAGTTGGCAGAATTGTACACGCCATATTTTCGCTTTTAATAGAGTAAAAGTTTAGTGAATTACCAAAATTATTTTTAAGTTAGTCTAAAATTATTATTTTCGGGGTCAAAATCAAGAAGGAAATGTGTTTTGTTTTTTGTTGTGATGATCAACTTTCGGTGAAATACAGCTAAAATTATAATGAACATCATCGGCATTGCCGTTTTAGTATTTATTATTTGGTTACCTTTGCTTCAATAGTTATTTTGGCATCGCAAACTCTATTAGATACACTCCTACATATAGAAAGCGTGTTGGAGTGCACGATTCTGACAATATTAAACCCCACGTCCATGGTTTCTCAATATTCAAAATTAGAAACGAAAGAACCTGGTTCCCGGTTCTGATATCTCATTTTATAAATTCTAAGCTGCAGCTATGTCTAAAGAAAAGCAAAGCGGCCTTTGAGAACCATAGACAAAGTCACAAACAACAGGCAGCATTACAGCAACCGCTGCGCGATTCTGTTGCTTTAAATGTCGCATCATTTTATGCTAAAACCTTGTCTGCTTTTAAAGCTCGCTCTTTTATGTTCTTTCTTCCCGTAGCATGCCTTCCTTTTTGCGTTGCAGGGCCCAGGCATGACACTCCCAACAATGCCCCATACTATGCCCCATGCATATCACCCCCCGCATTATATTATGGTAAGTTTGCTACTTTTTTTGTTTAGTTTTTTTTTTCTTTTTCGCTTCGCGTAGTTTACACGCGTAGTTTAGATTTTTCCCTTGTTTGGCAAGATTTTTTTTAGTTTATTTTGACAACGCAATCTGCTTATCCTGAAATAGCGGATGTTAGGTGTAAACCTACAAATAAACTATTCTTAAGTAATACAATACTTTTCAATATTTCAATTTATTTTCTAAATTAAGGTCTTGGCTCACTGAGTTGTAATTTAATGTGTTACATACGAAACATAACAAAAAGTTTTAAATACTTTAGAAAAGCCCCTCAACCCTATGAGCCAAAATCATAAAATCAATTTAATTTGAAATAAGGTAATAATTTATTTAGTTTGAAAGATTTCCTGCATGTATGAATGAACTTTTGAATGATTGTATGAAACGTTTGCATGAATAGTGTCCTCATGTCACCTCATACTTTTTTGTTGAGAATGTTAAGTGTTGTTATTCAGTGTGATTAATTTTGTATGAGCGCATTCTCTTGCTGTTTTCTTCTGATTTTGAGAAAATTGCAATATCTCCTGGTCTACAATTTCGAAAACGATTATTAAGTTTTGTAAGGTAAATTCTTCTAGAAGTTTTCTATACACTATCTCAACATATGCGGCAGCATTGCTGACAAGTCAGCAACTATATAAATCTACTGTGTGTAAGAAAATGTCATGTTGTAGTTATAGTTATCTTAACAAAAACTTGAATTCCTACCCACAGCAACAGCCAGGCATGGTAATGGGCATGCAAGGCGCGCCAATGATGCCAATGGGCATGGCCCAGCCCATGCGGCCCGCCGTGCCTCCGCAGCCCGCAACCAACCAATTCAGTTAAGCACCACCTTTATAATTTGAGGTTTACGTTCATAAGGCGACCCGACTGCTTAGAATATTGAACACCGGTATATGAAGCTGGTTCAACGGCGATCCTACGTAATGTGTTAAGAAGAAACTTAAGACAAGAAAGACTCATGTCTAATTATAAGGTTATTTGATGTAATAGCGAAAAGTATTCTATTTAGTAAAATTTTTGAAAGTATAGGATTTCTATGTAATAGGTTTTGTTGGAATTGAAATTATGATAGTTTTGTTTTTGAGCTCAATTTTATTGAATTTATTTAACGAAGGAAATAACTGAACGTTAGTTTTTAAGACTTTTGTCACTATTCATGCTAATATTATATTTAAAGTATTTTATGTGAATCAAATCTTTTAATGTATTTCTGTCTTCAAATAAACTTCTTTAAACATCTTATTATACAAAATACTTGATTATCTCAAGTATGTTTGTAAAACGATCAAAAGCAGTCGGGTCATATAATGTCATCATTAGCTGACGTGGAATTGGTAGGTCACTTTAAGTGCATCGTTTTGTTGCGATTTTTAAACGGAACATAATAATGTCAATAAGGATGCGTTCATTACGAAGTTAGGATTGCAAGTCGAAAAAAAAAGTTATTATAGCTAGTTATTTTTTAAAGTTACCTGTATTTAATAGTTTGATGGGAAACGATTGAATGGATTTCTCACCTTCAGATTTTAATGATTTGTTTTCCATCCTATCAAAGTAATTACTTTGTTAGAAATACAGTAAAGAGTTTTTTGTTTTCTTGTATCACATTAAAAATTGAGACAACATGTAAGTAATTTTTATATGAATATATTTGCCAATCCCTATGATTATGATAATAACATTATGAATACTTAGTTTTGATTGGAAACTATGATATGTATTTGAATTAATTGGAAATTAATCTTAAATCGTTAATTTCTGTTTTCAATTAACTTTTCGTTATTTGACTTATGAAATTTTTTTATGAAAAAGGTGCGCAATTTTTATTTTATTTTTCAAAATTATACACATCACATTCCATACTTGTACAAAGAGGAAAATAGTAATTTATTATGAAGTGCTTGTTAACTTAGATTATTTCCTACCTTTGGCATAGTCAGTATTTATGAATTGGAATTGAAGTGAGTTCTAGTTTTTTTTATAATTTTTTATTCACTTTCGTGTTATCATTGAGCTGAAAACGTAAGATTTATTTTCAGCATCAGATGCATAAATAAAGTTAAAAATCATATAGTTATATCGGGTAGATGCCACATAGGTACCCTTAATAATACTATTCTATAACTTGAACTATATACTTATTATATTATGTGTATAAAAATAAATACTTGCATATTTAGTCATATAATAAGCCTACGTGTTTTAAAAACGAATGTAATTTTTGCGCTAAAAGTAAATCTGCTTTTGGGTAATAAATACAATCGATAAAAAAAATACTTATTTCCATATCCTCCAGTTATCTTATGTAAAAACTGTATTTGTCATATAGAATATTATGTATAGAGGGTTATGCATTAGATTGTTATAAAATTAGATGTTACGGGTGTATTATAAATGTATGGCTGTTGTGAATATATGAACTAGGTGCTTGCTCTATTAAAGGCCCCATTTCACGATGAAAATTAAGAAAACAAAATTACCGCAATATGAAAGATTATCCAAAGATCTTATGTGTATGGGACCCGAAAACTGCTATGAATATTCATTTAACGCTCTATAATCGTTTGGGGCGTTAAAAGTTGAAGTTTCATGGCAATGCAAAAGTATGGACTTAACAAAAATACAGTTGGATATTGCCAAATATATTGGAACATAAGTCTACGCCCTTACTTTATATAGTCTTAACAGTTAGTAGCAATACTTTGTACAAATGTAATAGTTGAAGAAAGTAATACCGTTCGCTTCTTGTGATATTTCGTTTCTAAAGACTGCAATCAATTTTGAAGTATGAATATATGCTTTATTTTTATGAATGTTTCTTAAATCTATCGTTTGGACAAAGTATTGTGTTATTGTTGCCATCGTTAACGCGTTCATAATAAAATTACGATATAATTAAATCACCCGTGATTTTCGTATGGCAGCACTGTCAATGTTGCTGCACTATGATCAGTGTTACTTATAAAATATATATTCACAGGTACATGTAGCTGTATTATATAAACTTGATTATTACTGTAGCATAGACGCAAGACATAATGTTTGAACAGCTCAGCCGTGTGGTTCACTGGTATATATAAATATAGGTGTTGCATAGTACACAGTGCTTTACCCTAATCTCTTACTCCAGCTTATTCCACATTAAAAAGGCCAATGACTGTCTAAATTTCGTTATTGTATCAACATTTTTGCTGTTCGGTCGTATTGCTAAAGTCAGGTAACTACACCGATTGTAAGCATGTCTTAAAACGTTTGATACCCTATGCAGCTGATTTTAGCAGTATTACACGGTTCTATCGCTGGTTTCATATGCGTTGTAGCGATGTTAGGCTTATTTGATAATCCAAATTAATGATATATGATATCATTTGCAATATATGTTTGAGATCTGTTGGTTATTTCATCAGTTGAAATGATTGCTAGTATTTTTGTGCAATATTTTTTTTTGTAATTTTTTATTCTTGGCAACACTCAGGTCGTTGTCGTTAATGTGTGCTTGAATGAAAATAATCTGCAGATTACCTGCTTTCAGCCCATTAACGTCAAAGTGTTCATGCAGCTTTTGAAGTATTATCATTTGAATAATATATTTGTCAGAGAAGGACCAGTGATTTGGTAGATGTTTTCAATTGGCCATTCTGTACTTCTTAGAGGGATGCTGTGATGTCAGGTGAATTCGACTGACTTATTTGAGATAGGTGGGATTCGCTCTTAGTTAACTCTTTAAGTTTCTTTTTATAATAAAATACTAGTTAAACCACAATTTTTGAATTAGTTTTTAGTACTCATAGTGGCCTTTAAAATTTTTAAGTTGTAAATTTTATTCATTTATTCTTATTAATGTACCTACTGAGTTACGTTTTATGTAAATATCCCTTCTATGTTATTTACTAGCTCTGTCTTTAGATATTCAATTTAGTTTATTTATGAAAATTAATAAATAAATCAATTAATATTATTTTTTCGTTTTTTATTTTGTTTACCCCTATGTTGCTTTAACCCATGGGTCCAGATCGAGCCTATCCAAAAAATGGAGATATGTATAAGTTCAAAAAGCCCTAGAATTTCATTTAAAAATAGAATAGTTGATCGGCTATCAATAGATCAAAGAATATATTTGTCTATATACTAGAATATTGTGTGTCTGTTTACCTCTTATTCCTATGACAATACATTAAAATTATGTAACGGCCTGTATGTGTCTAAGAAAATTATTGGTCTGTCCTAGAGAATTATGCTTTAAGCTTTGTCACAGTTAGCGTTTGTTCACGTGTCCTAGGACAGTCCATAATGATGGTGAACCTAGTCGTATATTCAAGATCACAGTATTAAAGTAGCACTTCATAGGTGTCTATCAGAAGTTATAGCTGTGAAAAGCAATTAGTTGGATAAATACTTTCAGGTTACTTTTTAATTTCTAGATACATATTTTTGTGTAATATTAGCTTATATGCCTTCCAAACATGATCAGTGGTTGGGTATCTAGCTAATTTTAGTATTGCACGCATTGTGCTAAAATCAAGTGTTAAAAGTTAAAAAGATAATTTATTTGTCAAACATGCGTTTACATACAATTTGAGCATGCGAGATCTTGAGTTGTGTTATGCTGGCACTGCTTATTGGTCCGAATATTCGCGTTAATTGGACAATACACCCTATAGTTATCGGAATAACAATCATTTTGTATTAAAAAAAATATTTTCACAGATACGCCAAGAGTAGTGCCAGCATTATAACCAGCCAAATTACATATTGTAAATCAATCTAGAAAAAATGTAATAATAATAATGTATTTAGTCATTAAAAGGTGACCTATCGGAAAATATATTTTTGTTAGAAGCCAAGTGTTCTCTACTCGTACGAACAATAATTTATTGTAACAATGTTTCTTCATTGGAACTACTTATAGCTTTTGAAAGTTGTGTACTTATCTTGTTGATTCTCAAATAGTGGGGCGATTGATCTATCTATTAACACAATAAATTAATAAAAGTTATCCACTGATGTTTTATTTTACGAAATATTTTCTGCCCTGAAGTATACATACCTATAGATTGTCACGTTGCGTTGGTTGGTCTAATGATCACTGAACACGCGAATGCTGAATGTGGTGTCCTGGGTACGATTCTCGGGTCGGGCAAAGGGAATAACTAACATAACTGGCAAATTGTGGGTATACTTAAGATAAACATCTGCTTACCCCAAAGGGGAACACAGGTGAAACGTAAGTCACAGAGTACATTTTTATAGTAGTAAGTAAGTAATAAATTTATTTGTTAGAATATTGTTGTTACATAGGTGTTACACATAATATGATGTCCATAATATTCTGCTGTTTCCAGCGTACAAATATTTCAAAGAATTAAAATTAAAAACAAACCGTACAATATCGAAAATAGGGAGACGTTAAATACTATCAAATACAATGTTTATTAATTATAATGTTACGAATTATTAAATACAATGTCAGGGGTTAGTAATTATAATGTCAATAATTATTAAATACAATGTCACGGGTTATTAATCATAATGTCAAGAATTATTAAATACAATGTAGAAAAAAGGACAAAAAAAAAATTGGGTAAGTAAGTATAAGTAAGAAAGGTACTGGGTTCGATTCCCAGGCCGGGTGGTGTTAACGAGCTTTTTCTTCAGGGATTTCTTAATAGCAGCCTGGTGGTGGAGTTGTGGCCTGTTTGATGGCCATAGTTTCGCCTCCTATTACATGGGACCTATATATAAGTGACAAAATGTGGGTGTACTTACTTTAGGTAGGTACAACTCAAGGAACATATACGTACCTACGGCAAGGGGTACATACAACTCTGCCTAACCGTTCGGGGATTACAGGCGGGAGGTTATGTGTACCCTTTATAAAAATACTATACTCCATTTGAAATAAGATTAGACATAAATAAGCTTTTTGGATTCTCATGGAATACTATCGTTCTCGCATCTTGTACTGACTACAACAGACAGAATTTATACTTAATGGAAAAAATAAACAAAACTATAGGGAGGTTCACTGAAATCAATGCAAAAACTACCGGATTCGTTCAGGTTTTAAAACTGCGACTAATTATTAAAGAATGCTCTGTGAAGAAGTCAGTTCAGGTTCGCACAGCCTAAGGCTTTTTGTCCACCGCACCGTGAACGGAACGTCCATGTCATGAGAATGCTCTGTGAGAAAGTAAGTTCAGGTTCGTACAGCCTAAGGCTTTTTGTCCACCGCACCGTGAACGGGCCGTCCACGTCATCTCAACAGGAATGAGACGAGATGGAGGCGCCGAAGTAGCAACAGTAGGTCTAATAGTCAGTCACTCGTTCATGGTAAAAAAAATTGTGTGATCGCTTTTTACCCAACTTCCCGAGGGAGAGCCCAAAAGCAGGATTAGTAATTTTTTGTTTATAGTAGCTGTATGGGCGGTTTTGGTAATTCTTTTATACCTACTGATATGGAGTTGACTGTACCGATTGCTTTTATGGGTACCTATGTAAACGGCGCACTCACTTTATTTCGAAAGAAATGGGACATTTATAAAACGGTCCCACTGAACAAACAACAACTATCGATATAATAATTATGTACTGCTGACCCTGATAATTTGTAAAAATGTATGTAATGGGACTCGGATCGGCAAATACCTAAGTTCATTCTGTGAACCAATTCGAGAAAGATGCACGAGTTGATATCGGAGGAAACTGAAATCGATGGCCGTAATAGTATTTAAAGACGAAGGATTGGGTTTGTCTTCAAATAAGCTGAGGCTCATAATCAATTAATCATACAAAGAAAATGTGAATTAGTAGTACTTAATAATTCCATGGACAAAATTGTCTCAGTTTGTTTGTTTCGTATATCAGGGAGATTTTTATGAACGCAGCAAAATTATGACATTTTTAGAGCTGGCAACACAAAATCAATCGATGACAGCGACTGATTTTCTCCTATCGTCGCTGACGACATTTTGTCAATAAATTGTAAAATTGAAGAGAATTTAGTAAACTTTTCGTAGTGTATAGTGTTAAATAAGCCACGAAGATGGCAGACAATGAACAGAAAGCTATGCAGTTAATGGCCGAGGCGGAGAAGAAGCTGAGTTCTTCGAAAACTTTCTTTGGTTCACTTTTCGGGTGAGGACAATGAGTTAATCATTATTTTGTTGATATTGCCCTAATTACGACTTAATTGATTTAATTACAAGCTTCTTTATAACTCGGGAAGCAGTGAATGCATAATTCATGCATACATTAAACTTTAATTGCCTAAAACTTTTTCGAAAATTTTAATTTCATTTTTGTACCACTTTGGCAGACTGAGTATTCTAATTGAAAGTACCGTGGCGCTGTGAATTATGTTCGCAATTAAGCACGGATATTATAAAGATTTCGCATTTGTATGTCGAGTTCTAACCATGAATAATAGTGTTAACTAGTCTACGATTCCAATGAGAGTATGATTCATGTACAAGGCATTAGCAGCTATCAGGAAAAAACACTCATTTTATGTACCATTTTAAAATTATGTTAACAGGTTTTGAGTTGTTGTATTTGTTCTGTGTCTCATGTTGAGCTAATGAACCTATTAATTCCTAAATTAAATCTGAAAGAAACACCACAAAATCAGCTGATCTGTGAATTAACTGTAAAACTTTCATAATCATATCTTTATAATTATGTTAACAATATTACTTTTATTAATATGGTCCTTTAACACAGACCATGACCTCTGAATTTGTTTTGGCATTTCTTCTCAGGGATCAGTCAGCTAGAAAATGCTGGTGGCTTCTAGTGTTAAAACATTGACCAAAAAATTGATGTGTGAAATGAAATGTCTTAAGATCTACTTACAGAAAAAAACATTATTGCATTTCATTTATAAAATAGTTCATGTTACAAAATAAAAATTAAATGTTGTGTTGAAGATAATGATGGGAAAATTTAATCATTTTTTCATTTCCAAATTTTCCACATTAGTAGGAAAACCTAAATCTTAATTATAAAGCTGCCCCAATCTTCAACACTAAAGAGACAATGCAAGAAGAATAAGAGAATGTTGTGTATATTGCTAACCGCAGTTGAAAGTCCAGAAAGGATTTGACATGATACATTACCTCAAAAAAAAATGAAACTGATTAAACAGTGGCTGATCGCGTCATCATCATCATCTTTCCAACAAGTTTTTTTTTTTTTGTTATCTGTCTCTGCCCTCCTGTAGGGCAAGGGTCTACTCAAAATTATTCCATGTGTCCTTATCTTGATTAATTTATTTAAAAAAAACACCGTATGTAACAGAATATTGCTTGTGGTTGGTGATGCATATCTTTTTCTTTCATACATCAGCAGTGATCTCAGTATTTACCCCCTTTTTAGCCATATGATCTTTCGTACAGCCACTTCAGGTTTGAATTCTTCGTCAAACAAATCGGGATATCGCAATTTTCGATTTAGCAATTTCTGAGTTCTGGAAAATTCAAACATGTGTTAATTATATTTAAAATGAAAACAACAATGAAATTATATTATAATTTCAACAATGAAATTATATTATAATTTCATTGAACATATACTGAAGGTCTTTGCATAATAATTGATACATACATAAACATTTTTATTTTTGTATCTACGTACTAATATACATAATCATTCAGTACTTTGTAAGAAAATAAACCTTGGGACTGAATTCAGTATGTAAATTTCTGCTTTGTTAGTACTAGTTATGGAGTTAGTATAATTCATCTTGAAAATTACACATAGAGATTGTGATTTCTTGAGAAAGGTGTTTTTCTACAATATTGTTTCTTTTCAAATACCAGACTGTTATTATGTCACTGTAGGAAATAGATATACCCCTTCTCATACAACTAAGGCTTGAATATTCTTTATATGTTATCTAAACTACTATTATTATAAAATAGCTACAGGAACACAGGGCACATTAAAAAAAAAAATATATATATATCATACCAAAAAACACACTTCCTTACATATTATAAAACAAAGTCCGCCGCTTTTGTCTGTCGTCCTGTACGCGATAAATTCAAAAACTACTGCACCGATTTTCATGCTGTTTTTACCAATGGATACAGTGGTTCTTGAGTAAGGTTTTAGTATATAATAACCGACAAACACGCGGGCGAAGTCGCGGGCATCAGCTAATATATTATAAAGAGGTAAAATCACGCACAATGGTCCACCTTAAGGACTAAGTGCGGAAACCAAACCCATAACATAGAATGAGATGCAAAATTGTATGTTTGTAAGAGGTGCACTCTGGAAGTACGCATCTGATTACAAAAATTCTTTCATTGATAAGAATCTACACATTACCGAGTGTTATAGGATGTCATATGGTATAGTTGAATTCTACACGGACGGAAGCCGCGGGCTGAAACTAGTTTTTATTTTAAAAAAATTGTTGGATCAGACTACTCAATCAATCCGCCTAGCCTTTTCCCAACTAAATTGGAGTCGGCTTCCAGTCTAACCGGATCAGACCAGACCAGACCACTAACAGATCAGACTACTAACATAGTTTAAAACTTTATAGTAAGGTGAGCTTACATCACCACATAGGATGCGGCGGTAGCATGAATATCGCAGTATGTGCCGTAAAAAGCGATTAAAGGATTATATTACGAGAATTAGCAGCGTGCAGCAGAATAGCTTCCACAAGTGGCAGTATTACGCACCTTTTTTTTTTTTTTTTTTTTTCCGGGTTGTAAAATCCTCATGGATGTCCTCTGCCCTGGGGTGGGCGAAGGGGTCTGTCAGACTCTTACTGACTAATATGCCGGGGGTCGCGGGAACGTAAGAATCTTCCGCAACCCCCGACTGGTGCCGGCCCGCCACTGCGGGCCTCTGGTCAGGGGGGGGGAATGAAGATTACGCACCTGGGGCAACCATACATACATAAGCAGAATCAGAATCAGAAATCATATATTTGCAAAGAATGTAGGTAACAGAACATAGTTTTGATGGTGTAAAAAAGAAAAACACAATGATCCAGTACATTCTACCGTATGGCATGCAACATTAAGCACTATAATAATCATAATTATTGCAAATCTATATGTCAGGTAATCCATCATGCTGACTGCTGCTAATATTACTACCAAGCCATGACCCATTCTTAGACAGTTTGTTCTGATACTGTAGTTCGTTTTTTAATCTCGTAGACTAATTTGACATTTCAAATGATCGTTGTTTGTTTTTTCAATTTGGAGTTTGACATTTTCACCCGTCAAATTAGTCTACGGGATTAAAAAACGTACTTTAGAGATGAAAAATATTACGCAAATACACAGTACGTTCTTTCTGCCATTGCCAATTCATTTGCCAACCGTGGAGATATAACAACATTTTCAATACAACTAAGTATCTCAGCTTTGGCAATCTGCATCTTTGGCAGTAAACGTTTACAAAAAAACTCGCAAGCGCTACTGCCGTGGTCCTGGGTTTGATTCTCAGGTCGGACAAAGTGTTATCGGGTTTTTCCATCAGGGATTTCTTAATAGCAGCCCTGAGTCTGGATTTGTGCCCGGTTGGATGGCAATAGGCTCGCCCCCTATTACATGGGACTTGAACATATCTGGCGAGATGCGGGTGTACTATAGATACACCTCTGCCTAACCTTCGGGGAAACATGCGTGATGTTATGTATGCTTACGAAAACTCGTGCTTCCTTGCAGTGGTTCGTCGAAGGTTGAAGAAGCAGTTGACTGCTACCTCCGGGCGGCAAACCTATTCAAAATGGCGAAGAAATGGGCGCAAGGTGGCGCCGCGTTCTGCGCCGCTGCGAACCTGCATCTGAAGGCTGGTGTCCGTCATGACGCTGCCACCAACTTCGTTGATGCATCCAATTGTTACAAGAAGTGTGATCCTAATGGTAAGTGGAAGTTTATTTACCAACATCACCCTCCCGTACTTCTCTCAATTTTTTGTGAGTTAAAACAACAAGTGTTTCGAAATCTGACCTTAATTTCAAGTGACGAATCATACTTCGACCGTAAAAAGTGTTGATGTCATTCAAAATTAGGGTTGCCATCTTTAAAATAATTCGCGCGAACATCAGGTTTTTTCAGCACAAGTTAATACCTATTCTTTTGGAAGAATTGGACAGTCCGGCTTTATTCCGCATCATTTATAAAATCCCGAGCCGACCCGCAAGATCCAGGGAATCCCTACTAGATAACAGCCTTACTTAAGACCTACCTATATTTTTGAAGCGAAAACTTCTTTAGGCGCGTTGAGCACCTTTTGGGTGAACAAAAATCATGGAACTCGCGTCATCGTCACGCATGAAGAAATAAATGAATATTAAGTGAAAACTTCTTCAGGCGCGTTGAGCACTTTTTGGGTGAACAAAAATTGAGGAACTCGCGTCATCGTCACGCATGAAGAAATGAATGAATGTTACTTAGTTTTCACTTCTACCGGCAGTCGCCAAAGACTGCACCGCATGTTTTGCAAGTAAATAAAAACTGTCTTATCATTACGTGCTGTCAAAGTTAAACAGTTAATGACCCCGAAAGCCCTAACAATGTCATGTCAGCGATAACATCTTTTTTTTCGTGTGGTGAGTGACTAACCTAGTGTCGTTTTTATGCCGCACATGGGCCTCTGACTGGACTTCACATGCCGTCGCGAAATATCTCTCAGGCATGCTTTCCTGACGATGTTTTACTTCACCGTTTTTTAAACAAGTGATAATTATACAATACGCACATGAATCCGAAAAGTCAGAGGTGCGTGGCTTGAGTTCGAACTCGAGACCGTCACACGACAAGGGTATCACTGCTGTTAACGATAAAATTAATTTTCACGTAATTTTGATAAAGTAATATATTTGAATACGCTCCAAACTGAAATAAATACGGAATTATACTGACCTTATCAGCCTGTTATCATCAGCGGTAAAAGAAACGGTGACGGGAAAAATACAAGCATAGCTTTTGATGTGGGCGTTATCTTTGCATATAGAAATACGATGAATCACCGTGCCCTGTTATTGAAGTTAAAAAACAAACATATATGACGAATCGCAAACTTCGTCTTTAGAAGTCGGTTAAGGCCCTACTCTACCTCAAATTTAATCTCGCTCGCATACTACTCGCGGTCTGAGTGAGAGCGAGACGGAGTGCTGGCGGCTCTCAAGCCTCGAATAGTTTAGGTAATTGCTTTTTAAGGTGAAAATAATGGTAGCTTAAGAAAAATCATAAGACCTGCTTTATAGTTAGTTCAGTTATTATGCAAAGTTTCATGATCTAATTTGAAGTATTTTTTGAATACCAGCGGTTTATAGTTCGGTTTAGAGGTAACTTTGGAATTTTTGTGTTTCAAGAATTTTTTTTATAATAGTGTTTTCGCCAAACAGGACCTACGACCTAGCATCAAAATCCTCAACTTTAAAATATATTTATATCAAAATTAATGCTGCAGTATTTTCGGCATAACGGAGGATAATGCTTAGCAATTTGAGGTAGGGTAGGGCCTTAGTTAAAAATAGCTTTGTTTCCATAATAATGATTTGATATAGACTGGCCAAGTAAGAGCTAATTTAGTACTAGTACCGAAACCGGACCAATTGTGGTATAAGTACAATAAAGCATCAAAACTAATATTCCGTCATATTTCTGTGTTCCTCCGTATTGTGTTCATCGTGAGGAAACCATGCCTGAGAGCTATTTCTCGATGACATTTGAAGCCAAGTCAGATGCCCATGGGCGGCATAACAACTCAGACACCAGGTTAGTCACTAACCACACGAAAAAGAAAGAAGACTAGTATCATAAATGCAAAAGTAACTGTATGTATTTTCACATCTGAACATTTCGATGAGGCACACAGGTAGACCATGGCCTGTGTTAGGACATCGGAGCTAGCTTCAACTTTCTGACTGACTCTTTGACAATTCAAAAGTGCCTGTATATGGTTTAATTGAAATAAATGCTTTGAGTTTTTTTGTTTTTTTTGTTTTGACTTTTAACCCAGTAGTTCTTTCTCGTGGCGTAATTTCTGATAAGTATCCACGCGGGTGAAAACGCGAGCAAAAGCTAGTTTTATTATATTCTAACTATCTACCAGAGAACTAACCTGATAGTGTTTTTTTTTTGTCGTAAATGTACCATAATAAGTAAGCATGCATAATCAGCCTACAATGTTCCCATTTTTGGGACACACGCCTCCTCTCGGTGAGAGGGAGTGGGCCGTAATCCATCACGCGTTACATGTCTTCGAATTTTCGGGACATCCCGGTTTCCTCACGATTTTTCCTTCACCGTTTTGAGAGTGATAAAATAATTTACTCAAAGTAAAGCGCCTAGCGCCTGTCTGGGATCGAATCTACAACCTACAAATAAGTAGCATAAATTAATGGCTCTTCGGACCGAAACCTAACGAAAACTAACAAATAGTTGAACGGTTTGCGAGTGATTGATTGAGTGAGTGAGCGTGTGCATTGGCTACTTGGCGACGTTGTGGGTCGGTTGAAAGCAGGGGACTGTTTGGCCTGTCTATGTACACTGTGCTGATCAATGACAAACAGTATGCCTATTGCATTATTGCATACTGTGAATTGAATGAGGTCTTTGACATGGAGGAAGTCGTAGTTGTGAATCAAATAGTCGCTGTGATTACGTGTGCATGTGTGTTTTTCTTATTAGTTTATGAGACTTGATTATCACAGGATATTTTGGGTGGAAAATCAGAGCTCTTAAATGCATTTTTGCATATTCTTTATTTGCATTCCACAGTGTCGAGCTAGGTTAGCTTGGTTCTTCCAACTAACAAACCAAAAGATAGCGCTGATCTGAATGGTTGTAACAATCTTATTTCTTAGCGTGTCGATGGGAAACCATACCCCGCAGAGGGTAGGATTATCAAGTTTATGATAAATAAGAATTATAATCACGCAACGCAATCAGGCAACGATGTATAAAGATAAAGGGTAAAGGCATCTTCTGGGTACGCTCGTTCCTTCATAGACCTCATCCGTCGCTTTCCATCTGGCGAGATCGTGATCAAGAGCAGGCCACATATTGCAGAAGCAGACAAAAATTTATAAAACAAGTCCCAAGTAGTCTTAAAAAAAAAAAAGAATATTTACGTATCTACCAATAACATTCCATCTGTCAAGGCGTTGCAATTATCGTACTTACACAAATGTTGATTCAGACGAATTCGCAAAATGGAAAACCGATACATAAATTATCTTTTACATTGTTCGTTTGTCACCTGACAGAATTCAATATTCTTTCATTCAATCTAAAAATGGTGTGGTCTTTTTTCACATTTCGCTTTTTGCGTACATTGTTCAAGTGTCTATAGAAACTTTCAAACTAGAAGTATTTATTTCAATTAAACCATTTACAGGCACTTTTGAATTTGTCAAAGAGTCGGTCAGACTCAACGTTGCCCATCCCAAAACGTAATCTCTATGGAGAAGAACGGGTAAGAAGCTTCAAGGACACTCTTTTAAATATTGATATTACTAAATCCTGGGTACATTATTCTTGTTGTTTCTACATATATTTTATGTGAGATCGATGTGAATAAATTATCAAGAACAATTAAAAATATAAGATTAAACATAAGCCCTAGCAGAGAAGGGATAACCAGTCTCAACTGACGGCGCCTGTTCACGATCATGTTGCGTGAATCAGCACCATCCAGCTGTTGCCATTTTGTAGGGAGCCGAATGATCCAACACGCGCCACCATGCACCATCAGGGAGACATTTGAATGAGCATGACATACTCTCAACTGCATAATAACATAAACGGCTCTATGGTACTCACATTTACAAAACTATAGTGATGTATTTGAGAGGTTATTAGAATTTTACTACTTACCAAAAAGAACGAAAATGATTATTATTTATTGGAGTATTCAAAAATTCTTATGATTGAGTATACAGGGGCGAATCAAACCTCGAATATTATTCAATGTAAGTTACCTCGGTGTAAAAGTAAGCCAAGTCACAAACAAAGAAAAAGATACTTTTATCTTCGATAAATCAAATAGTTCCCCAAGGATACTTAGACAAACAATATCTTATTCAACAAAAGATGAGAAAAAGCCATTTCGTAATATTCAGCGAGAAAGTCCAAGTGGACGGTGATAACACTAATACTATACAACATAACATCACGCCTTGTTTACCCGAAGGGTTGGGCAGGGGTGTACCTATCGCCAGTACACCAGGCACCGCAGGCTCCGTATCCGCCCTCCGGATACGGAAGCCATTCAGGCGGAGCTGTACGAGGGGTACAGAGCGGCGAAGACCGCCCTCCAGGAGGAGATCCTGCGGGCCAGGGCACTGGCCCGGGAGGAGACGCTGGAGACTCTGAACAGAGACCCGTGGGGACGCCCATACAAAATGGTGCGGGAGAAACTCCGCCCATGGGCTCCCCCGCTGACGCAGAGTCTCCGGCCTCAGCTTGTGGAGGACGTGGTGAGCGCTCTGTTCCCTTCGAGAGGGGAACATACCTCCCCGCTCATGGCTCCGCCTACTGCGGTGCTCGATGCGGACCACACCGCCGACGACGACGACGACGATGCTCCGGAGGTGACCGAGGTAGAAATGAGAGTGGCGGTACGAAGGCTGAATGCCAAGAATACCGCCCCAGGACCCGACGGCCTTCCTGGGAAGGCCTGGGTCCTGGCCATGGAGGCTCTCGGGCCTCGACTAAGAGGTCTCCTATGCGCATGCATGGAGAGGGGCCAGTTCCCACTTCGTTGGAAGACGGGGAAACTGGTCCTCATTAAGAAGCCGGGGCGCCCTGCGGACTCTCCGTCCGCTTATCGGCCCATCGTGCTGCTCGACGAGGTGGGCAAGCTCTTTGAAAGAGTCATTGCAAACCGCCTCGTCGGGCGGCTGGTGCGGGTGGGGCCGGATTTGGCGGAGAGCCAGTTTGGTTTCCGCAGAGGGCGCTCTACGGTGGACGCCATCATGCGTGTACGGGCCCTCACGACGGGGGATGCTGTGGCCCGGGGCGGGGTCGTCTTGGCGGTGTCACTAGACATCGCCAACGCCTTCAACACCCTGCCCTGGAGTTGCATAAGGGAGGCACTCCGGTACCACCGGATGCCGACCTACCTCTGTCGTGTGGTCGAGGCCTATTTGACGGACAGGGCCGTCATCTACCCCGGTCACCAGGGAATGTGGAACCGGCGAGAGATGTCGTGCGGTGTCCCACAGGGATCGGTCCTGGGGCCGCATCTGTGGGACATCGGATACGACTGGGTGCTGCGCGCCGACCTCCCTAGCGACGTCAGCGTGGTTTGCTACGCTGACGACACGCTGGTCCTGGCGCAGGGGAGGTCGCACCAGGCGGCGGCCGATCTAGCGACACGCTGGGTTGCGACAATCGTAGATAGAATCCGGCAGTTGGGACTCGAGGTGGCCTTGCACAAGTCCGAGGTCATGTGTTTTCATGGCCCTCGGAACGCGCCACCGTCGGGTTCCCAAATTACGGTAGGAGGGGTTCACATCGGCGTCGAGTCGACGATGAAGTACCTGGGACTCGTCCTCGACAGCCGGTGGAACTTCGTGGAGCATTTCCGACGTTTGGCTCCAAGGCTGGACCGGGCTGGGGCCGCCTTGAGGCGGCTCCTGCCCAATCTAGGGGGTCCAAACGCCTCCTGCCGGAGGCTCTATGCGGGGGTCGTGCGGTCCATGGCCCTTTACGGGGCACCGGTGTGGGCGCGTTCCCTTAGGCTGCGGCCAGCACGCCGGTTGAACGCGTCCCAAAGGGTCATGGCCATTCGGCTGGCCCGGGGATACCGCACGGTCTCCCGTGAGGCGGCGAGCCTCCTTGCCGGATTACCGCCATGGGATCTGGAGGCGAAGGTCCTCGCGCACATCTGGGAGTGGCGCGAGGAGGTGAAGCGCCGGGGTGTAACTCCGCTGCCGCGAGAAATCGCGGCACAGCGGACAGAGCTCCGGCAAGATCTCATGGCGGCATGGAGAGTGCGATTGTCGCAACCCAGTGCTGGGCACGCCACAATAGCGGCGATAAGTCCCCTCTTTGAGGAGTGGATAGAGAGGCGCCACGGCGTCCTCACCTTCCGCCTGACACAGGTCCTCACCGGACATGGCAGCTTCGGGAGGTACCTGTGTAGGATTAGGCGGGAGGAAACGCCCGGGTGTCACCACTGTGTGGATCGCCCGGAGGACACGGTGGAGCATACGGTTGAGGTGTGCCCTGCTTGGGCGGAGCACCGCCGTGTCCTCGCGGATGCGATTGGCGGCGGTGACCTCTCGCGTTCGGCCCTGGTTCAGGCCATGGTACGGAGCGAGAGGGCATGGGAAGCCGTCACCTCCTTCTGCGAAGCAGTAATGCTCGCGAAGGAGGAGGCGGAACGCGTGAGGGAAAGGCAAAGTTTGCGCCCTCACGCCCCTAACCGCCGCCGTTGGAGACGCCCTGGGCGTCGGGAATCCCAGGCGGATTTCCGGCCACCATAGGCGCGGGCTTGCGGACGGCGAGCAACGGGCAGCTCGCCGTCCGATAAGGACCAGGCCCGGGTCGATGGCGCGTCGTGTTCCACGCGCGCCTCAAAGAGATGTCAGCAAAAATGACGGGGTCCAATAGGACCGATGCCTGCCAGGGTTGCGGGAAAGTCCGAAAGGGATACCGGGACCTTGGCAACAGGCAAATGAAGGAACACGGGTGGGTTTTAGTCAGTAAAAGTCTGACACGCCCTTCCGCTCCGCCCAGAGCGGGAGAAGTCATTGGATGATTTCCCACCCTCAAAAAAAAAAAAAAAAAAAAAGGGGTGTACCTATAGTGCACCCACATTACGCCAGTTATGTTTATGTACGGGGGCGAGCCTATTGCCATCAACCGGGCACAAATCAGACTCTGGTCTGCTACTGAGAAATTCTAGATAAAAAACCCAAAAACATTTTCCCCAACCAGGGAATCGAACCCAGGACCTCATGCTCAGCAGTAGGGTTTGCGACTACTAGACTAACGAGGCAGTACTATACAAAATCGATAATAACTGGGCGTCTTAGTCTAGACTGAAATTATAGACATTACGAATGCGCTAGGAATAAAGTATTCATTGAATGAAATTAGTGAGCTAAGTTTAAAACAGTTGTTTACTTTATTTCGTGAACGGATTACAAAAGTCGTGATTTTGGTCACAATGCGCGAGAAAGGTTGACAATTTAGACCCTTCTCGTCTGTGGAGTTACTCAATCAAAAGTTAATGCCTATTTGGAAGTTGCGCTACGGTCCAAGTATTCGTAAATGCTGGGATAAATATACCTACTATGCAACTATATGCATAGTATTCGTAAACTCTGGGATCTATGCATCTATAATCTATATGCATAGTGTTCGTAGACTCTGGGATAAATATATACTATACATCTTTGTGCATAGTATTCCTAGACTGGGATAAATATACTAGTGTATTTGTCGGTCTCGGTGTTGTTGACACTTTTTGAGGTGTCTTTGTGAGGTGTATCACTACATATTATAAAACGAAGTCCTCTGCAGCCGCCGCGTCTGTCTGTCTAAACTCCAAAACTGCTGCACCAATTTTCATGCTGTTTTCACCAATGGATAGAGTTGTTCTCGAGTAATGTTTTAGTATAATATAATAATCGGTTTCCACGTGGGCGAAGCCGCGGGCATCAGCTACTATAATATAATAAATCAAATGGCTACCACAGTAAACAAAAGTTCATTGAATGTAATATAAAATGTATTTTAATTAGTAATAAGGTCAGCGTGTCACGCCGATATCCCAATTAGGATTTAACTTTTGATATGAAGAAGACTACGTAAAAGATTGACTCTATAGTCAATCTTTTGTTCCTCTCTCAAACATACATCAATTTATCAAACCAGACTTAGATACAACCTTTGTGTGACTTCTTACTAAGAAGTCGTGACCTAAGAAGGTCTTATGTCATTCACACCAGCAAAATCTTTATACATACGAGTACTATGGCCAATATATTCGACATGATTGAACGTGTGGTTACTGTTACACAAGTTTGGTTTCCAATGTAACAATATCATTTAATAACAAGGAAGTTTGCAATAAACGGATACGAAGTTCGAGATGTGGTTTAATCCAAGTAATGCCATGAAAAATATAAATATAGATACTATTTATACACGAATTTCATACTAACTTTGGCCGATGTAAATTCTTTCGTAATACATCCTATCTATCTGCCTAGCCTTTCCCAAATTATGTTGGGGTCGGCTTCCAGTCTAACCGGATGCAACTGAATACCAGTATTTTACACGGAGCGACTGCCTATCTGGCCTCTACACTCCACCCAGTAACTGGGTAATACGATACCCCTTGGTAAGTCTCGAAACATCGGATCCATTACTACATAATATGAAACATCTCACTCTAGACGAGGAGGCTTGCATTTCGTCTAGCTAACGGACTTCCGCCGAACGAGGCAGCCAAGTTAAGCCTACATATCGTCTAGCCTAGACTCGTGTATAGACCTACAGACGACGTCGTGTTGGACGATCGCCAAACTGTCTTTTAGTTGTAGATTTCCCTTTTTTAACAGGCCTGGCTGGTAGTAGTTGCTAATATATCATTATAGGTCCCTGGTACAATCCGTCCTTTATTCAATGTACATGTTTGGTTATCTTGAGTTCTATTAATGACATCTACACGTAGAAGGCTGGCGACTGCCGCGCAAATAACACCGATAAAGTTAAACAAATTATTTACTTTGAGGAAAGCTTTTATAGATGAGTGTCGGATGGAGTATCGGATGGAAAAACTAGGGAGTACTTACAAATAAGGAGATTCTTTCGGTGTGAACACTCGTAAGGAGTAAACGTCCGTTTACGAAGGAGTTAGTTCAAAGCAAGATAAGGATTCAGTAGCTAGAGCCTCTCCCAGATACGTGCCAGTTGGCGACCTTCATTATTGTATTGAATACTTGCAAATAAGACAAACCATTACAAAAAGTTTAATTCGTGTAGCTTCCTACCAGTTATTTGACTTGAAATCCCTTTTACCATCTCCAGTATTTATATATACCCGGGGCAATATAAAGACTTTCTGCACACATTTTATTTCGAAGTGATTACTGCTAACATATTTTTCCGATGCGTCTCACAGTGGGGTGCGTGCCCCACTGGGTGGTGTTTCAATTATTATACTCCATCCATCTGCTATACAATTTCCTGTTTTCCATTCCCATTATTTATTAATAATTTTGTTTCCTTATCGTTGGCATCAAGGATTTACATTTTGAATTTGTCATTCTCTGCTGTTTCTTTTAACGAACTTAAAGTTTTCGTACGTATGGTTAATATATTATGCGTTAATATTAATTGATTCACTCCCACTGAAATTATGAGCGTAGCTTTTCAAATTGTAGAATAAAATAATATTATTCGTAGAAAGAAGCCTTTTTTATTTAAAAAATATTCTTCCTTTGAAAACATAGCAAAAGTTCTACATCATAGTGGTTTAAGATCTAAACAATCTTAGCATTGCTGAAAGGTGACATGCTACGAATAAGGAATCGTCATTCTTGACTAAATTACTAGGTATCATTGAAGATGGTCCATCAGCCGTCGCAGATTACAAGTTAAACAGTGTAATAAAAATCTAATACGATATTTTGATCTACAACGCTATCTATTCCGAACTCTTACATCACTCTTTGCCCTGTTATCAGTGCGATTGTCACTGATAGCGTATCATGCATCAAGGTCAGGGATATCGAGTGGTAGCTTATCTGTAATTAGTGTTTACTCGATTTTTACAACATAACACAACGGGTCATTAGATATTTCGAAGCTAAATTAGTATCGTTTTACAAGTTTGTAATGAGCTCTTTTATTAGCACATAAATCATAATTTTAATACGTTGGCACGTTTTAATTCATGAAAATAAGACATTATATTTTTCTGGTGCTTTTCCCTTAATTTTATGTAAACCGCTGCCGCGGGTCTTGATAATAGATGTTCTGCTACTTCATTCAATTTAACTGTATCCTAGGAAAGTTAGCTGAAGAGATTAAGATAAAAGTAAACGTGTTGATGATAGTTGGTAGGATCTTTCAAAATTAGATAGGCGATTCTGTGGAAATCATGTAACATATTTACATCTATCTTTATCATAATATTTACATATTCAGTGTTCCAATAAGTGTGATATTATGTATGTAGGCTGTCTACTTCGAAATGGAGATGTCAAATAATGGTCTTAATCGATTTCCCTCACGCATTCAACACGTTCATGACGTCATTCGTTGTTTGCATTCTCATATCCACTCCAGAAACGTTTTTAATGCAATTTTGTATGTATTAATAAATTGTCAAGCACTCACTCTGAAATTCTACTTTGTCACTTCTCCCAAAACAATGTGTGGGTTCCACAAGGAGTTATCTTGGGCCCTCTATATACTTTAATTGCAAACTTATGTTCTAAATTGAACCAAAGTAAGAGTACACAAAGTTCTTCGGCTGAAACTTATGTCGAACGACATAATTATATTTCACTAGTAGTTTTAACTCCCTGACTCTCAGTTTCATGAAACTCAACGTCATGTTACGTCACTATGAACTATGTTTAATTAGGTAAGTTTTGTTGCAGAGGCTGTCTCGTGTCTGCTGAAAGCGATTGAGATCTACACCGATATGGGACGATTCACTGTGGCTGCTAAACAGCATCAGGTAAATATTTTTTTCATTTATAGTTAGTCCTTTTTGTTAATTTAGTATAATTGTAATATACTAATTATAATTTTATCATATTAATAATAAACTTTTTTGAACATAGTTGAGAAATGGAACATAATTTTGACATTTAAATTATTCTGAATACGAAATATGAAATACAGTTATTAACATGATTTGGGGGAGGCCTTTGCTCAGCAGTGGGACGTGTAGGCTAACATAAAAAAACATGATAGGTATTGGAGGCTTTATAACTAAAATGAATAATTGTGGATTTTCCAGAACATAGCAGAGCTGTATGAGACAGAATGCGTAGACCTGTCCCGTGCGATGCAGCACTACGAACAAGCCGCCGACTACTTCCGCGGCGAGGAGTCCACCTCCTCGGCTAACAAGTGCATGCTAAAGCTGGCGCAGTATGCCGCCCAGCTCGAACACTACGATAAGGCTATACAGATCTATGAGCAGGTATGGAAAATATTATGTCTTTTACTGCTGGAAGTTTATCTTTGATAATGATCAGATCTGCCTTTATCTGGGGACCCTGATTTGGTCTCTCTCATAAAGAAAAAATGTTTTCTTTTGGCGCTAACTACCCCTACAAAATGTAATGCATTACTTAATATTTTCACTAGTGAGCACATTGCACACAAATATTTAACATCAACATTATGTTAGATAGCAAGGTTCTACGAAGTTAACAGTGTTTTATCTCTTTTCGTGTGGTTAGTGACTAGCCTGGTGTCAGAGTTTTAAAGCCGCCCATGGGCCTCTGACTTAGCTTCACATGCCGTCGAGAAATATCTCTCAGGCATGCCGGTTTCTTCACGATGTTTTTGAAGCAAGTGATAATTATACAATACGCACATGAATCCGAAAAGGCAGAGGTGCGTGTTTTGGGTTCGAACTCGAGACCTATGAATTGGCAGTCTGACGGTCACACCACTAGGCTATCACTGCTAAACAATGAACAGTGTTCTTATAACTAATCAGACGGTGAAGTGTGGTTGAAGTTTGTTGTGGCATTTATTTTTGCCAGTTAAAACTATCTTTGTAACCCTTGATCTTCAAAAAGTGTCCATTGTCAGCCTAATTTGAATAATTGAATATGAATTTTATTCAATCTATTCAGATTTATTTTAGGTCAAGAAGATCGCAATAATACTGCCATGGTTATGAACTTTAATGAGAGTAGTGGTAGCCCAGTGGTACTTACGAGTTGTAGGTCGTAGACAGACAGGCGCTTTACTTAGTGTAAATTAATTTCATCACCACTGCTCTCAAAATAGTGGAGGAAAACATCGTGAGGAAACCGGCATGTCCTAGAGCCAAAAATTCGAAGACATGTGACATGTACCAACCCGGACTAGGCCCGCATGGTAGATTACGGCCCACTCCCTCTCACCGAGAGGAGGCGTCCCAGCCGTGGGAACATTATAAGCTGTTTATATATGTATGAACTTTAAATCAAACGTTTGCCCTTCTCTTTCCAGATCGCCAAATCGTCCCTAGACAACAGCCTCCTGAAATACAGCGCCAAAGAGTACATGTTCCGCGCCGCCCTCTGCCACCTGTGTGTGGACATCTTGAACGCTCAGCACGCCCTGGAGAAGTACTGCGGACTGTACCCCGCCTTCAGCGATACCCGGGAGTGTAAACTGATCAAAGTGAGTCAAATTATCGTTTCTTCCTTACATATTATAAAACAAAGTCCTCCTCCGCGTCTGGCTGTCGTCCTGTACGCCATAAACTCAAAAACTACTGCACCGACTTTCATGCTGTTTTCGCCAATGGATAGAGTGATTCTCGAGTAAGGTTTTAGTATATAATAACCGACATCCACGCAGGCGAAGTCTCGGGCATCAGCTAGTAAATTATAAATTCAAGTCGCTTTTCGTGTCTGTCTGTGTGACCGTGTTGTTCTACTAAACTACGTAACAGATTTTGATGTGGTTTTTGCCATTATTTAGAGAATCCGGAAGGTTTATGTGTATAATAAACTAGCTGCGCCGCGCGGTTTTACCTGCGTAACTTTCGATCCCGTGGGAATATCGGGATAAAAATGTCCTATGTCCTAATCCAGGTCATGGTCTACCCGTGAGCCAAATTTCATCTACCTAATAAGACTGTGGCGGTACCTACATCGCCACATATGACGCATCAAAAAGACCTGCCGTCACACAAACACCTGACGTCACGTAAATCCTGCATCGCGCAATTAAAGTTTACCGTGCAATGGACAATATACAAGAACCCGACATCAATCGTAGGGCAGTTGCCCGCCAGACGCAACACCCGTCTGGTCGGAGGATCCTCCCTTTTCTATGGTGGATGAGTGAACTTTACACCCTGTTCCTCATACCCCTAAAAGACGTATTCTATGTGCATCTCTGGGCATATTTTAGCCCTGTTCTAAAGTTTGTTCAAATCTTTCCAGTAGTTTTGGCCTGACGATTAAACATACAAGCAGACGAAAATACTTTTTTGTAGTTTTATGATGTGATTACTTTTATTAACAATTCAGGACCCGAATATGTCGAATGTGACCACAACAGCTAAGCGAGCTATAAAACATTCATAAAGCCTTATTTTCATTCATTCTTATTAAATCCTTCCAGGAACTGATTGAACACTTGGAAGATCAGAACATTGACGCTTTCACCGAAGCCGTCAAAAACTACGACAGCATATCTCGACTGGATCAGTGGTATACGACGATGCTGGTGCGTATCAAGAAACAGATCAACGACAACCCCGACCTGCGTTGAGTGAGTAGCGCGTGTGTGCCCGCCGCAACCGTGTGCTTAGCGTGAGTGGCAAGCCTTATTTTCTTTTATTATTACCATATTCAAAAATCGAATCTTTATTTCCATTGGCAATATTTTTTTGTCTTCTTTTTTTGATTTTGAAATCAGAATCTTCCAGTTTCTGTCAGTTGAGCTCAGCATGCGTTTCGGTTTGACCCGCTCGATATTTATCGCAATAATAATAAATTAATAGACAAGGAATCGAATTCGTTTTTATGTGAATCGTAATGCATGCTCAGCTGTTAATTAAGCTAACCTATCAATATTACTCGTTTTAAGTTCGTTTAAATGCAATTTTCAGTTAACAATGTTTAATCAAAATGTAAAAAAAAAAAACCTATTTAAAAATTGGCATGTCGAAATCAAAATACGACTTGACATTAATCATGAAATGACATTCGTAACGTTCCAGTCATGACATCTGGTGTCACTTTGACGTTGTCATGACCAAATTGGCTATAGACTACTATAGAGTATTATCGAAGTAATTGATGCTCAATGGATGCTTGCATAACGGTGAGCGGCAACGGGCGATATACTGTTTCCTTTTTTATCATAAACTCTGTAGAATATTTCATTATGCCTATTTCATTGTAACAAGTTAGGCAAACCAGTGTCTGTGTGACATTATTTGATGATTATAAAGTTATTTTTTCTTTGGTAGTGTAAATTGAATGTAAACGTTGACTGATAGCGGTTAAAGGAGGGTTTAGTAAGCTCTCGTGGTGGATAAGGGCCTTAGCAGTCATCATACTGCTGCCAGCATTAATAAATCAGTGATTTAGTCGCTTTTTGGTACGCTTGGGACTGCGACTGAACGAAAGCCAGTCTCACCGCCTTGGCGAGACTTTCGCATCCCTTTGACACCGCGCTCATACGCATCGGGCATTAAAGTAATCGCTGAAACGCGCGATTTTACTTTCGCTACCCAATGCCGAGTCTCTAAGCCCATGTTCGCACGGACGTAAAAATATCGCGGCGGTGTTCTTTCGCGCACTGAGTTTTCAACTCTCGGTGTTGAGCCGAGGGTTGAGAATCCAATAGAGGGCATCCCAGCGCGTCGGAAGTCACACTGTTGGGTTTTCAACCCTCGGCGCTGAACAGAGCGTTCAAAAACGAGTGTGCGAAAAAAAATCGCTAGTTGCCCATTCCAAAGCGTAGTAGGTACCTATGGAGAAGAATGGACAAGAAACTCCATGGACACTCTTTTAAATCAAAATATTGTTACAATATATGGGTTACATCATTTAAGTTGAAATTATACATGTGAGAACAATGTAGAAAGCACGTTAAAAGCGTCCGCAATTATTACATAAAACAATTCAAAAATTAAAATAAGCCATGGCAGCTAAGAGATGACCAGTCACAACTGACGGCGCCTGTTCACGAACATGACGCATGGATCAGCACCATTCAGCTCAACCATTTTGAAGGGAGCTAAATGATCCGACACACGCGCCGCCACCAGCGAGACATTTCAGTGAGCATGACATTCCCAGTCGCCAGGGCACATTCAAGACAATGAAAGACAAATTACCCGGTAAATGGTAGCTCAATAGTACATAGTACTCACACCTGTGCTAGGCAATTATATATAATACAAAGGGGATTGAGTTTATACAATGCAAGATGGTCTTCCGATCTTCAGCAGCTCCAACAGTATTTTCAAATGTTAATTAGTTAGTTGTGATTGTGGAGCAGGACCAGCATTAAGCCAAGCATTTTTATCAGAGATGTAATCCTCCAACTTATAATATGCCTTCCTGCATAGTGTGCGTTTTATACAAGTTTTGAATTTCGACTCATTCAGTTGAAGTATGTTATAATGGAGTGGCTAAAACGTCGATAGTAAAAGTCGCATGTCTGCTTAGGCCCTAATTGGTAGTTGTAGTTACCAGAAACTTGAATGATGAATGTTGATTCCAGAATGAAATAGGTAAGAAAAACTTGAAATGGCAATCTACTCTTCCCTTTACTTGTTTGGAATGCTAGTTACCGCCATGATGTCATCAAAATCGCGACCTAGCCCTTGCTGAACTCATAAGACTAGGAAATCTGTGCAAGTTAGCGACCAGTCGGGTATACCTACGAATCCTACAAATGTAGTAGATACACACACGGGAGTTGAAATCGTCGCTTCGTCTCACGTAAGGTAGTTTTTTTTTTGTATTATTACCACGTTGCAAGACAACGCCCCCAGTCTTAATAACAATAAAACTCCTATTGTGTCTCGCTCAGTGAACTGATTTTTTTACTTTATTTATGTTTTAACTTAATAAGTGTTTAGATCACTAACTACTATCTGAAACAAGTTTATCATAAAATAGAACAGTATATTTACTTCAAATAGTAAAATAATGACACTGGATATTATTAACACATGAAACGACTGCCTCTTACAAAGGTGTCAAAACAAGTCCACTCATATAGTCTTAATAATCCAATCTATCTAACTAATCTGACAAAACTAAGTTGCATTTAGGATCCAGCCTAATTTAATTTCTTACCTCGTTAGTTCTGACGTTTCTCCTGTCAAATAATGTCCCACAGACGCAGTATTTAGTATTGAAGATTTAGTCGGTATACCTAGAATATAAGTCGGGAGTAAAATCATTACTTAACGAAAAATGTTTTTTATCTGTACGTTAAAACTGAGACGTTCCAATTTACGCAGTACACTTATTTGAGGATATACTCTTTATTTGTATTTATTTTTCGTGTATTGTGGAGCCGACGTGGCGTTTATTGTATATATTATTGTTTTTAAATAGCGTTGGAAGGAAGTCCCTGTACAATTTTGTTTGATTTAGTGGTATTGCCAGTTTGAAATATTCTGTTGATGTATTTTTGTTAGTTGCAATCTATAAAATTCAATTGATCTTAATTTTAGAATTATTTGACTTATCCAATATTTTTTTCTTAATTAAAGTTGAGTAGATACATAAGATAACATGTTAACCAATGCATTTTTTGCAAATTCGTGTTGTGTTGCACTGTCTGCACCTACCTTAACGTTTGTCATTTGCTTTTCTTTATGGTTAAGTACGTCACATTTCCTCGGATTTGTCGCTAATTATATTTTTATTTACCACACAATATATCGATTTGTGGCATTACCACTTGTCAATTTTTGTTTCCCATGAACGTTATATGTAATGGGGCCTATTCTCATTTAGATTTAATAATAATATTTATAACATTTATTTTGTTGTTGTAAATAATGTCTTGTTTCGTTAATAAATTTTATATTTTTAATTTTGTTTTTTTTTACCCTTTGGTTTTTTTTTTTCATAGTCTTAGACATAGTTATGTTGGACATGACGTTATGGCCCGTGGCAGATGACAAACCTTTTGCGCAATTTAGTCCATGTTAGGGACACTCCATGATTCATACTTTGTATACGTCGTGTGTATTTAATTTTCTTCATGTAATTCATTGAAACAGCTCAAAAGGCGCCCTGTATTGTCTGTGGTCTATTTTGTACCTACCTTAACTTAAATGATGTTCATGTGATTGAAGCTCTGGTTGGGACCTTCCAAAGCATCGAAGAGAAAACCGGAATCCAACATAGCTTTGTCTTTGCAAACAGCTGTGTTCACACTACGATTTAAATATAGCGGTTTAAGGACAGGATTTTATTAACGTTACTTAAATGTGGACTAATAACGGCCTGCCGACCCGAACATGATTGTGTCTAGCAACCCGTATGTCAATGACAGAAAAATAATGACGCGTTCCTGCTATCTAATTGCGTAACACATTTTCGATAAACAATTAAGACAAATCTTTTTCATTTGACAGTTCAACAACATTCATTGCGTTATTTTCGTTGTCGAGCTGTTTTTTTTTCGAACTTATGAAGCAATGGATTATCAATGTCTTTTAGAATGGTTTATATTGTAATTGATCGTGTAATACGCAATTAGGGTGCTGATTTGAAAATACTTTTTTTTTTTGCTGATTTGTCTCCTGTCTAATCGTAGTGTGTATCCAGTTCCTTGTTAAGCGGCTTCCCAATTTCTTAGCTAAGGTAACTGACGCACTTGCGATTTGTCGTGAGTGTGTAGTATTTAGATTAAAATCGTACGGTATTAAACAGTCGGTCTTTTTAATTACATATTGTAAGAGGTTCACTGAATATGTCTAAAATTCGCCTTAATATTAGGCTTACAGTTTTGGTAAATACTATACTTAGAGTGTGCCACATCTATTATCAACATGTTTTATGTAGGAAAATATTTATTAAAATTATTATTATGAACCACTACTACTCTCTTCCAAGCAATAGACAATATAGATTTAGACAAGCCTGTTATGTCATCAGTCTGTAGACAAAATATTAGAAAAGTTAAATCTTTGTTTTTTTTTTTTCATTAGTATGTCTTAGGTGTGGCATACTGAAATACAGTCTAGGATTAAAGTTTCGCAATTATCCGTAACCATAGCAACGCCAGTTATGTATCGCATTGTATGGCACACTGATATTCGTTTATTGTAAAAATAAAGTGTTAATACAAACATTGTTTTTGTAATTCATTATGGTCCTCTCCCTAGAGTTAATAATAAAATCACACACACAGTATAGTTGTTACCATAGACATTGAGAATGGACCGAGCGTTCCGTGTTCAGTTGTGCAGAATACAGACCGAAAAGAACGAGAGAGACAAAGCCAATGTGCGGCCAGTAGTTGTCTCTTTCTTGAATTCTGATTTTCTAATATATGATTGTTTGACAATTTGATAAAATTGAATTTTCTTTTACAGGCTCGCAGAAAAGATATACGTATTGGCCGTACAGTCGCTTTGTCTCTTTTTATAGAGAATAGTCACTTTTGTGATGCTAAAGCTCAGTCCATTCTCTATGTATATGACTGTTACATATCACGAACGCGCGTCAATCATTGCAAATTATACCGCATCACAATAACATAAGTGTTACATGACGCGCGCTTGTGAATTGCAAGTACCATCCGGGATAAAAAAATCGAAATCGCGTATAAATTCCTCGCTAGAGGCGCTAGTATAGCGTGAGGTCTCCGAAATGTCAAATGTCACTGAACATTCACTGTTTGCGGTATTTTCTATCGGGATTCTCTAAATTTTTGTAAAGATTACGCCATTCCTGATAAATTATGGCTTAAGATTTTAAGTAGCAACTCGGGATCTAATTTGGTAGCACTTGGAAGAAGAATAATGTATTTGTCTGTTTCATGCTTGCCAATTTTAGTAACAATTATGATGTAAATATTCATTCGATGTTTAAAAAAAAAAGATTATATTTTAAGTGTAGACTAACAATAACAGGAAACGTTTTATGAAAATATTTACTGATTAAACTAAAGGTATAAATTTTTTCCATTATACTGTAGAATACATACTCGTAGATAACGATCAGTTTGTGAGAAAAACATCTACCGTTTTTTTTTTTTCATATTACCATTACAAATAAGATTATCAAAGGATATCGCGAAGTAGACAATAAGTAAGACGTAGTTTTGTCCAAAAATAACATTTTTGTAATGGACTGACGATGACATGGCGTGGGAAAAATCATACAATGATTATTAACACTTTCGCGGACACTGACTGAGACAATTTAAGTTCTATTGTTATTATGGCTATGGGTGTTAACAGTCCGCTAAAGTGTTAAGACTAAAAAATCGGTCCATTGTTTTAAAAATAAAGGCTAAATTAATCTGCTTATGCCTACCTAATTCCACATCATTCGTATTTACCCGACTGCCGCAAAGCCCAAAAGGAGGGCACTGTTTTTTTAATTTGTTTGTAATAGCGAATATACCCTTATGTCATCTTGGGTTTTATAATAAATACTAGCTGCGCCCCGCAGTTTCTCCCGCGTAACAAACCAAAAATTCGAAGATATGTGATATCTGCCAAACCACACTGGGCACGCGTGGTAGATTACGGCCCACTAACTCACAGAGAGGCCGTGTCCCAGCAGTGGGAACATTATAGGTTGATTAAGCTAGAAGATTAGGTTATAAACTTCTATTTCTTCATTCCTTAGCCAAGGAAGAAGTAGAACGCAAAGGATCAGACCGTGAATCATCATCCTGCTGCCTTTTTGTCAATTTATTTGGACTCGTCGCAGCAGTTCTTCTACCACATCGTCAACCATTGAAGGAGAGTCAGTCAGACAATGGTAGGTGCATACCGAAAATTGAGGAATAAAGATAAACATATACCTATTCAAAAACTATAAATTAATATATAAATATTATAAATATAATAAAAATAAAAGTTATAAAACTAAAACCCAACTACGACAAAAAAGTCAACTTAATAGGTATAAACAAGACATCACAGACACAATTTTTTTTTTTATACCTATTTAGTTGACTTTTTTGTCGTAGTTGGGTTTAATTTTTATTGAAATCTTGTTGGGGTTATAATATACATATTTTTGAAATGTGCTAAGCTCTTCCATTTGATACCCTACATGGTATCATTAAAAAATATATATTTTTAGTTCATGACTCAATGCCCTCTAGAGGGCGCCATATTGTGACGTCACACGTCAGCAATCAAGACGATTCCAACGATACCTCATTTGTTAAATTATGATAAGTACTTTGGAAGTTTCGAGCGAACATATGAACATTACATACATACCAGTCAAAATCATAACCCTCCGTTTTGCTTCGCCGTAATCGGGTAAAAACAAATTTAAATACTCTTGCCCTATCGCTCTCTCATGCATAATGCCTAAAGTATTTATTTGCTTTTACATTAACAAAACAGTACAGCTGACAAGTATTTATTTATCTAATTTCGATCTTAAATTAACATTATTTAAAGGTCCATTAGAATTGGCTTCTGATTTTAACTTATGGTTGCCATACAGATGAACGTTCTCCTGCTCCGTTTGCACCATTTTGTCCAAAACTGACAAATCATGCGCTTTCTCTTTTTCGTTATTATTTAGTATATTATTTTTATATTCCGTTGCTTTTTCATCGGTTATGGCATCCTCTGTAGCGACTTGCGAACCGAATTGAAGTACGTTGCTTATTTCGGTCGGTAATACCCCGCCGAGTTCAGAGTACACCTGTTGAAAAATTCTCGAAAATTGTTTCCCCAGCGTTATTTTACCTGTGAAATTGAGGTTGTACGCTTCGGTTACTGATAGACCTGGAAAGTAACAATAACGGTCAATCATTCTGCCGAGCCTTTTCCCAACTTGGAGTCGGCTTCCTGATGCAACTGAATACCAGTATTTTACATGAAGCGGCTGCCTATCTGACCTCCATAGACCACAACCCAGTTACTGGGTAACACGATAAGTCGATAACCCTTGGTAAGACTGACTAGTTGTTAGACTTTCGGGCTTCTTTTAGTGTCGACTGTGAAAGATCTACGAATGACAGCCGGGACCAACGGCTTAACGTGCTTGCTGAGGTACGGAGGGCTCTCGATATGTTTTGTATTTGCGACCTTGGCAAGCGTAGGTTCACCTCCGATTGACCCGTGCGGCTGTAATTAGTTACCAACGAGCCCTTCAAGTAACAACATGGTGGCTATCTGAATTACTAATTTCAACTGATGAATTTCAGTCATAAGGCATGACCATGATTTGTGCCAAAATAGAAATGCTATCTCGCTAACTCAATATGCAATTTGTAGGTAGATATTTCAATAAAGGCGGTAGAAATAAGGCAATATTGGAATAATATCTCAAAAATGAGAACCTCGACACTTCTATGATTTAAAATATTCATCAATTGCGTGGTATTATATCGAATAATGACCATCAGAGGCAACTACCAATAGTAAAAAACCTTATTACTTACTAGTTTTCTAAACATAAAAAATACCTTAAAAATGACCCCTCGTTTTGTTGTGAAAATGTTAGTATGAAAAATGCAACTTCTTTAAAATTCTCCATACAAAACGCTGATGTCATAGGTGGGGACCTAATAATAATATATCCATGAAGGAAATTAATAATATGAATAAATAATACAAGTTAAAAGTCTTACCATAAAGTACGATTAAAAAATGAAACATTATTCTTTCTCAAACTTACATAATGAATAAGAAATTGTAGAAACCTATTAATTTTTACTTCATCGCTTCCTTCCAATTAATAACGAAAAAGTAATAAAGGATATAGCAGTAAATTTGATATCGATATAACGTGCATGCTATCAATACATGCACGTCCACTATAAATCGTCACTTTAGAAATTATAAGCGCTGTTGGTGTTTACAGCCAACCTTTAGGCCCGAATTCCTCTGTCGCTGATGTCGGTCGCGCGTACGAATATACGTTGTGTTCTATGAAGCACCACACTGTAAAGCTGACATCAGCGGCGCGCGAGTTGCTACGCGCCGCTGATGACGCGCGTCGGTCTCGCTCGTCAGCGCTGCGTTCGTCGGTCGACTGACGCGCTATAGAACGCTATGAGCGTCCTCACTCTGTTCCCGACCGTCGGCACGCGCGCGTACAGTCGCCCGCCACCATGAACATTGATATATCTTTTTTTTTCTATATTGACGCCGTCTCCGCTTGCGTAAGTATGCTGCAGCAACTAAACAATTTATAAACGGGTTCATAATAATATCCCAAATTCAAACTCCGCTTCACAAATCCACAACAAATCCACTTGGAGACGCCTATACCGTGGAGCGGTCAGTATCGCACTACGGATGTTTGCATTGGCGCTGATGGTCAGCGCGCTACGCGACTGACGGTACGCGACCGACGTCAGCGACAGAGGAATCCGGGCCTTATACAGTACTAGCTGATGCCCGCGGCTTCGCCCTCGTGGATGATGGTTATTATATACTAAAACCTTCTTCGAGAACCACTCTATCCATTGGTGAAAACAGCATGAAAATCGGTGAAGTAGTTTTTGAGTTTATCGCGAACAGACAGACAGACGCGGCGGAGGACTTTGTTTTATAATATGTAGTGATGATACCTAATGAAGGGCGTTCCCGTTAACCCGCAATGTTATAGCGTCCTTAAATGATATAAAAAATATAACTAGGTACTCAAAAAAATCTAAGTAGTGAAATATTCACAAAAGTATAAGTAATATTAATACGTAAAAGAAACAGTCTGTACACGCACACTTGTATTTCAACGTAGACAGCCGAGTGTGTTAAGTGTGCGTTTACAGAGTGTTTCTTTTCGGTATCAATTTTAAAAAAAATTGTGAATATTTTACTATATATAAATTTTTTTTTTGCGTGTGTTGACGCTATACTTTTGCAGATTAACGGGATACCATACCTACTGTATATTTAGTACAGTTCCTCTAGATTCTGGATTAGGAAACAACTATGTTAGTATTGTAGCATTCTCAAATTACAAAAATAAAAATCCACCATCATCCAATATTGCGTCATCTCGTCACGTGAAGCCGAATAAGCCTCCCTAGCACCGCAGACTCCGGCCTTTCTAATATCATCTTCATAATAAAATAAAATAATAATCATGTCAATAATGGTAGAGATTCGCACACATTTAGTAATCATTTAGAAATACAGTGCAATTTACAAAACTTACAATTTGTACTCTAAAAACTCATGTACACTATAAAAGCATTTTTAAATTAAAAACCTCGTCAAATTACTTTTAAATCTAGATAATGGTAGCGTTTTTATAGAATTTGGTATTTTATTATACAATTTTATGCACATAATATAGCTGTTTTTATCTGTAAATGTGAGATTCGTCCTCGGTTTAAATAATTTATTAGTATACATAGATCGTGGGGCATAGTAGCTTGTCGCTTATACAGGAAATATAAATACATGGTAGACTTAGTATTTTATATTTTGTAAAGAATGTACGACATGACTTTATTTGCTTCAACCCAAATATAGCTCTTTTTGCATTACGAATGCTGATCAATCTCCACACAACGACCCCACAGGATAATACCATACCTTAGAGTGAAGGTTATATAACAATGGAAAGCCGTTATTGCGGCATTTCTAGATACCTCGCAGCTATACAATAGCATATAAATTTTATTAAATTTTCTTGGGAAGTTTTTGAGTTAGCTTCGATAATACGTAAGTATTAATCCACTTTGTGTCTTGAAAGAAAGAAAAATATTTTATTTGGGACACGCACAGAAAATTCAACAAACATTAACCAATCATTAAAACAATAATGATAACAACACAAAAGATGCTGAATGTCAATAGGTGGACAGAATGCATCAATTAAAAAAAAAAAAAAAAAAAAAAAACAATAATAATCAAATAAAACTAACAAAATAGTGAAAACATCAAAAGAGAAAAGATGACCTCTTGATGATGTTATAAACTTATAATACTTCCTGTCACTGTTATTTACATAACAAGTAGTATGTACTTGTTATGTAAATAACAGTGACAGGTGGTATCTATAAGAATTTTTGGACAATGGTACAATAATGGAACGCCCTTCCTCAGTGGTTAAAGATGTCGCTTGTCCAAGGCCGATCTCTTATTTCTTCTTGTTGTGGACACGTTCCGATTTGTTGTACCCTCATTTTTGGAGGTCCTCGTAATGACATTTATTATACCTACAACGTCGGACCAAATAAAAAACCAAGACAGATCGCTGCCAACAGTGACGTGAGGCCGGTTTCGTAAACATGAGTGCACTTATTTTGGTGTAGTTTGATTGTAGTGTCATTGTAAATAGTTGTAAATGAGTGTGTGAGCGTGTATGCACAGAGCGGTGGTGTAGTTTTAGCATGCTTCACTGTATTGTTCGCAGCGCTGCGTCTTCGTTTTTTATTTGGTCTGAGCCTACAACCCGAACATTTCCATTTACGTACGATAAGCTTCAGAATCTGCAGGAATCCCCGGGGGGTTATACAGGCACGCAAAATGGAATGACTAAGGCATCTTACTGCGGCGAAACCAAAAAAAAAAGGGTTATGTTTGACCTGTATGTAGGTACATACAGGAAAAGTTTTTATCCACTGCGGAAATTTTGACATATTAACCTTAAACCAGTTTTATTAAACATAATTTTTTTATTTTGATGCGTCTTCATACAAAAAAATTAAAAAATCGTTAAGGAAAGATGTTTATTTTAAAAGTGGTTGTATGGCTAACCGGCGCCGGCGGCGGCGGCGCGCGGCGATGCGGAACGCGCGAAAGTACCTATCTATCAGCTGTGCGGTCGCTCGATTCGCCGGCGGCGTAGGTATTTACGTGGGTTACTGGCCCTTGGATCTCGCTCAAAGAAATCAAAAATGCTTTCTTCGATTTCGATCGCCAGTCGGGGTCTGCCAGACCCTCGTGCATGATTCGGGGTTCTGAACTGTCCGTGATCAAGCAGCCTTTGAGTGGCCGCTAAAATGGTCCTTTCATTAGGGACCGCGGGGTTAAGGATTCCATGGGCTCACATTAGAGGTATGCTCTCCATCGCATACGTTCTGCGAGCTGCTCGCAAACTTTCACCACTCAGTACATACACTCGCACCATCTCGTAAAACTCGCGGTTACTGAAGTCCGACATCGTGACCGGTAGGTACAAGCACGACACACGTGCGGCGCGGCGCTTGCGCGGGAAAGCGATTAGACGCGACGTCACACGACAGCGCGTGCGATGAGCGAACTGTCGGCCACAGCGCCCGGCGCCGCCCGGGAGGGGGTTGCACCCCCGTGCAACACCGCCGCTAGTGCGCCGGCCGCCGCACGCGCCCATTGATATTATTACGAATAGTTTGTGTCCATATTTTGCTGATTTAAAGTAGGATAAAAAAACAAAAAAAAGTATTGAATAAATAATGGAAATGTGTTCTATTACTGATACTGAACCACCAAAAAAAATTTGCGCACTGGTCAAAAACTTTTCCTGTATATCCGTCCCTATGTTCCATCGTAACTACTAAATGGCTGAACCGATTTTGATGAATGATATTTCCTTAGATTCATCTTTATTGCGCGAGTGTCAGTAGAGTCCAGAGTGTCAGAGAAAAGCAAGAGTGGGTAATTGTTGTTTGAGTGTTTTTGCAGTCGGTTTTTTTATTTTATAAGAAAGTAAGTATTATAAAAGAAATAACTTTAAATTAAGAGATAACGCAATTACGTTATTTAAGCTTATGTTCTTACAACAAGTCTTTTTTTTCCACCCAAGTGTGTCGCAAGTGTGTCGAAAAACGTCGTATGAAACGCGTGTTTAAGAACTTACGAAATAAATTATATCTACGTACCTAAAACATCTTAAGATTTATTATGAAAGACTAGTTTCTGCCCGCAACTTCGTCCGCGTGAAATTTCTAGTTTTATCATAAAATATGAATCACTGTAAATTCAGGCTATTATCTTTATCCACAATCGAAGTTACAGGGGGATCGAAAATGTCCAGAATGGTTTAGAGAAAACCAAGGTACGGTTGTGCCTCTGTTTGTTTTTGCTCGACTGCCGAACCCCGAGATCCTATGACACGGCAATACCTATAGCTAAGCACCTAGCTTCTCAGAAAGCCGACTTTTTCTTTGGTGAAAGTCCCATGGTGCACGCGGGCGACAGGGGACTTACTGCTGGCATGGTTACAAGTGTTCGGGCATGTCTTAGCAGGTGGCAACTCGTGCTCTCAGATACGGAGATGCATCTCAAAAGTCAAAACACACTTTAATTTAGGGTACTCATTTTGTCTGTTAAAATCACGTCTGTATTTCCCAAAGGTTAGGCAGAGGTGTGCCTAACCTTGGTGAGGTGTTTGTTTTAGCCTGTTGCCATTAACGGGCACAAATGTGTTCTCTGGTCTGCTATTGAGAAATTCCGGAAGGAAAAACCTAATAACACTTTGCCCAACTCGGGAATTGAAACCAGGACCTCATACTTATCACATATACACATCTTTAATCACTTATACATATCTTTAATCTAGCTCTTCAGTCCGGCGTCTATCCTGAGCAATGGAAAATCTCGCGTGTCATTCCCATCCCAAAAACTACGGACAAATCATCTGTGGTGGAACACAGGCCTATTGCTGTACTGCCAACTCTCGCGAAGGTTTTCGAGCACATACTCCACACGTACATCTATAAACGTATAAATGCTTTTCTATCTGATGCCCAGCACGGCTTTCGCCAAGGCCGCTCTGTCAATTCGAATCTGATGACTCACGTTGATTACATTTCTGGGGTTTTGGACAGTGGGGGGCAAGTGGATGTCCTCTATTTCGATTTCCGCAAAGCGTTTGACAGTGTCGACAATGACGTGCTCTTGATGAAATTGGAGGCGTCAGGTTTCTCGTCTGAGTTTCTGAACTTCTTTGCGGACTATCTGCGAGGCCGTAGGCAGTTTGTTAGGCATGGTTGCTTTGAGTCTGAACCTTATAATACCCGCTCAGGTGTGAGTCAAGGATCCGTGCTTGGCCCACTGCTTTTCCTTATCATGATCAATGATCTCATAAATAAGGTTAGGTTCGCAAAATGCTTGCTCTACGCCGATGACCTAAAACTAATAGTTCAAATTGATAAGGTCTCGGATTGCATACTCCTACAAAGGGACATTGATGCTATATATGAGTGGAGCATGGTCAATAAACTCTTTTTTAATACGAGTAAGTGTTACGTCATGACGTATAGTCGAAAACGTCAACCACTCCACTATAATTACAAATTGGGTGGTGAAGTAATGAGTCGTGTTACCAAAATAAAGGACCTGGGCGTGACCTTTGACACTGGTCTGACATTTAGAGATCATGTCTCCACTCTCGCGAAGGAATCTTTTAGGCGTTTGGGTTTTGTTTTGAGAAATGCTCGTGATTTTCACAACCCAAATGTGATTAAACTGCTCTACAACACCTTGGTTCGCAGTAAACTTGAAGCTGGAGCCTGTATCTGGCATCCCTACACAGCGACTCAAACATTAACGCTGGAAAAGGTACAGAAAACCTTCCTGAGATTTTTGTATAAAAAGACGTTTCACTTCTTTCCTTTCATGTACCCTACTAATTACCTTTTAGGAGTTTTGGGCTTCAACTCGTTGGAGGTTAGACGAGGCTTTCTACAGCTCACAGTAGCCTGCAAAACTCTTAGAGGCCGCATCGACAGTCCCGAACTCCACGATCTTTTCTGTCGGCTATTTGTTCCCGATAAATACATCGGACATCGCCAAAGCCGTCGGCGCAATCTGTTTGCGCCGCCGTCATCTAAAACTGTCGCCAGAGCTGAGTCCCCTGTGTGTCGTACCTTAAGGATGCTTAACGCCCTCCTGACCACCTACCCTGAATGTGATCTGTTTGTTGATGAATGGAGCAGAATTATGCGTGTATGTCTGATGTTATGTGAGAGTAAGTATGCTAGGTTGTCCTCTATTATATGTTAGTTCTAGAATTTATATGTTTTTTGTATTTTTTTTTTTTGTTACCTATTTTAATTAATGTAATTGGTGTTACCGTTTTAATTAACAATAAATAAATAAATACTCAGCACTAACGCTTGAGACCACTATACCAACGAGGCAGTCCGAAATTTTGTTCAGCGGAAGGAAATCATGAAATATTTCATAGAAAAATAGGCAGTTTCGTTTTCCGTTTACATTCACCCGCTAGAAACATGGAACTGTCAAAAATTCGACCTGTAGTGAAAGAATTTTCAGAATCGGATCAGTAATTCCGAAGATTACTCCCTACATACAAACCCACACCTCTTTATAATTTGAATATTAATTTGTAAAAATTACACTCCTGGTGTTTATGTTAATTGCTGAGGTCTGACGTCATAAGCTTCTCATCAAACATAGAGGTGGTTTAGTGCGGTGTGAGTTCTTCGGTTGATATGCAGTCGACTATTTACAATGGTTTTAAGTTTGATGAAGAGAGGGACTGGCTTGAAGGTAGGTTTCTATATTTTGCATTGGCCAACATAAGGGTGGACTCTTCTCAAAAGAATTCTGTGACTACTTCCTACGGTAGCTGTGCACTGTTGCGACGAAGGGAGCATGAGTTCCAGTTAGGGTTCGATTTCCAGCTATCCACTAGCGTAAATTATTTTCGTAACCGATTAAGACTAATCTGTATCATTTTGACAGTTCAACAACATTCATTGCGTTATTTACGTTGCTGAGCAGTTTTTTTTTGTCGAACTTATGAAGCAATGGATTAGCAATTTGTTTCAAACCGATTCAGATTGTGATTGATCGTGTATTACGCAATTAGGGTGCTGTTCAGGCAAAGTGTTACTTATTCGATTTTGTCTAGTGTGATGTGACGCCAGGGGCCGTATTATGATCTTACTAGCTGTGGCCCGCGGTTTCACCCACGTAGCTCTCGATCCCGTGGGAATATAGGGATAAAACGTATCCTATGTCCTATTCCAGGTCATAGTCTAACCGTGTGCCCATCCTCTCCTCTCTAGAATAGGGAACGTCGCGGCGCGACGGCGCGGCGCGGCGGCAGCGTCGAACGGTTCGCGTATTGCATTTCGTGATAACTTCGAAATTGAATGTCTGATTCGAATGAATTAAAAAGTATTTTACTGCTACATAAATACCCTTGATGTTAAAACTATTTATTTGAATAAGAATTAATATTATGTTGACAAAACTCCTTCGCAAATAATGCATTAATTTCGAACAAATTTGAATACCATAAAAAAAGGCTATAGTGATTCATTCTTAAAAATTAGACATAATATGCTGTCGTGGACTTTTTTTTTAGAACTTTTAAAGAGGAAATACTTTTTGTGGGTGGGAAATCGTCCAGTTACTTCTCCCGCTCTGGGCGGAGCGGAAGGGCGTGTCAGACTTTTACTGACTAAAACCCACCCGTGTTCCTTCAGTTGCCTGTTGCCAAGGTCCCGGTATTCCTTTCGGACTTTCCCGCAATCCTGGCAGAACCTCTATATTACGGCCGTAAGCCTTCTCCATTGACGACAAATTAATAGGAGTAGGTGAACGAAAGGAGGTAAAAAACTGCATTTTACTTATTTATCACAACCACATCTTGAATCACATTATGCGTGACCCGTAGTTAATATTTCCTTTCAGCCTCTATTGTACGGAATGCATGATAAACAGTGCAACATCATTTACTTACAAAAGTATTTTGCTTCCGCTTTATGCTGAACATTCTAGCCGTTGGTAGGTACCTATTACGATACCCTATCTGTGTCGAAGACACATCTTATCGTCATTTCGCGAATTCTTATGGTCTAAGATAAAACATTTTACAAAAAAAAACAACCAACTTCCGAAAAATACACTGAGCAGTGAAAAATTACTTTAATTTCGGAAGTCGTTGTCTTTGCTTTTCAATTTTCGTGTTTTGCCACCGACATTAAAAGTTATTTTTCACTTTTTTTGTTTTTTTTTGGAAGTCAGTTGTTTATTTATGTATTATTTTTTTTATTTTTCACTTTTTAGTTGTGGTACCTACCCCACACAAATTCAAATACCACTACCTGCTATGTAAATAACAGTGACGGAGTCAAATAAAATATCGTCTACATAGACTAAGTGGGAAAAATACGTAATTATTGAAGCTAACTCAAAAACTACTCAAGCAAAGTTAATAAAATTTATTGGGACTACCTCTGAAGCATGACCTGCCAAACAAAAAGAGTCATCAAAATTGATTCATAATTGGCGGAGTAATCGCGGAACATACATACAAAAAAAAACATACAGACGAATTGAGAACCACCTCCTTTTTGAAGAAGTCGGTTAAAAACAGACTGCACGTCTTTGGGGACTGCCGATAGAGCGTTCAAGCGTTCAATCTTCAAGCGTTCGGTGACGATGACGCGAGTTCCATGATTTTTGTTCACCCATAAAGTGGTCAACACGAAGAAGGTTTCACTAAAGAAGTTTTCACTTCAACGACTTCCAAGTAGAGATGGGTAACAGGTTAAACACGATATCTGTTATCACTGTTACTGCGACAAAAAAATAACGGATTCTATATCTGTTATTAAATCACAGCCTGTGATTTTTTTACCTGTTATTAAATCACAGTCTGTCATTTTTGACGATAAATACGTATTTAAATCCAATCGAATATCTTCTTTATTTCCTTTGGTTTAAAGTCGAAAATCGTATCTATCTGTAACTAAATAACAGCCTGTAATTTTTGTACGGATGATAAATAAGTATAAATCTCAATTGAATATCTTCTTTATTTATTTTCGTTAAAGTCGAAAATCGTATCCGAAGTTTTAACAGTAACAGCCGCGGTAACAATCTTGAGGATCTGTTATTTTAAGTAACAGATATGTTTTATTGTTAGGAGCAATTGCTGTCTGCTATTTTTTAATATCTGTGATTTCTATCTGTGACGATAAATACGCCTCATTCCTACTTCCAAGCCGGTGTAGTATAATAAAAACAAATACACATTTTTAAAATGTATATTAAGTATGTATATTATAGAAAACATGTACTTACTTACATATTAGGGTTTCGTACCCAAAGGGTAAAACGGGACCCTATTACTAAGGCTCTGCTGTCCATCTGTCTGTCCATCTGTCACCAGGCTGTATCTCATGAACCGTGATAGTTAGACAGTTGAAGTTTTCACAGATGATGTAAGTATTTCTGTTGCCGCTTTAACAACAAATATTAAAAAACAGAATAAAATAAATATTTAAGGGGTTATACAACAAACGTGATTTGCCGTTTTTATAGATGTACGGAACCCTTCGTGCGCGAGTCCGACTCGCACTTGGCCGGTTTTTTGTTATGTATTTGTATTTTCTTACTAAGGGTTTTTTTTTTGTTTTTTTAGAGATTATTTTGGACTTTTTTTCGATAGAAAAAATTACAAGTAATCGTGCTTCTAGAGTGTACGATTTATAGAGTGAATCCTTGGATATCTTACATAATAATTGCTTAAGGGCCATAGTTTCGTCACTTGACCTTCCGCATCTGGGCGGAGCTAAACCCCTACTCCCCGAATACGTAAAACGCGCGCGGTGGCGCGCTGAACTAAAAAAACGATCAAAGAAAATGCAGGGGCGCAGACTTGCGCGCATAGGACGCCAATTCTACCTACGATTCCAGAAAGGAATGGCTGAGAGGAGATGTAATGCTGATATTAGTATAGATAGATACATAAGTTACGAATATTTTAAGTTTTTACTGGACATTATTTTTTAGCATGCGTTTGGAAGAAAATATTGGGGTATCTTTTCATACACGAAATATTTTAAGGGGTCATTGTACTCATCATTATGAACAACTTTCACTATGGGACCAAGCCTGAAATCACGAAAAAAAATCTGCTGTCCCCTATTTTATGTTCGCATAACTCATCAAAATCTAGGGAACAGATGATTTTTCTTTCGCGATTTCAGGGTTGGTTCCTTAAGGAGTGAAAGTTGTTCATAATGATGAGTACACACGGCTGCACATCAAGCTATACATATCCAGTTTATGGTGATCTCGCATTGTATAGTATTTCCATACAACGCAAGGTCAGCTTATACTGGAAATATGTAGCTTGATGTGTAGCCGTGTGTCAATGACCCCTTAAAATATTTCCTACCTACATACCTACCTACATATCTACCTACATACCTAACTACATACCTACCTACATACTTACCTACATACGTACCTATATACCTACCTACATACCTACCTACATATCTACCTACATACCTAACTACATACCTACCTACATACTTACCTACATACGTACCTATATACCTACCTACAGGCCTACCTACATACTTACATACCTACATGTACTTACAGCAACCGCTCAAAACTTCAGTACCTACATTACATTATTTTATTTCTGTTGCATTTAGAATTCGCGTCATAGTCTCGACCTGTTCTTACCATTGCATTGCTAAAATTCAATTATAACTAACATGTACAGGTAGCTGTATAGAGTATGCAATGGATTCGGAATCAATGAGTTCTGGGTTCGCATCCTGGTTTTTAATTTCTTTGAAATCATAATATTTTATTTGTTAGTATTTTTAGCAAAAACTTGTTAGGTATTTATGTTTATTTATAATCTATTCATTCTTATTATTTATTTTTTATGAAGTTAAGTATTAGTTATTGTATTATTATTTAACTATTTATAGGTATCAGTATTCAGCAGACTTTATAGAAAACTAATAATATGATTCAGACTATGCATGTTTTTTTTTTAAATGTAACGTCACAATGAATGTATTATCCTTCCGTCCCATTACTTCCAATCAAGTAAAAACTTACAAAAAGTTTTAGTACTGAGTGAGATTTGAACTCACGGCTCACTGATACACGTCCACATGTAGCTGCCCGCTAGGTAATCTTGACTCAAAAAAATATTTCTTTGAAATTATGAACTAGAACCATTTGTTGATGACAATGATGATGTGTCTCTTGAAAATAGAAGGTCGTAAGCATATAAATATAAGGGTCAGCTCAGACCGCGAAGTTTACAAATTATGTATTAGTACGAAAAAGTTTATAAATTAAGGAACAATTACTTATCATAATTATCAGCACAAGTGGGTATTTTATTATATTTGTCGTGAAAATCATGATAAACAACAAATCGGAAAATATTTATTGCCTTTACTACATTATTTTTGTTTTCATATATCATAGCGACTGTACTATTTTTGTAATGAATACATTGCTTCATAACCACTACCTAAGTGTGTCGCTAAGTGACTGGACAAGCAATGTAAATATCACAAAACGAAACTTTGTAGCGGTTACATCGCGCGCGTAATACAGCCGTTGTAGGGTAGCTTGCGACAAGCCAGTGATTTCGTGTGAGTAAATTGTACCTAGGCTACAGTGCACGATACATGCACGCTGTACTTGATGAGATAAGGTTTATAATTGATTGTGCAGTACGTTCTGATTTATGAATGTGTGTTCGCGACTTCGTATTTCGTATATTCGTATTGGTTTTTACTGAATTGCATTTGTATGTGGTGACGTGGATAGATATACATAATTTATTATTATAGATTTACACAATACTCGTATTTTATGTCAACGACTGCCCCGTTAGTCTAGCGGTGGCAAGCGCTACTGCCGAGTATGAGGTCCCGGGTTCGATTCATGGGTCGGGCAAAGTGTTATTGCGTTTTTAGGGTTCCGTAGTCAACAAGGATCCTTACCTATAGTTTCACACTGTCCGTCTGTCTGTCCGCGACTTAGATCATAGACTTTTAGTACTAGAAAGCTGTAATTAGCACGGGTGAACATATTAATCACGCTGAGAGGTACAATCAAATAATGAAAAAAAAAAAATTTTAGGGTACACCTACACGTAAAGTTTGTATGGTTTTTTTCTTGTCTTCCTATGGTGTGGTGTGTCGTTGGAAAGATCGTTCAAAAATATTGTGAGTGTCTAAAAACAATTTTTGGATTCATGGATCTGTTTGCGAAATATTAAACTTTGAAGTGTTGTTTTTTGTTAGAGTCAAGTCTCTTCCCCCCCTGCCAGCTAAATAGTTGGTTTTGGATATGTGAAAAAATTCACGGCCGTAGTAGTTATAGGTATATAAAGAAATTAAAAGGAAAACTATCACAGCTAAGTAGGCTCTACAAGTTAACGAGTAATAATCGACCAACTTAAATTTGCAGTTGCAAAAAATGTTTTTCAACTACAATGTTCAGTTTGTTCTTGGCATAAATTCATCCCAACTACGGAACCCTTCATTTTGTGTAGTCCGACACGCATTTGGCCGGTTTTTACATCTGAAATTGCTCAGTAGTAGCCCGGAGTCCGGATTTGTGCCTAGTTGATGGCAATAGGCTCGCCCCTATTACATGGGACATAACTGGCAAAATGTGAGTGTACTAACTAAAAGTACACCTCTGCCTAACCCTTCGGGAAACACAGGCGTGATGCTATGTTATATTTAAAATTTTTTTTGGTTTACTTATATTGTAAATTGTTAATTTGTATGTAAATTTTGTCAATGTAAATAAAAAGAGTATAACACATTTAAAAAAAAAAACAACAATAAAGCGCCTACGCGCGCAATTGAATTGGGCTGTCTGCAGCGAGCTAGTCTATAAACGCACATTGATACAATTCGAACGTAAATATTTGCACTAATACACGCAAACGCGCGGATCGGTCCATAGCCGGGGCGGAGCAGCGAGCGACACAGCCATCCCGTCTCAATGCTAACGCGCGACTGCCTCCCGCGCCCCGCGCAGAGCACCTCTGAACCTCTATCTCTAAATGGGGTCATTATCTTTGTAAATATTGATTGATTTAAAAATGCTCTAACAGTTTTGTAGTCCTTGTAACCATCAATTTTTCAGTGTAAAAATATTTACAAAATTCAAAGCCGTTTAGAAGTAGTAGCGAATATTAGCCAAAAATAGCGTTTTGGTAAATATTTTTTTAAGGCAAAACTATTAGCAATTCGCAAAAACCCTTTAACAAAAATGTTGTACATGAATCTATGGCAAACATATATTTTTTTCAGATCGTTTAACCAAGCCGTTAATGAGGAGTAGGCTTTTTAAAGTGACCGTTTTACGGTACTAAACGGGACTTAGCGCCTTAACTAAAGGCTCAGACCAACAAAAAAAGAAAGACGGAGCATTTCGAACATCAAAATGAAGCCACCTTTTTATCTATGTGTCTGTAAAAAGGGTTGTCATTTGCTAAAGTTTTTCCCTATAATTTGGGGAATAATATTTTGGGTAGGATAATTTGTACGAGTAAGATATTGTTGAGTATGGTATTGTACCTCAATCGTTAGGAAGGATTCCGAAACAAAACCATTTTTTTTTACATCGCAAAATAAAATAACAATTAAGTACAAAGTGCATTTACATACATGATTTGGAGATTACCTTTTAATCAAGAATTGCTTGTGATAGGAAGCTCCGCTCTTTCACTTAGAACTATCCATTAATTATCAATTGAATGTAAAAAAAATTGGTTTGTAAATTATAGAAATATTAAGTTATAAGGTTGTTGAAGCGTAAATCATAACATCGTCGTGGGTAGTAAATTGTTTTGAAATAAAATAGGTACTTAATTATATTTACAATCAACTTTATTAAATTCAAGAAGACCACGATAACAAAATCACTGACTATAGAAAGCACGTAAAAAGCGTCCGCAATTTGGGAAAAAATAAAATTTGGGACAGTAGTATTTAAATTAGCTAGTCTAAGTTGAGAAACTAACTAAAATAAAATAAAAAATACAGTCTCGTGTTTAATTACTGTTTTGATAAAATCTCATTTTTGTTTTTTAAATTGTATGTACGTTTTTAGGATATCCGGTTTTGATCACACGGCGAAGTCCACGATTAGTTGAATAAAGGTCATTATTATCAAAATGATCGGAACAAACCACGCTGGTTTTCGATGGAAGCCATTCTGGATCATTCCGACTATTTCTTATAGCTACTATCCATTTACTTTTATTTTCAATATTACTTGGAAATCTAAAATATTAAATACATAAAAAAACAGGCATATAATTACTCGAACTAAAAAATATCGAACGGGGAAATTTCAAATCATATTATGGCAACCCCCGCAGGTTAAATGTCACTGTTTTCGTTCGTTCATTCGTTCAGGTTGTTGTTCCAAGTAACCTAAAATTCATAGTTTACTAAATTAAGAAACGATGTTATTTGAAGTACTTACATGTGAAAAGTGATTCCGTGAGACTTTTTATGTGTTTTGCTATTGTTTTTACAAGTTTTCACTACACAAGAAGGCATAATTCTATTTTTTTTATTGAAGTTTACTAGACGACGACTCGTGACGTACTAGGAGCGATGAGCATAGTTTTTCTGTAGGTGTGTGCGTGAGCCTGTGTGTTTACTTGCAGGAGCATAGTTTTGTGGCTACACGTTTGATGTACGTAGTGATCCGTCTTTCTATTTTGGTTGGTCTGAGACTAAAGGTAAATAACGATGCAGCAAGGGATTAAACGAACGTAATTATTTCGCAATTAGGTACGTATCGTTCCATCGCATCGCATCTTATAATATAATACAACCTAACACTAATATTATATATACTTATATACTATGTAAGTACAAGTATATAAACGAAAAAAATAAAAATAAATACAGGGAAGTGCTCACTGGGCATCAAAAACTTCGTCCGCATCGCTGTCAGTGGGAAAAATGCCCAAAAGGCTGTGCAATGCATTGCCATCCAGCGTTACTTTCACCCAAAAATTGGCCAGCCCTCTGGCGATGTCCCGAAATACTCGATTCAATGAACTGTCAGACCCCACGCCCCTAGTGTTTCAACCCCCTAACGGTTCAAACATACCTATAGCTACCAATAAGGTTGTTATATTAGAGCCGTTTGAAGTTTTCCGCACCTGCAGCAGCCGCCCCAGCACAGCCCGCCGTGCTAGGAAGATGGGATGGCGCGAGGGTTTCGTCACAGGTTGCATCCCACACCAAAGGCCTACCCAACTTCCAAGACTCTTCCCATCGTCGCGTGGCAAGCCATTTGGTCCTAAAACAGCTGGCCCCCCGGCAAGCGCCCGACTCTTTCGCATATCTTTGTGGCGGTACCTACATCGCCACATTCGAACTACGCATCAAAAACTTGACGTCACACAAAAATCCTAACGTCACATAAGTCCTGCATCGCGCAATTAAAGTTTACCGTGCAATGGACATATATACAAGAACCCGACATCAATCGTTGGGCAGTTGCCCGCCAGACACAACACCCGTCTGGTCGGAGGATCCTCCCTTTTCTATGGTGGATGAGTGAACTTTACACCCTGTTCCTCATACTCATAAATCTTAAACATGCGATAGGTACCTATTTCCTACTAATATTAAAGTAGATAATTTCTAAAAAATATACGTTCGTCAAAAAATACGATAATATAGAAAAACATGCATATTAAATGCATAAAATAAAAATTAACACTCCGTCCGCAGTTGGTAAGTTAAAATGTACTTTCTCCATTGTTATAACATGTACCTACCTACGTACTAGATAGTTTTACATAAATAATTGCTGTTTTTAAATCGTAATACGAAAAAGTCTCGATAATTAGGTATCTACCTAGTATGTAATTAAGTTGTATTTGTATAAAATGAATTTAACTTTGCTATTGTGCGAATAATTATCGAAGCAAAACGAATTTAACCAAATAAGGAATCCTTCTACAAAAGAGTTCTTTTGTAACTGCTTTTTTTTTAATATGGCTTGTCTGTAACCAGGTTGCCACAAACTCTTTAAAAAAAAAATGGAGAGAATTTGAAAGAGATGGAGCTATACGTCCTGTAGAGCACCATCTCTTCCTCACCCTGAAGTACCTAATATTAAAATAATACTGCTATAAGAGGTGGCGGTAAGCCCCCAGGTTCCCTACTCCATGTTCAAGCCCCTTTACGACCAGTTTGAGAGAGATACTTTGCAGTTCATGCCTTCTCACGCCAATATTCCGACTTTTAGTACCTATGATCAAGCTCCTGACCCAATATTATATACGAAGCTACTAGACCATTGGCGGGCCCATATCAACATCATCATTATTCATCATCACTCTCCTATCCCAATTCATTTGGGATCGACGCAACATGCCCTTTTTAAACTCAAACTCAAAGCATTTATTTAATTAAACCATTTACAGGCGCTCTTGCATTGTCAAGGAGTCGGTCAGAAATATGAAGCTAAATGCCCATTCTAAAGCGTAGGTACCTATGGCGAAGAACGGGCAAGAAACTTAACGGGCACATTGAAATAACATAAAAAATTGTTACAAAAAATTGGTTACATCATCATTTTCTTCCAAAACTCTCTATTAGTCTTCATATTATCATCTTCGCACAGTCCATAGAGTAATTCGTCGACTCATCATACATGCGTACGCCCATTAAGGACGACTGCACATTTATTTTGATTTTCTGCAAGTCGTCCTAAATGGGCCGTAGGCATGTAGGACCCTGTCAGGGTTGCGGGAAAGTCCGAAAGGGATACCGGGACCTTGGCAACAGGCAACTGAAGGAACACGGGTGGGATTTAGTCAGTAAAAGTCTGACACGCCCTCCCGCTCCGCCCAGAGCGGGAGAAGACATTTGAATTACCACTATCAAAAAAAAAAAGGCATTTTGGATGAGTTAACGAATTACTCAGTCCATTCATCGTTTCTTTGGTATTTTCCTATTTTTATAGCTATCCACTTTTATACTCAAAACTTTTCTCACAACATTTTCCCCATTCCTCCGCATCACATGCCCATACCAACCGATTTCCTCACAACTTTCAGTCACCGGTGCCACTATCAGACTTCCTCCTATCCCGCCCATATCAACAAAATGCTAAATATTTTTAGCTTTCATTATGGAATGCTGAGTCAACATCCAAATTACCAATAAATCACCACGTCAGCCACGTTAAGATTTTTCCACAACAAATATGCTTTTGTTTATCATTTTAAAAATAAAATCTTGAAAAATGGTTCTTTATCTACCGTTTTCCCATCATCCACCCGGAACCCTAACCCCTTCCTATTCAAGTTTTCTCAAAGCGATTTATTTTTATATTGTGTTTAGAATGGGACTACTTCGTCACGGCTCACCTTTATTTAACAATTCAATAGGTTCAGAGGTCTTGCATTAAAATGCAAAGACATACATATCGTGTTCGAACCACTACAGGCGGCACCATTCGCCAGTATCTTCCCGGTACTTTTAAGGGAAAGACGAAACGCAACGCGGGATTTCAGTTTTTTTAATTCTCCAAAAATGTACCAAGACAATGAAGTTGGGGCCAAGTTGGAGAAGAATAAGTTCGAGTCTTCTATTAGTGAATTGAAGAAGAAGACGTTTGTTTCCGTTGCTGATATTGAAAGTTATGGTGAGTTTGTTTTTTTTTCAAAAGGACTTTAGCAGTAGCTACTTTGACAGTCTTTGTTGATAGCAGTGGTGGCCCAGTGGTAACGGTGGACCTACGAGTTGTAGGTTGTGAGTACGAATCGAGGCAGGCACTTTACTTTGTGTAAATAATTTCATCACCACTGCTCTCAAAACGGTGAAGGAAAACATCGTGAGGAAACCAGCATGTCATAGAACCAAAAATTCAAAGACATGTGACATCTACCAACCTGCACTGGGCCCGCGTGGTAGATCCAGATGATCCGCGTGGTAAATCTGTGGTAGGATTGGTAGGCCCATCACTTCCTCTCGAAGAAAGGCCTGTGTTCCAGCAGTGTGAACATTATAGGCTGATTATGATGATGACTTTGACAGCAATGATATGATATGATGGACTGAAACTGAAGTCAAGGAAGAGTTGATTGAGTCTTTCGATAGATTTTTTCAATACTGTGAAACCGAACTTTTCTGGAGACTCATTTTGAATCACTATGAATTGGTTCAGCTAAGACCATTGTCTGGTTAGTTTTGTTTTTATTCATTCGCATATTATTAATCGTGGATTTAATTCACAGTTCAATTGTGTTAGGCTATGATAGAAATAAAAAATAATACGGAATCGAAGACGAATTTTAAATGTACGCCTATAACCGAGAAGTTGTTGTGTCTGTCAATATCACGGGCAAGTGATACGGAGTAATGAAGGGCATGTCGTGAAGAAAGTTTTGAGACGGTAATACGGATTGTGGACGGAAGATTTGATTGCGGGAAAGATGATGCGCTGTGATAATGGTGCTGAATTGCTGATCGAGAGATGAACACTGAGATAACTGCTGATTAAGATGAAGACATGCTGTGCCAATCTCTAGCAAATCGGGATAAGGGCTACAAGCGGCAGCATGACGATCATGATCTTACGAACATTTCTAAGGGTGATCCTGATCATGGCGAGCCTCTGCGTACCGACTCACTTCTGCCTTTATTACTGATACTAAACATGATTAACAAACTATGGTATTAATCTTATACCTATAGTCCGCCCGGGACTGCTAGTCACCGTGTGAGATATGTGAGCAGTGAGTCGGGGGAAGGTAGACATCGGCCAAGCTAACTCAGTCTCTCAGTACAATACAATAAAGTAAATAGGGTGATATCTATTTATGAACTGAATAAAATAAAGTGCAAAATGAAACTACATAGTTGGCTTCAAGAACTCAACTACGATGACACTGAAAATTTAATAACAGTCTTAACATAAACATCATTATGCAAATATGCTACGATCAAAAACAAAAAAGAATTTATTCTCACAGTCACACACTCTCACAACCCCCCCCCCCCCCCTACGCGCACAACACCCCCACACACACATCCCCAACTACACAAACTATAGATACACGCAGTACACACTCTACCTCACTCCCACCCTGATACTAACCATACTAACAAATAAATCGCAACTATAATTATAAAGCTTTTAAAAAAAATGTTAACGTTTCCCTAATTGCATACCATTTGTACGAGTACATAACATAATTTGTTAAACTTAAATGAAGGAGTCCTGGTGACCTGAAATACAGGCCTTGAGCCTAGTTTAGGCACCAGTCTCCCACAATATAATACCCCTATAATATGTTACCGTAGTCTGTCAATTTTGTCAATGGCGTCATCCCCCGCCTCACCGGTCACATACCTCAGGCAGTGACTAGCAGTCGCGCGCGGACTATACTACATATCGGATTTCCCGGTTTAGTGGTCAGCGTGCCCTGTGACACGTAGGCCTGTTCCAACTGTCTCCGTTCTGTCCTGCTGTACGCTCTATGCGCTTCCGCTTCTTTCAGTTAAAGTTGGTTACATACGTGATTATAATAGGTACATCTTTCCTCAAACGTTGCGCGCATATTCAACAACAAACGCTTGGCATGCCGTTCTTTATGAAACTTGAAATTTACAGTGGGATTTGAGGATGCCATGTTGTAAGCTCCGGAAGAGTTATTACTGCAGTTGCAGATGCACTGAGCACAGTTGATAAACAAACATAGGTTGGAATCATATGCAAAGTCAAAGTCAAATAATTTATTTCAAATTGGCACATACTCGTAAAGGGCACTTTTTTTTGAACGTCAATGAAAATCAAAGAAATAGAATTGATTCTAGTTGCCCATTCCAAAAGGTAGCTTTCGTATGGAGAAGAATGGGCAAGAAACTCCACCGTTACTCTTTTTAAAAATGTTTTACAATATTTTGTATACATGAATTATATTATCATTATATGTGAAGACGATGCACCTACAATAAGATTACTGTACCACAAAAGGTAAAAAGAATTAAAAATGGAGCAATGACTAAAAAAATTAGTTATGTGATAGGTACATGATGCTCACATATTTACAAACATTGTAAAAGTATACGATATTACAATATTCCTAAAATCTTTACAAGTAATACTAATAAGTCAGTGCGTGATTCCAAGCAATCACAGAGTGTAAAAATCTATGACATACAAATAATAAAATATACAACTAAATTAGCAAACAGTTTGATTTTATCCAGACTCTAAATTGTCCTATGGAGCAAGACCAGCATGTTTCCAAGCATTCTTATTTTGGATATAATCCTCTAATACAGGAAAAGTTTTTGACCAGTGCGCAAATTTTTTTTGGTGGTTCAATATCAGTAATAGAACACAATTCCATAATTTATTCAATACTTTTTTTTGTTTTTTTATCCTACTTAAAATCAGCAAAATATGGACACAAACTATTCGTAATAATATCAATGGGCGCGTGCGGCGGCCGGCGCACAGGCGGCGGTGTTGCACGGGGGTGCAACCCCCTCCCGGGCGGCGCCGGGCGCTGTGGCCGACAGTTCGCTCATCGCACGCGCTGTTGTGTGACGTCGCGTCTAATCGCTTTCCCGCGCAAGCGCCGCGCCGCACGTGTCGTGCTTGTACCTACCGGTCACGATGTCGGACTTCAGTAACCGCGAGTTTTACGAGATGGTGCGAGTGTATGTACTGAGTGGTGAAAGTTTGCGAGCAGCTCGCAGAATGTACGCGACGGAGAGCATACCTCGAATGCGAGCCCATGAAATCCTTAACCCCGCGGTCCCTAATGAAAGGACCATTTTAGCGGCCACTCAAAGGCTGCTTGATCACGGACAGTTCAGAACCCCGAATCATGCACGAGGGTCTGGCAGACCCCGACTGGCGATCGAAATCGAAGAAAGCATTTTTGATTTCTTTGAGCGAGATCCAAGGGCCAGTAACCCACGTAAATACCTACGCCGGCGAATCGAGCGAACGCACAGCTGATAGGTAGGTACTTTCGCGCGTTCCGCTTCGCCGCGCGCCGCCGCCGGCGCCGGTTAGCCATACAACCACTTTTAAAATAAACATCTTTCGTTAACGATTTTTTTATTTTTTAGTATGAAGACGCATCAAAATAAAAAAATTATGTTTAATAAAACTGGTTTAAGGTTAATATGTCAAAAGTTCCGCAGTGGATAAAAACTTTTCCTGTATGTAATAAGCTTGTTTACAAAGTGTACTTTTTATATGAGTTTTAAATTTTCTTCCATTTAATTGCAATAAATAACAAGGTATCTTGTTATAGCATTTAACGCATAAGCAGTCGAAGCTCACTGCTTGCAGATTGCTGCAATATGTATTGTGTATGTAGCTTACATAGATATAGGAAAGAAGGAGATATACCCAGTAGTAGAAAATGTATCGGTACCCGGTGTCTTCACTTGGTCCCCTCCACGTCAACACAACACACATGCAATTTAGTAAAACCAATAGATACGAAGTCGCGACCACACTCGCAGTTTATAAATCAGAACGTACTACACAATCAATTATAAACCTTGTCTCTTCAAACACAGCGTAAACCGTATAACTTACAAACACATAAACGTCGCACGCTTTCGCTGTGCTGTGCAAAAGCCATTTATTTTCCATATACGCTAGTGATTAACAAAATTGGAAAGTTATCGATTCTCACATTATTAATTTTATTAAAAATTTTGGGAATTCCTGAAATTAAAATAAATAAAAACGATATACATTTACAATAATATGATTTATAAATAAACAATACGTAGCTAAAAAAAAATAAGTACTTAAATCAATTTTTATTGACAGTTTGATAAAATCTAAATGAGTTAAAAACTTGATTTCACATCGGTCTTCCAACCGGGATATAACGGTTGACTAATTGAAGACTAAACTTTAATAGTAATATACATTCATACTGCAATCGACATTATAGTCGATAGCCTTAGTTAGTGGATCTGCACAAGCACATCACTAGCTCGGCGCAAGACAGCGGCCGTACTACCGATGCTTTCGTATGGTTATAGTATCGTTTTGTGATTTTTACATTGCTTATCCAGTCACTTAGCAAGATAATATTTAGGTAGTGGTTAGGTAAGGAGCAATGTATTTAGTGCAAAAATAATACAGTCGCTGTGATATTTGAAAACAAAATTATCATAGTAAAAGCAAGAAATATATTTCGATTTGTTGTTTTTCATGATTTTAAAGACAAATACTGTAAAATACTTGTACTTACATATGATAAGTGTTCTTGATAGGGCGGGATTTCACCAAAACAAAACACAAAGTTACGGTAGGTACAGAGTATATTGCGAATTGGCGGGAACAGTCAGGCGACGCGATACGCGACCGCGCGCAACCGTGTTTCGAAGGCACTGCCGGTGGTTTACGCGGCGGCGCGTGGCGTTCCCCCGGCATCGGCCGGCGAGCGCGCGAACTAAAGGGCGGCCCCGCGCATGCGTACAAGGCAAAGTTGGTCTAAAGCATGCTTCTGTGGCGCGGGGCTGCCATTTCGATTCGCGCGTAGTTTAAAATTCGAATCTTAAAACTAACATTTTACAATCAAGCGAGTGAGTTGCCTACATTCCACCCCCTTGTTCCTGAACAAACTCGTCAGTAGGCAACACAATGACCTTTACAACCGGTCGTTTCATAAAGCCCCTACAGGTTTTAACAGTAACTATTCTAATATGGCCATCGCGGCCTGGGTGGACTGCGCTAATCACGCCTCTAGGCCAAACATTACGCGGCTGATTCTCTTCCAAAATAAGAACCATGTCTCCCACCTTTACGGGCGCCACTTCGTGCAGCCACTTTTGTCGCTTTTGAAGAGTGGGGACATACTCTTTCAGCCAGCGTCGCCAAAACATGTCCGCCAGAGTCTGAGCCTTTACCCAAGCCTTTCTACTGATTAAGTCCGATGCATCAAAGTTACCTAACGTAGATGCACCAGTAGCTGTACCTATCAATAAATGATTGGGAGTAAGAGCGATGGGCCCACCGGGGTCCGTACCCACAAAAGTTAATGGCCTACTGTTCAGGGTCATCTCTACCTCAGCCATCAATGTCATTAACAACTCCTCTTTAGGCGCCCGCGCCGACAAAGTAACTCTAAGTGCGGTTTTTACTGAGCGGACAAGCCGCTCCCAGCACCCACCCATGTGCGGGGCTGCAGGAGGGTTAAATTGCCAAGAAATGCCCTTGGTAACGACGAAATCATGAATTTTGTCGCTCTCCATTGCCTGAATGGCAGCTTTCAGCTCTGCGTCAGCACCTACAAAGTTCGTGCCTCTATCACTGAACATGATAGAGGGTTGTCCACGGCGAGCTATCAAGCGTCGGATTGCCATTATAGCCGAGTCAGCTGATAGCGAAGACGCGAGCTCAATATGAACACCGCGAGTGACAAGGCAAGTAAAAATAACGCCCCATCTTTTTTCACGACGCCTTCCTATCGAAACTTCCATTGGACCAAAATAATCTACCCCGCAATGTACGAAAGCTCTTCTTGTATTAACAAGTCTAGCGGCCGGTAGATCTCCCATCTTGGGTAACGAAGGGCGAGCACGACGGATAAGACAAAGCTGACATTTCGATACGGCTGTTTTAACTGTACGTCGTAACTGAGTTATCCAATATTTTTCCCTAATACTGTTTATGACAGTTTCAGTATTGGCGTGGTGAGCGCGCTTATGATATTCGAGTGCAATAAGACGCGCGGTATAGCTATGACCGTCTAAAATAATGGGATACTTCTCATCAAACATTAAATCTGGTGCAGCACTCAGGCGGCCTCTGACTCGAAGCAAACCATCATCTTCATACAAAAAAGGATCTAAATCGCGAATTTTACTATCAGCAGGTAATGCATTTTTTGTTTTCAAAAGTGACAACTCCTTGGGGAAAGTCTCTGCTTGACATTGTTTCAACAAAAGAATCTCAGCATCGCGGACGTTGCTAGCTGTTAACTTCTCTACCTGGTTCTTGCGACACACACCTAAAAAGGCAAGAACTCGACCCGCAGATCTAACAGCCCGTGTCCAACTAGAGAACCTATCAACATTAAATAAAGGTTCATACTGTTTTATTAGGTAAATCTTCTCAAGACGCTCCAATTCCGTATCGGCTGCATCATCAAACTCGTTGACCGGCCACTGGTCTTTGTCCCGGTACAAGAAAGACGGACCTGTAAACCACAACTTACAATTTGTAGGCCAGTATAGTTTCGAGGCTTCATCAGCAGGGTTTTCTGCAGACGGCACCCAGCGCCACTCACTTGGATTGGACTTCCGGTCAATTTCTGCCAACCGATGTGAAACGAACTTTTGAAAATCACGAGGATCCGAATGTACCCATTTTAAAACTGTTTTCGAATCGGACCACAAGTACTTGCATGTTATTGTCAAACCTTGCTCTTTAACAATGATACTAGCTAACCTACATGCTAGCACAGCTGCCTGCAGTTCAAGGCGGGGCACGGATATTACCTTCAGCGGGGCGACACGAGCTTTGCCAATAACAAGTGAGACGGTTGGTTTGCCAAATTCGTCCCTACCAACTAAATATGCTACCGCAGCATAAGCTGTTTCGCTCGCATCACCAAAAACGTGTAAATCGACAGTTGAAGGATCAAGCCTGTACCAACGCGGCACTCGCATGTTACCTAGCTGTTTTATATCCTGCAGCCACCTTTCCCATTCCTTGAACTCATTTTCCTTCAGCTGATCGTCCCATCCTATACCAGATTTCCATATTTTCTGCAACAAGATTTTAGACTTTATCGTGTATGGATAAAGTAAGCCTAGAGGGTCAAAGATACTCATGATAAATCTCAGAAACTGCCGTTTAGTAGGAATAACTCTACCGTCTACTACGTCAGGCGTCACTTTTTTAAACGATAAGTCGAACGCTAACTCGTCTGTCTCCGGCATCCATATCATTCCTAAAGTTCGTTCACCATTGTATGGAGACTTATCAAAATTTACAGCACCCGGCACGACAGCTGGTAACTCTTTTCGAAGTTCGGGTGAATTAGTCACCCACCCCCTGATAGAGAATCCACCAGCGGAGTGTACCATGGAGACATCTCTGATCAGCTGACGTGCACTATCTATTGAATGAACACTATCTAGGTAATCATCCATATAATGATTTTCGTGAATTGCCTTGACGGCCTCAGGATATGAATCTTGGAACTCACTAGCATTTTTATTCAAGACATGTATGGCTGAGGCTGGCGACGACTTGGCACCAAAAATCATAGAGTCCATGACGTATGTATCAGGGTCGCGCTCTCGGTTCCGGCCTCTCCAAAGAAAGAGCTGCGCGCCCTGATCTTCTTTCCTAATTTTAATACGCAGAAACATATCAGCTATGTCCGCTGTATAAGCTATTGGACCAGATCGAAACTTAAACAATACGCCTAATAAAGAGTTTAATAAGTCTGGCCCTGTTAGCAAATAATCATTTAAACATGCACCCTTGTATTTGGCCGCGGCATCATAAACCAATCTTAGCTTATTTGGTTTATTCGGGTTAATGACCCCAAAATGCGGCAGGTGCCATACCGGGTTAACACTCAGCGGAGTATCCAACCGTCTAGCATATTTCTCGGAAATTAACCTTTCAATTTGACGAGAATACGATTCAGCATAATCGGGGTTTTTATCCATTTTACTTTCTATGCCCCGTAAACGTTTCACAGCATAATCATAATTATCGGGTAAGTGTACAGCGTCACGTGACCATAGTAATCCTACTTCCCAGCCCCCGTCAACACGGCGACTAGTGCTATCTAGGATCTTACAGGCGCGTTCAGTCTCAACATTTTTGCGTGACACTTCTGTGATACCGATTGACTCGAGTAAAAATTGTTGTTTCACAAGTTCGTTTAACTCATTTAAATTATCAAACACTAGATTAACCGATTCACGAACAGACTCGTCACAAATACCTACAGGCCCATGAACAACCCACCCTAACTTCGTAAGCGACGCTACGGGTTGTCCGGATCTACCCTGTCGTATTTCCTGGTTAATTATTAACTGCCAATTATCTTGCCCGATTAATAACATTGGTTTCGCGCACGACATCTCACAACAATCTAAGTCTCGTAGATGTTTATTCATAACTAAAACTCTGGCGGGCACACTTTGAGTGGGCAAGTCTAAGTTATCAATAGTACGTAATGCGATATCATGACACAAACCGTTGGGTCCGCGTATTAGTGCAGTCACCCTACAAGAATTCTTATCAGTAACAACATGACCGCGTGCACTAACAATTTTCAACGGGGATAATGGTCCACTAAAATTACAAACACTAGAATCAATTAAAGACACAGTGGCACCATCATCAAGCAATGCATAACAATTATGTTCGACATTATTTACAATAATAGTAACAGGCACAATTTTTAATAATGTTTTTGTGTTCCGACATCGCTCACCCATACTCGTTACTGACTCAGCGTCCGACGGCGGTTGTACGACGGCCGCCTGCGCCGCGGCACCCACAGGTGGGGCGCCTGCGGCGCCCGGGGCGCTCGACTTCTCGTAGTGGAGAAGTATGTGATGCGGAGAACGACACTTTTCACACCGTTTTGCGCGACAACGATATCGAGAATGACTTTGCACTAAACATTTAAAACATAGCTTATTTACCTTTACGAAGTCCCATTTTTCTTGTTCACTTTTATTTACAAATTTGTCGCAGTCGGGTAAACGGTGAACCGCACTACTACACAACACGCACACACTCGTTGACGACGATGTACACGGCGATTTACTCGACGACGCAGATTCCTCGCTGGTAATGTGTACACGATGAGTAGGTTCCCGTTGCTGGCGACGCGCGGGATCCGCGCGCCCGGCGCGCGAAATGTTCACGGCGGCTGCGGCAGCGGGGCTGGCAGCAGCGGTAGGCCGGTTACGATGATTATTATTAGGCTCAGTGCTTATGTTCAGTGGTAGGTAATAAGCTGATGCCCGTGACAAGTGACTCAGGAACTCGAGTACAATATTTACGTTCGGTGATACACGAAGATCTTCTTTACTATCGATGTTCATTTTCATAACAAACTCGCCGTACTGCGCTCTTTGAACGTGGGTTAATTTACTTAGTATTTCGTGCGTTATTTGCGGGTTATTTACATAACCCTCCGCTTTTATGTTTTTGAGAATGTACACGCAATTTCGTATAACGCTCGTCATATTTCTCAACTCGACGCCACTGTCGGATACACGAGGTAGACTTCGTATTTTATGAAGTGCAGTTTCCAGTAGTAAATTGGGGTGTCCGAACTCCTCTTCTAGGGCTTCTATTACGTCTGTTGGGTCGGCCCCGGTACGTAGCAGACCTTCAACGGCACACTTTGCCGCGCCACGGAGCGATGCTTGTAGTCGTACAGTGTTCTCGAACAAGCTATACGTGGACGCGGTAGCTTCGTAGGTACGTCGATACGCCAACCAGTCTACCGGGCTGCCATCAAACACGGGGAGATCATAATTTTGTCGTGGTCGCTTCGTCATGTTCGTAATAATAACGTCGGCTAGGTGCATTATGTCGGAAGCTGCAACGGTGCCGGCGTTGGTGACTTCGGGCGGAGCCCCAGGTGCATATTTTAAATTGGGCGGGGAGGACGCCGCCGCGGACTCGAAAAGCGCGGGAACGCCGGCGGGGGTGCACGGCGCATGCGCGACGGCGCGCGCGGGCTCTCGGGCTAGGCCTTCGGGCGGGCACGCGCCGGCCGGCGCACGGGGCGCTGGCGGTTTGTCCGCGTGCTCGCATGGGACTTGACTTGAGCTTAGCCACTCATCCACGTTATTAACACTATCACAAACACTGAGAGCGTGGTTTTCTGATACTTCGTCCTCGATCTCCGCGATGTCTAACGCTAGTTTCTTTTTGATAAGCTGTTCTTTCAACTTAACGAGTTCTTCTTCAGCCTTGTACTCGGCACGGAGGCGTAGCGCTTCGCGGCTCAAGCGGCTTGATCGCGACCCGGTCGACGTGGCAACAACTTCACTACGCGGGATTGTAGTGACACACGTCGTATCCGCTGCATGTCGTTGCTCAGCTCCAGCTTGGGCTTTGCTCCGTGTGACGACGCCAGTAACTTTGCTATCCATTTTGATCCGGCTTGCGAAGGACCAATGTTCTTGATAGGGCGGGATTTCACCAAAACAAAACACAAAGTTACGGTAGGTACAGAGTATATTGCGAATTGGGGGAACGCCACGCGCCGCCGCGTAAACCACCAGTAGTGCCTTCGAAACACGGTTGCGCGCGGTCGCGTATCGCGTCGCCTGACTGTTCCCGCCAATTCGCAATATACTCTGTACCTACCGTAACTTTGTGTTTTGTTTTGGTGAAATCCCGCCCTATCAAGAACAATAAGTGATTCCATTATTCACAAAGTTTTTGTTTTGGCTTCGGTTTTTACAAGAAACCACTGGACAACTCGGTATTTAAAAGAATACCGAATTGTTCAGTGGTTTCTACTAGGTGGTGGAACTAGTGCGCTTTCGAACGTGATCGTGACAAATTACTTATAATTTGTCACGATTACGGTCGAAAGCGCACTAGTTCGCGGAGACGGCCATTTACCTAGTGCAGTTCATGCAGCGCGGACACAGACACGCCCCCATGCCACTTCTATTTTTCATATTTCTATGGTAGCTTATCTATCCTTCTGAATGCCGAGGACATTAAATCCTTGTCATGGGACATATTTTAAATCTGTTAATATACCTACTGTGGGTATGATATTCTGGTTCTGAATCTGATGAGTTGTGAATGGCACCAATGACGTTGAATGAACTTAAGTAAAAGCGTCGTCATCGACTGCTTTTAAATTACTCTGTAGCTTAGGTATATATACAAGCTAATCTTTACTTAATCCTTCGGGTCATACATACATACGGGTGCCTGTTGATAGATGGTATTGGAACTTTGCTACATACCCGGGCATTAACGTCTCCTTGAAAGTAAGGTTCAACTCCGTCATGTAAATGGTCCCCGAAACGATCAATTGTAATTGTACATTTTTACGTGATTGATACCTACACATTGATATGCAAATTGATCGCCTACCAAATGCAATTGAAGCGATTGATAATATTACTACAATTGTAATTGATCGTTTCTGGGCAATTCGGGGGGACCCATTAGTATCACGCTTGTTATACACCGCTGAAACAAAAGATAATACTACATTCTTATGAAGACGAGACAAATTAATAGATTATGCTAATTTAATAACATTTAATATAGAGATCGCGGAAAGCGATAAGGCCGCCCATTGTGTACTCGTATTTTGTAGTGTTTGTTTTTTTCCTTTTGTTATATATTTTTGTGGTGTACAATAAAGTATATACATATAAATAAATAAATTTAATACCTTTGGTTTTTTTGAGACTTTGCGGCTGTGTATGTAGGCTTAATGCCCAAGAACCTAACATTCCGCACCCTAATTGCGTACCTAATACACTATCAATCAGAATTGGAATCGGTTCGAAACAAAATCTGACCGATCGTGCATTACGCAATAAGGGTGTAGCTTTGCCTCATTTCTTAAAATTCGTACCGTTTGAGGAGGATGCCATAGGTCCAAAACTCCATGTCTTCTTCAGTTTGCTGTGGTCCCATGATAACTATTCTATGGAGAATCTTCCAACAGCTGACCGGGAAAAACTCCTCTCTGAGAATTCTCTCTTACGTTATCATTCATTCTCCCTATTCTTTCAAATCATCATTAACACAATTCATCCATCTTTTGTTTTCTCTCTCCATCCATCAACATTTACATTCATTACTTTAGTCACATGCGTTTCACCCCTCCTTGCATTACCTCTCCATATTATCATATGGTTTAATGAAACACTTTCCGTATGTTATTTTCCCATTTAGGTGAGAGTAGCGTGACTCCAGAGTACCAGGAGGCTTACCGACGCTCTATCAATGACCCTGAAGGCTTTTGGAGTGAGGTTGCCCAAGAGTTGGAATGGACCAAACCTTGGGATCAAGTGCTGGACAACAGCAACCCGCCGTTCACAAAATGGTTAGTACCAACAAATAAATAAGCATTTCGTCCGAAGTGGATGGTCCATTCGTTTCCGACGATTCCGACGAAATGGATATCCTCCTTCCATCCGGGGTAAAAGAACCAAAGATGCATGTCGTGTCTTCAAAAACAGTTAAGAGCCATAATATGGTAATATCGTCTTAGACTTAGCTCTTATTCGCCCAAATTAAATAGAAAGAAAGCAGAAAGAAAATACGTTTACTTGCGGTAAAAATGACGCAAAAAAAAAACACAAAAAAAAAAGTTGGGGTAAACATATGTCACATCCACGCAAAACGGCTATCGCTCAGCATTATGCTGCGACCCTATGCAAGACAGAGCCCCAGCGCTGGTTTTCAGCGACAGCCGGCGCTGACGTAATGACGTCGACCGGTGCGGCAAACTATTATTAGGACACTGTACCGGTACAGCGTACTATAATAAAAAAGTTAAGAAAATCCTGAGACGATTTAATTTGGGCGAATAAGAGCATAGCGTTCCATAGTCAGAAACACTTATAGTTACGCCATGTCCGTTGAGAGAGACTGTTAGTACTAGAAAGTTGTAATTTGGCATGGGTATATTTATTAATCACGCCGACAAAGTGGTAAAATCCAACCACGAATTTGGTCGCAAAGTCCTAATGGCGTCCCTAGACGCGCGCGTTGTGCTTTGCAAGGACGTGATGTTTTCATGCTTTTTAATTTTAACCGTCTAGTCTAGGGACGCCATTAGGACTTTGCGACCGAATTCGGTCATAAACCGATCGCTAGCTTTGTTGAGACTGCAGCCCCAGGGGCGTTAGCTCGTGACACTGAAGCTCGTGCGTACTGAAGGTACGGCCAATAACAGAACACAAACTTTTCGTACTTTAAAAACGTTCACATTCAAGTCCCAATCTGTCAAACTTGTCAAAAATGATTGATTGATTGATTATTGATTGTATTTTTGACTGATTGCGAATGAGATGCGAATGCGAACGTTCTTAAATATTACGGGAATTGCCTCTCAGGTGTACGCGGCCTCAGTTGGTGTTGTGATGAAAGAGGACCGTGAAAGCCATTGTTAATCATTGTCTTTTCCTAAGGTGGGTAGGTGGAGAGATGTCAGTATGTCACAACGCAGTGGACCGCCACGTTGCCAGCGGCAAGGGTGATCAGGTAGCGCTCGTGCACGACTCACCCTTGACCGACACCGTACGGAAGATCACATACTCGGAGATTAAACATCAGGTCAGTACCTATTTCTTTGCATGGCCATGAAATCTGTGTGACGATCTATATGCTGGGTCAAATTAAATTAGAGATTCGGAGTTTCCACAGCTAATTAGAGTTAAAAAAATCGTCATCAAATATTCTTCGCTATTCTTGTATACAGTAAAGAGTGAACTTTGCAACTATGTCGGTAAAAATACACAATGTTCAGTCCATTTTGAGCAATAAATGAGTTTTTTTATTTTCTTCTGTTTATTAATTTACTTCTTTTAAGTCTGCTTCTTCTCTTGTGCAATACTCTTTACTTTCTAAATTACGATATTTCTTTATATTTTTGGAAAATTGTATGCAACAAGTCATGAGTACTGGGCCCGCGTGGTAGATAACAGCCCATTGATTTCTTCCAGAGGGAAGAGAGGAGGCCTGTGTCCCAGCAGTGGGAACATTGTAGGCTGATAGCTTATGCTAACTCATTATCTATCGTAAATAATAATAAAAAAACTTGCTTCCTAGCCATAAATCATCTTTTCATTATCAACCTCAGCTGTTCTTCTCAGTGAGAGAAAAGATGAGGTAGGGAAGTTCTCATATAAAATAAACGACCGGTAACTAAAATAATCTTAATATCAGGTGTCTCGCCTGGCCGGTAAGCTGGCCTCACTGGGCGTCACTAGAGGCTCCAGAGTGCTGATCTACATGCCTCTCATTCCTGAAGCCATCATCTCCATGCTGGCTACCAACAGGATAGGAGCTATTCACTCTGTTGTATTTGGAGGTAAGATTTTATGTTAATTTTCTAGCCAAATTGATATTTTGTCCCGCGTGATCCGGTTCGAGGATACCAGGCGGATAGGCGGTCAGTGAGTAACGCAGGTGACCTAAGATCAACTCAGCTGTTTAGTCAATTTATTTTTAATTTAATTTATTGTTGACATAATCTACTCATTACAATGTTTTCTATATGAGTTGTATTGCAATATGTGGTTAGCTAGCGACCTCAACAATAATTGATAATTATAATTTTTGTCTGAGCAACCAGCAGCAGGTTCGTCATGCTCCCTTAGATGTCACTGCTTGCGGTAGCGTCGGGGGTCGGGTTGTCTCCTTCCCTCAAATATGGCGAGGGGGATAATGGCTGATCTTTGCGTTATGCTCGTGAACGGGTGCTGCTTGTGGTGACTGGTCGTCTTGCTGTTTGTTAATGTTATTAGTAATTAACTTTTTATTTATTTTATTTCGATGGTCCTAGTTTATCATGTATAACTTCCAGTTACAGCATTAAATGGCTATATGTAAGCGGGCACGCCCTTTGTGCCTGGAGGCTTTTATTTAGTTAATTTATGTTTACATTTACTTATTTCTGCTTGAGTACATATAGTTCTCATTTTTTTTTTTTTTGGGTGGTATATTGGCTTGTGCTGGCTGACATATGGCTAATAATTCGATTTATATTTTATGTTGCGTAATGTAAATGATTTTGCATACTTTTGTATAGAATCAATTGTTTCTAACTGAACAGACAGCTGTGCTGCTGGGGAGTTTGTTGCGCCACTTCTTCTTCCTAGCTAAAGCACTAGGAAGTGGTGAAAGGTGGGCGTTTTGGGGGACTGTCTTATGTAATTTTGACCTTCGAAAAGTGCTGACTCTCAGCCTAGTTTAAATAAATGACTTTTGATTTCGATTTTGATTTTCAGCGAGGGCAGAAACCTGAAAAAACGGCTAACACTGGCTTGATTCAGATGTTCAGTACTTACGCATAGAGACTGCGGAAGCATGTCGTTGTTTTCTTGGGGTTTGTTGCCTTATCCTTACCAGATTAAGGCCAGGTTTTTCCAAGCTCCGTAGGTATTCAAAGCTTACCCCAGCCCCCGAAACAAATAGAGATACGTAACAAATTACGAAACGCGGGAGAGGATATTACGTGAGTGACGGCACTAAAAGATTTTTGGTAATTAATTTTCCTGTATCGTGTCATTAACTGGTACTTATTGTTTTTAAAATGCTTAATTATTCAAGATATAAAGGCACTATTTAGGTATCTGTTAGTTAATTGAGTCAGACGTGATTTTGCGGATTTGATTGATTGTTCTGGTTTGCAATTGGTCAATCGTCATCCTGAGGATGCCTCGTTGAGAGGTGAAACACGTGTCGATTTCTTACAGGGTTTTTTATGACTCTTGAAGAATAGTTAAGCGGAATAGGTTACTAAATATATCTACGTATATTGTATTTTTTAGGTATCTGTTAGATATTTTTTTTTTTACGTTTTATTTAAATTAATCTATTTTTTTTTTCCGACATTAATCTAAAGTTTTTCGTTTTCTCCTTCAAGAAGTTTTCTCAAAAGGACCAAAATTTAGAATTAAAGTAAGTACCAATTTATTTTTTGTTCAGGTTTCGCCGCCAGGGAGTTGAGGACACGGATCGAGCACGCTGAACCCACTGTCATCATAGCTGCAAGCTGCGGGGTGGAGCCTAACAAAATTGTCAGGTAATATAATACTATCTTGGCTTAATGCTAACAGCTGCACTGGTCGATCTTCAAGGTTAAGCAACGCTTGTCGAGGTCGGTCTGTGGATGGGTGACCATCCACTAAACACCGAGACTCCTCCGTGCTTCGGTAAGCACTTAAAGCTGTTGGCCCCGGCTGTCATTTATAGATCTTTGACAGTAGTTACCAAGTAAAAGCCTTACCAAGGGGCATCGTGTTACCCAGTAACTGGGTTGTGAAGGTCAGTTAGGCAGTAGCTCCTTGTAACATGCTAGTATTCAGCTGGAACCGGTGAGACTGGAAGCTGACTCGAACATAGTTGAGAAGAGGCTAAGTGTACCTGCGTAGCATAGGTTAGCAACAACACCAGATAATTCAATTATCCTACGGACACACTACTGGGATAAAAGTAACCTATTCTATGTCCTAACCCGGGTTTATGGTCTGTCGTTGTCCCAAATTTCATCCAAATCCGAAGGTAACTGACAGACAGACAGCTACTTGTTACTTTCGAATTTATAATAAGTGTTGTTTGTGGGATACTATTAGTATAGAAGTATGAATTCACGTTGTTAATTTTTTTCTGACATAACAAATAACATAACTATTCGTCGAAGGGGTCAGACAGAACTTCAGAAGTCCATAGAGGGCGACCCTCTTCCCATTATTTGATCTCCTCATGACTAACATAATTTTAAGATAATGTAATTATACTAACAAAATATGGACATTTAAATAATCTGAATTAAACAACGCTTGTCGAGGTCGGTCTGTGGATGGGTGACCATCCACTAAACACCGAGACTCCTCCGTGCTTCGGTAAGCACTTAAAGCATTAAATTCAATTATTTATTTTACTAATCCGGGCATAAAACTAGACTCTTGACTGCGACTATTAACTAATTAATTATTCATTTATTAATTCAAGTTACTTAATTTAAGTAACTCATAGACAATATTCAATAGATTACACATAAAACAAATACTACATTAACAGTACAATACAATACAAAAACCACCGTAGCTTCTTTCGACACTTACATTTACCTACATTAATGGTCGATGACTAGAGGTAACGTGTAAGTCACTGCAGCGCACAGTACATGAAATGAAATGCTATGAAATGAAATTTTTTCTTCTGTAAATAGGATATTGGAATCACTTTTACACGTCATATTAAAAATAAGCCAGATGAGGTCGGCGTTTCCTATCTGACCACTCTGAGAAGAAAGGCCGAAACAAACTCAGAGGTCGCAGTCTCTTTTAAAGTCCAGACATAATCTTTGTCAGGCTATGTGAGGACCATGTAGATTAGCGTCTGAAATGGTCTTTTGAGGAAAGAACCACAACGATTTGAGTGGACCTGTCCAGTCAGTGCAAGCATTTGTCAGTAATAGTGGAGCTCAACTCAGAACTTAAGGAGCTCAACGACTCATTATACTATACTGCAGCGTCTTATCTATGGACAGTCGAGCCTGTCCGCTATCATCGTCAGCACGCTGTTGGGGCTACCGTGCACCCTGCGCTAGAGACGTGCTCTACTTACGCATCGTTGCATTGCATAGAGACAGTCGCCGCTAGCTAGCTGCTTTGGCAAACATGCCCATTGCACTACAGTGTCCCGGAAGCCCCATCAGCGCTCTGAAGGCGTTGTTCTATTGAGAGCTTCGTATACTTTTTGGGTTTGATTTACCAACGGGCTGAGCAGCTATATATTTCTTACTAGATACGCCCCGCGGTTTCACCCATGTAAGTCTCGATCCCGTGGGAATATCGGGATAAGAAGTATCCTATGTCCTATTCCAGGTCATGGTCAATCCATTTGCCAAATTTCATCCAAATCCGTTCAGCGGTTTTAGCGTGAAAGCGCCACAAACAAACAAACAAACCCACTTTCGCAATTCATAATATTAGTTAGGATTTCTAGTAACTACTTACTTTATTATCATGAAGTTTTATATCTCTAGATACAAGGACATCCTGGACGAAGCGCTATGCCAGTCAGACTTCCAGCCAAACAGCTGCATCATCTTCCAGCGTCGAAGAGTGCTGGAGTGTACCCTGGAACCCGGCAGGGATATCAACTGGGAGCAAGCTCTAGAAGCAGACCCTGTACCCTGTGTGTCTGTGGAGGCTAACGAACCCCTGTATATTTTATATACTTCAGGTAAGACACATTCACAAAGTTGTAGAGGGGATGCGCTAAGGCAGCCCGCGGAATTCAAATTTTCTTACGTTTTTGCAAGTCGGTGTCAGGTTGTATGGTAATTAAAAAATGATTCGCGACTTTTTTTTTTTTACAAAGCTTAATTATACGAAAAATTCAATTGCTTTATGTGCCTGAACTAGGTCATCCTGTTTTTTAGGCGAGGCAAGGCATAGTATTTCTAAATAATCACTTATCTACTTAATTATAAAAATCTAGTCATCTAATAGGTATGTAAAAAGGTGTAAATACACAAAAAATAAATATACAATAAATCCTACTTGCTAAAGTCTTAGTACTTACATATCCTAACTTAGCTAAACTTAATTAGTACAAATACAATTTTTATTTGAGTACAACTAATAATTCCTCTGTATCTTCATAGGATATTCTTTGAAGAGCTTCTTTGAGAGTTTTTTTACAATTATTATAATTAAGTGAATAAATTCTGGCTCTCGCATTAAGTCTGTTATAAAGAAATGGTCCTAGGAAGACAAACAATTTGGCTGCGAACGCATGTTTTGTGCTTTTTGTAGGGCAAACTATGTCTTTCCGTCTCTTTTTAGTTAATTCAGTGCTGTAGGGGAGGGCTGCGTGTTGTTTTAAAACAATGCTCATTATGAATAACCGTCGAGCTGTTAGTACTTCACAGGATTCATAGAGACTGTAACAAATATGGCGTTACATAATTTATAATCATTAAAATCAGCAATTCGTATTCAATCATTTGAATGAGAATGAGGTCATTCAGGTTCAATGTCCGTAAACATCAGTAGGTAACTTACAAAACTAGAATTTATCTTTTAGGTCAGAGTAATATAATTGAGTTAGCCTGATTAATTGGTTATCGAGTGATTCCGGGTTCCAACCACAGAGACTAAGGTCCTGTGACTGCTTCAACGCGACGAAAACGAGAACGAGATGATGACACCGAAGTAGCGACAATACATTTACTATGGCCGCGTAATCTCGTTGCTCGTTGACGTCCCATTCACGGTGCGGTGGACAAACAGTTTAAGGCCATTTCTTCACCACCAACGTCAACGGGACGTCAACGAGAAACGTGATTATTCGAACCGTACGTGACGTCCCGGCGACGACGATCGTTTGCCCACCGCAACCGAACTCGGCGGTTCAGTATGTTATGAATTATGATAGACAATACAAAAGCCGGGCGAACGACGCCGCCCGGTGCTACGGCAGTCTGTGGACAAGATCAAACGTATTTTAGTATAGCTGGCACATCGGCCCATCATAATCTCGGCCCGAGTTCTAGCGGTCGCGCCAAAAAAACTCAATAAGTTCGAGGGCCGGGATCCTAGCACTCAGTTGACGGACGTGCGGAGACACGCGGCAATAGTAAGTGTATGTAAATAATTTTACGCATAAATTAAACATAATTTTAAATAATTTGACATCAAATAATAATACTTTTCATGTCATTGACATAAACAAGTAGAAAATACAGAGCAAACGTCATAAAAGCTCGTGTTAAAACATTATGAAACCATGTATGAAACCTAAACTTGACCTAGGTCTGAAATCGTCACCGCGCAGAGCAAACGTCATCAAAGCTCGTCCTGTAGTATAATAAAACGAACGAAAAGAAGAAAAACGCACTGTGGCGGCATCTACATCGCCACATGCGAACTACGCATCAAAGACCCGACGTCACACAAAAATCCTGACGTCACATAAATCCTGCATCACGCAATTAGAGTTTACCTGGTGATGGGCATTTAAACAAGATTCCGACATCAATCGTTGAGCACATTCCCGCCAGACACAACACCGGTCTTGTCGGAGGACCCTCCCTTTTCTATAGAGGATGAGTGAACTTTACACCCTGCTGTTCCTCATACCCCTAAAACACTATTATAAGGTTTTCCTCGGGGTCGCGCCTTAAAGTCGCTTTTCGTGTGTGTATGTGGAACCGCGTTGTTTTTCTAAACTACGCATGGGATTTTGATGCGGTTTGCAACATTTAGGAAGATTTATATGTATATTTTGGAAGATTTGTGTGTACCTATCGTCATCATTGGCGGCCTTGTTCCACCCACTGCTGAGTATAGACCTCTCATTTGTGCCATGCTTCCCTGGTCTGTGTGAGTCTCACCCAGGGCTTGTGTACCTTTTTATTACTGAAATTGTTATTATTAATTGTTTATGAAATTTACAGTTAGTCGTACATTTCATACTAAAGTACGTAGAAAAATATTATCGTCGTTGATACTACAATACCGCGTAACTAACAGTGGATAATACCGCGGAATTACAAAAGTATCAAATTTTAGATTTGGCGACAATGAGCCACCGATGCCGATTGGCTACAGACCACATTCACAGTTCGGCTTATTAATCATTCAATACGCTACCAATCACAAATAGATAAACAAATAGGACCACTACTATTTTTCATTTATATAAATGATTTACCTAGCGCTATTCGGCACCCTATGTTTTTATTTGCAGATGACAGTACGGCTCTTTTCACAAATAACAAAAATAAAAATCATGAACTAGAAATAAATAATTATTAATAAATTGGCTTACAACAAATAACCTAAAAATAAATCTTTTAAAAACCCATTACATGATCTTCAAGAATAAAAACGCAAAATCAATTCCACTATCTATTAAGTTCAACAATGAAACTGTATCTGAGGTTACAAGTACAAAATTTCTAGGTATCTATATAGATTCTAATATGTCATGGAAAACACATGTAAATAGTGTATGTAGCAAATTAAGCAAATTCTCGTATGCCCTCTACATGCTCAAAAAAGTATCTAACCAAACCACACTACTTAGTGCTTATCATGCCTATGTGGGATCCACTCTATTTTATGGAATACTTTATTGGGGATACTCAACTAATAAAGAAATTGCGTTCAAGGCACAAAAAAAGTATATTAGATCAATATGTGGGATACACCAAACAAATTCATGTAAACCTCATTTCATAAACCTCAAGATATTAACCCTCCCGGCTTTATATATCTACGAGGCCTCAATTTTAGTTAAATCAAACATCAGTAGCTATGACACACTAACAAGCAGTACACATAAAAATATATTACGCAATAAAACATCCCACAGTGCAGTATATAGCAATAGTATTTTCTGTATGAGCATAAAAATATATAATAAGTTACCATTAGACATTAAGAACCTACATCCAATTGCTATTTTTAAAAGGAAGCTAAAAGACTTCCTGGTTAAAAAGGCATATTACTCCGTAAAAGAATTTCTTGAAGAAAAATATTGAATTAATTTTAAAATAATTGTGGTACTATTATAATGTGATATAAATTATAAGAATAGTATAATATAATATAAAATGTATGAATAATGTTATTTAATATAATACAATGCAAACTGTAAAACTGGAATATTGAGTATGTTTAATGTTTAATTATTAACTTAATATTCATAACTATTTAAATTGCAATGCCTTAACAGGCAACTAAGTTCTAAGAACCTACCTATTGTTAACATCTCCAAATTCTGTACACTTAGTTCGCAATAAAGATTTTGAAATTGAAATTGAAATAAAACCGCGTGAGCGAACCTGTCAAAATAATTTGACCAATACCACGTATTCTCGCAATCACAACAAAGGGGCGTGTTGTTTTTGTGTGGTGTTTCGGAAAATATAAGTATTTTCACAGTAATACGAAGATGATCGACAAGTTTTTAGTACTTATTGTTTTAATGCTATATACTGCTTGTTTTAATGCTTGTTTCTTAATCAATTTTGTTACATAATATAATCTATAAATTCACTTATTTTACAAGTAAAATTTGTACTAATAATTGTTGTGCTGGTAGTTCCGCGGTTTTGAATTTTTATGTTTTAATTTATATGTTAGCTAGTTACGCGCATTCAATGATTTGTTTTTGAAAATTTTGTCGTATCAATGTATTTAGAAAATACTTTAACTCCAAGTATTTTTTTAATCTAGAGCAGACCAGTAGCGACTGATATTTAAATATAATTATTATTTTCATTCTCCCTCCAATTCCGCGTAAATGCCAAAAAAGCTCAAATAACAAATGCCATACAAAATGAAAAACAGCATAAGTGTATTTTCTAGCTAAATATTGGTTATATTGAATTAAATAATAAGATATAAGTTAACTAACACACATAGCTTAAAGTTCAGACACGTATTTGATAAGTACAGCAGACGTTATTTAGATCTTTCGTTCTCCTGTAAAATTTGCCACATTTAAGTTACGCGGTATTGTCTGTTGTTAGTTACGCGGTATTGCAGTATCAGCGACGTTATAATAATTTATGATCTCGTTTATTGTTAACAATAAAGGAGATCATAAATTAAAAAAATTAAAAATTAAATTAATAATTCAATTTTTTGAAATTTGATTTTCAAATTGAATTATTTAATTTGTTTCTCAATTTTATTTTTATATAAAGAATTAATTTTATACTTTTGCTGTGCCCTACAGGGTCCGTAATTGTACCTACTTTTAGCTATATGCCATTGTAATACCTTATCTACATAATGGAATGCAAATAAAATATGAATATGAATACATAATTATGTTTATTATAGAAATCGTTTTACCAACTCTTAATAAAAACTTTTAACAAAAAAAAAACAACCGACTTCTAAAAAAAAAACACTTAAAAAGTGAAAAATAACTTTAATTTCGGAAGTCGGTGTCTTTGCTTTTCAATTTTAGTTTTTTGCCACCGACTTCCGAAATTAAAGTTATTTTTCACTTTTTAAGTGTTTTTTTTAGAAGTCGGTTGTTTTCTTTTTTGTTAAAACTTTTTTTTTTCACTTTTTAGTTGTGGTACTTACCCCACACAAATTCTAATATCACTACCTGCTATGTAAATTGCAGTGATTATATCAAATAAGATGTCGTCTATATAGACTAAGTGAGAAAAATACGTAATTATTGAAACTAACTCAAAAACTACTCAAGCAAAGTTAATAAAATTTATATGGGACCACACGGGAAGCACCAGCTTTCAAATAAAAAAAGAATCATCAAAATCGGTTTATCCAGTCGAAAGTTTTGAGGTATCAAACATAAAAAACAAAAATACAGACGAATTGATAACCTCCTCCTTTTTTGAAGTCGGTTAAAAACCGTGTGAAGCAGGGGCGATCGCTAATGCAGTTATGAGCTGCTCCCCGTGGTTTCATCTGCATAATAAAATTATATCTCGATCCCGTGGGAGTGTCGGGATACAAAGTATCCTATGTCATCTTATAACTCAGGTCACCCATGTGCCAAATTTTATCTAAAACCGTTCAGCCGTTTTACCGTGAAAGCGTCACAAACAAACAAACTCGTTAGGATTAAGTTTAACAACGACCTCTGGCCCTGACAGTAAACGACACGTACGATTTACGAATGACATTCATTGCGTTCAGTTGATTGTGACTTAATTGGGCTTCAAACCTTTGTTCTAGTCATTATAATTGATAATTACTTTTAACGGAGTACCCCATTGTTATTAAAGTGGGTCTTTTTAGCATATTATGTGAGACACGTGAGGGTTTAGTGGCTATTTCTGTAGACTACCTATTGTTTGTATGTAGAAACTTTATTTTTTAACACGAATCGCTTTAGCGTGTCGATAGCGGTCACTGCCCTTTCCCTATTATCTCTCCGTAGGAACACAAACAATAAATAAACTAGATATGTATGGTTTTTTGTTATTGGAAAATGTTGGTGAAAATCACTATAGATATTTCCGGAGTTTATTTCATTTGCTATTGCCACGCTAAAGCGATTCGGGTATAGCTGCTTTATATCTGTAGTACACACGGCTACACATCAAGCTATACATTTCCAGTTTATGCTGATCTCACATTGTATGGGATTTCCGTACAATGCGAGGTCAGCTTATACTGGAAATGTATAGCTTGATGTGTAGCCGTGTGTACCTAGTAACTGCTGTAGTTGTACCTGTTTTAGGCTTTGTGTTGTAGCTGTAGCTGTTTTAGTCGTTGTGTTGCAGTTGGAGCTGTTTTAGTCGTTATGTTGTAGTTGTAGCTTTTTTAGTCGTTGTGTTGCAGTTGTAACTGTTTTAGTCGTTGTGTTGTAGTTTTAACTGTTTTAGTTGTTATGTTGTAGTTTAGGCCGTTTTAGTTGTTAGGTTGTAGTTGTAACTGTTTTAGTTGTTATGTTGTAGTTGTAGCTGTTTTATTCGTTTTAATCCACTGTCATTGTACTCATCATTTTAAACAATTTTTGCTATGGGACCAACTGTGAAATCGCAAAAAAAAACTGCTGTTCCCTACATTTTGACGAGCTGTGCAAACATAAATGTAAGGAACAGTGAAAGTTGTTTATAATGATGAGTACAATTACCCCTTAAAACGAATAAAATTGAACCCTATTGGTATCAAATAAAATCTGGTTATAAGTCAATTCCAAATAAACTTAAATGAATACTAAAAAGCTTGAAATAAAGCAAATTATACAAAAAAACAAAACCCCACTGCAAAAACACAACTGAAAAGAGAAAAACAAGCATTGAAATTTGTGTTTTGTAAGGTGTTGAGGTGGGGGATAAACCAATAACCTGAAATAAGGTGTTACTTTTTTTCCACACTAGGCACAACAAGCGCCCCCAAAGGCGTCCAGCGACCATGCGGGCACGCAGCCACACTCTGCTGGACGCTGCGCACAGTGTACGGGCTCAAGAAGGGCGTGTGGTGGGCGGCATCAGACTTGGGATGGGTGGTCGGCCACTCCTACATCTGCTACGGTCCCCTGCTGGCAGGCGTCACGTCTGTGCTGTATGAGGGCAAGCCGGATAGGACTCCTGACCCTGGACAGTATTTTAGGTGAGATTTATTTGAATCTAAACCATGATAGGTTATCTAATACATTCTTCATACATTTCCCTACGTATAAATTGGTTACAACTAAATTAATTCTGGGGTTCAAAGGACCAGAAAACGTTTTCCCTTTGATTACCATATATATAACTAACTAACCCTTGTTGGTCTAGTCGCAAGCGCTACTGCTGAGCATGAGGTCCTGGGTTCGATTCCGAGGTCGGGCAAAATGTTATTGGGTTTTTCCATCTGGAATTTCACAGTAGCAGCCCGGAGTCTAGGTAGATGGCAATACGCTCGCCCTCTATTACATGGGAATTCAACATAACTGGCGAAATCTGAGTGAACCTACTATAGGTACACGTCTGCCTAACCCTTTCGGGGGATACAGGCGTGATGTTATGTTACCATAAGTATTCTTTTTCTTCGTCGTTCCCTCAATACTGAGGATTGCGACTACATATGACGCGACTCCAAGCTATGCGGTCTTCTGCAGTGTGGACCGCTTGGTAGATGCTGCCTCCAACAACCTTCTTGATCGCGTCTGACCATCTTGCCGGTGCTCTGCCGGCCCAGTATCAAAAGCCTTTCCAGACCATGCTTAGGTGAACGCATAATATGCCCGAAAAAGCTGAGGGCACGCTCTTGGCATATAATATAAGTATGGCATATATATACCACTAGCTTCCGCCCGCGGCTTCGCCCGCGTGGTATGTCGATAAAAAGTAGCCTATGTCCTTTCTCAGGCTCTAGAATATCTGTGTACCAAATTTCATTTAAATCGGTTCAGTAGTTTTGTCGTGAAAGCGCGACAGACAGACAGACAGACAGACCGATAGACAGAGTTACTTTCGCATTTATAATATTAGTAAGGATAAGTATACCATCCCTTTGCAAAAAAAACGGGCACCTTAACAGTCATTGGCTTTTCTATGGATAATATTAATATTTTTACTATGTCATTAGCATAAATGACTAGTATTTTCTTATTATCAATAAGAATATCGTTTTTTGGCTACACCCCTCTTCCAGTAGCGATACAATTTTACTAGCTCTTATTGCTTTTTCTGCCATTATAATCGACACAAAGATATCTGTTTTAGGTAACAATAAGGCTGGATTATGCGACAAACATAAATTATTCTAGTAAAAATAACGAGAAGTTAGTTTTAGTTGCCAGGATAACCTTTTAACCGCAAACCCGCAAAAAGTTAGTAAAAGTCACAAACTGAAAAAGGGATTATTATTGTTTTAAACAAAAGTTTCGAATTTGGAATTAACTTTTTTTCATATCCAGACTCTTTATTAAGTGCCAGTAACATAGTTTGGCTATTAAAACCTCTTTACAACTAAATGATTACCAATAATATAAAAAAATCAAAACCGCCCGTTTTTTTTGCAAAGGGGTGTATAAATTAATGTGAATCTGATTTTGTTTAAATCTCGACGTCTTTTGCTTTTCCTAAGTCTAGTACTGCTAGAGTTTCTAGACTAAAGCCAGTTGAGGCTGAAAACCTTGTCACAGTTTTCATTGGCCATTACTTCATTAGTATTTTTTTCTTTTCATTTTGCTTCCAGAATCATAGAACAGCACCGTGTGAACGCCCTCTTCACGATCCCCACAGCATTCCGAGTCCTGAAGCGAGCTGATCCCAACGCCAAGTACGCCAGGAGATACTGCAGCAAATCGTTGAAGACCGTGTTTATTGCTGGTGAACACTGTGATCAGGATACGAGGGTGCGTTTCGGTCTTCTTCTCCTGTTCCCTTCGTTTTGGACTGGAACTAGTCGGTAACATAAATACAGATAAAAAATAAATTACCTGGTGAAAAAGAAACTCAGGATGACGATCTAACACGATTCAGGATCTCTGTGTCCAGCGCTCGGTGTGGCAACACGTCGTGTTCTGGTTTACAACTAGTCAATCGTCATTCTGAGGATGCCTCGTTGAGTGGTGAAACACGTGTCGATTTCTTACATGGTTTTTTTATGAATCTGGAATAATAGTTATGCGGAATAGGTTACTAAATATATGTACGTCTATTGTATTTTACAATGGATTTCCGCAAACTCACGCCTGAATCAATTAACTATCTTCATTCGATATTCTATTCCCACCACGTCCGTGAAGATTTAGGAGCAGTGGTGGCCCAGTGATAACGACTCAACTTACGAGTCGTTGGTCGTGGGTTGGAACTTAGACAGGCGCTTTACTTTAGGTACAGTACGACACAACTTAGATGTAGCATAAATTTGAAGTTTGCATTCATTCATTTAAATTTTACGAATGTATTTATTTATTTATTTATTTTATTATTTATGTACACACAGTAAAATACATAGAAATACAACATAATTATAATATGAGTACACAGGTACTGCTTATTTCTTAATAAATTTCTAATATATATGACTTTAAAAGTTATTGCGTTTGCATAAAGTTCATTTTCACCTATAGCAGTTTATAGATTGGAAATACGTCGCAATAGTAAACATGCGCAGTAACGTACATCGCAAGCACGTACTTTCGCAGTAACCTATAAGAACTTTGGCAGTAACGTACATCGCAATAACGTATTTTCGCAGTAACGAACATCGCAGTAATGAACATTCGCAGTAACGTACATCGCAATCACGAACTTTCGTAGGAACGTACATCGCTGTAATGAACTTCGCTATAATGGGGTACACCCAATTTTGAAGGCGCACTCAGTTCGGATGGTGATCAGTTTTACGAATTTTGCCGATGCTACATCTAAGTTGTGTCGTACTGTATAGTAGATTGTATCATAAGGGAGCAAAAAAATACTTTTACGGCGAGGGCGCTTTTTTGCATCCAGAGCGAAGTGAGGGATTCTTTAGTAGAATCCTGAACATAGCGAGGGATTCAAAGTAGCCCGAGCCAAAAATATATTTTGCGCCCGAGAGATACACTTTACTTTTCATCACCCACTATGATAAAATAAAAGGCGCCTCATATTTTAACCACGCTTGCTCAAGACGGGTTGGCTATTACAGGCTTATAATTATTAATTACAAGTTCAGGTTTCCCGATCATGTTTTCCTTCACCGATGTCAGTAATGTCCAAAATAAACTCAGAAAAAAAACACCCGACTTCCAAAAAAAACACTAAAAAGTGAAAAATTACTTTAATTTCGGAAGTCGTAATTATTCCGATAATTTATCTATCTTTTTGTGTAGTAAGTAACACAATCCTGCATCGCGCAATGGGAGTTTAACGCGCGATCAACATTATACAAGATTCCAACATCCATCGTTGGGCAGTTGCCCGCCAGACAAGATACCCGTTTGGTCGGAGTATCCTCCCTTTTCAATAGAGGATGAGTGAACTTTCCACCTTGTTCCTAAATCTCTAAATGCTGAATCCAGTTAGACTGGAAGCCGACCCCAACATAGTTGAGAAAAGGCTAGGCAGGCAGATTGATTTTATTTTACGTCGGTCCTAACCCAGTACCCATACGGCGCGACTATGGGCCGTCGTACCAGCCAGTCTTTATTCAAACAATAGTTGCGTTCGATTTCTTTGGCGCTGAACACTAAGATGTTCCAAATTCAAAAAGTGCGCGGCAAAGATAATTGTGGCGCACTTATAAAGAGGACTAAAAACTCATTACTGCCCGCTAAAAGTTTCTAATAGAAAACACCACCTTTGGGTGGACTTAAACGCGAACCAAGTCGTCATTTTCGAATAGATGGGATGAAAAATAATTTCATTACCACTGCTCTCAAAACGGTGAAGGAAAAATCAATTTTTTTTTTCGCTCTCAAAACTTTGTAGGAAGACGTCATGAAACCTGTCCATATCCTAAGACCAATAATTCGAAGACGTGTGGCATCTCCCAGTCCTAGCCCGCCCTGGGCCCGCGTGGTAGATAACAGCCCTGCCATCTCGAAGAGAGAAGGCCGGTGTCCCAGCAGTGGGAATATTATTCTATGATTATGCTTATGCTGTGAAGTTTCGTTAGCTGATATTTGACCCTGTAGATCCAACGTACACCCAGAAACTTTTTATATAGCCAGGATAAAAGGACCGATAAATTCTCCAAGGTTTTTACTTCAAGTAGGTTTTTAGCTAAACACGAGGTTTATTACCACAAAACCGTGTTTATCAGTTGTTTAGCTTAAACACCTTTTAAACATGACATTTCTGTATGGAGTTTGATATAAAACTTACATTAAACACGCGTTGAAAAAAGTGCCTAAGGTTTCGTGATAAGGCTCTTGGTTTTTTTCTTGAAACGGCACATTAACAAAATTCACTTTCCTCCTTAGGTCTTATTCCAAGTCTATCACGATAAGCCTATACCTCCATTTATTATGCGCTGGCAACCCGCTCTAGTTTCGCCCGGTTTGTACGACTTGAAAAAACATCGTGTACAGTACAGTACATGTAACTTTAATAGTACCTAACGTATTAAACACATAAATAAATAAATATAATACATTTATTTTGAGCAATTTTAACTCATAACCCTTCCGGAATAAATTCTCTTAACGATGGTTAAAACCTCATAAAAGTCTGTTGCGTGGTTTAGAAGAACAACGCGGACGTACAGACAAACAAGAAAACTGACTAATTTATAATGTTATGTATAGTGTATAGATAACTGTCGCTATTTAGCCGTTATTTTCCTAATGACGATGATTTAAGGAGTAAGTCAGTCCGTAGGAAAATTAATATAGAGAAGTTACTAGACTTTCCATAATTTATTTTCCTTGACACGCCACAATGACATCGTATCTATAACGTTTAAAACGGAAAGCTAAATTAAGTAAATTAATGCATTCATTGTTATGTCAGAACGATATTGACCTCCGGCTTTCTGCACGCCGATTACCTACGTGTGATGTTCCCGCAATGAAATGGAGAAAAATTCAGCGAGGTATACAGGGTGGGTTTTTGGAACCTCAACCGTTGTTGCTTGCTACAAGAAAATAGTCCTAGGAGACTGTACTTAATTTATCAGATATTTTTATCTAAAAAAAAAAAAAAAAAAAGTTTATTGCACATATAAAATACATATCACATGTGAGCTGGAGATCACCTTTTAAGCAAGAAGATGCTTGTGTTAGGTGAATTATCTGCATTCACAGATTTTGAAAAAAAAATTACAACCTGCAAGAAAATGGGCAGTTTTCGCAAAAACTTTTTTTGATGCCAATCGTTCCTGTTTCTTATAAGTATCAAACACTCTGGCATGTCTGAACATAGGCGCATATAAATTTCGCGCATGTTCTCTCACTCACACTCGTCTCATGTCACCATTTGGTTCCTAAAAAATGTTACTGCGCAGCCCTCTGCGCGAAGTTCGGAACTGCCAAGTTATATCGGCCGTATTGTATGTATGTCTTGTATGTATGTAGGTTTCTACTATTGATGGTCATAATTCTTTATGCTTTTTATACAGCAATGGTCAGAGCGTATATTTGGCGTGCCAGTCCTGAACCACTGGTGGCAGACGGAGTCAGGGTCACCCATCACAGCCCCCTGCTTGGGGTATGGTGTGAAGGCCATACCACCACACTCGGCTGGGTACCCAGTTCCTGGATATGATAGTGAGTATCTGACTTCTCTGAAGTTAATTCGGTATCGTAAGAAAAGAAAGGGTAAAATTAATTTCGAGTTCATGAAACACGAAATACCTACAAAAATAAAATTGAAAGGTTTGACCAAAAACAGTGAGTGCTACACGGCTGCGCCAAAAAGACTCCAATGACTTGTCAAAAATGGTTTAGTATTTTTTAGTTTAGGTTTGACCTTGATTATGGAAAACTCCTTTAATTGATTCGATAAGGTCTTCCTATCATCAGCATATAACAGTTCACTGCGTGTCATAGGCCTCTCTAATCGCACTCGCCCTTGTGAAATTGTAGCTTCAACTACCCTGATGACATCCCACTTTTTACCCGACTACGGCGAAGAAAAAAGGGGGTTATGATTTTGACCGGTATGTATGTATGTATGTAAGTATGTTCATCTGTTCCCTCCTACCTTCTAAACCACTCATCACAATTTGACAAATGAGGTATCGTTGGAAGCGTCTTGATCGTCCGCTGGTTATAGGCTATGTGACGTCACATTAAAAATGGCGCCCTCTAGAGGACATAAAATCAGGAACTAAAAAAAATATTGTTTAATCGTACCATGTTGTGTATCAAATGAAAGGGCTCAATGAGCGCATTTCAAAAATATATATATTACTAGTTTCCGCCTGCGGCTCCGCGCGCGTGGTATGTCGATATAAAGTAGCCTATGTCCTTTCTCAGGCTCTAGACTATCTGTGTACCCAATTTCATTTAAATCGGTTCCGTAGTTTTGGCGTGAAAGCGCGACAGACAGACAGAGTTACTTTCGCATTGATAATATTAGTAAGGATAACCACAAAAGAATTTAAAAAAAATTAAAATTTTGATTACTTACATTTTTTCGTTTGTCGATTCGGTAATGCGGTTAAAGTTTGAATTAAAATTATGATTAAATTTCAATTTTAACCGTTACACTATTTTCCAGTTCGTACCCTAAAAGAAGACGGCTCAGAATGTCAACCAGGTGAGGTTGGCAGGCTGGTGGCCAAGCTACCTCTGCCTCCTGGCTTTGCTTCTACTCTGTGGCAAGCGGATAAGAGATTCAAGGAGACCTACTTTGAGACATATCCGGTAAGTTTTGTGGTTATTTTAATTTTGCATCTAGACTCTGGCTAACGAAAGTGGGTCCTGAAAACACGCGCGAAATTTAAAAAAAACAAGACTGTTTATCCCTGTACATAGTGAGATAACACGTGTTGATACTTGAAATTTTATTTTATTTTAATGAAATGAAATTTTAATAATCAACACGAATTATCGCACTATGCTTAGGGACAAACAGTCTTGTATTTTTTTAATTTCGCGCGTGTTTTCAGGACCTACTTTCGTTGGCCAGACTCTAATACAAAAGTTACTTGACCTTTTTTAAACTGGTCACACTATTAAAGCATGTGCGGTGCATATATTAATTGCTTAATTTGTTCTGTACTTTAACTGCCATCCAACTGATTATGATTGTTATGATAATGATTATATGTAAATACCTACGGCCCTAATTTGTTAATAATAATATTATTCTGCTGCAAGGTCAGGAAATAATTTGCTTTTATAATTTCTTTAACAATATAATACCTACTTACTTATACCACACGCCTACATGTAAGTATAAGTATTATTATATCCAGAAGGTTTCGTTCCGGTTCATCGGCTGGAATTAATTAGCTTTGGATGATAGGTCTGTATCATTAGATATTAATACCTACCTATCATCTCACGCTAGTTTCCACAAAGTAAATGAGTGATACATGGTTCCTTTACAGGGCTACTATGATACTCAAGACGCTGGCTGGATAAGCTCCGAAGGCGCCGTTTGGGTGGTTGCTCGAGCTGATGATGTCATCAATGTAGCAGGCCATCGTCTTTCCACTGCAGCTCTCGAAGATGTGGTCCTGCGACATGCCAGGGTCGCTGATGCTGTAGTTGTCGGAGCTCCAGACCCAACCAAGGGGGATGTTCCACTCTGCCTGTATGTTATGAGGCCTCCCCAAGATGGTATGTGATTTACTATTGATCTGATAAAAGATCCACACAAACAGTTGCTTTTCCTCTTTTTAATCGTTATTTTTGGCCTATTCTATTCTATTTTTATTTATGGCAATGGTGCCGATGTCGACAATTCTGCCAATGTCAGATGTGTTGTTGTGACACTAAATTATTAGTGTTCCATTTTGGGCTTTTGTTAGGATTTCATTTATTCAAAGACAGGATCTCGGGTAGTATCTAAGAAGTCAGTTAAAATATGACCCCCTTTTCTATTGTAGTATGAATCTAAACAACCGATTTTGTTACAGATGAAGAAATCGTAGCCGAGAGCACAGTGACTCAAGAGTTAATTGCGTTGGTTCGACATTTGATCGGTCCGATCGCCGCATTTAGGAAAGCAGTAGCTGTTCCCGCATTACCCAGGACTAGGTCAGGAAAAGCACTCCGAGGAGCTATCGCCAAGTTGGCTAGGTCTCAACTAGTGAAATTGCCATCTACGATAGAGGACCCCACCGTATTCGGCGAAATTAAGATCGCGTTGCAAAAATTCGGTTACGCCATGGATGCTCCTGATCCAGAAATGTAATTTGTCTAGAATAAAGGGTCATTAGTTCATACATTCATATAGCATGGCAATAAAGTTTTCATAAATACTGTTTTTTGTTTCTGGCAACATTTAACTTGCTGTCAGGCTCTTGCTAGTACTGTGTGTTGTGTTTTTTAGAAAAATAATTGAGAATTATTTTCTAAACTTTTAGCCAAGCTGTAATTTTTACTTACTATTTATTTTTATTCCACTGTGATAGAAAGCTCAAGTTTTAGCTTTTTATTTTTTAAATGTAGATATTGTAGAAATACGACTATACCAAAAATCTGTGTTATTGTTACGAATACGTTATGCAATAGTTCATGTAAACAGTTTGGCCGAAAACATTGTCATGAATGGCTTTTAGTGTACTGATTTTATTAATTTAATTAGAAACATTTTCGTTTAATTAAATTAGTCAACTAGTAAAAATATAAGATTATCATCTAGTCTAGGTGCACTATTACTTTTTTCTAGATTTTTCTAGGCATTTTTCAATAACTTGTTCTTTAAGTAGTAGCGCATGCATAATTTATTATGTGTTTGCTATAAATTGCCCACAAGTCCCACAACCAAGTTAAACTGACCGTTCGCGAGGTTTATAATCTTGCTAAAATTTAATTAAAATACCATTACTATTTTATTGTAATAAATTATTTTAGGTACTTAATTAATTTAAGATGAAGAATGATTTTTTCAAAGAACGATAAATGGATAGGGTTTGGTTTTCTGTTTTATTACCTAACCTTTTCCTTATGGCTATGCTGCTGTGCTTGCCCTAGACATAGATGGGGAGGCTGTTCATTAGATATCCAAACTGAAATGCTGTCTGTTTTGGCTGATAAACAACCAAACAATCCTGACAGAGAGGTTCAACTATTTAAACATCGCTGGATAATATAGACTGCTACATCAGGTAAAAGCTCACAGCAAAAATGTACTCTGTGCTCTGTGCTGACACCTTTTGTCAGAGATTGATACCAGCAGAGTTGCGACAGAAGGATGGTTTTCTAAAAACTATTTACTCATTAATTACTATCTAAAATATGATAGAAATATAAACAGTTTGTGCTAAAAAATATCAGCATCATCTGAATTGATACCTATCGCAAGTTTTGATAGCTTCACAAATCCTAAACCGATCTCCAGTTTTCATTCAATTTTAAAACCGGCCAAATGCGTGTTCACGCCCAGTGAAGGGTTCCAGGGACATGTAAAATAACACATTTCATAAGATCACCCTTACTCCGATTATCTCGGATAAATACTTCTAGCAAAGTATTCATGGTTAAATATAAATGTAAGCGCGACTTCATACATACCCATACAATTACTCCATGCAAACGATGGGGGCCGAGGGAAAAATATCATCTCACAAGGTTTCAGACCGCCTATGACTCGCGAGAAGAGGCTCTCAAAGTTAAGGCAAAGGACGAAAGAGAAAAAAAACCGGCCAAGTGCGTGTCCGACCACACAAAGTGAAGGGTTCCGTAGTTAGGATGAATTTATCCCAATCACACACTTAACATTGTAGTTGAAAAACTTTTTCTCCCATACGGAATGTATGGGAGAACATGTTTTTGCAACTACAAATGTAAGTTGGTCGATTATTACTCGGTAACTTGTAGAGCCTACTTACCTGTGATAGTTTTCCTTTTAATTTAGTTAAATATACTTAGTACTGCCGTGAATTTTTTCGCATATCCAAAACCAACCATTTAGCTGGCAGGCGGGGGGACACTTAACTCGAAAAGGGGTGATAGACGTGTGACCAAGTACGCGTACTTATGGCTCGGCGAGCTTACTCGGCCGTGTGTCATGCTAAGTACGCGGACTTTAAAACCGCCGAATAAGTTATTTTAATGATGTATAACCGTATCAAATGACAGCTTTCTAGTACACACGGCTACACATCAAGCTACACATTTCCAGTATAAGCTGACCTCGCAATGTACGGAAATCCTATGCATACGAGATCAGCGTAAACTGGAAATGTATAGCTTGATGTGTAGCCGTGTGTACCAAGAGTCTCTGAGCTAAGCCGTGGACAGACAGGCAGGCAGATAGACAGACGGACATGGCGAAACTATAATGGTTCTTTGTTGGCTACGGAACCCTAAAGAAGGAAGGGAAAAGAGGAAAAGTATAGTATTCAGGCACTGGGTGTAGTGTTTTCAAATGCGTAGTTTTCTTAATTTCTTAACCTAGCAACATTTTACATCTTGTCAAAAATAGCTGATCTGAGATCTGATGACAGCTGCTGGCTGCTGGCTGGCTGTCAACGTCAAATACGATATAAGAGTGACGCATCGCGGGGTATCGCCCTACTTGTTTCGCAAAATAAATCGAAATAATACGATCTGTGGGGTTTTATTTAAAGCCAAAATCTTAATTAAGCTTTCCCTAACGTACATCAGGTATTATCCTTGTAGTTGTAATGTCCATATCGTGTCAGTAAAGGGTGAAACTGTGTGTTTACGTGTAATTGAAAAACCGGCTTAAAAAAGGTAAGAAAGCGCTTTCTATTTCATACATTTTCTCTTATTAATAGCTAAACTAGACAGCGTTCAACTTACTTTGAGTTTATTGTAAATTTATATTGAATAGAGAGCTCTAAAAAGTATTTTTGGTAAGTGAAATAATGTACACAACGTTGATTGGCATTATGTTTAAAAGTATTGCTACACCTTTACATTACGTCAAGATGATAATAGATAATGCGATAACTTCAGTTCTATAAAAGATAGCTAACTAGTATTCGTGATATAATCGTGCTAATCAATATTTTCAACATGGTAAGTGAGTAATTTCAAGTTAAATATTTGAATTTCCTCATCATAGGTCCATTAAAAAAAAACAAACGTGCATTAGCTATATCCAAACAAGTTCTTTAATGATTCATTTCCATGAATTGTAAGTATAAGATCATATGAATGAGGCAGTTAGACAGATTATTGTTTTCATCAGATTATAAACCACCCATTGAATCTTTTTGCTCTTGTTTATGCTCCTGAATTCTATGAATGAATGTTTTTATTACACAAATAACGGTCAGGAGTCATCTTAGGCCTATTTCTCAAAAGAAATCAGTTATTTAACTATAGTATTTTGCTGGATATGGTCCTACATCTGATCGCATTAAATAGATAACACATGGGAAATGTGTGTAAGCAGTGTTCATCCCATATAATGGCAAGCTAATGCACACAAAGCATTTTAACATTAAATTCCCTTGTTTGCCATCATTCCTTTCATCTTTTAACCATGGTACAGTCAACTGTATATCCATGGTACCAGATTGATAGTGCCATAGCTCTTATTTCAGACCAATACAAACTGTTTTCCTATTCAAGTGTCCACTAACATGCGGTTGACTGTTAATCAGTGTACAAAGTAGTGACTTATAATTTATATTGCAGATGTGGAAAGCATCAACTAACGTGGCTCCACCAGAGCTTGCTGAGGCAGATGACTGGGAGACCGACCCTGACTTTGTAAATGATGTCACGGAGCATGAACAGAGATGGGGACCGGGAGGAAGGAATGTTGAGGCTATTGAGTGAGTACATGAGTTTGTTTATTTATTTATGACTAGCTTCTGCGACTCCGTTCCTGTGGAAGTCCTAAGTTACACAATATACTAAAATAACAGTCACATTTTTATAAAATGCCCTCAGCTCCCGACTACCGCGTGCAATCGCATCACCCGCACCTGCTATTACTTCTTTCTAACTTTTTTTTCCTGGCGCCTAAGCAGAGGCGGCGTAAAGCGTGGGTGACGTGGGACACCCACGTCCACCCCACCCACAGCGTCGCGGCCTGAGGGGCCTCGCACCTCGAAAGTGAAGGTTTATGAAAATATGAATGGGATGAAAAAAAAAACTTTTCTTAAAACGATAAATTACCTATTTATTGACATACCGCCCCAGCTTCGCACGGGTACTTATCTAAGGCGCACCCACCCTACCCTTTTTTACACCTTGGGTTACATTATTGGAGTTTTAGTAAGGTCCCTAATTTTTTTGAGAATATAATATAGCCTTTTTCACCCGGGGATAGTGTAGCTTCCCAACAGTGAAAGAATTTTTCAAATCAGTTCAGTAGTTTCGGAGCCTATTCAATGCAAACAAACAAATAATCAAATCTTTCCTCTTTATAGTATTAGTATAGATATTCGTTGAATGCTGTAACTTTTCTGTTTAAGTTAAATGGCCATAACCCTCCATTTGTTTCGCCGTAGTCGGGTAAAAAGAAAACCTGTTTGAAATAACCTGCTCGTAAATTCTACGTTCTTCATAGTTCTCAAAGTTTTCTACATACCTGTGCTTGGGGCCCCCATTTAGTTTGCCTCCCCGGGCTCCCGACAGACTTCTGTCTTAGTCCGCCACTGGCTATATCTCGACATATAGGTACCTAAAATTACGACAGTCTCAACTGTTTTTAATTTTTTTAATTTGTCTTCTTGCTCCACCAGAGAGCCTCGCGAAATTTACCTCGCCCATAAAACCGTTACTAAACGAAATTATAAAATTTTACAGGAGAGCCAATATTAAAATAAGTCACCGTTTTTTGTCAATAAAATCTGAGTGCAGGGTTCTATAGGACATTTAATGAGGTCTTATTATAGATCTCTGTTTACATTATGACACGTAATTTAGGAAAGTTATTTTTTTTTTAAATAGATGGCATTGATAACTCAATTCATGAGAATTTTCGTTTAGTAACGGTTTTACTTTAAAGGTGCGATATTATGCTGGGGCTACATTGTCGCGTCATCGCGAACTAAAGTTCGCGCGCTCCCTGTTGCTCAGCGAAACTTCGAGCTGTATACGCGAGAGAGCACGCGAACTTTAGTCCGCGATAACGCGACAATGTAGCCCCAGCATTAAGTTTTGATCTTGCCCCGCCACTAAGATTCGTAGTGTGATGTTAAATAGCCTCTTACCTTCCTCAAGAATTGGGGTATTAAATTCAATAAATGTTTTCAAATCCGACTAGGTCCGGTAGCGCAAAAGATTAGCATGCCCAGACAAAAAAACAAATAAATTTTTCAGCTTTATTCTAAATATTATATTACTATAGATAGATTGGCCTTCAAACCAGTTGTATTGTCAAATGTGCTTTTCTGAGAGATTAGTTTGATTTTATACATATAGATAAATTAATATTAATTGAATACAAACAAAGATGGATGGAAAAATTATAAACCAAATATGGTAGAAACAAAGTGCAGGAAAAATAAATGAACCATCAAACAAAAAAAACTATTTCAAAGACTGAACTATTTGAAAGAAGATAATTGTTTAAAAAAGTGTGTTACAAACGCTGTTGGCTTGCAGGAAACTAAACCAGTTCTAGTATAAATAATGTTTTCCTTAATTTATACATACATATTGATTTTACACAGGGAAAACTGAACTGTATGTCAAACTATTTTTAGATTTAACAATTTTTGTTATTTGGTAAAACCATTTAGTAAAGTGTTTTATCAATTAATACAATTCATTCAATAACAATCAACAATAAAGAAAATCAATACTATTTAATGTAATCATCTAATTATTAAATGCAATAACAATACTATCTGACTTAAGTGTTACTGCAATCTCTATGTGACTGACCATGACCTGTAGATGCTTAGAATTACTCATTTATTCCAATAATCAACTAAAATACAATGGTTTCTTAGGCTTTGTGTCATGGATTTCATTCCAAAGTCAGATCACAAAACATAATTTTCCAAATAAAAATAATAATGAATATTAATATATTTTTCGGCTATATTCGGCTATTATTCAGCTGCATCCGGTTAGACTGGAAGCCGACCCCAACATAGTTGGGAAAAGGCTAGGCAGATTGATTTGATTAATATATTTTTCGAAAAACGTTAATACACCCCTTTGCAAAAAAATACGGGCTGTTTTGATTTTTTTACATTATTGGTAATCATTTAGTTGTAAAGAGGTTTTAATCGCCAAACTGTGTTATTGGCACTTAATAAAGAGCCTGGTTATGAAAAAAAAATAATTCGAAACTTTTGTTTAAAACAATAATAATCCCTTTTTCAGTTTGTGACTTTTACTAACTTTTTGCGGGTTTGCGGTTAAAAGGTTATCCTGGCAACTAAAACTAACTTCTCGTTATTTTTACTAGAAAAATTTATGTTTGTCGCTTTATTCAGCCTTATTGTTACTTAAAACAGATATCTTTGTGTCGATTGTAATGGCAGAAAAAGCAATAAGAGCTAGTAAAATTGTAGCGCTGCTGGAAGAGGGTGTAGCCAAAAAACGATATTCTTATTGATAATAAGAAATTCATAGTTATTTATGCTAATGACATAGTAAGAATATTAATATTATCCATAGAAAAGCCAGTAACTGTTAAGGTGCCCGTTTTTTTTTGCAAAGGTGTGAAGTTAAAAAGGCGGAACTAATCTTCTTCCCGTTTCGTGTAGTTAGTGACTAACCTGGTGTCAGAGTTTTTATGCCGTCCTTACTTGGCTTCACATACCGTCGAGAAATATTTCCTAGGCACCGACTGGTAGTGGTGTGACCGTCGTCAGACTGCCAAGTCATAGGTATCGAGTTCGAAGTTGCGAGCCCAAGACACACACCTCTGACTTTCGGATTCATGTGCGTATTGTAGGATTATCACTTGCTTCAAAAAACTGATGGTAACTATAAAAGTTACGTTCACGGCCACGTCAATCGTCAAATAAGTTTGGTCTACTCTACACGGCGTTCAGCTTTACTGCTTAGATGCGGAAATCGTACCTGCAATATAGCTTTCACACGTTTAAGATGCTGCGGCAGCTGTCGGTGTGTTTGATTTTGTATAATTTTTTTTTGCCACTGATTTCCGAAATTAAAGTTATTTTTCACTTTGTAGTGCTTTTTTTTGGAAAGTGGTTGTTTTCTTGTATTTTTTTTGTAATTTTTTACTTTTTTGTTGTGGCTATCCCATACAATTTCGAATACTTGCTATCTGATGATAGTCCACAATTGACGAAAATATAGATGAAAATATTTGCAAAAAAAAAAAACATACAGGCGAACATAGAACCTCCTCTTTTTTTCAAGTCGGTCAAAAAGGTAACTGGCTCGAGGCTAAATAATAACAACCGCACGGGTCAATAGAAGGTCAAGTTACGCTTGCCGAGGTCGGACCGTGGATGGGTGATCATAATCTCCATAACATATGGAGACCCATCCATGCCCCGGAAAGCACGTTAGGCCAACGTTTGGAGACGCCCTGGGCGACGGGAATTTCAGGCGGATTCCCGGCCACCATAGGCGCGGGCTTGCGGACGGCGAGCAATGGGTAGCTCGCCGTCCGATAAGGACCAGGCCCGGGTCGATGGCGCGTCGTGTTTCACGCGCGCCTCAAAGAGATGTCAGCACAATTGACGGGGTCCGGTAGGACCGATGCCTGACAGGGTTGCGGGAAAGTCCGAAAGGGATACGGGGACCTTGGCAACAGGCAACTGAAGGAACACGGGTGGGTTTTAGTCAGTAAAAGTCTGACACGCTCTTCCGCTCCGCCCAGAGCGGGAGAAGTCATTGGATGAAATCACACCCTCAAAAAAGGCCAACTTTTTAAAGTGCTAACGGCTGTCATTCGTAGATCTTTGACAGTCGTTACGGGTAGTCAGAAGCCCGAAAGTCTGACCACCAGTCTTACAAAGGTTATCTTATGGGTTTGGAGGTCAGATAGGCAGTCGGTCCATGTTAAATAATACTGGTATTCAGTTGCATCCGGTTAGACTGCAAACCGAAACCAACAGAGTTGGAAAGAGGCAAGGCGGATGATGACTGACATAGGTACACAATTACACATGTATTGGTCGCGGCGGGCGAAATGGGTCTTGCGATCGCTCCGTCAGTGTGGAGCCAATGCCCTGCAGTATCGGCCAGACGATGCTAATTATAATAAATTGATATTAAAACAGTAAAAGGGAAGCGTGTGGGCGATATTTTCTTTTATACAGTGTACAGGAAATAAAATGCATGTTTATGATTTCTTTTAACACTCATACGCACAGCATAACATTACGGCTGTATTCTTGAAGGGGTGGGCAAAGATACACCTACATTTCGCTAGCGATGTTATCAGTCCTAAGTCAAGTTAAGCCAATGATTAACCACAAATGCGGATTATAAGCTGCTCTGTAGCATTTTGTCCGGCCTGGGAATCGAAGCTAACCATAAATACTTTTTCACTTGAATATTTTATGTTCTATGTTGTATGTTGTATTTTATGTTAAGAGTTTGGTTTTCGCAATTAGTCCTGCAGGTTCAGGTGGACCATTGTGCGTGGGCCATGGCGGTCGACGGTGGTTACTCCAACCAGCCCACCTCCACACAAGTCCTCTACAGAAGTTGATTGTCTCCTGGTCTTTTTTAGAGCATCTTAAAAGATAAAAGATTTAAAAAAAAACATAATTTATTTGTCAAACATGCGTTTACATACAAATCGAGCATGCAAGATCTTAAATATACATAGGTAAAAAGTCCGTACATGTTTTGCCTGACGAGGCGTACAATTTTTTTTATATTATTATAACAAACAAATTATAATTAATTCAATAAATTAAAGACTGGTTTACTAACATTCATTATTAAATTTTATGAGAATATATTATTATAACAAACATAATATAATTAATTCAATAGTGTCCACGCTGTCTTCATGAGTCCAAGACCCAACACTATGCAATCGAACGCGGCGCACACCATCTCCATGACTTCAAGAGGAAACAACATACAATCAAACGCGGCGCACGCCATCTAGCGTTAAAGTGAAGAAAAGTTTCATCAACTTCAAATCCGGTCGTTCCTACATTCGGTTACATTCGATCACTCTCATTCGATCACTCACATTCGGTCTCATTCACTCGCGCCTTCGTTCAAAATGTTGTACTGTATTCACTCCCTTTTTTACGAACCGCCGACTGCAAGCAAAAATGTTGTTAACCAAAACGAATCTTACAATAGATAACTATTACCAAACAAGTCGCTTCATTTCTTAAGAAGAACAAACCTGATCCTGCACAAATAGACTAAAGACTGGTTCACTCACATTCATTAAAAACCTCCTTCCTGGGTAAAATAATATTATACCCAGTCATTGATTCATTTCAATTCATTTAATTCTTGTCTGTTTATTTTCAGTATGGCGAAGCTGAGAGAGGAAGTATTTGAGGCAGATTCACAGTCGAAGAAGAAGCAATATGAGGCTGGACCTAAACCTTCATTTGGGTTCGTAATATTTCAGTGACAACACGATAAACACTTACCAATGAACACAGTCAAAATTAAGATAGATCTTCAAATCAGATAACTTTTCATTGCTTTATAAATACCTTATATTCATGCTCACTATAGTTTGACCGGAACCGCTGTTCCGCGCCTTAGGAATGCGCGGCAATACGGGGGGCAGCGTTAGCCAATGAGCGACGGGCGCGGGGCGCACGCGTTAGCGAGGACGAATCAGCGGCTTGCACTGCCCCCGTGAGCCGCGCACATATCTCAGCGCGGAACAGCGGTCTCATGTTTGTTTACCTCCTCTTCTCTTATTTCAAGTTTTATAATTTAAAAACAATGTATCAAAAAAACTTTTTTTTTTAAACCACATTTGACATTATAAAAGTATTATAAATAATTATTAACATTTACATTTCAACAGTTATGGAGGCAAGTTCGGTGTGCAACAGGATCGTATGGACAAGTCAGCGGTCGGACACGACTATGTCGGCAAGACTGAAAAACACGTGTCGCAGAAAGATTATGCACAAGGTAACGTTAATGCTTCATATCAGTTCATAAGGGTACAGTCACACACAACATATGAAAACGCTTCTGAAGTTGCGACATTGCCGTCTGAAACAGGTTTACATAGAAACCAGTCGTGTCAAAATCAAAATCTAAATATTTCATTTCACTTAAACCTACATGGGCACTTATGAAACGTCAGAAGCTAGGTGCACGGCTCCAATTGGTCGTTTCCTATGGAGAAGAGCCGGCAAGAAACTCCACGGTTACTCTTTTAAAATTAATTGGCTTTTACAATATTTTTAAATTACAGTGTTAGTAGGCGTGAGAGAACAATGTAGGCCTTTCAACAAGTAAGTACCAGGTACTTAACAAAATAGAAGATGTTCAACAAATCTACAGTCTACTAAGCCTAAAACGTTCTCACATTCACAAAATAGAAAAGACGGTCGCTGCCTTCTGTTCTGTCATGTACCTTAAAGCTATCAATTTCCTCGATTTCTTCACTCACCAGCTACCATTTTCCCCGACCCAGGTTTCGGCGGCAAGTACGGCGTGCAAGCGGACCGCATGGACGCGTCGGCCGTGGGGCACGACTACGTGGCCGAGGTGCACAAGCACGTGTCGCAGACCGACTACGCGCAGGGCTTCGGCGGCAAGTACGGCGTGCAGACGGATCGGGTGGATAAGGTGAGAATTTAATAAAGGGAATTATTTAAATATTATCAGAGAATAGTACAGAAGGCGCACTCTGGATTTTATGTATGAAGTTACAAGTACGCGGCGGGCTCGTTTGTCGGGCCAATTCAGTCAGAAGATAGAGTTACGCGATAGAAAAAGGCAACATAGATGAATATAGCTGTGGGTAACCAGCGCTGTGCGATCTAAATTGCACTTTATTGCGTCGGAGCAAGAGTCACTTTTTATTTTAATGATTTTGCGGAGTGAACTGTCTGTATTAATTTGTGTTATTATTTATTTGCGTATATAATACATTTTTAAATATTTTTTAAAAAAAGATATAAAAAAACATTTAAAATATAATATTTTATAAGTATTTATTTATTTACATAGGAAAATCATCTGTGTTTTAACTTTGTTTAAAGAAAGGAATGACCAAGTCTGGACTGGAGCAATAGCTGAACGATTGTTTAGCGCCTGCACAGAAAACACGTCTCATGGTCTACATATATTTACAGAATATATACTTGTTCCGGATCTAAGGCATCATCGGATCTATATAGCAATCAGACATTACTCAAGCTAAGCACATCAAGCGTTTCATTCTGAACCGTATTTTTATGAGTATAATGTTCATGTTCCTACAAGAAAATATGATCAAACATTTCATGCGAGTATAAACATTAATTTTAGGGGATTCTTTCCGCGTTCTGGTACAGGAAAATTATTAAAATGAAAAAAAGTAGTTTTTTTTTTTGAAAAATTACCAATGATAGAATGTGGGACAATTATCACAAAAAAAAAATTACATGTTTACATTTACTTTCCTATTTACAGTAATTCGTCTTTTACGTTAAGCACGTTAAGTCGTTGGTCCCGGCTGTCATTCGTTACGTTGACAGTCTTTATGGGTCGTCAGAAGCCCGAAAGTCTTACAACCAGTCTTGCCAAGGAGTATCATATTACCCAGTTACTGGATTGTGGAGGTCAGATAGGCAGTCGCTCGATGTAAAATACTGGTATTCAGCTGCATCTGGTTAGACTGGAAGCCGACCCCAACATGGTTGAGGAAAGGCTAGGCAGATAAATGATGAACCTATCGAGAATTGGTTCCTACGCAGGCATTAAAAAAAAACAAAATTTTACACATAACGAACTACTTTTGAATTAAGTTTACTTGTCTATTCCCAGAGCGCAGCCGGTTGGGAGCACAAAGAACAGGTAGTGAAGCATTCCTCACAGAAAGATTACTCGCATGGCTTCGGAGGCAAGTTCGGCGTACAAGCAGATAGTCAAGACGCCTCCGCTGTGGGCTGGGACCACAGGGAAGACGCACAGCATCATCAGTCGCAGAAAGGTATGTACTTATTAGCTCAGCATAATCAGCCTATAATGTTCCCACCGCTGGGACACAGGTCTCTCTTCGAGAGGGAGTGGGCTGTAATCTACCACGCGGGCCCAGTTAAAGGCCTTTAGAGATTTTGCTTACACAGTACCGGTCAGTAAGATCAATCAGGTTAAGCTACGCTTGCCGCGGTTGGTCCGTGGATGGGTGACCATCTAACGTAGATGTCACATGTCTTCGAATTTTTGGTTCTAGGACATGCCGGTTTCCTCACGATGTTTTCCTTCACCGTTTTGTGAGAAGCGGTGATGAAATTATTTACACAAATTAAAGGTTAGAACCTATGACCTACAGTCGTAGTGCGGGGCCGTTACCATTGAGCCACCATTATTATTAGCTTACTAGGAAATAATTCATGCAGCAATTTAATGTAAAAGATTACAGATAGCAGACTCGGACATTGATCGGTTACAGAACACATTGCTAGATCTCAAGATTGGGAATGAATATCATTAAGGGGGATACGATAAGAAAGCCCACGAAATTAAAAAAAATCTTAACTTTTTTGCAATCTGCAGGTCTGTGTCAAGTTGTATCTATATTAAAATATGATTTGCGACTAGCAAATATGGCTGGCTTTACATAATTAAGATGTCACTAATATTTTTTTTATAAATATAATTTAAAAGAGTGTCCATGGAGTTTCGTAGGATGGACTCATAAGAATCAGCAATACAACTCCTTATGTCAGAATAACCCTAAAAAGTCATGATTTCATGAAATAGTAATTCAATAGGATTATATGAACTTAGAGAGTTGTGTTGATGATTTTTATGATTATAATTCTATAAATAAATCTTTGATACGGCCGCGAATCATATTTATATCAACATACAACCTGATACTGACCTGCAAATTGTAAAAAACGTGAATTTCGCGGTCTACTCTGACGCTTTCGCTTTAATTTCGTGATGGAAGTTGAGCCTTATTTATACTTGTTATAACATGATTTTTGTATAACAGACTACGCCATCGGTTTCGGCGGCAAGTACGGCGTGCAGACAGACAGACAGGATGCGTCTGCGCTGGGGTGGGACCATCAGGAGAAGACACAGGCTCACGCTAGTCAAGTGGACCATAAGAAGGTAAGCCTATGATATTGATGATTTAAAACTTTGTAAAATATACTTTTTTTATCTAGAACTAGCTTTTGCCCGCGCTTCGCCCGCGTCTATGTCGTAAATTATCCCACGGTATCGTACCACCGGGATAAATACGCCCTAACTCAGGTCATGGTCTACCCATGTACTTATATTTCATACAAATCCGTTCACCCCTTTTAGCGTGAACAAACATACAAACTCACTTTCGTGTTTACAATATTTGTTACTAGCTGTGCCCCGCAGTTTCACCCACGTAAGTCTCGATCCCGTGGGAATATCGGGATACGTGGATATCGTTTTTTTTTTGGACTCGACGGAACATCGAGATTTCTTAGTTACATATAACTTTAATACCAACGTATTAAGCACATAAACCTTCCGGAATAAATTCTCTAAACGATGGTGAATACCTCATCAAAATCTGTTGCGTGGTTTAGAAGAACAACGCGGACATAAAGACAAGTATTTGATATGCGCTTTTTGTTGCGCGTCAAATTATTGTCTAGTTTCTATGGCAGTAAAACCTGATATTGTTAATATCTCACTCCTTCCATTCCCCAGGGCTTCGGCGGCAAGTTCGGCGTGGAGACTGACAGGGTGGACAAGTCAGCTCATCGGTTCGACGAGGTGGAGAAGGTTGGCACCAACTACACCAAGCAGAAGCCGGACATAGGCGCCGCCAAGCCTTCCTCTATACGGGCCAAGTTTGAGAACATGGCTAAGGAGAAGGAACAAGTTAGTTTGTCATTTTGGTTAAAGAAAACATTGAAACTAGCATCAACTATCAGAAGGTCAATGCTCGTACTTATTAAACGTTCTCATTCAAGTCTAAACTAAACGCGCTAATACCAGTTTTAAGTTTTCACTGCCTATAAATAATAAATAAAATAAAACTTTTATTTCAGACAACCTAGTCCATATTAGTTCAATTATTCACGAATACAGCACTACTTATTTTAATAATTTGCAATTACATTACATTACACTACCTACCTACATGCCTATCTACCTACCTACATGCCTATTAAACCTATTTTACATAATATTTTTTTATTTGATTTTCCAATATATCATGTCTAATAATTAATTCACAGGAAGCGTTACAGTCAGTGCAAAAGATAAGACAACAGAGAGAAGCTACTGACAAAGACTTATCACAAAAGGTATGCCTTCATTCATATTATAATATTTTATTTAAATTTTCGTATTGGTTGTAATTAGAGGGGCTGACTTACCGCCTGGCCGACTACTCGGCCAAGCTAACCATTGCTTACGGAGGAGTTCAGTTTAAAAAGAAAACGGTTTGTATTTTTTTTTTTTTGTTAAAATTCTATTTTACTTGATTTAAGTTCAATGATTGATTACCAAAAAAATTTGACAAAAAAAAAAACTACCGGCTTTCAAAAACAAAAACACAAATAAAGTGAAAAATAAGTTTGGAAGTCGGTGTCTTTGCTTTTCAATTTTCGTTGTTTGCCACCGACTTCCGAAATTAAAGTTATTTTTCACTTTTTTGTGTTTTTTTTGGAAGTCGGTTTTTTTTTGTAAAAAGATTTGTTTTTCATTTTTTTGTTGTGGTACCCACTGTAAATAACAGTGACGGAGTCAAATATAATGTCGTCTACATAGACCAAAGTGGGAAAAATACGTAGTTATTGAAGCTAACTCAAAAACTATGCGAGCAAAGTTAATAAAATTTATATGGGACCTCCTCGGGCGTATATACTTTTGAACAAAAAGAGAAATTTGTAAATCGGTTCACAATTGGCGAAAATATCGATCAATATACACAAAAAAAATACATACACATGAACATAGAACCTCCTCCTTTTTGAAGAAGTCTGTTAAAATTAAACAAGAAGAGTTCCTATTCCTAAACCATGTTACCTATTCTCAAATATTTTTAACAATATAGGCAACGATTAAAATTTCTGTCACCCTATTTTGAAGCATAGAAATATGAGGAAAGAGTCTGCAATTAGTCGGCAATAAGCGTATAGTTGCCGACTTCAAATATGGCCGGATTTTCCGCTGTCCCGACTAGTCGGTACACGGCTAGGTGTTACGATCTGCTGATCGACATATTTCTTCTTCACAAATTCTTTCACAGGAGAAAGTTCGCGTAGACAAAGAGAAAGCAGACGAGCCTGAACCGGACGTCGAATCAGAAGCCCCGACCAAGCTGCCCCCGGGCCGCCTCGCCAACAGACAGCCGGTGTTACCGTCTCCTACCGCTTCACCCGTTACTTCGCCACTTAAGTCCGCTTCACCCGTTACTTCGCCACTTAAGGCCGCCTCACCCGTTACTTCGCCACTTAAGTCCGCTTCACCCGTCACTTCGCCACTTACGTCGCCTGTGATGCAAAAGGTTTGTCATCACTCTTCTATTATAATACAGGAACAGTCGGTCTTTACTTGTAAAAAAATTACCGTAAAATTTAGGTGAAGTGAGCTGTCATTCCAACTGGCGGTGTATTCTGTAAAAATCTCACCGTGATAATTTTAGTGAAGTGAGCTTAAAGTTATCTGCCATTCCACCTGTAGTCTATTCTGTAAAAGATCTCACCGTGAAAACTTAGGTGAAGTGAGCTGTCAATAGTCTCAATCCCGAATATCGGATGGGATGACAGTTTACAAGACCTACACCACCTAAGTTTTCATGGTGATATTATTTATTACAAAATAAACCAAAAATATATTGTGTCATCATCTGCCTAGCCTTTTCCCAACTACGTTGGGGTCGACTTCCAGTCTAACCGGATGCAGCTGAATACCAGTATTTTACATGGAGCGACTGCCTATCTGACATCCACAACCAGTAACTGGGTAATACGATACCCCTTGGTAAGACTGGTTGTCAGACTTTCGGGCTTCTGACGACCCGTAACGACTGTCAAAGATACACTATATTTTTCGTTTGACATTGTTCTCACATATAGAAGCACGAAGAATACTGTACCCAGGATTTTGTAATATCTATATACATTTTTAAAAGAGTGTCTTTGGAGTTTCTTGCCCGTTCTTCTCCATAGAGATCTACGAACTTGAATGGGCAACTAGCTTCAACTTTTTGACTAACTGATCGACTCTTTGACAATTCAAAAGTGCCTGTAAATGGTTTAATTGAAATAAATGCTTTGAGTTTGAGTTTGACACAAATGACAGCCGGGACCAACGGCTTAACGTGCTTTCCGAGGCACAGAGGAGTCTCGGTATGTAAAGATGGCCACCCATCCACGGACCAACCCCGGCAAGCGTAGCTTAACCTGATGGATCGACCCCTGCGGCTGTTATTACGTAGCCACGAGTTCCTCAAAAATATATTGTGTAATGAACAAAAATAACAAAATTATATTAATTTAAGACTATTTCTCTCAAGTAGACAAAGTGCGCTGCCGTCCTTTAACTAGAAAGCCGTTAACCCTCAAATGGTGTTTTTTTACTTTTTAATAGAAAGTGATAGAGTTCAAAATTCTCTATCTTTCTGTCTAAGAAACATTTTTACAACATAAATAGTTTTAAAGATATGAACATTTTGTAGGCCGTTAAGTAACATATTTTATGATGATTTCATCACTTGAAAGCGTCTAACCCACACTTCTTCGCTTAATGTACGTTAAAATACCTTAACTGCCGGATGTGACGATTATTTTCTGGTGTTTTACTTAACTACAATTACGTTATCGGATTATTCTTGACTATAGAGACGTAAAAGGACTATAACTACTTTATAGTTAAGCATTTATATGACAGTTTCAGTCAAAACCTTAACTTATTCGCAGTTATCCGCCCTTAACGTTATTTTAGTAAAGCACTTAATTCTGTAAATTTCTCACAATACTTTGCTTGTAAATAATTCTTGTCAGTTTGATGAAAATGGTGAAAAATTAAATAAATGATGCTAAGCTACAAAGCAGCTAAGCCACATTACTTAGCTAAAAGGCAGTTTGCCGACTCTCGCACTGCGTTTACTTCGGGAGTGAGCGGGGCGCGGCCACCCCACCCAGCACCCACGCCGTCCACCATCCCGTCACACTCAATCATTGAGTGCGACGGGATGGTGGATTGCGGACATGAAACATTGAGTCCGGGTGGAAAGATTGAGTCTCAATCTCAACCCGGAGATCCGACTGCCACGGTCGTGTACAAATAAATGATGTGGTACCAAAATAGTAAACATTATTTCCTTTATTTTATTAATGTTAGAATATAAAAACATTTAAAAATATAAAAAATAGTAGTCCACCGGTATGGGTAACAGGGTCCAAGCTACCGGCAGCGGTGGTCAGGGCTCCAGACAGAGGAACCTCCTAACAATACGGGCCGTGTCCAGAAGTACCGCTTTCTGAATCAGCCCCTTAACCCAGCTGCCCAACGAAAGCCTCCATAGGTGTTGGTCGAGGCTCTTGGCAATTAAGCCATTGGCTGATACGACTATCGGCACAACGATCGCGGAGTCCACATCTCCCATATCGACAACCTCGTGAGCCAAGTCAAGATACTTGATTTGTTTATCTTTCTCGGCCTTCACGAGGTTCCCGTCATGCGAGACCGTTATGTCAATAATCAATGCGCGCCGCTCGGTTCGATCCACCACCATTACATGGACCCGATGTAGATTTACTAGCGTCCGTACGCTAGTAAATCTACATCGGGTCCATATAGAGCCCGGAAAAAGCATCCGTGAAGCTCCTTACTCTGCCATACATGCCATGCTTGACACTAACGACCGCAGGGAGGCCCTGCGGTCGTTAGTATCAAGCACTACAGGCTTGCGCCAGTTCTCTTTCGCCAAGGAGAGCGGGGTGAGGCCCTTGTCCACCGCGACCACATCTCGATGCATCCCCACGTCGGCTTCTAGGAAATATTCCCATAGACTGCATATCTCGCGATTGTGGAGGGTCTTAGCGTTTAAAAAGCCTCGACCTCCACACTTTCGCGGTATATACAGTCTCATTACCGATGACCGTGGGTGATGCATTCGCAGTCGGCAGCGTACGGACCATCCTATCCAGGGCGTCAAGTTCGGTCTGAGTCCATTTGAGTATGCCGAAAAAGTACATCAAAACCGGCATGACCCAGCCGTTGAAGGCGCGCACCTTGTTTCCGCCTGATAGAAGACTATTAAATACTTTCTTCAGGTGGCCAAAGAAGCGCTCCTTCAACGATTGCTTCATGTCAGTAACATTGATGCCTAACGCTTCCGGCATACCCAAATACTTAAAGGTTTCAGAGAGGATGCGGAGAGGGCTCTAAGGTATATGGAATCTGAGAGTTGGGTTCCCATGGAATCCACAAGCTCCCCTCGCTTTACATGCATGACCGCACATTTTTCCACACCCAACTCCATCCTGGTGGCTCTACTGAAAGTTTCAGTTACTTTCGGTAGCTCCATCAGTTGTGAATTGTTGGGGGCAAAGAGTTTTAGGTCATCCATGTAGAGGAGGTGAGATATAACCTGACCACCTCTCCTCAGCCGATAGCCTAGACCTGAGTCCTCCAGCAGTGTACTTAGAGGATTCAGCGCCAAGCAGAACCAAAGTGGACTCAAACTATCGCCCTGAAATATGCCTCCCTCGATCCTTATCGGCTCGCTATTCCTCTGGATATTTCGACATACTGGATAGCGAAGGACTTTCCTCCATTGCCCCATACATGACTACAGGAAGGTGCGCAGAGTTCATCTACTTTATACAACTCCAGCACCCTCATGAGCCTTGTATGTGGCACCAAGTCATAGGCCTTCTTATAATCTATCCAACATGTCGACAGATCCTTTCGGGAACTGGCTAATGGCCCTATCAATGAGGAGTAGCTCCTTAGTACTCCGAGACCCGTTCCTAAATCCATTTTAAGAGGCAGCCATGATGGAGTTCTTGTCGATATGTTTGTTAATTTTAACTCTCAAAATGGATTTAAGAACTTTATAGACCGACGGTAAACATGTGATCGGCCTATAATTTTTGGGTTCCGTGGTGCTTCCAGATTTGTGGAGCAGGTGGATAACTCCTATCGTTAAGAACTGGGGTAGCAAACCAGACTCCAATGCAGTCTGGTACTAAGCCGCCAAGCGAGCGTGCGACCTTATAAATCATTTTATCCAGAGTTGTGCAGCCCGTCCGGCCCTGGAGACTTCCAGTTAGGCAACGGGCGGACTGCACGAGCTACATCTTGGGGGCAGATGGTAATAGCCCCCATTTCTGGTTTTGGATCGCAGGCTCGCTCGACTTCCCGAGTCCAATCCCCTTCAGTGTGACTGACAGGCACCGACCAGATACTGCGCCAGAAAGAGCACATGCCATCATCATCCGGCAGGCACGTATGAGCCACACCTTGGTCCGGTTGCTCCGAAGTCCTATATACCCACATTTCATCGCTCTGGAAGGTGCGGTTCTGAGTGTATCGGTCTTCTTGCCGCTTATACCTACGAATACGGTTTGCCCAGGCATACACTTTCTGCTTCAGGAAGTCTATGCGCCTTGCAACACGGATTATTATAGTCCTGAGGACTGATATCAGTATAATTAAGAACGCCTGCCTCACAAAGTGCATCACTCTAGGGCGGGTGATTTTTAAAAGAATATGTCTTTAATTTCTCACATATTCTCATAAGAATGCTAAACTATAAAGAAGTTAACCACAAGCGAAATGTTTTTAGCCACCTTTAAGTTAAGTAAAGCAGTTAAGATTTTACAAAAGTTCCATATCCCATTGGCAATAATTAGCTTAAAAGCATCTAAAGTCCCGTAGCCGCTCATTAGGAAAGTTATTGAAATTTAAATCGAAGCGAATGTCATGGCTATAAAGCAGTTACGTCACTTAACAACTTTTTAGTTGAGTATTTCTGATCAAAATTTAACAAACATTATGAAGGCGAAAATTTCAAATAAATTACTTCTCTAAAAAGCCGCTACGGTATGGTTAACGGCCTTTTAGTACAGTAATAAGATGCGATGTCTAGGTTACATGCTTAACAAAATAAGAAAAATTAATTTAAAATGTAATTAGTATGAGTTTCTGGACATAAAAGATTCTTTAGGATAAATAGAAAGAAATATCAATTAATAAGTCCAACAATCATTAACCAAAGTGTCATAGTTTTTAAGAAATAACGATTCCCACATTTTTTGCCATTTTCTCGGAAACAACTTTTTGGGCTTAACGGCCTTCTAGTTAAAGGACGGCAGTGCGGGCTTTAGTTTAACCCGCGCTTATAGCATAAAAAAAAAATGTTTTTTACAAAATGAATCGTTTTTCCGGATCGCAGTCCGCCATTTGGTGCCTCCTGGTTTAAAGTATATACACGATAATCGAAATATTACATCTTTTTTAGGTAATGCCTGATGTCCCGCCGCCAGCCGAAGTAGTACGAGCTGCGCCCGCGCCGGCTGACGCAGCGGAAGTGACGTCAGCGGGGGACAAACTGCCCAACTTGCCGGATGTCACGCTCGTCGGAGAGCCCAAGGAGGATAAGGAAGAGGTTTGTTGATTATTTATTAGTTAGACCCGCTTTTATTTATCAATAATTGTGACATATTTGTTCTTTGAATACTACAAAAACTGTTTGTAATGTCGAAATGGCATGCTGTTTTTAAATGGCTGATTTACACTAGGGAAATTTCTCGCCTCGAATGGGAAATATAATCGAAAGGAGATAAAAATTGGACTCTTATGTCAAGAACTGAGTTTGGCTTCGCTTCTCAGAACAGAAAACGTCTTAGTAAACAAAAAATCGGATTTAACCGCCTCTGGGGTCTAGTGGTTACTCCACCTGTCTCAGACCAGAGGTTCCGGGTTCGATTCCCAGTGGGGGCAAAATTTTCTTCTCGATTTGGTTTGTGGTATGATGTTCTAAGTCCGCCTGGCTAGCTACCACCATCTTATTTAAGTCTCTCGCCAATGTTTACAGCATTGTTGTGTTTCGACAGTTAGAGGTAAGACAGCCAGTTCCCCTGTGTCCTCGGTGGGTGACGATTCCGGGTGAAGCTCGTTTCCAACTTCGGTCTGATCATCGCTTACCATCTGGTGGGCTGCAGCCAAAGAGCTTTCGCGTTGTGGATATAAAAATAATTTAAGAGTTTTCAAATAACAGTTCGAGAAAATCTTCTGAATAGTCTCGAACGACATAATGGTGGCGACAGTTTCTTTCTCGCTGGAGTGTCAACACTAAAGTACCGTACGGACTCGCATGGTTACTATCGTCTTGCGACAGACGAGGAACTCCCCGTGTAAATGTGCCTGAACTAGGGATGTGGTCTCAAAATGTTTGATATATTTTTGTATTTTCTGTCCCCAGCTCACTCGCCAGCCCACAATAGTGGTATCCCCCGTGGGGTGGGAGAGTGAAATGGCAGGAGAGGGTGAGATAGAGGGAGATGATGAAGATGGGTACACGGCCAGGGCACTCTACGACTACCAAGCGGCCGCCCCTGATGAGATATCCTTCGACCCTGAAGATATCATCACCAATATTGTGATGGTAAGTACTGTGATATTATCACAAATATCGTGATGGTAAGTACTGTGATATTATCACAAATATCGCGATGGTAAGTATGTACTGTGATATTATCACAAATATCGTGATGGTAAGTACTGTGATATTATCATGTTTATGATGAGGATGTTTTCTACATTTTCGAAGAACGGTTCCGTCATATCATAACGGCCGTCATGAAAATCTGCAATTTTCACCAGTATTTGACATTAAGTTGTCAAAAAACGTTCTCTATTTGGATAGCCGTTAATGTGTGACCGTTCACCGCTTTTGATGCGGTTTTCGCTATCATTTAGATTATTTATTCCTGAAGGTTTGTATATAATCCATTAATATTATAGTTACATAAAATAATCGATGTTTCTACAAGTCGTAAAAACCATGCGAATAAGGGGCGGGTCGCTAGTAAAAAATAAACTAAGAGTTCCTAAAATTCTTTAAGGACCGATTTAAAGCGAGGGCCATAGATGAATCACGAGCAAATGAAGGATTCTAACGACTGAATCACGACCGTAGGGAGTGATTCATGTTTTTTTTTTAAATTCCTTAGAATCCTGAGCGACTCGAGTGATTCATGTCTCGATATAAATCCGTTGTATTGTGTCTTCTAAATTCAAACACCAAAACAGTGATAAAAAGCTTTCATTCACTGTTTTAGTGAATAACATACGATTTTTAGAGGGGGAATGGTATAAAAATATTATTTATCTTCCTCAGATCGATGAAGGCTGGTGGCAAGGCCTCTGCAAGGGCGCTTACGGCCTCTTCCCAGCCAACTACGTCCAGCTTCAAGATAAGTGAAACATTCCCTACGTAGACCGCTAGATATAACACTAATATTAAAGAGTATGACTTGTCTGTACATTGGATTTCGTTAAAATATGCGAGAATATGACACACTTCTATACTTGAATATAATGGCAATACATGTAAATTATCTAACATTCGGTCTTAGATAATTTACATGTATTGCCACTTAATCAACTGTCTACTTTACCGTTATGTACTCTAAGTTGATTTTTGAGTAACCTTTTGGAATAAAATGCTCCTAATGGAAATTTAACTTTGTCATGTATGACATCAAAGTATCTGAAGCTCATGCTTTGTTACTGTTTTACTTTTGTAACCTGAGTTTATGATTTCGTGTTTGAGTAGGTTTTTCGTGACAAACCTACATAAAATATACTATGCTCAGCTCTGGTGCCGTATTATGAAGTATTAATGCCACCATTTCTCCAGTGTGAGAGAAAGACGGAGCTAGACAAGGCCGCTAGCAACATCTCGTTTTCGCAGTGGAATAATGATGACATTAATACCTCATTATACTACCCCAGCTCAGATATACAAGGTGTAGCAAAAAGGTGTGGTCAAATTGAAGGATGTGGTATAGACCATCATACCGAACAACCTTTTCCATGGAACGAACATCATAATTGCGAAAAAATTATCAACTGTCCCATACAAAACTTCAATACTTACTAGACCCAAATGTATGGGACGTCTGATTATTTTTTCGAGATGACGATGTTGGTCCCATTGAGAAAGTTGTTCAGGTTGATGGTTTGTGCTACACCCTTAAATTTTACCACACCCTTCTGGTACACCCTGTATTTAGACTGCAATAAATATTTTTTCTCGAAGCGGGAATCAAACTTCCACGATAAACACGGTAGGCGTATGATATACTCGCTTTTTTATAACTGCGCTTGGAGCTGTCAAAATCGTAAGTTGTTAGTATTGAATTCATCTGCTCGATTACCTCCTCAGGTCCCGACGCCCCTTACTACGATCTACACAACTTATTTCGTCTCCACAGTTATGTCATATTGTTCGTTGTTATTTTTGTTATTTATACCACATACACTGTAAATTATTAGACGTTGTAAGGCGCACAGTTATAAAAATCGGGTTATACGTCACAAGATTTTTCGAGACAACGCTATTGTATTTTTCTCAAACATGCTTGGAAATTCGAGCATTATTTTGACAACCTTCTTCGACATAAATCAAAATTGCTGTACTGGTAAAAAAAACAAGTGACGATGCGGCCAGCAAAGTAACAATGAAAATCCATATCTGGCGTGTTTAGCGGCCAAATAAATTACTATGAAAACTCATATCTGTCGTGTTATTTAAAAATGGAACGAACTTTTTACTTCACCACACGGCAACCAAGGAGGTAACTTATCCAAGATTTTATTTAAACTTCGAATTGGTTTGCAAATAGAACAAAGAAGAAACAAATTAACATATTGGCGCATGAAAAATGATAGTTGTTCGTCGTCATTGATTATGGAATTTCTATTAATTTACTTAGTTTGAATTTCCGCGCGTTGTTTGAGAAAAGTACTATACAAGCCTTGGCTCACTCACGCATGAGTGCCTCGGCTTCGCCTCGGTCCTCATTTTCACGATCGTCCATCAATCTCCTTATTGCTGGCCGCGACAGTAATGTACTATAAAAAGCACGATTATTTAGGCATTATAATGTTCAGAATGACAACGTTTCGGTACCATAAGCAAATGCTAGTTGAGAAAATATTAAATGTATAAAAGTATGTAAACTAGTTATTATTGTTATGAAAGACTTTAATTTTGATAAATGAGTAATTTTGATGATATAATTATTATAATGTTGAAATGATAATATGGACAGTTTTAATCAATAAAATTAATTTTAATAATCTTTACAACGGAATGTATGTATTATTAGCTCACATTTGAAATCGTATTTAATATTATATTAAATTGATTTTGAGAAACAGGGGATCGTCAGAGCTGTCAATAGATAAAGGAGTTTTTTCTAACATGTTATAACTGTCAATATTATTATAATCTACGCAAAAATATAGAGTTAGCTTTGAAACTTAGCGCAAATAAAAATATTGAGCATGATCATTTGATCATAACTCAAATTGCGTTACGACGCAAACAATATTATGCACGCCTTGCTCAAAGCGGATAGTTTTTTTTCCAAACAACGTAGAAATAGAAACGAGTGAGCATTCTTGTGAAGAAGAAGCAGTAACTGCTAATTCGTTTATTTTGAGCCGATACTGATCAAAATAAACGAATTCATGACCGCAGTAAAATCTTCTTCTTTTCGTGTGTTTAGCGACTAACCTGGTGTCAGAGTTTTAAAGCCGCCCTTGGCCCTCTGACTTGGCTTCATATGCCGTCGAGAAATATCTCTCAGGCATGTCGGTTTCCTCACGATGTTTTCCTTCACTGTTTTTGAAGCTAGCAAAATGAAAACAAAAAAAATAAAGTCTTCTCTTGGCAGACTTATTGCACTACAAACCATTCCTTTTCGGCGAATAATACCAATAAAACTGAACGCGATGAAACTCAAACTCAAGCATTTATTTCAAAGAAACCAATTACAGGCACTTTTGAATGTCAAGGGGTCGGTCAGACAGAAAGATGAAGCTAGTTGCGCATTCCAAAGCGTAGTAAGTACCAATGCAGAAGAACAGGCAAGAAATTCAGCACATCAAAACTGCGTTCAAGAGCTCTCAACAATGATAACACTGCCGACTGTTCAACGCAGTTCAGATGTGCTGATCGCGTTCAGTTTTGGTCAGTCGCCCTTAGTCAGTCCTTATTAAACGTCGCAAGTTTGCTCACTCTAATTAGTAGAAATTAAGTAACATAACTTTGATAACGTACTTATGACATGAGATAACGCGAGAAACCTCATTACATTGACATAAGGTGGATTTCAAATAATTTGTAGCGATCGCCTAGTGCGTAGTTTTTCATTGGAGGTAGGACTAATAATAATAAACATTACTATTCAATACGATGAATTTTATGACTTATGACGTGGACTTAGGGTCTAAATTGTAATGATAAATGTATCATCGTAGAATGTCACTAGTGGAACAATTCACAATGATGCATTGTGTGACTTATGACGTTGACATTAGGTCTCAATTAGGGTGTTATCATGGAAGTTAATGATGTAGCGTAATTTACGAAGTGTATGCTCGGCGAACGGTTGCTTTGGGTTCGAGAAACTGAATCTAAACTTTTATATGGAACCTTAAAGGATCTGAATCGCTTTACCAGGTTTATTCAAGCTGGTACTATTTGTTGTAGTAACTTTTCTGCTAGACAAGTTAACCGTTAACGAGTTTTAGTACTTACTTCGTAAATTAAGCAAATATTGCTCTTAGATAGATATTAAATCATTAAGAAGTAGATCGTACATTCGTTTTTCAATAGAATAAGATAAGTATATAATTATATTGTCTTCCAAAACCTACCTCTACACGCAATCGCATTTTATTTTAAAATGCACCACATTTTGCACCTTTTTCATAGAATAAGAAATAAACTTCGTTTAATGGCGAAACTTATTATCATGTGCCTAGCTTTGATGGGGTTGGCTTACAGTCTTACCGGATGCAGCTGAATACCAGTATATTACATGGAGCGACTGCCTATCTGACCGATGACTCAAGTCCCGTTTCAAGTTGTGCGGCGTATAATACGCTCAGTTTTGCTTCCTTGCGAAGTTTTTTCTTTATTTCTTTTCGCATGTGTTCAAAGAAAGAATGCATTCAATTTAATAAAAATAAATTATTTGTAAGCTGACTTATATTTTGTTAAGAATAATTTTAATGAGTCTACTATTATTTTTAAGAAAAAAATGTATTAAAATCATTAATTAAAATTTTATTTGTCACTGTGTATCCTTAGAATGTATCTTCAGTGTAATATTTGCCTTTATATTTAATTGATTATAAAAGAAAATCCTATATCCCTTTTAATGTATCCAATGTTCATTTGTCATAATTATATTCCATAACCTATTGTAGTTACTATCAGGCTTTAGATAATAGATTAGATAGTAATATTAGTCTCAAAATTACGATTGGTTAAATTATTATTTTTCTTTTATGTATGAGTTTGTATGAGTCTTACACCTGATTTTTGAAAGGCATAAACGCATTCAAAATGCTTCCAAACTGTTAAACTCAAGTCGAGTAATTTGTAAGCTGTTATAAATAATAATAAAAAAATAGGCAGCAGAAGTGATAACTTGAAACTGGTATTAGCGCCATCTAGCTTCTATAGTCAGCACTACGGCACGAGCATGTCGGTGACGCAAATCCATAAGTTTAGCCCCTACCGCTCAACGCGCCTAAAGAAGTGTTTACTTCAATAATAATTCATCGTTCCAAAAACAGTGTTACAGTTCCCAACTAGTCAATCATAAGCAAAAACTGTACAATACAATAAAAACCTTCACTTTAGTGGAAAAGATCTCCTGTCCTGTGGTAGTTGAATAACTGTATCACAGGAGTCAGGGCCTTCCGTTGTTATTTTAGTCAGCCAATCACAGCACAGCCCATTAGCCAATTTTAGTTTTGCCTTTCTGGAACCGGGTGTTAGTAGCATGAATAATGACAGTCATTACGAATTGAGAATTAAGTTATAAATTTCTAACAAGTATTTTTAAGAAATGTCAACGACATTGTCTAGGTAATGTGCGTTTTTACTAGCACTAAGTAACACCTAAACCTAATGCGTAAATAAACATTTCACCAATCTGCTTACGTGAGGCTTTATCGAACTAAGCGTTCCTCTCTTGATCATTTATAGTGTGCCGGAAGACTGGCATAAAATTTATTGAAAAAAAATAAGTATTTGATTTGTGAAGTTTTAATTTTTATTCCAAAAAGTATTTTCCAATTAATTTGTATTTATAGAAATCTTACACCAACTAAAATAATGGAGTTTGCGAATGATTTTAACATAATGTTGACAGTATCGTAACTTGAAACTGCACCACATGATCACAAATATTGAAGAGGCTATTATACTTAGTAAAATCATGGCGGATTTTTTTTGACGAAATGTAGTGTTAAATAGTTTTTTGAATTCGAAGAATCGTTTGCTTTTTATCTGCGTTTTATCCAATTTATTGTCGCGCCAGCACGCGACTCGCATTTTATTTGTTCAGCGAACCAGAATGTATGGTCGCGCCGGCAGCAGGCGCCTTCAGCCGCGTCCTAACATAAAGCGATCGTCGCGTGATTACGCGATCATCGCATTCATATTTTTCACTTTTTGTTCGGTGAACTGAAACGCGTGGTCGCGCCGACAGAGGGCGCCCTACGGTTTTCCGAACAAAATGTGACATGAACGCGACAGTCGCGTATTCCCGTGACTGATTATTTTTAAGACGTGGGGTAGTTAGGCAAATCGTCAAAACTTATTGTTCTAAAACAGATTCTCAGTACCGAATATAATCATTGGATATTGATTGCCAAATCTTATAGTAATCTGATTATTGATAAACCAGCCTTTAATCATATTTTTGTGGCATGTGGAGTGGAATCAAGATAGTATATAAGTAGGATGTATAGGTATCTAATGCCGAACTATGTTTTTTATAAAACAATTTATTGTTTAAAGATGAATAAATAAATATTTTATAGCTATTTCTACGTTTTATTTTTCGCTCATTTCCTATTCAATATCTAAGACGCAGTGGTAAGAAAAAACCGGCCAAGTACGAGTTGAACTCGCGCACGAAGGGGTCCGTACCATTATCTATAAAAATGGCAATAAATCACGTTTGTTGTATGGGAGCCCCCTTAAATATTTATTTTATTCAGTTTTTTTTGTATTTTTTGGTATAGCGGCAACAGAAATACATCATCTGTGAAAACAACTGTCTTACTATCACGGTTCATGAGATACAGCCTGGTGACGGACGGACGAACGGACAGGCGGACTGCGGAGTCTTAGTAATAGGGTCCCGTTTAACCCTTTGGGTACGGAACCCTAAAAAAGAGCGCAGCGAGCGGTGCCGCGGCAGCTGCCCGGCCGGCGATTGCTACATCCAAGTTGCTCGCAGTTACTTGGCTATTTAGTATTTTAATCATCAAATTAAGAATTATTTGGGGTTCCATTAAATACATGCCTTGTTGTAGGTACAATGTTGTGCAATAATGACGTTTCAAACTCATTACGTGACCGCCTTGTACACATCATCACATGTGGACCTCAATAACATCATTTCGATAAGTAAAGTTGTGAAAATGAAGGAAGATGAGATATAATATTTGTCTATTTTCACTCAGACCAATAAAAACCAAGACGGAGCGCTGCGAACAATACAGTGAAGCATGCTAAAACTACACCACCGCTCTGTGCATACACGCTTACACACACACATTTACAACTATTTACAATGACACTACAGTCAAACTACACCAAACTAAGTGCACACATGTTTACGAAACCGGCCTCACGTCACTGTTGCCAGAGCTCTGTCTTGTTTTTTTATTTGGTCTGAGGATTTTCAATCCAATTCAGCATTGCGATTGTGGCTTACTGGCTTTACTCAGTTGCCTTTCTAGTGAGTATAGATGGCGCTATCCGTCGTCGTAGTTACATGCAACAGCATAGATGTCGCTACTAAGTACATCTTTGGCATTAACTGTCGCACTCAAAAGTTGTCATATAGGTAAGTAGGTACTCAATCATTGGAGCTCGCCGCTAAGTAATAACAGCCGCACGGGGTATTCCATCAGGTTAAGCTACGCTTGCCGAGGTTGGTCCGTTGATGGGTGACCATCCTTACATACCGAGACTCCTCCGTGTCTCGGAAAGCACTTTAAGCCGTTGGTCCCGGCTGTCTTTCGTGGATCTTTGACAATCGTTACGGGTCGTGAGTAGCCCGAAAGTCTGACAACCAGTCTTACCAAGGGGGCCTTAACCAGTTACTGGGTTGTGGAGGTCAGATAGGCAGTAACTCTATGAAAAATACTGGTATTCAGCTGCATCCAGCTAGAACAATGAACTTTATTTCAATTGCGTAACGTACAAACTAGATGGGAGGGAGCAAGAAAACAGGTCGCGCTTTTTCCGGAAAATTCTTGCGCGTTCTCGGGAATTCCCGCCGGTACCGTCGGCGTCGTTTAGCGTATCCGCGGAAAGTGGCCCGAAGAGAGGCGCAGTGCGGTGTCAAACGTCTAGTCTAGTGTGAATACCTATTACAGCTTCACGGCCCAGTCGCGAAAAACCTCGAGTATTCTCGCGAATTCACGCGCGTGAAAAGATCACGCAACGAGGTGAAATTGACGTTTCCGTTCCATTTCAAATTGAGCCTTTTTTATGGTGGGAAATCATCAATGACTTCTCCCGCTCTGGGCGGAACAGAAAGGCCTGTCAGACTTTTACTGACTAAAACCCCACCCGCGTTCCATAAGTTGCCTGTTGCCAAGGGTCCCGGTATCCTTTTCGGACTTTCCCGCAACCCTGGCAGATATAAATTGAGCCTTAGTAAACAATCTTCCATAATTACAGACTCACACTGATTGACCCCAAATCCCCCAATTTACACCTTATACAGAACCTTGTAAAAAGTCTCAATTACAAGTAAATAAGCCTGCAATAACGAAAACAAAATCCTGACTATAAATTAGGCATTAATTGCGTCCCTCTTGATAATAATAGGGTGTCAAGAGCTGGTCTCTGATTAAGACGATCTTTAACAATCATTTGTCTGCATTACGGAGGCGGAATGTTTGCACAGGCGACAAATATAGCCGGCCGCGGGTTTGTTTTCCCTGACTTGTAATTATTGAGCCCAATTGATTGTAAGCCTGGTATTAAGATTGATCTGAAAAGAGTGTAATGGTAGGTATATTGAAAGACTAGCTGTGCCCCGCGGTTTCACCCGCGTAGGTCTCGATCCCGTGGGAATATAGGGATAAAACGAATCCTATGTCTTATTCCAGGTCATAGTTTACCCGTGTGCCCATCCTCTCCTCTCTAGAGTAGGGAAAGTCGCGGTGGCGCGGCGCCGGCGTCGAACGGTTCGCGTATTGTATTTCGTGATAACTTCGAAATTGAATGTCTGATTCGAATGAATTAAAAAGTATTTTACTGCTACATAAATACCCTTGATGTTAAAACTATTTATTTGAATAAGAATTAATATTATGTTGATAAAACTCCTTCGCAAATAATGCATTAATTACGAATAAATTTGATTACCATAAAAAAAGGTTATAGTGAGTCAATCTTAAAAGATAGACATATGCTGTCGCGGACTGTTTTTTAGAACTTTTAAAGAGGAAAAATTCCATCATACATGATATTTGCGTAACTTAAACCGTTTACGCAGCGCACGCAACGGAAGCTCTCAAAAAGGAAAAAAAAATCCCGTTTCTGCAACATTTTTCATTTATGCTCCGCTCCTATTGGTCATAGCGTTATGTTATATAGCCTATAACCTTCCTCGATAAATGGACTATCCAATAAAAAAAAAGAATTTTTCAATTCTAACCAGTAGTTCCTGAGATTACTGCGTTCAAACAAACAAACAAACTCTTCAGCTTTATAATATTAGTATAGATTTTGTACGAGGAAAGATAATGTTGTAAATTGTATATTTAAAAAAATATTGTTGTATTTTTTTTTGGCTCATGCTTTTTTTTTTGTAGGTATATTATGTTCTTTTTCTAAAGAGCCGGTTTTACAATCATCAGATAACTTTTATATGAAGAATAATTATAGCGGTTTAATAGCATTTGTATAGAAAATATGTCAAAGTGTCATGTTTATTCTAGGGATAACTATATAAATATACTAACAACTAATAACTATATTCTATAAATTAACTGACTATTGAAAAATCTACCCTTACTAAAATGTTCTAGTCATCGCCACGGATTTTTTGCACGAAAGACCTTCTTGGTCTTATCCAAGAACTTCAAGTAAGGTACGTCAACTTAGACGGCATAGAGTACTATTGGCAAAAAGACATATTATTTATGCCCTCGGAATAAATAAAATGACGGAACTGACCACCAGCGAACCCACTGTCAAACCAAAGTCAAACAGATCAACAAAAGGATTTCATCCCAATTTCGGAAATGAACAAAATTACTAATGAACGTCCTCACAACTCTTACGTTTCTCATTCAAAGTGTAATATGTGAATATGATAGGCGTGTTTTAACTACTCTAAAGTACACCAAATACAATATAACACCCTTCGTTGTTAACGGTACAGCTGCAGGAGAAGGGCAGTTCCCATACCTGGTGTCCCTCAAGGAACCCGTGCAAAGCTTAGAGCCAGGAAAAATAGTATGGCGGAATCTTTGTGGTGGCAGCATTATTGCTATGAAAAAGGTGCTGACGGCAGCACATTGTTTCGAAAGTCAACAATTCTTCTACGCGAAGCACCCGGGAGTGCTGCGCGTCGTGGCAGGCAATATGAAGACGGACCTCATTCACACCGGGGACACAGAAACCACAGCAGACGCCCAGTGGAGACAAATAAAACGAGCGATTTTGCACAAGGACTTCATTTTCCCTGACTACGATATTGCCATAGCAGTGGTGGACCAACCGTGGGTTTATAACAACAAAGTCAATTATGTGAAACTTGCGACAAAGGTGTCCGACTATCAGTGTCGATGTGTGTCTGCTGGGTACGGAAGAGTCGGCCATAATTTGAATTCCAAAGTCTCGCCAGTCGTACTTTCAGCTAGTATTGAACCTATTACCAGGGGGAAGTGCTCCATAATGTGGGAAATGAATATGAATTCGTTTATTTGCACGTTGACTGCAATCACAGATGTTGCTATGGGGGACTCTGGTGGGCCGCTGGTGTGCATGCATACCGGGGATCCCAAGGAGGTCGGGAATGAAGGCATCTTGGTCGGTGTTGTGAGTGGAAAGAATTTTGATAAGACTACTTTGTATACTCGTGTCTCTGAGTACAGGGGTTGGATTGCGAGAGATGGCGGTGCTAATAAATTAGGCGTAACTGTGAATGTTTGTTTGTCTATTATACTGTTCGTTTTAATATATCTTTTGTTTTACTGTTTAGTTTCCTCAAGAACTATGCAAAATACTCTTGTGAAGCTAGGAACTTCTTTCTGCCTCGTTGTTTTAGTGGTCGAAGCGACTCTTGCATGTGAGGACCTGGAACCTGGATACGATTTCCAGGTCGGGCAAAGTGTTTTCCGTCAGAAATTTCACAGTGGCAGTCCGGAGTATGGATTTGTGGCCGCATGATGGCAATAGGCTCGTACCCTTTTACATGGGACTTAAACATTATAGGCGATATGTGGGTACTATTCTTTGCCTAACCTTTCGAGTAAAACAAGCTTGATCTGTTATGAAACTTATTCTCAATCTAATATTTTTTACTTAACTCAACGGCAATTATAGTCTCAGACCATTGGGGGTTTGCCTGACCGAGTTTAACTTCTCCCACATAATAAAAGGCGGACTTTACTGCCTTAGGCATTCTCTACCAGTCAAACAAGGGTGGTAAAGAGGTAAGAAGGTAGGTGCTCTGATTGAGAGGAGTTTGTTATATCTTCGTTTTCTTCTTGGTGACATTATATTTGTTCTTTTAGTCGAGAGACCGGTATTCCGGTTATTCCCCTATTACATAGGATCTCTCATCAGTTCTGGTTCTTAACGCGAAATTCAATTTTTCTTACGTTTTTTGCAATTTGCAGGTTAGTATCAGGGTTGTATGTTGATCTAAATATGATTCTCGGCCGTAACAAATATGTATTTACAGAATTATAATCATTAGTATCAGCAATACAACTCCGTAGATTCATAGATTCATAGATCAACATACAACCTGATACTGACCTGCAAATTGCGAAACACGTAAGAAAATTTGAATTTCGCGGGCTACCCTGAAGCTTTCGCCTTAATTAAAAGAGATCATTTTATTTCTCGGTAGGTAAATAAGCGAGTATTATACCTACTAATACTAAGTATTCATTTCTTTGTTGTGGATCGGGATGATAATAGAAAAAAGATATCTATAATTTAAGAATACATCAATTAACTAGCTTCTTTGACAAACCATAATATAAAAAATCATAGCTTAGTTTTGCATAATAATGAGAGTCGCCTATTAAGGTATGTAAAACAGCTGGTTCCGCATTACACTGGATCAAGTAATTTTTCATTGTGAAGCGTCATCAGCTTGGAAAAATATTGTAAAATGGCATTTTTAATTAATGTGCGGTTTTAGAATTTTAAGTAACTAAAGGAAAACAGGGCAAGATTGTTTGTTATTGAATAATTAAAAAAATATGATGCTGTTGGATATCATATCGGAAAATGGAAAAGGAAACTGCATGCCAAGCAATATTAACCTTTATTCCACAATCGAACAAACCATGAATATAAGAGATTGAAAGTAGGTACCTAAACTGTTAAGTAAAAAAAAAAGTAATAAAAACTAAAACCCAACTACGACAAAAATGTCAATCAACTAAAAAGGTATAGTTAAGACACCACAGACAGACAAATTAAATATCCGGAGTCACACGTGTGGGGTATAAATCGAATAGATTACGTGTGACTCCGGATTTTTAATTTGTCTGTCTGTGGTGTCTTGTTTTTACCTTTTTAGTTGATTGACTTTTTTGTCGTAGTTGGGTTTAGGTTTTATTACTTTAATTTTTTTTTTTGTGGTTGTAATACTATAGATGGCGTGTGTGACGTCATATAGCTTATAACCAGCGGACAATCAAGACGCTTCCAACGATACCTCAGTTGTAAAATTGTGACGAGTCGTTTAGAAGATATGAGGGAACAGATGAACATACATACATACCTACTACATACATACCGGTCAAAATCATAATCCTCTTTTTTTCTTCGCCGTAGTCGGATAATAAAAGTAACTTATTAAACTAAACTAAATTAATTATAATTTGTCATGGGTATTGAGAAATGATATGATTATTTATTCTGTAAATAGGATTTCAGAATCACATTTACACGACAAATAAAAAAAAATAAGCTAGATGGAGTTGACATTTACTATCTGTTTACCTCTGAGAAGAAATGGCGAAACAAACCCAGGGGTTAAATTCTGTTTTAAGGTCCACACATTTAATATCAAAAATATCGTGTAACAAAATGTAAGGTAGGTAGCATCCGGGCCGGCCTTTGAGGAAAGAACCATAAACAGAGTATTTTTAATTAAAGCGCTCTGTTATAAATAGGGCTTGAGTAAACCTGCAGGGCTATATTGCGTTACACACATAAAATGCCAATTGATCGCAATGGGTTTCATTTTGACAGTTTACCTACATGATAAAGAAAAAAAAATGATTTCTTAGAAATCTTTACGTTTTTTTTTTTTTTTCAATCGCTTCAAAGGGGTTTATTCACAACTTTTACAACAAATTAATTGGTGATCGTTGGTTGTTTATATTACAGACAAGAGGACGCAGCTGCACTCTGTCGAAGTAATCCCTTAAAAAGTCGTCTTTCACGTGACAAAACGGTAAAGATACATTCAGAAACTCAGACCAACAGAAAAAGAAAGGCGGAGCACTCCGAACATCAAAAGTGAAGCCAGCTTTTTATCTATGCGTGTGTAAAAAGGGCTGCCATTTGTTAAAGATTTTCCCTATAATTTAGGGAATAATATTGTATGGGTAGGATAATATTGTACGAGTAAGATATTGTTGAGTATGGTATTATACCTCTATTGTTAAGTAGGACTTCTATTCCGAAACAAAAATGTTTACATCGCTATTTCTTGTAGCTACTAACCATTTAATTTTAGATTCAGTATTACTTGGAAGTCTATAATATAAATACATAAAACAACAAAATAAGAATATAATTACTCGAAATAAGAAATCAGAATTTAAATTGGTTTAATCGAATGAATGAATGAATGAAATGCACCGACCCCAGCGTGGCTTAACCAGACTCGATAAATCGAATGAACCCCAGGATTTGCACTAGCCCCTGGAGCCTCATGGTTCATGGGGTTACAGAAGCCATTGCATATCAAAGAGTAGACCGGGGGGCGCGGGTAATGGTAGGGAATAGACCGTGCCCGTAGGGATATGGAAGGATTTGCGAGCCTACCGGATATGCATCCTTGAGTAAGCAATGGACTAGTGGAGAGACGGGTAATATTTATCTAAGGGTGGGCATCTTTTTACGACGACGCCGCCAGTTGGCTCCTTTCCATTTTCACCGTTGAATCCATTGGCGGAGATATGCTTCGTTCTCGGCTCTTTTCTATCTCCCTGCTGTGCTGTATTACACTTTGCTGTTTTCTGAGTCTTTGTCCAAGGACTCGCTGCTGTCCGTTTCAGGTTTCTTGTATATCTCGCTGGCTGCTTTCGTGATCTTGTATCGGTCTTCAGCCATGTCCATCCAGAAGTTGATTTCCTTGTTGAAGCACGCCATGTCCTGTCTTAGGTTGTCGTTCCATGCGTAAATCGGTCAGCCTACTCTCTTGGATTTGGCCTTGTACTGCATTGCTGCATATAAAAGGTGTGGTTTGCCGCGTCTGTGAACATGTGCGAGATAGCACGTCCTGTGTTTCTTGATGTGTTTCGTACCAGTTTTTACTTCTAAGATTTCGTGCATTTACTTTTGTCTTGGTTTATTCCTAGCGTGGTTAATCAAGTCTCTCATGATGACTCTCTCTGTCAGGATAGTTCAAGTCCAGCTTCACCGGTGAATCTTTTGGCGGGGTAAACTGCTTTCTCGATTCTTTTCTTCTTAGTTCTAATGCGTTTTCAGCAGCACTGTTCAGATCGCGATCGGCCCGATCCTCGTTGTTTATGTTCAGCTCCGTCGCCGTACAAGTTCAATCTGTAGCTCGCCGCTGCTCACCTCGGGTTGATGCGATTGCAAATAATATAGTTCTGAGTTAAAAGCGCACTATTCGGCTCAAGTAATTAATAAGACCCCGACAAAAATCTCGACCCGCGTCACCCGAATTCTTCTTTTCTGTTCATAGTTACATCGCCGACACCCATAACCAACCACTTTTATTTAAATTAAAAAACGATGTTATTTCAAGTACGTACAAGTGAAGTGATTCCGTGAGACTTTTAATGTGATTTGCTATTGTTTTCACTGCACAGGAAGGCATAATTCTATTTTTTTTATTGATGTTAACTAGACGACGACTCGTGACGTACTAGGAGCGATGAGCATAGTTTTAGTGTATGTGTGCGCGTGCGCCTGTGTGTTTACTTGCAGGAGCATAGTTTTGTGGCTTCACTTTCGATGTTCGGAACGCTCCGTCTTTCTTTTTTTGTTGGTCTGAGTTCAGAAATAAGACTTACCTGTGATCTCTATATTTTCATCACCTACGAGCTCTTTTCCAACGAGCTCTTGATTGTAATACTGTGGCTCTACAGCATAATATGCTACTACTATTATTACCTAATTCTAAAGTGGGTGACAGACATGCGGAATTAAAGTAGGCGGTCTTTAAGTTCGCGACCTTACTCGGCTGGCCGTCGGTGACACACGTGAAGCTTGCTCAAAATTTCATTGTCAAATTGGCTCGCGGCTCGCGGCTCGCGGTGATAAGAGACGGGCGAGTGAGCTCGCCGAGCCATAAGTACGCCTACTTGCTCGCACGTCTATCACCCCTTTAAAGCACTAGAATATCGGGTAGGTATGGCCTGTTCAAAAAGGGTCCGATGTAAAAGTAAACAAAAGGATCATAAAACGTACCAACCTGTGGATGCCAGTTTGTAGTGCCACTTAGAAATTGAGTGCTTTGATTATTGTACAACCCGAAATTCTAAATCACCTAAAAGATGTTTTTCATTTGGCAATTTTAGGTTAATTGTATAACATCAACTTTCATCGATTTTTCAATTAGAATTTAATCATCATCATCTGCCTAGCCTTTTCCCAACTATGTTGGGGTCGGCTTCCAGTCTAACCGGATGCAGCTGAATCCCAGTATTTTACATGGAGCGACTGCCTATCTGACCTCCACAACCCAGTAACTGGGTAATACGATAGCCCTTGGTAAGACTGGTTGTCAGACTTTCGGGCTTCTGACGACCCGCATCGACTGTCAAAGATCCACAAATGACAGCCGGGACCAACGGCTTAACGTGCTTTCCGAGGCACGGAGGAGTCTCGATATGTAAAGATGGTCACCCATCCACGGACCAATCCCGGCAAGCGTAGCTTAACCTGAATTAGAATTTAATCATGTTAAAAAAAAAGAAGAAATTTCCCGGTCTAACCTGACATTTTAGCCTTATAATAATCTCCGATCTGTGTCAGTCGTGCGCAGATGTGAGTAAATAATACAGGGTGATGTGCCGATTGTAATAAATCAAGTCATACACTTATTACTTAATAAGGAGCTGCGATTCTCAAACTTTTTGCGAAGCGACATTAAGTTGAGGTTAGGTTGAACTTGATATATTAATGATATCTATCCAGTTAACAGAACAAGCAGAACCAAAACTGAACATACGAGTATGTTCTGCAATTCCGGCGGTCTCTCCGGTTCTATGGCTCCAGAACAGGAGAGACGCTTGATGGCGCACATCTCCCAGTCTGTTGGAAATAGATCCGTCGACATATCTCATAGATGTACAAAAAAAAAAACGGCTATACTTATAATATTCGTCTCACCAGGGGCTACTAGACTACCGTTGATAAATCTCACTTAGGAATTTCACCGGCCACACACACACACACCCAGAAAAACGACTTAAATAGATATAAAGTAAAAGAAAGGTGACCCTAACTACCTACGGGTTTTAGGGTTCCGTACAACAAGGAACCCTTATAGTTTCGCCTGTCTTTGTGTTTGTCTGTTTGTCAGTCTGTCTGTCCGCGGCTTAGCTCAGCGACTCTTTGTACTAGGAAGCTGTAATTTGGTATGGCCATACTTAAAAATCACGCCGACAAAGTGGCAATCATGAAAATATAAAAATAAAATCACGTCGATCCCGTGGTGTGGGGTATCATTGGAAAGGTGGTCGTTCAAAAATATTGGGAGTTTGCGAAAACTATTTTTGGATTAAGGGATCCGTTTGCGAAAAATTAAGCTTAGTGCTAATTTTTGTCTAGTGTGGCCAGCTAAATGGTTGGTTACGGATATGTAAAAAATTCACGCCAGTAGTATATATAACGAAATTAAAAGGAAAACTATCACAGCTAAGTAGGCTCTACAAGTTACCGAGTAATAATCGACCAACTTACATTTGCAGTTGCAAAAACATGTTTTCCCATACATTCCGTAACGAAGAAAAAGTTTTTCAACTATAATGTTAAGTGTGTGCTTGGGATAAATTTATCCTAACTACGGAACCCTTCACTGTGCGTGGTCCGACACGCACTTGGTCGGTTTTTGTATCTTTCGTCCTTTGCCTTAACTTTGAGAGCCTGTTATCGCGAGTCATAGGCGGTCTAATGAAACCTTGTGAGATGATATTTTTCCCCCAGCCCCCATCGTTTGCATGGAGTAATTGTATGGGTATGTATGAAGTCGCGTTTACATTTATATTGAACCATGAATACTTTGGCAGAAGTATTCATCCGAGATAATCGGAGTAAGGGTGATCTTATGAAATGTGTTATTTTACATGTCCATGGGGATAAATTATGGGGGTTTTTGAGTGGTGTTTCGAAAGTTTCTATAATTTAAAAACATATTACTGCATTTATTTTTTAAGAACAAACCATTTATCTGATAAAAGTTGAGGTCTGTTTTCAACCTGCTACACAATCGAAGCACATGAGTATTGTCATTAACATTTTCGACAAGGATCTCTAACTTACAAACGTATACAATTTTTCAGTTGCAAATAGATCCACCTACCTATCTCAAAGATGTTCAAAGAATTCTTAATAAAGTTACAAATCGAGATATTGGCACGATATTAGAAACGTATGGGAATGATATATATCTGTGCCGCACTCGTATATGGAAAAATATATTTTCTAATAAACAAAATAACTTTGAAGAAGTGCGAGGTGCGGGTTTCATAATGTAAAAATTTCATTTTTATTGGCGTATATTTGATCGGAACGGTATTCCATCTTGGAATTGAGAATGCGATTACAGAAAAATATTACTGTGTTAGGTAGGTACGTTTTAGATTCGTGATTAGTGTTTCCTTTAAGTAATTTAGATTTGGTTCTTACCGAACCGTGAATCCGCCGCTGAGCCGTGAATTCCTAAAAAAATAACATAACTTATACAACATCACAGTAATTCAATAATAATGGTGAAAGACGACAATGACCGCCTTTTATCATTTAGAGTTGATAGTTTGAAAACAAAACTGACAAAACAAGCAAAATTAAAACAACCGGGAAATCAGTGTCATTCCGTAATTTTTTAAATTTTAACTTTTTTAAATTATGTTGTAGATCATTTAAGGTTTTATTTCATACGATATTAAAATTCTCTGTATTATGAAGTTAGTTTCATGTACGTACTATTATTAATTTGTAAGTTACAGGGATATCCGTCATCGACCCGTATTATTGGACCGCGAGTGTATAACAGATTTGCTGTGTTCCAATTTGAAGTGTAAATAGGTATCTAATTGTGAAATAAAAGGCATATGAGACATTTCTATGTTGTCTCTCAAGTTGACAGAACATAAGCAAAGCCTCTGAGGAAAAACCTCAGACCAAATAAAAAAACAAGACAGAGGGCTTTCAACGGTGACGTGAGGCCGGTTTCGTAAAGATATTTGCACTTATGGAGGTGTAGTTTGATTGTAAATGTGTGTGTGTGAGCGTGTATGCACAGAGCGAAGGTGAAGTTTTGGCATACTTGCCTGTATTGTTCGCAGCGCTCAATCTTGGTTTTATATAAAGTCAAAATGTATGGGACTGGTATAAGCTACCGAAAATCTTACGTCAGTCCTGCCAATCTAATTGTGTAACACACTTTCAATGACAATCCGAGAGTTTGAAGGATATTGCTAATCCATTGCTTCATACGTTTGAAAAATTCGTCTGCACAACAACGTTAATAAGTTAATTGATTCAGGCGTGACTTTGCGGAAACCCCTTATAAAATACAATAGACACAGACATATTTCGTAACTTATTCCGCTTAACTATTCCTCAAGAGTCATAAAAAACCCTGTAAGAAATCGACACGTGTTTGACCTTTCAACGAGGCAACCTCAGGATGACGATTGACCAGTCGCGAACCTGAACACGACGTGTTGTCACGCCGAGCGCTGGACGCAGAGTTGGTTGAACGTTAATAATACAATGAACGTGGGTGAGCTGTCAAAATGAAACCCATTGCGATCAATTGTCATTATATGTGTGTTACGCAGTTACCCCGCTGTTCAAAGTCGTTGTAGAATTACGTTTGGTGATGTAGGCGTCTATTTGCAATTCTATAACTTAAAAGATCTACTTTTTGTTGGAAATGCATCGATGTTAGTAAAGAAAAGATGTTTATTTTTGTAATGTGATAATAATATGATGGCAAACAGGCAGGGAAGTGGTTTCATGTAACAACAAGGGGATCTCAACCTTAGCAAAGCCTAAAGGTTACACATTTATGAGTGATTTTCCTTTGTTTAGCTACTTATAAACATGACATCATCACGCCTGTGTTACCGAACGGGTAGGTAGAGATGTTGCCCACATACCGCCGGTTGTGTTATAATTTCAAAGTTGGTAATATGGTTTCAAAGTTGCCACTAAAGATTCCTCCAGATTTGCTCGATTTTTGATAATCAACACGTGTTTTCTTTAGTTCTGTCCCTCATAACTCAGTTCTAAAGAAAACACGTCGTCCGTCAAAAGTCAAGCAAATCTGTACGTAACTTGAGCAGGCAATAAACAAGACTCCAAGGATTCCCTAAAGGAAAAACTCAATAATACTTCGACCAACCAGGAATCTGACCCATGACTCTGCGCCTAGCAGTCATGTTTGCAACCACTAAACCAACAAACATTAACTCAACGCCAGTTTTTCCCGAAGGGTTAGGCAGTGGTGTACCTAAATAGTACACCCAATATTGTGATATCGTTTAGTTTTACAATGTATGTAAATATGTGAGCACCATGTATCTATCACATAATTAATTTATTTGCGATTGCTCCATTTTTAATTCTTTTTACTTACGAGTATTGTGGTACAGTAATCTTATTCTACATCGTCTTCACTTATCTATATCTATACTAATATTATAAAGCTGAAGAGTTTGTTTGTTTGTTTATTTGTTTGTTTGAACGCACTAATCTCAGGAACTACTGGTTGGAATTGGAAAATTATTTTTGTGTTGGATAGTCCATTTATCGAGGACCAATAGGAGCGGAGCATAAATGAAAAATGTTGCAAAAACGGGAAAAATTATTCCTTTTTGAGAGCTTCCGTTGCGTGCGCTGCGTAAACGGTTTAAGTTACGCAAATATAATGTATGATGGAATTGTTCCTCTTTAAAAGTTCTTAAAAAAAAGTCCGCGACAGCATATGTCTATCGTGTAAGATTAACTCACTATAACCTTTTTTTATGATAATCGAATTTGTTCGAAATTAATGCATTATTTGCGGAGTTTTATCAACATAATATTAATTCTTATTCAAATAAATAGTTTTAACATCAAGGGTATTTATGTAGCAGTAAAATACTTTTTAATTCATTCAAATCGGACATTAAATTTCGAAGTTATCACGAAATGCAATACGCGAACCGTTCGACGCCGGCGCCGCGCCGCGCCGCCGCGACGTTTCCTAATCTAGAGAGGAGAGGATGGGCACAGGGGTAGACCATGACTTGGAATAGGACATAGGATACGTTTTATCCCTATATTCCCACGGGATCGAGACCTGCGTTGGTGAAACCGCGGGGTACAGCTAGTCATTTTATATAATTGATGTGTACAAAATATTGTAAAACATTTTTAAAAGAGTAACGGTGGAGTTTCTTGCCCATTCTTCTCGATACGAAAACTACCTTTTGCAAGGGGCAACTAGAATCAGTTCTATTGCTTTGTTTTTGACGTTCTAATGTAGCTTTTATGTGTCTAATTGAAGTAAATTATTTGACTTTAACTTTGACCCACATTTCCCTAGTTTTATTAAAAGTCCTGAGACCGTATTTCGGCCATGGCGGTCAATCTTAACGGAGCCTTCGGCGGGGAGATATTATAGTGCACAAGTGTGTGCACTCACTCTTCCCTCACTCGGTAGAACGATGAGACGGCAATCCGACACGACCGGAGAAAGATCAGGTGCAGGACCAATGGCTTAACGTGCTTTCCAAGCCACAGCAAGCATGTCAAGCAAATCCCAAGTTGGAAGTAGTTGATGTGAGCCTTTTGACATCAACCGGGCACAAATCCCGACGCCCGAACCTACTTAGTAGGTAGTAGTTTATAATCTATGTTTTACACGCATTAGACCCTGTCAACATGGTTTTATCATGATTTTCTTATCATAACACTATTGGCACACTCTTCACTGGAGGGCAGTGAATTAAAAACCGAGATAAAATAATTAGCTCTAATGGAAAACTGACGTGTTGGATTATTGTGAGGCCGCATTTCCGTTGTATGCAGCTATTTTGAGAGAACTGTTGGAAAACGTTAATACATGAAGTCTGTTTTTTAATCTCGTAGTCTAATTTGACATTTCAAGTGATTGTTTTTTGTTTTTTCAATTTGTAGTTTGACATTTGCACCTGTCAAATTAGTCTACGAGTTTATAAAACAGACTAGGCAGACAGGCATCTTTTTGAAATACCGAAAAATCTAGGAAAAATAAATGCAGATAATTTTTTGATAGTCCTGAATAATCAGGGTATTCTTCGAAGCGTCTATCTATCTATCTACGAGTACATGGTCCTCATATTATGGCCTGACCAAGATTATGTCTGGACTTTAAAAGAGACTGCGACCTCTGAGTTTGTTTCGGCCTTTCTTCTCAGAGTAGTCAGATAGGAAACGCCGACCTCATCTAGCTTATTTTTACAATTATATGACGTGTAAAAGTGATTCCAATATCCTATTTACAGAATAAATAATTTCATTTCGGACCTACTCAGTTCAAAAGTTTATTACCGATAACGAGTCTCGCATTAAAGACTTCTACAAATAAACAACACCATTGAAATTATGATCGCTGCTTGTTTTTCTTAAAACTCAGAAGGACGTTAAGCGTCCCCTAAGTCACCTTTTTATAAAACCCACAGAAGGAAGCAGCCCCTTATTCGCTGCGTATACCCACGCACAGGCACATATACTTATGCATAACATTTCACACATGGCTATGGAATGTGTGTTATATGGCATCATTATCATTAACAATATCATCACATTAACCCTTAATTTGCTTGCATTTTTGAACACGCGAAGAACAGTGACTGCCCCGTTGGTCTCGTGGGCGCAAACACGTCTTGAGTTCGATTCCCGGGTCGAGCAAAGTGTTATTGGAATTTCTTGGTAACAGCCCGGAGTTTGAAAACCACGCTCGGAAAGCACGTTAAGCCGTTGGATCTGCGCCGGTCATGTTTGGATTGCCGTCCCATCGGACTATGAAAGTTAGGGAAGAGAGAGTGCACCTGTCTGGCCTCCGCTGAGATGGGTCACCATGGCCGAAATTTGGTCTGGAAGACTATTACTATTAACAGTAACACGAACAAACACGTAGATCACCTCGATTGATAAATGGATTGGACAATGAAACCGACAAAGAAACCGGACACTGCTGCCCACCCTGTGCATCAAAAAACGATAATACGTGACATATAGTTACCAGGGTATTATCACCAACCAGCAGCTATTCACAGTCGCTAGTTGTTGCATTTATATGCACAAGAACCCGTTCATTAAACTTATTTCAATGAATATTCATAACACTAGATATTCACTAGCGGCTAGGGGTGGGTTTGGTTTTAATTTAACTAAAATTTGGAGTAAATTTAACCAAAATTCAGACTAAATTTCATTACAATACCTTAATTGAGGACACAGGTCGTCATAATTTAAGGAAGGTTTGACGTGAGAGCATACAAATAGCATTCACGAGTGGCGAAGTATGATCGTCATCATTCGGTGCACCCTTGGCAGTCAGACCAGCTATTGCTCTGAAAACTGTCTGATTCCAACTACCCGCGACATAAATTATTCTCGTGCCAATACGAGAGACGAACAATGGCATACATAGGTTTATGTTATGGCCGGTTGATGGCAATAGTTTCGCCCCATTATACACGGGACTTAAACATAACTTGCGAAATGTGGCTGTACTATGGATATACCTCTGCTTAACCCTTTGGGGATTACAGGCGTGATGTTATGTTATGTTTATCACTGAGTGATGATAGAGAAAAAAGATTGTAAGGAAACGTGAGGTGGCCTGCGTAACACACTAATTCAACAGCATTAATTGCGTTATTTACGTTGTAGAGCAGACGAATTATTGAAACTTATGAAGCAATGGATTAGGAATTTCCTTCAAAATCTTTAGCATTTGTGACAGAAACTGTGCTAAGTAACCAATTACGTAGAACACTTTCTGCAGCACACCCGTAATTTTAAAGAACGTTCGCTTTCGCAATCTGTCAAAAATACAATTAACTACGTTTTTGACAAGTTTGACAGATTGCGACTTGAATGTGAATATTTTTTAAATACGAGAAATTGGCCTTCATGGTGTTGGACTTATTTTAGTTAGGAATCGCCAACCTGCACTGAGCAAGGAGGTGATAAAGACTTTTTTCACTGCAGTGGCACAAATTACAGGCAGATATAGTGGCACAGAGAGGCAAGTCACGGTCCTCTTTACAAATTAAGTATTACTATTGTATCCCACCTGCGGTCAAGTACAAAGGAATGCTAATTAAGGAGTGAGTACTAGTAGTTGTTTGTTTACCTTTAGTCTTCTCGTTTCATGAATAAAGTATAATCTAAAAACTGCTGCTGTACCTACGTTGTCGTATGTTGTTTTGCGAAGTATCATGCAATAGAGCCTTTTACTAAAATATGTTCTATATGCTTCGGTCTAAGAAGCTACGTATATTTTAACATCACCATATGGCCTTTTCCCAGCTATGTTAGGGTTGGCTGCCTGTCTAACCGGTTGCAGCAGAATAACAGCATTTTAGATAGATAACGGCCCACTGGATTTCACAGAGAGGAGGCCTGTGTCCCAGCAGTGGGAAGATATAGGCTGATTATGCTTATGCTCGGCTAGCGTAGTGTGGGACGGCCCCGATGACCTTAAAAAGTAGGCTGGGAAAGACTGGATGCGGAAGGCGGAGGACAGGGTGTTGTGGCGCAGCCTGGGAGAGGCCTATGTCCAGCAGTGCACTGCGATAGGCTGAGTTGATTGATTGATTGATGCTTATGCTACATGGAGCGACTGCCTATTGACCTCCACAACGAAAGAAGTTGTCTGTTTTAACTGTACTAATATATGCAACATCAACCAAAGACACAACCCTGCAACAGACGGACATGCTCATAAGATCAAACAAAACTTTCAAGTTAGTGAATTCGTTGAAAACTTTAATTATTATGAACTGTTTAAATATTTATTAAAGTTACTACTGCTTGTATACACAGTTGCCTGCTGTCACAACGTTCTAGTGAGGAAACAAAACTGCATTTTTCACTCTAAGGTAATTTTTATTATAACTGGAATGATGGATTTCTGCCCGGTTGATGGCAATAGGCTCGCCCCTTTACTACATGGGAGTTAAACATAACTGGCGAAATGTGGGTGTACTACACCTAGGTACATCTCTGCCAAAACCCTTCGGGGAATACCGGCGTGATGTTATGTTATATCAAAAACGTATATTTCGTAATCCATACTAAATATAAATTCGAAAATAACTCTGTCTGTCTGTCTCTCTGTCTGCCTGTATGTTACCTTTTCACGCCTAACCCACTGAACGGATTTCGATAAAATTTGGCAAGAAGATCGATTGCATCCCGGGGAAGGACATAAGCTACTTTTTATGGACATACCACGCGGGCGAAGCCGCGGGCGGAAGCTAGTTAAGTATAATGATATCAAATAATTAAAACACACCATCATAAAACCCATTAATTCGTTACAACGACACATTACCCAAGTGTCGGTCGAAACTAATAAGTTAATAGTAATAAACTTAGTAGTATAGCACCTATTGATAGCACCCTGCTGGGCCGAGAGTGGTTCCTAAATGTTTTTGGTGCTATTACATCAATCTGCTAATCTGTTGTGGAAATAACCTTTTAACTAATGGTTTAACTATACATATTTATGTTTATAGAATCCTAGCTGTTGCCCGCGGCTTCGTCTGCGATCCAGAATGAAAAGCAAGATAAAAAGTATTCTAAGTCCTTCTCCAGGTCATGGTCTACCCATGAGCCAAATTTCATCCAGATCCGTTCAGCCGTTTGAGCGTGAAAGCGTAACAAACAAATCAACTCACTTTCGCATTTATAATATTAGTTAGAATTAGGATTACCTTTTGATCTTAATATTTTCGCCCAAAAAGTAAATAAAACGATTTTATAACTTGATAAAGTAAGACGTTCAGGTAAATGATTAGTAGGTAGCATTAACTTATTTAAAGACTAGCTGTGCCCCGCGGTTTCACCCGCGTAATTCTCGATCCCTTGGGATTATCGGGATAAAATTTATCCTATGTCCTATTCCAGGTCATGGTTTACCCATGTGCCAAATTTCATCTAAATCTGGGCAGCTGTTTTAGCGTGAAAGCGTAACAAACAAATAAACAAACAAACAAACTCACTTTCGCATTAAGTTAGGATAGTATGGCGCTTACAATATTTTCTCTTGAAGAAACAATTAGAATGATTTTTTTTTAATCGTATGGACAAAAATGAGTCATTTGATGTGGTTAGGTGGACTGGATACCGTTGCCTAAGAACTTCTGCAAAACCAGAGGCAAATAAAAACTTTTTAACAAAAAATTAAACCGACGAAAAAAGAACTGAAAAGCGAAAAATAAATAACTTTAATTTCGGAAGTCGGTGTCTTCGCATTTCAATTTTCGTTTTTTGCCACCGAAAAGTTATTTATTTTTCGCTTTTCAGTTCTTTTTCGTTGGTTTAATTTTTTGTTAAAAAGATTTTTATTTTTCGCTTTTGAGTACCATCCTCTCCAGGGTACTCCAGGGGGTTACTCCAGGTTAAAGACCTGGAGTTGATGATGAGTGATTGTGTCATCAGAACTATGTATGTGTGCGAAATTTCAACAGAATCGGTTCACAGTTTAAAATTCAGTTGGTGAAAAATCAATCAACCCCATGTTTTCTACCTTTAGGGGTGGATTATAGTTTCCAATTTTAAATGGGACCAACTTCGAGGTATACCCTTCCCAATAAAAAAAGAATTTTTCAAATCGGACTACTCACTAAAAAGTTACGCGTGGTCATACATAAAAAAAAAAAAAGTATACGTGTCGACTTGAGAACCTCCTCCTTTTTTTTTCGTCGGTTAAAAATGCGTTGCTGTCTCAGAGGCAAAGCTGAAATATCTAAAGTTCCAGTAATTAGATCAACATACAACGACACAGCGCAGCAATTTACAAAAAAACGTAAGAAATTTTGAATTTCGCCGTGCCACCTTGACGGATCCCTTAAAAAACTTGAGATCTGCATCCGCGGATGTGAGCCACCAAAAATCAGGATCCGCATCACATCCGCGGATGTTAAAACATCTGTATCCGCAACGTCGCAGAATGAGCTCCTTTAGATAAAACTCAACTACTACTAATTACCCGACTACGGCGAAGAAAAAAGGAGGGTTATGATTTTGACCGGTATGTATGTATGTATGTATGTATGTATGTAAGTATGTTCATCTGTTCCCTCCTATCTTCTAAACCACTCATCACAATTTGACAAATGAGGTATCGTTGGAAGCTTCTTGATCGTCTGCTGGTTATAGGATATGTGACGTCACATTAAAAATGGCGCCCTCTAGAGTACATAAAGTCAGGAACTTAAAAAAAAAATTGTTTAATCGTACCATGTTGGGTACCAAATGAAAGGGCTTAATGAGCACATTTAAAAAAAAAAATATTATAACCCCAAAATAATTAAAAAAAATAATGTAATAAAAACTAAAATTGGGTTTTAGTTTTTATTACTTAATTTTTTTTTTTTTTTTTTGGGGTTATAATATTTTTTTAAATCCGGAGTCACACGTAATCTGTTCGAATTATGCCCTAACACGTGTGACTCCGGATTTTTAATTTGTCTGTCTGTGGTGTCTTGTTTATGCCTTTTTAGTCGTAGTTGGGTTTTAGTTTTTATTACTTTTTTTTTTAGCCTGTATATTACCTACATGAGTTAAGCAAGTCAAAGGAATTAGAAATTAATCTGTGATAAGCATCTTTTCTGAAACACAGAAGATAGGGCGTCACTCATTATTTCAGTCTATGTTTAATTAATGAATCTCTGAGGTTTTAACCTTCATTGTAAACAAGTATTACCTAAACAAAGCTGCTTACCTTGTGTCTGGTGTGACTGCTTAATTCCTTTAAATTACACAATAGATTTTGAAGCGGTTTTTCTAACATTTAGAGAATTTAAGCCTCTCCCCCACAGGCGCGTTTTTGTCATGCGATATTAACGCTAGCGTTTTTGCGATAATACGTCTTGATTCTTGCACACAGTTGTCTTTTTATCGTGCGATATTTTTAACGTATTCTCCACCATAGGTGCGTTTTTATTGCGCGATCATAAGGCAGGTGACACATGGATGCATACACGACACACAGCGTTCTGTGCAACTTTATATCATGCCATCCTGTTTTTAATGCACGAAAACCAATATAATTGTAATTGTAAATCCACATTGTAAGTGACTTTTGTTTATTTATTTTATTATTTACTAGCTGATGTCCGTGGCTTCGCCCGCGTGGATGTCGGTTATTGTATACTAAAACCTTACTCGAGAACCACTCTATCCATTGGTGAAAACAGCATGAAAATCGGTGCAGTCGTTTTTGAGTTTATCGCGAACAGGACGAAAGACAGACGCGGTGGAGCACTTTGTTTTATGATATGTGAGGATGTACACACAGTTAAATACAAATAGATACGACATAATTATCATTTGAGTACAAAGGTACTGCATATTTCTTAAGAAATTTCTTTCAGCAGACTTTAGAGAGAGGCTTTAGGTATGTGAGAATACACATACATACATAAACTCACACCTTCCTTCCATGGGGGTAGGCAGAAACTACAGAACGCCACCTGCTACGATCCTCACATACTCCTTTTGCTTCGTTTACACGCACGCCGGTTGCGAATACTACTCCCAGACCTTTCTGAAGAACATCACCAAAAGGTCAACAATTCAACATAATTAATAGACAAAGAACACGTGTTTATCAATTGGCTTAAAGGATTGAATATAAAAGAAAATTGTATGAACTATGCAAAGAAAAAACGAGGGAAGAATCTTTAATTCATTTGAACTCACAGTAATGAGGAACTATTGAGATTTTAATAAACCATTCATATCTAAAAATGCCGTTTTATTTGCTAGTCACCTAAATAGACTATCAATCCTAATCCTATATATATATCCTATATAATAAAATATTATAAATTTGAAAGTGAGTTTGTTTGTTTGCTTTCACTCTAAAATGGTTGAACGGTTTTGGATGAAATTCAAAATTTCTTACGTTTTTTGTAAATTGCAGCGCTGTTTCGTTGTATGTTGATCTAATTACTGGAACTTTAGATATTTCAGCTTTGCCTGTGGGATAGCAACCCATTTTAGTCGCCACTGGTTTTGCAGAAGTCCTTAGGCAACGGTAACCAGTCCACCTAACCACATCAAATGACTCATTTTTGTCCATACGATTAAAAAAAAATCATTCTAATCGTTTCTTCAAGAGAAAATATTGTAAGCGCCATACTATCCTAACTTAATGCGAAAGTGAGTTTGTTTGTTTGTTTATTTGTTTGTTACGCTTTCACGCTAAAACAGCTGAACGGATTTAGATGAAATTTGGCACATGTGTAGACCATGACCTAGAATAGGACATAGGATACTTTTTATCCCGATATTCCCACGGGATCGAGACTTACGAGCGTGAAGCCGTGAGGCGCAGTTAGTGAAAAATAATTTTGTATCATCCATACTTTTCCATCCATAAAAATGTGTAAGTTACTCTGTCTATTTGTCTGTTATCTTTTCAAGTCTAAGCCACCTGTCCCGATCGTTATGAAGGTGGTCTGAGACCAGAAAAAGGAGTCAGGGGCAACAGCACACACATTATTTGTATTTTTGTTTGTAATAAATAAACTGAAAAACTAATGGACCGATTTAAAAAATTCTTTCTCCAGTATAATGCTATATTATCACTGAGTAACATAGGCCATAATTTATAAAGAGAACACGCGGACGAAGCCGCTGGCGGGAGCTAGTATTTCACATTTTTAAACATTTTCTTGAGAAAAACTGTGTTGTAACGTAGGTGTGTTAACAAACGAATATCAATACAAAAACCCAAACCCAGGGCTAACTCAAATTCAAAGTATTTATTTTAATTAAACCTACAGGCATTGTTGAATTGTTATGGAGTCACTCAGTCAGAAAGATTAAGCAAGTGGCCCAATCCAAAGCGTAGTAGGTTCCTATGGAGTAGAAAGGACAAGAAATTTTGTAGGTAATAGATTATCAACAAAGTTTAAAATAAAAAAAAGTTACAAAGTTACCTACAAAGTTTTTGTATAGCTACAAATCGTTATTTGCGGGAGTCAAACCCGCGTAACTCGTAACACAGGAACTTATTGGCAGAGATTGCCTACCTACACATGCAAGATACAAGTTTGAATCCCTTTTGACAAACACTTAGGCACATTTTTCACTTAGGAACACGTCGTGTTCTGGTTTGCAATTGATCAATCGTCATCCTGAGGATGCCTCGTTGAGAGGTGAAACACGTGTCGATTTCTTACAGGGTTTTTTATGACTCTTGAAGAATTGATAATCGAAATAGGTTACTAAATATATCTACGTCTATTGTATTTTATTTCCATTTAATTTACGGTCATTTCAACAGTCGTTTAACCGTTAAGCTACCAGTCAGGCCGCGCTCGCCAAAAGACATTGTAGTTAATTAGAAAGTCCTTGACGAATTAAAACTCGACACAAAAAACTAGATGAATTGATCTAGTTTTTTGTGTCGAGTTTTAATTCGTCTGCTATTTAAAGTTTCAAAAAACTTTCCACAAAGACTTTACCACAGAGTCTTAATCTTAACCAATACAGATCGGTAGGACAGTTATAACATTAGTCTTCTTTTACACCACCCACGGTTTTAGAAGAACTGAGAGCTTAGACAAGTGACAATGGCTTCGAAAGCGTTTCGTATTTCTACAAGGACTTTCAACAGGATTGATATAAGCTTTTCGAAAGCTTATGCCATTCCCATACATTTTTGGCTTTTCCATCTGTATCGCTGATAGAATGTCATTTTGTCTAGGGCCTCTGAGCTTTTCAACGGAACCATACAACTGGTTCAAGTTAAATTAATGAGTGTATTTTTAAATGCTAAAGCTATCAACATTAAATATTATAATCAGTAGGTACTTTCTTTCCTTCAAAACGCATATTAAATAAAACAAACCATTTTTTTTCAAAAACAATTTTCCTTCTCGTGATTTTAAAGTGCTGAATTTCAAAAGAAATAAAATATCAACCAATCAATCTGTCTAAGTCTTTTCTCAACTATGTTGGGTTCGGCTTCCAGTGTAACCGGATGCAGCTGAATACCAGCATTTTACATGGAGCAACTGCTTATCTGACCTCCACAACCCAGTAACTGGGTAATACGATACCCCATTGGTAATACTGGTTGTTAGACTTTCGGGCTTCTGACGACCCGTAACGACTGTCAAAGATCCACAAATGACAGCCGGGACCAACGGCTTAACGTGTTTTCCGAGGCACGGAGGAGTCTCGGTATGTAAAGATGGTCACCCATCCACGGACCAACCCCGGCAAGCGTAGCTTAACCTGGTGCGGCTGTTATTACTTAGCCACGAGCTCCTCCAAAAAAATGTCAGCCAAATAATTTAAATGCATAATGTATTTTAATATTATTAAATCTACTACAAAAACTAATAAGGCAGAAAATCTAATGACTCACCAAGAATAGAACCCCAACACCGTCATTCCCACACCTAACACAACAAATCCTACCGAGATTCCCCTAAATATTCTGTATCCCCCCCTAAAAATAACTATTAATAAACTAACAAGGAAGAATATGAAATAACTCTCTAAAAATCGAACCCCAGAATATGGTACAAAATTAAAAAATCTTGTTCTAAAACCTAAGTCATTTTCCACACCAACATGACTAAACCTACGTAAATTCCCATGAATATTTACCCACCTGTTTCACCCAAACATAGAAAAAAAACAATTCCAATTATTTCCGTAGTTTACACAAAAAATAACAATTAATTTCAATAAGAAGCAATATGTGTGCAAATGCAGTGGGCGGGGCGCGGGGAGGTGCTACGAGGCTACGACGGATATAAAGCCCGGACGCTGTGCTACGAACATCAGAAGCGTAGCAGCGTAGACCCGTAGACTCGTAGAACCGTCGTAGCAAATACACAGCAACAATGGCTTTGGGGTAAGTGACGCTGATATTATTTTTTTATTTCCTTTTTCGGATTTTGTGTATTTTCCGATGTCTCTTGAGGGGTTTGTAGGAATTGAAAAAAAAATTTTTTTATTCGATGGGGCAAATTTTTTAGGTTTTTTTTCGGATTTATAAGGCCGATTTTTTTTTAAATTTTACTGTGATTTTTATTAGGGCCTGTAAAAATGAAATATTTTTATTCCACGAAAAAAACAATAGATTCCATTCGGGTACATATTGGAAAAAAGTATTATAAAACGAACCGTACATTATTAGAAAAATTCGAAAATATAATAAAAGTAACTTTTCCATAAACTTTAGTTTTCTTACTTCCCAAAATTGAACAAAAAATATTCAACAGTTACTAAAACCAAATTACTAGAGCAAAGTTTTACAAATGTCTTTGTATTTTTATTAATATTGCTTAATTTTACTTCAAACTGTTTTAAATAACTTATAATTAATTTTACTTCAATTATTTTCTGTTATTAAGAAAAATACTATATTACTCGACTTGATATTATATGAAAATCAAATCTAAGCATTCTGCACAGTATTATTTGAAGCTCACTCAAATTAATCTTGTGAAGGTAGAATTTAATTTAGAAAAATAAGTTAAACTAATCTAGTCATGTCAAATGGAAAATCCAAAGAAAGTTTTAATTATCTAGCAAACTTATAGTCAATTACACCAATAACAGGCATTTTTGATACTCAAAAATAACAAGAAAAAAAAGAAGAATAGTTATCTGGTTGATTCGAGTTAATCTAGCTAGTTGCATTTATTATTTATATTCTTTTAAAAGTGTTATTTACAAATAAAAGGCACTTTTGAACGTCAAAAATTATAAGAAAAAGATTTTTTTCTGCTTGATTGAAGTTAATCTAGTTGCACATATTATTTAGTTTCTTATAAAAGTGTTATTTACAAACCTACTTACAGATACGTTCATTTCAAGCAAAAATAACTACTAAATCCAATAATTACTCGTGTATCCACCATTTTTACATATTCCGATTCGCAATAAAAACTTCAAAATAACATAATCTTGTTCCACTCCCACGAAGTTTGCGAGAACTCTTCAACAAGGATAATCTTTCATAAATATGATTTGACAACTTACTTATCTTTAAGTTTCCTTTTATATTTTAGTAGATAAACGGTATATAACGGGCTGACTTAACACAGTGATTTTTTGCGGAAAAATATAGTTTTTTTATGAAAATAACAGTGATTCTGAATTAATATTGGCTTCTTTCGGATACAGTATTAGTAAACGCAGTAGTAAAGCTCCTTGTAGAAGCTACAAAACTCTATCGAGGCAGTATTATTCAATCAAATCAGTCTATCGCTGTCCACTGCTGGACAAAGGAAGTATTATCATGATACCTGGTTCTGACCCCAAGCAAAATTTATGGACTTACGGAGTTTTTTTCAATAGTCAGATAACTTTCATCTGAAGATTCAATATGACAGTATAACACACCTATCTATATCTAAACTAATAACATTATAAAGAGAAAAGATTTCTAGTTTTTTGTTTTATTATTGAACTAGCTGATGCCCGCGACTTCGCCCGCGTGGATGTCGGTTATTATATACTAAAACCTTACTCGAAACCACTCTATCCAGTGGTGAAATTAGCATGAAAATCGGTTATGTAGTGTTTGAGTTTATCGCGAACACAACGACAGACAGACGCGGCGGAGGACTTTGTATTATAATATGTAAGGATAAACTCAAAAACGACTGAACTGATTTAAAAAATCTCCACCATTAGGATCCTATATTATCATTGAATAACAGGCTATAATTTATAAAGATATCATGCGGGCGAAGCCGCTGGCGGAAGCAAGTTTTTGTACAAAAGCTGTGAAACAACGATATTTATTCCTCAGATAAAAGTAATTCTGACTATTGAAAAATCAGCCCTTATAGAAAAATTAGGATTTACCGGTAAATTCTAAGATTTAGCAAGTAAAAGTCCGAATTGTTCTATAATAATCCTCAATTTCTGACTTTTACCGATATTCAGTCGGTAAATCTTAGGTTTTACCACAGATAGGTACCAGTAAATGTCGGAAATCAAAGATTGAAATATAATAATAGTGCACCGCAGTTCGGGCTTTTACAGTAACATTTATAATATTAGAGGCATATGAAGTATTTTAACTTTATCTCTGTGATCGGTGATTCGACAAAGGTCACACTTTGGACTTAATGCGATGTAGGTACTACTTTTCATCAGGGTAGTTATCAGTCATGTTTCCTTTCATAAGCATAATCAGCCGATAATGTTCCCACTTGACGATACTTAGCTGTCTGATTGTCTGACAGTTACTTTTACTTATTAAATATACTTTGACTATCAAGACATCGCCAAGCGGTTGGTCGACTCTTCACGTGACCAGAGGGATGACCTATTCTTCGGCCTAAGAATCAGCATTGCCATACAACGTGGCAATGCTGCCAGCCTTTTGGGCACTTTTCTTGCTGACAGCGATGCGGACGAATTTTTTGATGCACTATAGTGATTATTTTCTCTCCCCCCTTTTTATATACTTGTATATATTATTATTATTTTAGTGTTAGATGTACAATAATGTATATTATTAAATGCAAATAAATAAATAAAAATTTCAAGATAAGGAATAGCGCCTTATATGAACCAATATCGAAAAACTACGATACTCTTGCTGAATCCTGAACAATTTAAATAAAAATTACGCAGTTTAGTCAGCAGGCTAGCATGACTTCCCTTAGAAAAGATGTTAAATTAAAAAGCAATGCGAGCCTTACTTACTGATTACTACAGTTAGCTCATTTTACGCGCGTCGACAGCAAACTATAGCAATTAACCTTTTTTCTTCCCCGACTAGATTTACATAGAAATTACTAGCTTTTAAGTAATTTTATGAGAGAAGACTTGTCACATTCTTTTAAGTAAATTCTTATGGGATGCAAAACTTGCAGTTTTTTTTTTACTGAAGGTGAAATCCTCTACCCCGCACTGTGCCCGCGTGGTGGATTACGGCCCACACCCTCTCACAGAGAAGAGGCCTGTGTCCCAGCAGTGGGAACATTATAGGCTGATTTCGGTCAGAATTGGAATCGGTTTGAAACAAATTTCTAATCCATTATTTCATAAGTTCGATAAAAAATCTGCTCAAGAACGTAACTTACGAATTTATGAAGCAATGGATTAGACATTTGTTTCGAACCGATTCCAATTCTGATTGATGCGATAGTGAAGTGATGGGCAAGCTTGTAACTTTTTCACAAGTCTCAAAGCATTACCCTGTAACGTAACTAGAACAAACAGTAAAAATAACAAATATAAATTATTGAATCAACAACCGAAGCGTACACATGTCCACGCAAGTTCGCAATTTTTCTCTTCGCTCACGGTACAAACACCTGTTGCCTTGTTGTCCGCCGTACGCCCAAGCAACTTTTACTTATTATTTCTTACTCCCAGGCGACGTCGGGAAATAGGGGAAATGTACGGAAAAACGTTTCGATTAAAATGTTCCTGTGACGTTAGTAATGGGTTATTGTGTTACATTTTTGAGGAAATAAAACGGACACGTGTGTAGTGTGTTGGTTACGTTTTTGTGTGCATGATGAAAATAATATAGGTAAATTGTGCTATTCTGTAAAAATCTCACCGTGAAAATTTAGGTGAAGTGAGCTTGGAGTGAACTGTCACTGCCTTAGCATCAGTAGGTATCGATGACAATGACACCATTGCTATTCTGTAACCAACTCACCGTGAAAACTTAGGTGAAGTGAGCGTGGAGTGAGCTGTTATTGTCATCGATACCTACTGATGATAAGGCAGTGACAGCTCACTTCACCTAAGTTTTCACGGTGAGATGGTTACAGAATTGCAATGCAGCTCACTTCACCAAAGTTTTCACGGTGGGATAGTTACAGAATAACAATGCTGTATTTTTGGCACCGAATATGTGATAAAAGATTTTGAAATTATAGTAAAAGATTTATAAATAGAAAAACTTTAAGAATAAAAGTTTCTCGCCATGGTATAGAATAATTTAATAAACTAACTTAATCGAAAGTCTTATATAAAACCTATTGTAATTTGCAAGTCTTTTATACAATTAATTCTTGCCACAATAACGACAAAATTGAAAAGAAAACTATGAAACTACAAAAAGATAAAGTTACCCAAAAAAGATATTACTTTTTAAGATTACAACTTTTGAAACCGCTTTTCGGCTCAAACAAGGTGGAAATTGCGATTAGCGCGCGAAAGTTTACCGTCTCTTATACAGGGTGTAGAAATTTAAGCTGTTCTCTTTTGTGGGTAAAGTGGTCGTTAATGACTACTTTAGGACACGCTGTATAATATTTTGAGATGTACTTTGATATTATGTTGGTTTTCGTTGCCAAAATGAGATTTTGTGACGAGATTATAGTTTTCTGTTACGTTTACTTAAACTGATCTAGTATCAAAAGTTACTTAATAATCTATGTTGAAGGCTGTAAAATGGTTATACCTACATCCTTTTTATCATACTCCTAGGCTATGGAATAGTCATAATGGTAAACATTTAATTTGAAAACCCGTATGTGGATTATTGAGAACATATACTTTATTATTTTAACATGCTCAATTCTGATATAAAAACTGTAAAAGTTAATCTATATTTTTCTAAAATGTAGAAACGAAAATCGTGTTCTCCGAGAGTGAAACTACAAGAAATGGCGGTAGTTATTGAAAATACAAGAAACTCATTCGCAATCCTTGCTACTTTGGCAACTGAATTAAAAAAAAAACCAGACTTTAAATAGTTATATAATACCTACTTATAATACAAAGTACGAAAATGTAGGTGTATAACCATTGATTTAAATAGTAGTAATATACTCGTATATGTCAATGTGTAAAACGAAGCTTATTTCCCATTATACAAAAGAGGAACGTATGAAATGAAATAAAATTGTTTATTTTATAAATAGGATATCGGAATCACTTTTACACGTCCTATTAAAAATAAGCTAGATAAGATCGGCGTTTTCTATCTATCGAAAATCTAATCAAAATCATTTATTTGCCTAAATAAGGTACAGAAGGTTAGTAAAATGTACAAAATTGTTCTCTTATTCTGCCTTTAATTTCGGTGTGCAAATATAAAATAAAGTTACATTTTAATTAAATTCAAATTTAAATGATAATCTAGTCAGATAGGAAACCTTATCTAGCTTATTTTTAATATTTTACTCTGAGAAGAAAGGCCGAAACAAACTCAGAGGTCGCAGTCTCTTTTAAAGTCCAGACATAATCTTGGTCAGGCCATATGAGTACCATGTAGATTAGAGTTTGAAATGGTCTTTTGAGGAAAGAACCACATAGAGTATTTTTATTCTTACTTAAAGCAAAGGTTAGCCCACAGATATACTATAATATATAGCCTATTTAAAGTTAATCTCCTAGAAACCAGTAACTACTTCTACTAATGCTATCACGCCCTGTGCACTGCAATAAATGCAAAGAATAATGCCTATTTAACTATCAACGTGTGAGAGAATAGCGATTTGTGGAAAACACTCCTTTTGATAGATTTAGTAAGTTATTGTTACGAGGGAGCGTTAGCTACTCCGATTTCTAGAAAGAATACACCAGAATTTCAGACAGAGAAACCTTCAATACTTAATCCACAGTTGATATTCATTTATCACTGAAAATAAAAATACATACATAGAACCTCCTCCTTTTTGAAGAAGTCTGTTAAAAACAATTGGAACTTGCGCCAGTTTCACAAATAATATGCAAAAACTATCAGCCATGTAAAAAATGCTAAACATCTTCATAATCCCGTAAACAGGTGGGTCTATTGAACATTCTGTGCTTTTGCATAAGCGACTAAGAAATAACAGCCACACGGGTCGATCCATCAGGTTAAGCTACGCTTGCCGGGATTGGTCGGTCGATGGGTGATCATCTTTACATACCGAGAATCCTCCGTGCCTCGGAAAGCACGTTAAGCTGTTGGTCCTGGCTGGCATTCGTGGATCTTTGACAGTCGTTACGGGTCGTCAGTAGCCCGAAAGTCTGACTACCAGTCTTACCAAGGGGTATCGTATTACCCTGGAACTGGGTTGTGGTGGTCAGATAGGCAGTCGTTCCATGTAAAATACTGGTATTCAGCTGCATCCGGTTAGACTGGAGGCCGACCCCAACTTAGTTGGGAAAAGGCTAGGCAGATTGATTGACTTTTGCATAAGCGACGCGAGAACCGAACCCGGAAACGTCACCACTCCCTAAGTACATTTTTCTTCGAAACATCAACCATGATAAAATTAAAGTCCATCTCATATTTGAATCTCAAAACTACATAACGACACGCATCACAAAATAGTCAATACCGCCAATTCTTTCAGCTTTCATAACAATTTTAATTAATAACAAACCACCCTTGTACCGGCTTTGACACCGCATGTCAATTGCAAAAAACATGAAGCTAATGAGACAACATATCACATACATACATACACACATACACAGTCATGAAAGGATATCGGCAAATTGTATGTTTTAAAATGATTATGGATGGATTTATTGATATACATGTTTCGACTAGTTCATTTTAACACAAATTACGTAACATAAAATCACGTCTGTACTCCCCGAAGGGTTAGGCAGGGTGTACCTAAGGTACCTTTTTTTTTTGGGGGTTTTAAATCCTCAAATGACTTCTCCCGCTCTGCGCGGAGCGGGAGGGCATGTCAGACTTTTACTGACTAAAACCCACCCGTGTTCCTTCAGTTGCCTGTTGCCAAGGGTCCTGGTATCCCTTTCGGACTTTCCCGCAACCCTGGCAGGCATCGGTCCTAGCGGACCCCGCCAATTGTGCTGACATCTCTTTGAGACGTGCGTGGAACACAACGCGCCGTCGACCCGGGCCTGGTCCTTATCGGACGGCGAGCTACCCATTGCTCGCCGTCCGCAAGCCCGCGTCTACGGTGGGTATCTATAGTACCTACAGTCGCATTTCGCCAGTTTTGTTTATGTCCCATGTATTAGGGGGCGAGCCTATTATCATCAACTGGGAACATATCCAGACTCCAGACTACACATAAAACCATGCTTGTATACTGAAGGGATGGGTTGTGGTGACAGCTGACCTACATTTCGCCAGTTATAAGTACAATGGAATAGCTCGAGATTATTTCCACTAACAGCAGTGGTGGTGACCCAGTGGGAAAGGCCGCGACTTACGAGTTCGAACCCAAGCAGGCACTTAAGTTTGTGTAAGTTATTTCATCACCACTGCTCTCAAAACGGTGAAGGAAAACATCGGAAACTCCTGTCCAACTCAAAAAAAGTCAAAAGTCAAATAATTTATTTCAAGTAGGCACATTAAAGGCAATTTTGAACATCAAAAATAAAGAAATAGAACTGATTCTAGTTGCCCTTCCAAAAGGTAGCTGTAGGTAACTGTCCTGGAACTAAAAATACGAAGACATGTGACAATTGTGACATCTATTAACCCGCACTGGGCCCGCGTAGTGGATTACGGCCCACTCCCTCTCACAGAAAGAAGAGGTCGGCAGTGTCCAATGGCAATAATCAGCCTACAATGTTTCCATTGTAGCTTGATTATCATCACTAACCGGGAACAGAATCAGACTACGGGCGCTGCGAAAGAAAATTTCCTAATTAAAAACCCAAAGACACTTTGCCCTATCCGGGAATCGAATCTAGGAATCCAGACTCAGTAGTCGCGCTTGCGATCACTAAATCAACTACACAGTATACTGATAATTGACACACAAACAAACCAGTGGTGTTGGTTAGGACCAACTTTAGCGGTTTGTCTATTTGTGAATTAATCCGTTACGAAATTGCTAACAAGAAGTAAGTACCCAAGAAATTACCTAAGGGATTGAGAACATAATAAACAGGTATTTAAACCTCATCTGAGTATAGATAATCTTGGAATCTTGTCCGCCAGAAATAGCGTAAAACCAACAGAGATAAAGAACGACATTTTGATATAATCTGACGGGTCTTTGTTGAGAGGCTTTGTTGACGAGAGCTCCCGGCATGGTCGGCATGCAATAATAGACGAGGAGGTAGAATAAGTAGGTGATGGTAATAAGTTCTGAATCTACGTAGGAGCAGCATTTTAGGCAAACTTGTCACATGAAGTAAAACCTCCAAGCTGCACTGTTACAAGTATCATTTGACGCTCAAATGACGTTGACAAAGGAGCGCTGTTGGAAAACATTTTTGTGCCATTAATGTGTTGTGAAATGTATGGAAAAAACAAGATGGCGGCGTTACTTCCGACTTTGGCTATATGGCTTGATTTCTTCCTACGCTGATGTCGGTCGCGTACGGTCGGTCGCGTACACGTAGCAAAATAATACGCGTCGCGGACGTCAGCGTCGCTGTATGGTGCTTTAGAGAACACAATGTATACGTACGTGCGACCGACATCAGCATAGGAGGAATTCAAGCCTAAAAGTTATGCATTTATGATATATGCTATTTAGAAATATTCTCAGATTAAAACATAAATAAAGTAGTTGTAGTTCCAAATATTTTCATGAAGATCTAAAGATTAAAGAACAGTTTGGATCGTTATTTATTAGTTATTCACAAAATATAAAATGTAGGTATGTGTACGTGACACTAAAAGTTTTCCATCCACTGAAAAAGCACGGAGTTTTCCGTTAAAGTAACGAATCTAGTGGGTGACTGACGGTTTTATTAGAGTAGGAAAATAATTCGAACAAACTTTATGATAAGCAAATGTCCATTCAAATCGATCACAAATATTATCTCAATCTTTACATCTGAAGTGGAAACGTTAAACTCTCACGGGAATTTTCCGCCATTATGTTGAAGTTACTTAAAAAAGTAATGTAAAATAATAATACTTTTAGGTAAAAGTCATTTAAACGTGTTTGGATTGTGACCACAATCAAGCCCAACATCCCATAGGAAATATCGCTGTATTGAATCCAATATTGTTTCTTGAAATGTCGTATTTTTGTAGAAGGAAAAATGTATGAGCTTTTTTCATAATACGGATGTGTTATTAAAGTTTTATATTCGTTGTAGTTTAGTTTCTAACGGAGCTTTTTAGCTAATTAGAGAAGCCTTTGTTCCGTGTATCATAGAGGAGAAAATACAGATACGGTTATTAAAATATGAACTTGCTACTAAAATTTTTAGATATCAAAGAGTTTTCTATCCAATATCCATTACTCTCTAGAACACAATATGAAAGATTTCTAAAAACAAAATTAATAAACAGAAACTCTGTTTTTTTTAACTTTCAAGTCCGGTCCCATCGTCCACCTACTTGGAAACTACAAACCGGTTTGTGACGATCATTTATATTGTAAAAGTAATTAGCGGAGATGTAATTAACAAGGCTGAACGCGCTCGTGCCGTTGCATAATGCCGGCCAGCATGGCCGTTCGTCAACTGTCACTTTTTGGAAAGCGCGCGTTGACTCCTAATCAGATTTCCGAACGCAGTACAGTAATTAACCTAGTGGATTCTAGTTTCGGGTTGAATCGGGCAATCAAGCGAGTTAGTAGTGGACATTCTATTCACGTTGCGATTAAAGTTATCCAGTGATGTCACGTGTTATTAAATGACGTTTGGCTTTACGGGATTACAACCGTTACGTTATTTTCGTTCGACATTTTTGTTTTTTTTTATGGCCTAGACAAGTGACAATCGTTTCGAAAGCGTTTCGTATTTCTATAACGACTTTCAACAGGATTGAAATATAAGCTTTTCGATAGCTTATGTCAGTCCCATACATTTTTGCCTTTTCCATCATCGTTATCGCTGCTAGAATGTCACTTTATCTAGGGCCTCTTAATCAATATCTAATATTTTTAGATCAACAAGGGCATTGCTTTAGGGGAAAACCCACATACATGATCCTTATTTTTTTTCTTTTTCACGTTTCATCGTTTGTTAGCAGGTATCCATTTTTGGACTTTATAAAAATAATGTTTTGCAATTATGTATATATTTTCCTATTAATCTAAAAAAGAAAACTCCCACATTTTAGCTTCCAATTAAAAATCTAATTACGGTTTCCTCGCATATCGTTACACCCGAAAAAAATGATATTCAATTCTACGAGGTTATTTAAAAAATGGTTATATGAATGTTAATCACCATGTTTTTAGTTGGTACTGGGCATGGGCACTAATTGCGTGTACCCAACTTATGGCGCTTGCCCATTTACATTTCAAAGGGCACATGTGTAAGCACATGTTTCGTTTGTATATTACCATGATTTGAGATTCATGACACCTGTTTTTAATGGTTTTTTTTCGCCGAAATAAAAGTTTCTTTTTGGGGTGATATGTAATTTTTTTTTAAAGAAACACTTTTAGATGAGAGCCTACAAAATGGTTTTACATCTGCATTGAATTTTTAAAGCTTCTTCCATACTCAAGTCTACGCGGCAATGCATACTAGCCGGTTTTCAGGAATTGAATGAAAAAACTTTTCCACCAACGAACCTAAAGAATAATTGAAATTGGATTTATTTATTTACTAACTATGGCACAATAACGTCATAATTAGTAACAGTAGGTAATCACGAATCTTCAATACATTGTAAATACGTTAGGCAGTTCACGTCGATAAAACATTCCTGAACAATTTGTTTCAAACCACAAAAAAAGAGCCAATAGCCAATGCAACCAAAACCCCTTAGCGACAAAACCACTAACTCCAGTTAAACGACAAAGACGACATTCCACTTGTCTATCCTTTGATAAATTACTAAAAACTTACTTAAACTGACCGCCCAACCCTCTTGACAGACTCTCCATTACATTTAGAATAGTCTTACATATGTCCTCGTTTGGGTACAGTCCGCAAATGAGGTTACTACCTATGCAAAGGCATGGATAGTCAACTTACATCTGCTTTCCAAAAGAGAGCTTCAAACTGCAGACCATAGTAACGTAAACCATGACGGCGAAACCGTGACCGGTGTAAGTAGTAAAGCAGGATTATAGTTATACAGTCAACAAAAAAGTTAAGCTTCACGGGTTACTATTACAACTACGTTTTACTAAGTTGTCCGTGTACCGAATAGTAAGTCAAGAAATTGGTTCGTTTGTATGTTCAAAACGTTATTAAATCACGTAATTGAAATCTAAAATTGTGTTGTAGGCACAATTTAATTTCTAGACATTTCTTAAACATTTTTTGTACAGAGCACAGATGCATTGCTTTTCTGCAAAACCAAACTCTTTAGTCGTGTGTTCTTCAATGCCTACAGTGCGTTCATTCTATCTTGTCCCGTGACGAAATTGGTAAGTCTGTTCTGTCAGTCGCCATTTTGAACTCCATTAATATTGAAAATAAGTTTGACAAGCAATGGTGCCAATATGACGGCAAGGGACAAGTTCTAGTGAACGATCCTGACAGCTGTGCTCAAACGGGGACGAGTCAGCTGAATAGCTTGGGTTTATTCCTATTTACACCATGGGATACTTTGTTGGGGATACGGAACAGTATCGATTAAAAGTGTGTGAATGATAAAAAGAAATGAATATGGCTTGGTTAGAGTGTGATACAGCAGGCTTGAAACTTAACGCGTTCATTTGTTTTGACTTATATAGTGTTCTTTCTTCTATATCCATTTCATCTATATCTATACAATACATATCTATTAAAGTTGCTTTTCGTGTTTGTCTGTATGTCCGGGTTGTTCTTAAATAAATTCGTAAACCACGCAACAGATTTTGATGAGGTTTTCACCATCGTTTAGAGAATTTATTCCGGAAGGTTTACGTTAGTATTAAACTTGCAAATGATAAAGAAATCTCCATGTTTTGTCAAGTCGTAAATATGTCGGGTTGGTCGCTAGTAATAAAACAAAAGAATATATTACGAGTGAGTCAATATTTTTAAAAGCATACCTACTAGACATGAAACTTGTACTAACGTATTTATATAGTTTTTTTGGTCCTGGGTTGAAAAATAGTTTTCAAATACAACTCACTGTCAAAAGTGTTGTCGGTTTTAAGGGTTCTTAACCTAACCCATTCGGTCGTACTGAGCTCATTTGATCGGACATAATGCTTGTAAAGCGAATGTCACAGATCAATCAAATGGTAAGCCCTTTACCAGCATCCACACGAAGAGGCAGTGTTGTCTGTCCATACTGAGATCTTGAAAAAGTATTGTGTAATATTTTTAGGGTTCCGTGCCTCAAAAGGAAAAACGGAACCGTTATAGGATCACTCGTGTATCTGTCTGTCCGTCACAGCCAATTTGCTCCGAATCCAATATACCGTTTAAGTTCAAATTTAGTACACATATATATTTCTGTGACCCAAACACGGAAAAGCAACGTAAAAAAGTAAATTTTGAATATGGGAGTTACTTTTAGGGGGCACATTAAAAAATGAAACAAATAAAGTTTTGCTAATTGTACCGTGTGACATATCAAATGAAAGGGCTGGTTGCGAGGACCTCAAATACATGTTTTTTAATCATTTTAAAATAAATACGTTTAAATATATTTATCATTTATTTTAAATATCTTTAAATAATTGTATTTATACAATTTTCTTAAATATATTTAAATTTACTTTTAAAGATATTTAAGAAAATTGATGAAAATTGACCATTGCCCCATACCTTATCTCCGATACTACAGAGCCTAAAATTTTGAAAAATAAAAAGCAAAAAATAGTTCTATACATAGAGATTACAGGAAAACGTATAAGAAGTCTTAGAATAACATGATATATCTCCCGATATTGTGCGTACAAACTTACATTTATAGTTGGAACGTATACATGTTTTCCAACTACAATGTTATGTTTGTTCTAGGGATTAATTCATCCCAAATACGGAAACCTTCATTGTGCAAGGTCGGACACGCACTTGACCGGTTTTTTTTTCTATTATGATACCTATGTACGTACTAGTTACTTAGTATCCCTCGTTCCTCCCCAGTAGGACACACCTTTAAATGTCACGTAGACTGTTGATTTATTTTATTTATAGTGAAATATATTATGTAATTCTACATAGAATTGGTATACAAAGACTTTACCTTTATGAAACGTTCAAATTGAAATGGTATGAAATGATAAAGCCTCCAGCTCCACTATCATCCATACTCATAACACACATACTACTCTTACCGGGACACCTCTGCCTACTCTTACACGGGCTCTTGGCGACCAAATCCCGTAAGTAGGTATAGTCAAAACTTTGACATGCAAACTATCAAAGGACCAATGATAACTTCGTTTAAATTATTGTAGAGGACTGTATTCTGTAGCACAATTAAAACAGCTTGCTGTTAACACATGATTATATTTGTTCACAAGTTGTACTCGTAGGGCGAACGGACGGAAGAGGAAGAGAGATTTTTGACAGCTATCTTACACAGATTAAAAATATTACATCTTGTGTTGCCATGAACACAATGTTCATATTTATATCACGGTATGAAGGTGGAACATACCAGAGCAGAATATTGTGCTAATAGAAGAGACAAAGAGAGACCCTTCAAAGTACAAAAGTCAAACCCAAAAAGCCAACACCAAAAACCACGTACGCAATAACGTCCAATCGTATCTACATCTTACGTCACACGTCTCTCCATCGGAAATTGCGGTGGTCCAGACAAATGGCCGCCTGTCTCAGTTTATTTAGTCGAACTAATCTGTCGGACGACAATTGTCGATTTGTTACAATTATGCCGACGGGTGACTATTTAGTTTTCAATTTGCCGTGTCCCCAGATTATTGGGTTTTCCGATGTAGGGAGCGATTAGTATTGCTTTGTGGACGTGTGGTGTTAGAGGGCTTTGCTTCGTGCTTCTGTGTCATTTATCTCACTCTTTCTTTTAATAACTTTGAAACAAAGTATCAATTTTGAATTAGTAGATCCGATCAGTCAGCTATTATAATAGATCCGTTTTAAAATTACTTTTTTATTGTCATGACAGTTTTTACAATCGGCACAAATCGTTCTTAATACCAACCAGATTAATTCTTATATACCTTGTCTTAATATACCGGCAATTTGTGCATAACCTAACTTTATAAAATTTTAAATGCGAAATGGATTTGTATGTAATTTGGCACATGGGTAACACGGAGAAAGACATGCTACTTTTCATCCTGGATTGCAGACGAAGTCGCGGGCAACTGCGTTGAGAATATTTCATGGTACAGTCAACGACAAATTATAATTCTACTTAAAATAGGTTACCTAAATATTTTAATTTGTTTTTTTTGTTTATGATACTGAACTGACTATGCCTTGAAATTTCCTGACGGAGTCGGATTAATGTTTCCGCTCAGTTGACAAGCGGCTTTTAAAGTCCATATTTCATTTGCTTAATAAATGAAGAAAATTTCAATATTGCTTTCAATCATCAAAATGTTACAAAAAGTCCTTCTTTGATATCTCACCCATCAAATTCTAGTAATAATCAAAATAAATGTAATAATAAGACTCTAAAAATAGTTCATCAAAATATACAGGGTGTGATAGGTAAGGAATTAGAATTGGAGTTGTTCATGAACTGTAGCTATATAGATATCTTATGTGTAACTGAACATTGGTTAAAGGCACATCAGTTCATGTTCAGCTTCAACAACCACAAGGTTGCCAGCTCATTCAGCAGAGTTAATATGATACGTGGTGGCTCTCTAATAATTGTATGTAACAATATCAAGTTTAAAGAACGAATTGACATTGTGAGCCTCTCTGTTGAAAGAGTTATTGAAATAGCTTGCATTGAGCTTGAGCAGTTCATTGTAATGAGCGTGTACAGGCCCCCATGTGCTTCATATGATATTTTTGAGAAATCTATGGAAGAAGTATTATTAAAGACTTGTAATAGTAATAAAACAGTTGTTGTCTCTGGAGACTTCAACATCAATATACTAGAAAAATCTGCTATAGTAAATAAATTTAAATCTCTATTAAAGTCGTATAACTTGTATAATACATTCTTTGAGCCGACTAGAATAACTGCCACTAGTGCTACCTGTATTGACAATATTTTTACAAACTTAAGACCTTCTAGCCATTTAATTATAAATGAGTTGGATTCTGATCACTGTGGCCAGTTAGTCACTTTCCCTCAGAAAATAGTCAGAGCTCAAAGAAAACTTGTGAGTTTTGTTCCTGTAAATAAAAATCGCTTAGAAACATTTAAAAATAATTTAATGGAAAAACTGCCTGATTTGCCTTATCACAACAACCCGGATCAAGATTATACTTCACTATTTAACCTCATCAATTGTGAGTTTAGGAAGGTTTTCACCTCAAAAATATTGCCTGTTTGTGACCGGGTTATATTTAGTGATTGGGCAACACCAGGTATTTACAAAAGTAGGCAGAGGTTATTTGAATTGTATCATGAAAAAACATATAATCATGATGAAACTTTTAAAGAATTTGTTAAAGAATATTCAAAAACTTTTAAAAGAGCCTGTTCCTCTGCTAAAGCAATTTACATTAAAAATAAAATAAAATCTTCTGGAAATAAAATTAAAACAACTTGGAATATTATTAATTCTGAAACGGGAAGAACGACAGTACGGAACCGTGACTTCCATCTAAAAATCAATGATGTAGATATTAAGGCAGACGTGGAGGTGGCAACTGAGTTTGAAAATTTCTTCACTAATATTCCCATTTTAACAACCAAAACTCTGTCATCGTCGTCTCCCACTTCTGCTTACTCAATACTAAAAGAATGTATACCAGAATGTGACAAACTTTTTGAATTTACAATTGCTACTGCTAAAGACATTATAGAAATATTTAAAGATCTCGATGTAAAAAAAACTGCTGATCTTTGGGGATTATCAGTACATATCATGTCTTCAATAATTGATGTTATTTCACCCTTTTTGGCAATTGTTTTTAACTCTTGTATTGCATCTGGTGTATTTCCTGACCTGATGAAACTTAGTAAAGTGATTCCACTGTTCAAGTCTGGCAGTACAACAGATCCCACGAATTTTCGGCCTATTTCAATATTACCCACGTTGAGCAAAATCTTTGAAAAATTAATTTTAAAACAAATGTTAGGGCATTTCAATGCACATAATTTACTTCATCTGAAACAGTTTGGTTTTACAAAGGGCCGTTCAACTACAGACGCGGGTGTGGAATTACTGAAGAGCATATTCGAGGCCTGGGAGGAGTCGCAAGATGCTCTTGGCATTTTCTGCGACTTGTCCAAGGCCTTCGATTGCGTACATCATGATACACTCATCAGGAAATTGTACCACTATGGTATGAGGGACAAGGCTCTCGACTTTATGACTTCTTATCTGAACAACAGAATTCAGAGGGTCGATGTTAATGGCAAGAGATCTGCAGGATCTTCGGTCACCATGGGCGTTCCGCAGGGTTCAATTCTAGGTCCTTTCTTATTTCTCATTTATATAAATGACTTGCCTTACCACATAAGGGATAATCACAAGATCGTATTATTCGCGGATGACACTTCCCTTATTTTTAAAATTAAACGTCAGCTAGTCAACTTTGAACAAGTTAACGATGCACTCTCTAAAGTTGTGCATTGGTTTAATGTAAATAATCTTGTCCTAAATAAAAAAAAAACTAAACTCATTAAATTTTCAACACCAAATGTCAGGCAGCTATCTACCCATGTTCAAGTTAATGGAATAGAATTGGACCCCGTTGAGTCGACAGTTTTTCTTGGAATAACTATTGATAGTAAATTACAATGGGGCCCACACATAGAAAAATTGTCAGGAAGGCTAAGCTCGGCCGCCTATGCCGTTAAAAAAATTAGACAGATAACTAACATAGATACAGCCAGAATTGTTTATTTTAGTTATTTTCATAGTCTTCTGTCATATGGGATTCTTCTCTGGGGAACCGGTGCGGACGTTAATGCTATCTTTGTTTTACAGAAAAGGGCTGTTCGAGCCATTTACAACCTTGGTCCAAGAGATTCCCTTCGAGAAAAATTCAAAGAGATAGATATTCTGACTGTAGCCTCACAATATATATTTGAAAACTTATTGTATGTACACAAAAATATATCAAATTTTAAGAAAATGTCCGATATTCATAGTTTAAATACCAGGAATAAACACAATCTTGCTGTACATCGCACTCGTCTCCACAGAGTAGGCAACTCGTTCATGGGTCAATGTATACGCTTTTATAACAAACTTCCCATTGACATTCGAAACTTACCCATTATACGATTCAAAAGCTGTATTAAAACCAAACTTTGTAAAAAAGGGTACTATAAAATTTCAGATTATTTAGAAGACAAAAAAGCATGGGATTGAACTGTTCGCTCTGCTAAGCTTTGTAACATTTTGAATATTATGGAAAATCATCACCAGTTTTATATATAAATTGACATTATTGAATATTACAACAAAATGACATGATTACTTTTAAAGTATTGTATTATTTTAATTATTGTAAATGTGAGGACTATGTGGAATTTTGTTTTGATTTCTTTTTTCGTTCTCAGTTAGTTTTAACGATGGTCTGGCAATTTGAGTATTTTATGCGACCTACCCAAATGTCCTTTCTTTGGTATTGTTCGCCGAGTCGTTGAGCTCCTTAAGTTCTGAGTTGAGCTCCACTATTACTGACAAATGCTTGCACTGACTGGACAGGTCCACTCAAATCGTTGTGGTTCTTTCCTCAAAATACCATTTCAGACGCCAATCTACATGGTCCTCATATGGTCTGACCAAGATTATGTCTGGACTTTAAAAGAGACTGCGACCTCTGAGTTTGTTTCGGCCTTTCTTCTCAGAGTAGTCAGATAGGAAACGCCGACCTCATCTAGCTTATTTTAAATATTTTATAATATGACGTGTAAAAGTGATTCCAATATCCTATTTACAGAATAAACAATTTCATTTCATTTCATTTCATTTATTTTTAAATATTAATAAAAAAGTTAGTGACACGACACATTTTAATTTAAAAGGTTAGACTTACATCTTCTAAAGTACATTCTTACCAACATATTTAAAGTTTGTTGCCTCCAAGCTTAATTTTGACTAATTTAGTTTTCTTCTAAGGCAACTTTTACGTGTTAAAAATGTAAACTACGAGTCTACAACAGAATTGCAACAATAAAGTCACATACAAATGAAGTCGTCGGTAAAATTTAGAACCTTGGGTTACCTCTGACTCTGGAACTGTAGGTACCTAATTCTAAACACAGTATCTAAACAGAGAGATACCATCTGGAGGATATACCCATTCCTGTTTACAGGTGTAGATGATATCGTACCTACTTAACATTTTTAGGGTTCCGTACCCAAAGGGTAGGTAACACAGGCCCTATTACTAAGACTCCGCTGTCTGTCTGTCTGTAACCAGGCTGTATATTATGAGCCGTGATAGTTGAAATTTTCACAGATGATGTATTTCTGTTGTCGCTATAACAACAAATACTAAAAAAGGAATAAAATAAATATTATTGGGGCTCTCATACAACAAACGTGATTTTTTTGCCATTTTTATAGATAATGGTACGGAAGCCTTCGTGCACGAGTCCGACTCGCACTTGGCCGGTTTCTTATTTTTTACACACTCAAACTGTACATTCTCTATATAGTTTGTTTTGACTGCTGATTATACCAATCATAATTTTAAAATGCTTTAAAACACAATAAATAGTTGTGTTACAGAAATTCAAATACTTAATACTTAATTTTAAAAAGTTCAAACTAATTCTTTGTATCATTAAATCAGAACACGTCAAGACAAGAACCTAGGATCTAAGCAGTTGGTCCTTCTCCTTATTTTAAAATTTTGCTTTTAAAGATTCATAAATAAGTAAAAGGGTAGTTTATTATGTACACCATAAAAATTACATTACAACACAACATACACACAACACATCTGTTGACAGCGACGCAGACGAATTTTTTGATGTCCTTTGATCATTTCCCTCCCCTTTCTTTATTTACTTGTACTTACATCATTATTATTATTAAGTATTTGAAGTCAGTAAGTGGTTGTTTTACATTTTATTTCATCTAGTGAAAATACTAAATTAAAAAAACACACACATTATTATTATTGTCTTCTCACGAATGTCAAAAGACAATGGTTTTGACTGTTTTCGTAACTTTTTGCAGCTGACTGTACCAATCGTATTATTCATCCTTTTAAAACACAATAGGTACCTACATTAATCAATCTACCTAGCCTTTTCCCAACGGGTCAGCTGCCAGTCTAACCGGATGCAATTGAATCCCAGTATTTTACATAGAGCGACTGCTTACCTGACCTCCACAACCCAGTTACTGGGTAACACGATACCTGGGGAGCACGGCCTACTGTGACATGTGAGGCCACACATTTTATATGACACTGTGATAAAATGTGTGACTCGAGCCATAACAAGGTCGTGCGCGCCCCGCTGGTAAGCCTGGTTGTCAGATTTCTGAATACGAGTACCCGTAACGACTGTCAAAAATCTACGAATGACAGCCGGCAATAGGTAGGTAGCTATGTACATATGTTGCAGAAATTGTAATATTAAAAGAATTTTTTAAATCATTACTTTGACTCAGGCTGGCTCCCAACGACCTTCAAACTAAACCGAGCTCCGTAGTTGACTCAGATGCCTCAAACTTTGCCCAACCTTCATATCTCGTCAAATATTTGCTTTTGAGGACGAAGTTAATACTTAGTATGTAATCATACGGAAACTTTACATAGTTTCAATTAAATATCCCCCTAATATCTTAAGACAAATGCTTGGGAATTGAACGAAAATAATATGACAGAGTTCTTAATTTTTCTCATTAGTAAAAATAATTACATCCATACGGACGTATTTTAAAAAGAAGAAAATTATAGGTTGGTCGGAATCTAGTTATATAAACCTCATAATTATTTAAAAATATTTACCTTGCGTGAATCAAATTGTTTGGACCTGCCTAGGTACGTACCTAAAACGTTATGAGTTCGATCAACCTGCATATTTCTATATGGTGTTATAAAATTAACTTTACAAACTTTTAAGAGGTGGTTTAGACCATCGAACTCGTTTTTATTTCGGGATTTTAGAGTTGCCCCATAGTAAAAGTTATTCACTTCGATGGTCTCTTAAAGTTTGTAAAGTAAATTTATTATACCATATAGAACCTGAAGATTGTCTTTAACCCAAATGAAATCATCAACCCAAATAACAATTAACCCAAATTTGAATGCAGTCATCTGAAACACTTAAAAACCACATCCGATCGCTAGTTGACTAGACCATAATTGATCACCCTAAAATTCTTGAGCTCTGACATACTCTGACGTACGTAGGTATGGGATGATTTGATCCGGAATCTGATGTCACAATCACATATATGAAATTGATTTCTACCATGACTCAATAAACTAAGCAAGGTTAAGTCAAGGTCTTCTTGAGTTCAATCAGAAAAATCATGGCGAAACACATGGTGGCCGAAATGATGTCTTAGCGAATGCATTATTTATTTACGTAACGTATTTTTTTTAAATAATTATGCATACATTTTCATATATTGATTACTTACTTACTACATTACACAGTATGAAAAATGACCATAAAAGCGGTCATCCTCTTTTATTTGTTTAATGGATACTGCAAACTATTTCAATTGTCCGAGTAGAACTCACGAAGTCTAGATGTTTTTGGAACCAAAATTACGGCGATTTTTAGTTTTCCATAGAATTTCGAACAAATCCAAAATGATGTATTTAAAAACATATTTTTATTTTTCCACTACTATAGCAATGATATTTTGGCACATATTAGACATAAAAATTTAAAAAGTGCTTTTAATAGAAGACGTAAATCTATGTTTTTTGTATTTTTTCTTATTTATTTTTTATTTACGATATTTACACAGATAATACGACATATTCTACAGAACTACATGTATTATTAATGAATGACTCAATATAGGCTCAAACTAAGTAAAAAACCAAGATAGAGCGCTGCGAACGATACAGTGAAGCATGCTAAAACTACACCAATGCTCTGTACATACACGCTCATACACACACATTTACAACTATTTACAATGACACTACAATCAAACTACACCACACTGAACCCATGTTTACGAAACCGGCCTCACGTCACTGTTGACAGCGCTCTGTCTTGGTTTTTTATTTGGTCTGAGAATATAGGACTCTGAATTCGAGATATAAATCGACATTTGATTGGAAATTAAGAGCTTAACTGTCACTAACAAGACAATATTTTTTTATTGTTATCGACTTCTAAAGGCCTGTCGAAATTTGAGTGGTAGGTAAACTTCCTATAATTTCAATATTTTGTTAATATTTGTTTATGTTGCAATACAATAAAGAGAACTGTCTATTAAACATTGAACTTGTTTACTAGCTACCGTCAGGTATCGACCGGAAGAGAACCAGAAACCGAGATATCATAGATAATAATATATCTTGACATAGACATAACCCTCAAGATCTGGCCCTATCGATATCATAAAATAGTTGTTTATTCATTGCACGCGTCAATAATATCAATATTTACTTTCAAGGCAGGATATGTATTTAGTTCAAACAGACTAATTGGAAATCAGATGAGCCATTTATGAAGATAATCTGTTTTTAAAGCAAATACAATACAAAGATGGGACTTTACTTTGTTTAAAATCAATATTTATTTCCTGTGATTCTAAGACGTATTTGTCTATTTCCAGAACATTGGTGATTAGTATTTCCTAATACGTTTTATAAGGAAACCGATGAAACCGTGTTGTTCTAGTGAGTCTCAGAAAACTCAATCAATGTCTGTCTTGATGTTAGATTTTCGACCTCAAGCGAAAACTAGGAGTGTTAAGCAAAGAATGGATCGACCGATTTCCTAAGTTAATTCATTTCATAAGTTAACGGTGACATAAAGTTTACTTAGGTACTCATCAGTCATCATAATCTGCCTTACCTTTTCCCAACTAGGTATATTGGGGTCAGCTTCCGATCTAATCGACTGTAGGTTTTACATAGTATTTTGGTATTTACATGGAGCTGCCTACTTGACCTTTATGAAGGTCAAGTAGGCAGCGTAGGCGTAATAAGTACTTAACAACTGGACTATGGTCCAGTTGTTAAGTACTTATTACGAAACAAAACACAATCTGTTTGCTAAGTGTGGTGATATTGAAAATTTGTCGTTTGCCACAGTGAATCAAATCAAATCAAAATCAAATCATTTATTTCTTTGCAAACATGGGTATAGTAGGTACATAGGTGTTTTTATAATAAAGTCCTCCATATTTTACTGTTACGTGGGCATGCAAAGGTTTACAATTAAAAATTTAAATAAATCAAAAAATATGTGGCAGACAATAGGAATTTAAAAACAAAAACAAAAGTATTTAAATGTATTAAAAATGTCAGTGTGGTCACAGCAATAAAAAATAATTACAAAATGTCAAACGGAAACAAAAAGTAAGTAACCTTATGTCAATCAGTTTTTAAATCATTATTAAGAAAATCGTCAATCGTGTAATAAGAATGTGAAAAGAACCTTTCTCTATGTTTTTTCCATTGCAATACATTTCCAGCTAAACCTCACTAAGACTCACACCTATTAGGTACTGGAATGGTACGTAATGACCCTCTTTGGTCGTGTACAGTAATTCCCGTGTCATCTATCAATTAGGAATGGTCTCTGGTCTGTAGCTAATTCCTAGTGGCATTAAAGGGTTATTTTACAACTGCAGTCTAATTTGAGCAAAGTCTTGTGATTTATTCCTATGAACACATTAAGGAGATAAATGTGTAAGGATATAATTGATCAAAGCACTTTTAAATACTTCGGATAGGCACTAACCACCAGATAAATATAAATAATTAATTTTATACTTTCCGCTACATAGGTTATCCTGAACTTGTCAGCTCAGTCATTGTTACAAATATTAACAACAGAATCAATTCATTTTTAAGATTTTCCAGTATTCCACATACGTTTTTCTCCTTTTTACCCGACTACGGCGAAGAAAAAAGGAGGGTTATGATTTTGACCGGTATGAATGTAAGTATGTTCATCTGTTCCCTCCTAAAAATGGCGCCCTCCAGAGGACATAAAGTCAGGAACTAAAAACGAAATAGTTTAATCGTACCATGCTGGGTATCAAATGAAAGGGCTTAATGAGCACATTTCAAATATATATATATTATAACACTAAAAGAATTTAAAAAAAATTAAAGTAATAAAAACTAAAACCCAACTACGACTAAAGAGGTAATAACAAGACACCACAGACAGACAAATTAAAAATCCAGAGTCACACGTAATCTGTTTGATTTATGCCCTAACACGTGTAACTCCGGATTTTTAATTTGTCTGTCTGTGGTGTCTTGTTTATACCTTTTTAGTCGTAGTTGGGTTTTAGTTTTTATTACTTTAGTTTTTGGGATAAAGAACCCATTTATTTTAGTTGGTCTTCATCTGGTTTAAAAGTTCATCAAACGGGTAATAATGTACCTGCAGTCGTGCACAAAATACTTTTCTACTAACAATCCAGCTTGACCATAATACATACATACCTACATAACATCATGCTTGTAATCCCCGAAGGGTTAGGCAGACGTGAAGGGTATCTATAGTACACCCACATTTCGCCAGTTAAAGTCCCATAAAACAGAGGACGAGCCTTTTGCCATCAACCAGGCAAAAACCCAGACTCCGGGCTGCTACTGAGAAATTGCTGATGGAAAAACCCAATCACACTTTGCCCGACCCGGGAATCGAACCCAAGACCTCATGCTCAGCAGTAGCACTTGCCACCACTAGACCATTGAGGCAGTCAGTGACCATAATCTAGCGTAATAAAACACTCGTAAATCGTAACAGTAGTCTTTGGTCACAAAGTAATTCCGGCGTCATTTATCAATTAGCACCCTTTAGGAACCAGCGCTGGAGTTAACGAACTCACCGTTTCTGTATAGTTTGTTTTTAGCCTGTAATTTGTAGTTTTCTTGTTGTTTACCTGAACCTGTGTTGTGTGGGCTGTAATTACATGACACTTTATGTGTGTTTGACAAAATGTAAACGTTACATTTTCTATTATTTAGATCATTGAGTTCTCATTATTTTTCCTGACTACGGCAAAGCAAAAAGGAGGGTTGTACATATGTAAGATATATGTATGTATGTTCATCTGTTCCCTCATAACTTCTAAACTCCATTGACAAATGAGGTATCATTGGAAGCGTCTTGAACGTCCGCTGGTGAAAGGCTGAAATAAAAATTCGGAGTCACATGTAAGTAGGTTAATCTGTTCGATTTATGCCCTAACACGTGTGACTCCGGATTTTTAATTTGTGGATGTGTGATGTCTTGTTTATTTATTTTTAGTTGACTTTTTTTTCATATTTGCGTTTTAGTTTTATAACTTTTATTTTTTTACATTTTTAAATTACCATTTGTCTTGTTGAAGTTTTTAAAACTGAATCAGAATAACGTGCTTTATTTAATTTACAGTAGCCATTATTTCTTTATGATTGTTCTTTTGCATTTATGATCGATCCACGTTTTTTTTTTTAACAAAAAGCAGATTCCTTCCTTCTCATACATTCGTAAGCTCTTAAAGCTCTGAAGATTTTTTATTTTCATTCAAAATGTTGGATTTACCCACGGCGTACCTACTCGTAGTTTCCTCTTGCAATATAAGAGATGGGATATTACAGAAAATGTTAACTGTAAATACTTACACAATGATTACATAAAATGCTATAGAGGAACTCGTGGCTAAATAATAACAGCCGTACGAGTCGATCCGGTTGGTCCGTGGATGGGTGACCATCTTTACATATCGAGACTCCTCCGTGCCTCGGAAAGCACGTTAAACCGTTGGTCCCGGCTGCCATTTGTGGATCTTTGACAGTCGTTGCGGGTCGTCAGAAGCCCGAAAGTCTGACAAGCAGTCTTGCCAGGGGGTATCCACCTATACCACTTTTTAAATCTGGGGACAGTAAAGACACCAACAACTATAGACCAGTATCTGTTTTGCCGGTGTTCAGCAAGGTCTTCGAAAAGGTAATGCTCAATCAAATGCTTAATCATTTTAACACCAACCAAATCTTACACGAACAGCAATATGGTTTCACCAAAGGACGTTGTACGACTGACGCCGGTGTCACCTTACTTAAACACATTTTTACAGCGTGGGAGGGGGCCCAAGATGCCATAGGAATCTTTTGTGACCTCTCCAAGGCATTTGACTGCGTAAATCACAAAACCTTACTCTTGAAACTTGAGCATTACGGACTAGGTAAACTTGCGGTCAGTTTAGTAAAATCTTATTTAAATGATAGACAACAGCAAGTTCAAATAAATGGTGTCAATTCACTCGGTTTAAAAGTAAAAATGGGTGTTCCACAAGGCTCGATATTGGGTCCTTTCCTCTTTTTAGTATATATTAATGATCTACCCCATTTATTAAAAAAACAACCACAAATGGTGTTATTTGCTGACGATACTTCTTTAATTTTTAAGATAAATAGACGTGCATTAAATCTTGACGACGTAAATAACGCCCTACTGCAGGTCCAAAATTGGTTCACTGCTAATAATCTAGTATTAAATGGGAAAAAAACGAAATGCATAAGATTTTCTTTACCGAATGTTAAAAGTAGTGATTGTGACATAGTATTGAATGGGGAGAAACTAGAATTCGTCGATAAAACTGTTTTCCTGGGGATCACACTCGACTCAAGGCTGCAATGGGGTCCTCATTTAACATCTCTTGCAGGACGGCTAAGTTCAGCAGCATACGCTGTGAGGAAAATCCGTCAATTCACTGATGTAGATACCGCGAGGCTAGTCTATTTTAGTTACTTTCATAGTATCATGTCTTACGGTATTTTACTATGGGGACGGGCTGCTGATATCGATTCTATTTTTATTCTGCAGAAAAGAGCGATCAGAGCAATATATGGCCTCCGCAGGCGCGATTCTCTACGGGAACTGTTTAAAGATATTAACATCATGACGGTACCTTGTCAATATATCTATGAAAACATCATGTACGTAAGGAAAAATCTAAGTCTTTTCAGTAAAAGAGGTGAAAGACACAATTATAGGACTAGAAGTAGGGACCAATTAGTTCAACCGGGCTTCAGACTGGCTAAAGTAGACTCATCTTTCATGGGGTACTGTTTAAAATGTTATAATAAAATACCTCCCCACATACTCCAACTGAATGAAACAAAATTTAAATCTTATATAAAACGCACACTATGCCGCCAAGCATATTATAAATTAGGGGATTACATTACGGATAAAAATGCTTGGCTCAGCGCTGGTCCAGCTCCACAGGGCGCATAAACTAATTGATTAGCATTCGAAATAATTGTTGGAGCTGTTGAAGATTGTAAAAACTATAATTATTTACATTGTATAAATTCAATCTCCTAGTTTTGTATAACTGCATAGCACATGTGTGTGAGCACTATGTACTTACCTAAGTACTTTAAAGCTACCATTTACTAGGTACGTCTTTCATTGACTTGAATGTGCCCTGGCGACTGAGAGTATGTCATGCTCACTTTAATGTCTCGCTGGTGGTGGCGTGTGTGTTGGATCATTAAGTTCCCTTCAAAATGGTTGAGCTGAATGGTGCTGATCCATGCGTCATGTTCGTGAACGGGCGCCATCAGTAGGGACTGGTCATCTCTTAGCTGCCACGGCTTATTTTAATTTATTTTAATTTTTGAATTGTTTTATTTCTTTTTTATCTTTTTACGGACGGACATTGTTCTCACATGTATAATTTCAACATGAATGATGTAACCAATATATTGTAATAATATTCTGATTCAAAAGAGTGTCCGTGGAGTTTCTTGCCCGTTCTTCTCCATAGGAACCTACGCTTTGGAATGGGCAACTAGCTTCATCTTTCTAACTGACCGACCCCTTGACAATTCAAAAGTGCCTGTAATTGGTTTATTTGAAATAAATGCTTTGAGTTTGAGTTGAGTTTGAGTTTATCGTATTACCCGGTTACTGGGTTGTGGAGGTCAGATAGGCAGTCGCTCCATGTAAAATACTGGTATTCAGCTGCATGCAGTTAGACTGGAAGCCGACCCCAACATAGTTGGGAAAAGGCTACGCAGATGATGATTACCTATACCTACTAGTATGGACTTTAGGACAAATATCTTAGCTTTTAAGAACCCAAAATAGATTTTAGGGCAAATACTTACTCTTAGCTTTTAATTCTTCAAGGACTTTCTAATTAAACTACAATAGTTTTTGGTCCGCGCGCGGCCCGGCCGCGGTCATACAGAACATTTCAAACGGTTTTCTTTAAAGTGACTTGTAGTTGTTCCTATTAGAAAAGTTAAAAATGCTGGTAATAGAAATGGGCTCAAGTCAATAGCTTACCGTCCGGCCGTCGAGTGAATTTGTTCTTGACACCTGTCAGTTTCATACTAACGAATATGTCGTCGGCGTAGGGTGGACAACTAAATTACTACGATTTACGTCAAAATGACATTTTACCATTTTCGTTACACCCCAACCATATTGCATATTTTCGCCTGACAAGCATTTTCATATTCCTGCCCTGTTCAGAAATATAAGTTTTACATACCTACTTCAATTTATGAATAATTTATAGTGTCGATTTCTTCTGTAACACAATATTAATCAAATACAAGATACTTAGCAAACATAATTAAATAGATGAAGTTATTTATTACTGCTATAAAAGAATTATTTTTAATAATTGATTTACTATGTCATATGCATCAAACGCGTAGGAAAACAAAACAATTAACCTTAAAAAGTAGCTAACTCCAGTATACTTACAATATTATGTTAGGGCAAAATTAAATAACATAGATTTTTATTTTTCTTTACTTCTAGAAAGAGTTTCGTTTGTTTTAGCTAAAAAAGGTACAGATAGCAGAAGAATATAAAATCACCCACAGTAAAATTGTCTCCCATTTATTAATGACAATAAAAATTAAAAAAACAAAACAATAAATCGCAATTTTCTCCAAACTAGAAAATTTGAGTTATTCAGTTCTCCACCTACGCCGACGATGTGTTTTGCGAATTTGATCCTTATTAAAACTAGAAATTGCCCAACTGACAGGTGTCACGAACGCATTCTCGACGGCCGGACTAATAAAGGGACTAATAAAACTACAAATTCTCGTTTACTAGTTTGACGTATTTAGCCGATGGGCTATTGTTGTCAATTAAATCATAATTGTTTACATGATATTCTAAATAGCCACACGTCCCTCACTGCTTGTTTGTTTTGCAGTCCCTGGGAATAATTAGATGAGAATGTTTTCTGAGAAATTGTCACACAGACGGACACATATCAAAATATTATCGTTTTAAAGCTGACACGTGCTGCAGTAATCAAATAATTTACTACAACATCGCATAATGATTCACAGAAAATCGCATTTCATAGGAAATTTCGTCATACCATACCGATGCAAAATGAACCTTAAATGTTTCCACATAAATATTTAGTTCAAATGGCAGGAAATGTTTCTTTTTTTTTTCAATGAATCAAAGTGACACGGCCCCGAAACAAAATTCAATTTTACTTACCACAAAATACAGTTTAAATTCTAACAAAGTACTAAAATAGAATCGTTTAACACCGAATGCGTTGCCAAGATAAATACTGCACAAATTGCATTTAACAATAACCCTATAACAAAGGAATAGAGTCTATATTTGCATGACGTTATCCTGTCAAAATTACGAGTGCATAATAGATAGCACGCGAATAGTGTTGTGCGATATTAGAACAATTTGCGTGCGAATTCGCACGTACGCAAGCAATAGTGATGCGCATATTTCCCCAAATTGCGTGCGGGTATCGATAAAAAAACTGGTTCCTGCTAGTGTTGGGAACCCCGTGTACAAATCATACCTCAAGTCTGGTTTTTCCGAACGGGATGAGTAACCGTGAAATCACGATCCCTAATCATTTCTTTGCTGGCGTTTGTCTCCTTTTTAAACTTCAACATTCCTTTACTTTTTTACTTTGGCTTGAAATTTTTTATAAAGCTGTTCCATAAGTATTGTTTCGCCTTTTTCCATAAAGGGTTCCAGAAGCGAGCGATAGCTTTTGCGGGCGAATCCAATAGTGCAGTTGCTTTGACACAGGAATCAAATTTTAAAGGCTTTGAAACTTGACCTCAGACGTTCAGCCAGTGCAGGTCTTACCAATAAGGCTTTTGAGTGTTTTCAGGAAGCATTTCTTCTCAACATACTTTCACGAAAGATAATTATTGTAAATAAAGCTAAGATAAAATCAGGTGATACAGGAAAAATGGTCGTATAATACTCTTTTCACAAAATAACATAATTATACGCAATTACCTACTTCCCATTATACATTACTAGCTGCGTCCCGCGGTTTCACTCGCGTATGTCTCGTTCCCTTGAGAATATTGGGATAAAAGTATCATATGTCCTATTCCAGGTCATGGTCTACACGTGTGCCAAATTCCTCCAAATCCATTCAGCCGTTTTAGCGTGAAAGCGTAACAAACAAACAAACTCACTTTCGCATTTATAATATTAGTTAGGATAGGATAATAACAAGAAAATTATCTCCGAGACGTAAATTACAACATATTGTAATGAGATGCTCTTTGTAAAGTACTTCCCTCTTTATTGTATGCTTGTATGATAACATGTAATAAAATTATGCCATTATTCGCGATAATAATGATACCGTTTTCGAAGACAACAATACTCCTTACAAGTCTTTATCATTATAATTAAGTACAAAATACAAAACGCTTTTATTTGTAGTGATAAATAAATTGTTTTATGGGTTAATTATTGTGAGGGTAACATTGAGGTGTATTGTTTTAAGTTGAACTATCAGTTATAAATTTATAAGGGTTAACTATTGAGGTTAAAGATGATAATATGGTTACAAGTTATTTAAAGCTTTTTTATAATGGCTACAAGCTATATTAAGTTCTGAGTAGAGCGAAACGATTACTGATAAATGCGTGCACTGACTGGACAGGTTTACTCAAACTTGTGTGGTTCTTTCCTCAAAAGCTCATTTCAGACACTAATCTACATGGTCCTCAAATAATTTGACCAAGATTATGACTGAACTTTAATGAAGAGAATGTGACCTGAGCTTGTTTCTGTCTTTCTTCTCAGAGTAGTCGGATAGGAAACAAGAACTCATTTAGTTTTAAAATATCTACAATTAATTTTGACGTGTAAAAGTGAACAAACCTAATTACGAAAATAAAATCGTATACTTACAACTTTTATTGTTAATTTTGTTCAGTTTTTATTTTTTTCTAGTGATGTTCCTATACTGATTAATCGATAGATTAGAGTAACCCTGTGACGAATCTTCTAACACATCACAAGTCGTGCCACCTATGACCAATAAACCTTTAACGATGAAGCTATAAATAATGGCAAATCCGCTAAATTTTCCATACCATTGCATCTTTATATAAGAATGCAGAACAATTCTCTTTCATTCACGACATCTTACTAATGAAAATCTAGCCAAAAACCCAATTTCGCAACAGCTAAGTGAATGACGTTCGGCTCAAAAGTCATTGATCGTAAAGCCGACCTGAGTCAGGACCTAGTCAGGTCAAGGTATCCGAGTCATTACCGTATCTTACGCAACATATACAGTTATTTCCGTCACACAAGGACGGGATAATGAACTTGATTAATTATTAATTATTAATAAACATTGTTATTTGATAGAGTTTTAATAAAATGTGAATGAGATATGTCAGTAATAGTCAACAAATTTTGTTATGGTTGTATGTGGATCATATGGCAGAGATTATTACAATGCCTGTGTAGAATTATTCGTCTATTACCACCATGCATCCCACGGTTTTGCAAAATCTTTAGGTATAAAAAATACTCTTGGTTATGGTCGTCATAGGTAGACCAAAAAGTTTTTAGCATAAAAGTCTATGACGTAAACACATACCAGCCGATTAATTAGAAAACCTACATCTCTTTCCTTGCTCAAACATCAGTAAAGAAATTCAAAACAGACAAAAAAAACTCACAATTCATCATTTCGAATCAGATCCGCTAAAAAATCTTTCGGAATTTCTATCGACCACATATGAATCCCTAAACGGTGCGTCAGTTACTCCGAGATAAAATAATGCGTACTCCCGCGCAGCCTCCAGTGACCAACGGTCAGGCACACGTGCAACATTTATGACATGTCGTTCAACCGTCGATAAGTTTAAATATAGTACGCAGTTACGCACATCACTATTTTTATTTTAAAACTATTATCGGTACAGTCGAGTGCGTAAAGTTTAGTGTAAAAAAATATAAGTAGGTACTTTTGTGGAGTTTGGTGAAAAATGTGAAAGTTTGTTTTTGTGGTTGACTGTGTTTTTATTTAAAGGATTATTAATGACGAAATCTCTGTGAGTACCTCTCTTGATTTTATTTATCTTTTAATAACTTTCTCCCTATAACTTAGCTTCTAGGCGAAGAGTTTTCCATATGAGGGATTAAACATTTAAAGACAACTTACCCATTTATTTATTTAACCATTTATGTAGACACTTAAATAAACAGACTAGAAGAAAAAACAAGATATTTGACGTCCAAAAGTGCCTTTTATGAGCCTTATTGTTATATATTATTTGATTTTGACTTTGATAAAAAAAACTTTAGTACAATCAGTCAGAGAGTGGCTAGTTAAACTGTTTCCATGTTTTGTACGCTCCCTTGAACTTTTATTTCTGTCATGAAAAACTAAGACACAAATCGCATCGCAATACAACCAAGATTTCGACACAGTTCGGTAATTCCGCGTATCGCGACTTTTACCGCATTTCCCTGTTTTTATCAATATTTTACTGTTTTCACCGAGGCTTGAGTAATTTGAATAACTCGCGAAACCCCGATATTTGGCCGCTTGAAGCTTACGAATTCTTGTGGCGGCTGATTTGACGGAGCCTTATAGCTAAATATATACACAAAACGTGTGCGGTGTAGGTAAAATTATATTTGGAAATTGTGTGAAATTGGTTAGTGAAAATTTATTTCTACGCTCCATTAGTTGGTGACAAGACATGTCTTTGTGAATCGATGGATTAAAATTTGTCAAATATTTTTAGATGCAGCTTAGAAAATAGAATTAATCAGTCGTTTATAGCAATTTCGAATCAGTATCCGAGCTTTTTGGGCAGATTAAAATTACTATAAAATGTTTCTGCTGCAGTCCACAAATAAACACAATAGTACATACCCTATTCTTTTTTAATTTATTTACTTTTATTTTAAATACTATATACAATATTTACTTATATTATAAAATCGCTGGATGCGAGAAGCACAGAACCGGTCGAAGTGGCGGTGTTTGTGGGAGGCCTATGTCCAGCAGTGGACGGCTTTCGGCTGAAATGATGATGATGATATAATTTTTTTTTTTTTTTTTTGTGAAGAGTTGGATATAAACCCCTCTTTTCAATGATACTTAGTTTGTCCAAGTAAATATGTTCAACCGTTTCGGAAATTCTAAGACATGAATGTTTACAAACATCAATAATATCAAAATCACATATTCTGAACCTAACATAATTATAACAAAGCTATTTACAATTTGTACTAAATCTGTGTAAACGGTATACGAAGTTATGGACATTAATTACCATGTTATTAGTTATTAATTGGTATACACTACATTAATTAGTGAATACTATGCATTGAGGCAGGCTGGTAGTAAGTTAATATTAAGCTAATCGACTGTCTCGTTGTCTAATCATTTAGTGGTTGCAGCGGGGCATGATGTCCGAGGTTCGATCCCCAGGTCGTTATTGAGTTTTTCCATTAGACCCCATAATCCAAACTCCATAATATATCAGTGTATAGCGCAATCTGGTGGGCAGTGGTCCAGTGGTCCATCGCCCTCGACTCACGAGTTGTAGGTCGCGAGTTCGAACCCAGACAGGCACTTTACTTTGTTTAAATTATTTCGTCAACACTGCTCTCAAAACGGTGAAGGAAAACAACGTGCGGAAACCGGCATGTCCTAGAACCTAAAATTCGAAGACATGTGACATCCACCAACGCGCTCTGGGCCCGCGTGGTATTACGGCTCTCACGGAGATGAGGCCTGTGTCCCAACAGAGGGAACGTTATTGGACAGTGGTCAAGGGTTCGAGTTCTGCTCATGTCAGATTTTCTTAAATACTTATCATCAATTAAAAGGTACATACAGACTTTTTGATCCTAAGTCTGTATGTACCTTTTTGAGAGAAATAAATTATTATTTTATTTTATTTATTTATTTATTTATCTTACTAAAATACATAATAAAAACCAAGCTAAATGTAGCAGTTACTGCATGTCAAATCAGACATCCACAGTTCGAGAAGGGCTGGCGAATTAATTTGCGAGGAACAGGCAGAGATCTAAAGATTACAAGATGCAATAAACGATACAATATTTTAATTAATTGGAATGCTTTGTTAATTAGCGAAGAGATATGCGTTATGACAGAACCGCAATATGTTTATATTAGGGGCAAGTTAAATGGTCTAGGGAAGACTTTTTTTTTTATGGTGGGAAATCATCAAATTACTTCTCCCGCTCTGGGCGGAGCAGGAGGGCGTTTAAGACTTTTACTGACTAAAACCTACCCGTGTTCCTTCAGTTGCCTATTGCCAATGTCCCGGTATCCCTTTCGGACTTTCCCGCAACCCTGGCTCCTGTCAGGGTTGCGGGAATTAAGTCCTCCCTCCTGGGAGGACTTAAATATTATTATTATTAAATTATTTGTATTAATTTGATAGTCGAAGTATGTAATAGGTTTTCCCCTATCTTACTAAGTACTACTTCGTAATCTATAAACAAGTATTAATTATAATCCAGTAAGTATTATAAGCGACAGTATAAATAAGAAATCTCAGTGCGTATCAGTTCGCACGAGAGCGGAAGGTTTATCTACCAAGCGCCTGTAGGTAATTATTACAAGGTCACTGCCGAGACATAATACTGTTACTTTATTATACTGTGGTATAGCTTTCTATACTACTTGTATAAAACGAAGTCACTTTTCGTGTCACTCTGTGGCCGATTAGTTCATTTTGATGTGGCATTTGGTTCTCACCATCGTTTAGAAAATGTATTCCGGAAGATTTATGTGTAAAGAAATCTCAATGTTTTGTCAAGTTGTTAAACACATGCGAAATTAAAGTTATGAAAGTTTTGTCCTCTTTCAAGGAAAAACAAATCATCGAATCGACGTGATTTTTTGCATAGTAATAGTTTATGGACCGGAAAGTGATAAGGGCCACTTTTTATCTCGAATTATTTATCAATTCTTGTGAGATAGACCATGGGAGGAAAGCCGGAGTAAAAGCTAGTATATGTCAAGTAGGTATAAGTTTCATTATTTATAAATAAAGAAACAAAAACATAATTACGTGCGGGTCATTTAAATGATCCTTTTCACTTTCGATTCGATAAGAATAGATAATAATAAGTCAAACGAATAAGGAAAGATATATTTTTAATTCTATAATGGCGGTATTGATTCTGTAGATATGTGCATGTTTACTTGATAACACACCTAGACAATTCAAGAGAAGAAACAATAGATCATTTATGGGAACCGAATGATAAGAAGCCAGACATCAAAGTCTGGCTTCTTATCATTCTGTCTGGTACTATAATTGGCCTGTTTATTATTTACAAACATATGTAAATTAAGTTATAATATCAGCAGCACGATCAATCATAATCTAAACCATTTTGAAGGATATTGCTAATCCATTGCTTCATATGTTCGAAGCATTTGTTTGCTCATCAACGTAAATAACGCAATGAATGTTGCTAAACTGTCAAGATGAAACAGATTGTAATTGATCGTGTCTATTAGGATGCAATGCAGGTTTTGATTTTGAGACATTTTAGCTTTGTTTCTTGGATAACAACGCAAGGACCTGAACCTGCCGACTTATTCTTACATTTTATAAAACAAAGTCCTCCGCCGCGTCTGTCTGTCGTCCTGTACGCGATAAACTCAAAAATTACTGCTCCGATTTTCATGCTGTTTTCACCAATGGATAGAGTGGTTCTCGAGTAAGTTTTTAGTATATAATAACCGACATCCACGCGGCCGAAGTCGCAGCATCAGCTAGTTCTTTACAAATCTCCCCGTGAAAACTTAGGTGAAATGAACTATCAATCTCTAACGTTAGGTGGAATGAAAAATGACTTATTATTTTAACAAGGTTGGCCAAAATAACTACTATGTGGAGCCCTGAGACAGCTAGAAGGCGTCGTGGTGGTCCCCGTAGAAGATGGCGGGACGAGCTGAATAAAAGAAACGACCAGTGGTCCACATTAGCACTGGATCGCAAGCACTGGAAGTCATGTTGTTACAGGCTAACAGAAACCTTAACAATAGCTAGTGATTGGAGCCTCCTTTTATGCAGATAAGCCTGTGTTAGGCTCCACTCCGCGCTCGAATGATAGCTCACTTCACCTAGTTTTCGCGGTGAGATATTGTAGTTATCCAAAGGTGACTGTGAATACTAACCATTCGATAGGCCGCCTGTTTATTTGCCCTCTAATAATATGCACGCACAGCACGTTTTATGTCGTTGGTCCTGGCTGTCTTTTGTAGATATTTGACAGTCGATACAGGTAGTCACAAGCCCGAAAGTCTGACAACCAGTCAACCAAGAGACAACCAAAGGGTATCGTGTTACCCAGTAACTGGGTTGTAGGGGTCAGATAGGTAGTTGCTCCATATAAGTTACTGACATTCGGTTAGACTGGAAGCTGACCTCAAAATATTTGGAAAAGGCTAGGCAGATTGATTGAATATCAAACAGGCAAAGTTCTCTTCTCACACAAAAAAATAACAATTGAATCACCAGTGTTGCTCACATTATTGTTTCAGGGGTTTCTCACGATTATTCTGAACAAATGACATCATTAACACTATACCTGCACCACCCTGCACCATTTCTCAAAGACAGTACCTATCACATAAAAAGTTATCGACTGACTTTATATTGTTTATGTTTGATCAAGTGTTCACTCTTCAGTCTACATAAAATATGTTTTGACTCATGGGAATACCCAATTTGTAAGGCCACGACATGAACAATGGGCCAACCTTGCAGGTTTTAACTTACCTAAACTCAAGAAAGAATTCTCTCCAATTAATTATAAACTTGTCATCTCTGGAGTTTAGAATGAACGTACCTGTGTATTAGCTTCGAAATAATAATTGGCGAGAGGGACTTTACTTTTTAACTGGTTTTTCCATGTGACTCTTCAACAGTTATGAATACTTTCTAGCTTTCTCTCGACATGATGTCGATTTGACTTCACGGTTAGTCAATAATATATCCTTTTCTTCACACGAATCGGCACCTAGCTTTTGCCCGCGGCTTCGCCCGTGTGGATGTCAGAAAATATCGCACGGGAACATACTACCGGGATTAAAAAGTATAGGTATTCAATCCGGAACATACACCCAGACAAGCAAACAAAAATTCTTCGTTACTATTTTAATTTAAGTGTAGGTAGATAAGTATGCCGTGGTAAAATATTGCCAGAGTAAAAGTAAAGTAGGATAGCCAGAGCTTCTGTCTGCGGAAAAAAACTTTTCACTACTAGCAAAATATGAAAATATGTTTATTTATTAAAACTTTATGCACAAGTAAAAATAACCGTACAAAGGCAAATCGCCTCGCCTTAGGCATTTTTTACCAGTGATGCACAGACAAAACAGAGTAGGTGGTATGTGAAATGAACTTCTTCTATCTTTTTCATGTGGTTAGTGACTAACCTGGTGTCAGAGTTTTTATGCCGCCTCTGACTTGGCTTCACATGCCATCTAGAAATATCTCTCAGGCTATTTTCATTCCTACGGTATTTTCCTTCACCGTTTTTTAAGCAAGTGACAATTAAACAATATGAACATGAATCCGAAAAGTCAGAGGTGCGTGTCTTGGGGTTCGAACTCGAGACCTATGACTGGGCAGTCCGACGGTCACACCACTAGGCTATCACTGCTGCTAATTTAAATTAACTTCCATTCACTTGTTGCAGAAAGCAACATTAAACTCTTTTTTAATGGTTCTTTGATAAAATTAATGAAATCATAACCGTTACTGATCAATTACGCAATGGGGCATAAATGTTTGTCTGTGTGTAACTGGGTGTTAAACATAATTATATATTTTTAAGCTATTCGTAATGACATATTTACTTACATATTCGTTAGCTGCTTAACATTCTAAGAATGACCTAACACTGTAAAGTCAACGAAGTAGTTTTGGTAGTCGCGGATCACATCAAAGACATTTTAGAACTTTGACAAAGGTAAAAGTTTCGTTTAGAATTCCTAAAATCTTATGCGAACTGAGACCACTTTTAGTTAAGAATAAGTACCTACTGTAATTAGAAGATAATCCTGGGGGATATCGTATAAAGTCAGGGACATTAAACGTTCAGCAAATTGATTACCAACTTAAATAGTCCGTATATTCAAATCACAACTGTCATTCTTGACACTTGTATGAAATGGCTATAACACGGCAAATTGACGGAGGATGTTAGTTTCATCATCATCATTTCAGCCGAAAGCCGTCCACTGCTGGACATAGGCCTCCCCCAAGTACCGCCACTTCGACTGGTTCTGTGCTTCTCGCATCCAGTAGATTCCTGCGGCCTACACCAGGTCATCCTTCCACCTTGTGAGAACCCTTCCAACGCTACATCTTCCGGTATCGCTCGCTACTCTAGAACCTTCTAGAACTTTTCAGCCCCATTGGCCATCTGTTCTGCGAGCAATGTGCCCTGCCACTTCATCATCATCTGCCTAGCCTTTTCCCAACCATGTTGGGGTCGGCTTCCAGTCTAACCGGATGCAGCTGAATACCAGTATTTTACATGGAGTGACTGCCTATCTGACCTCCACAACCCAGTAACTGGGTAATACGATACCCTTTGGCAAGACTGGTTGTCAGACTTTCGGGCTTCTGACAACCCGTAACGACTGTCAAAGATCCACAAATGACAGCCGGGACCAACGGTTCAACGTGCTTTCCGAGGCACGGAGGAGTCTCGATATGTCAAGATGGTCATCCATCCACGGACCAACCCCGGCAAGCGTAGCTTAACCTGATGAATCGACCCGTGCGGCTGTTTTTACTTAGCCACGAGCTCCTCCCCACTGCCACTTGAGCTTGGCAATTCTTCGGGCTAGTTCGGTTACCTTGGTTCTCCTGCTGATCATGCATTACTGATTCGATCACGTAGGGAAACTCCAAGCATAGCCTTCCATTGCCCTTTAAGTGACTTTCAGCCTTCTAATGAGGATCATTATGGCTGGGGTGTTAGTTTGCTAAAGAATTAATTTCATGGTCTGTACTTGTTTTTCCCCAGAATTTGTGAAATGGTCGTTGTAGAGAGTTTCATATTCAAATGGGCTATATGAACAGCTAACACGACATAACAAGAACTCATTATACTTCCCAATCTGACACTAACTCCAATCATTTAGGAACCCTCCCACATCTCGCCTACGTCTAAAGTTACAAAAGAAAGATCAAATGAATACCTCGCCTATCTTTGCTTCAAAAGATGAAAAATGTCACTATATAACAAGTAGGAGTGATAGGAAAAGGGACTTGTTAGTACAGGCAGCATTATCCTTAGTAGAATCTTTCACTTTGTTTTCCAAGTTTTGCAAAAGCCCATTCTTTTGTCAACCACAGTTTTTGGTTAAGATCGCATAATGATGTGGTTTTTAGAATTTATAATACTCTTGTTAAGCTCAAGTCTTCAAGTTATGCTGGTTATAGGAATCTGTTCATTTCTAGATACAGTATGTTAACTACCAAAGGGCGTCCCCCATAACCCGCAATAGCATAGCGTGCCTACATACAAAAAAAAAATACTACCACAAAAAAAAAAGTTGTGAAGTATTCACAAAACTATTAAATTGATACGTTAAAGAAACACTCTGTACACGCACACTTGTATTTCAGCGTAGAAAGACAAGTGTGACAAGTGTGTGTATACAGAGTGTTTCTTTTCCGTATCAATTTAATATTTTTTGTGAATATTTTACGGGAACGCACTTCGTTAGATAACATACTGTATAGAGTAAGGGATATCTACTAAACTTTGCGAACTTAACCTACTAGCTTTTGCCTGCGGATTCGTCTGGGTGGCGGTCTGAAATGGTCCCGTGGGAACGTCCTACCGGTATATTAGGTTTCCTATGTCCTAACTCTGGTCATGGTATTTCCGTGTGTCAAATTGTATCTTAATCCGTGTAACCGTTAAGGCGTTAAATGATAACACAGCCGAGACTTTGGCTTTTGCAGCTAAACTCTCGAAAATTATCAATCAATTGTCAATTATCGATAATTGTACTCAACTGGGCCTTGTTTAAACCAATGATGGGACAATGTCTATTTATAATACAGACACAGATCTATTTCTGAACAAAGATATTTATTCAAAAGCAATCAAGACTCTTTGATCACTGGATTGCTTAGACAGAACATGTCTCCGTAGGGTTGGCAACTCTCCAGCAATCGCGGGGTTCTCCAGGAATTTAACCTCAAGCTTTTCAACCGTGTAGGGGTTAAGCAGAGGTATTAACAGTGTTTAGACACAGCTTTAAAAGGATGAAACTTCGTGGTTTATAATAGCAACAATTCTTTGGGGTGTACCTAACAAACAATGTTTTATGAAGGTATTTTCTATTTAGGTGCCGACAAATTGATGAAATGAGCATTTTGTTTGCTTAACATGACTACATTAAAAGCCTGCCAGTACCAATAACATAATCTCAGTGAACTTTCACAACTAATCGTACACCCCTCTTTTATTCATCTATCTTGTTTTTGGTTAATTTTTACTTTAACCTTAAGCCGAAGTATGAACATACCAAAATATTAACCACTCAAAAGAAAAATGGGTCTTAATAAAAAACCCAACTTCCCAAGAAAAAGGTTATTTGTACCACATAATTGAAACACTAATTCAGAGTGAAATGATCCTCAAATTAAAGGCTCGCAGCCAGTGGATCGGTATGTTGAAACGAACTCGTTTGGGCCACTGTCTGCGGTACTTTCTTAAGGCATGTTTTATTTAAAATGTTCACGTGATTTGGGTTTAATCATGTGTGTGGGTCTTTTGATGTGTTTAAAATTGCAATTGTTTTTTTGCAAAATTGAGTGAAGATTTAAATATAAAGATAAACAATTGTAGCAGCCCGGAGTCTAGATTTGTGCCCGGTTGATGGCAATAGGCTCGCTCCCTATAACATGGGAATTCAAAATAACTGGCGAAATGTGTGTGAACTATAGGTACACGTCTGCCTAACCCTTTGGGCATAACAGATGTGATTAAAATCTTTTAAAGACATTTAACATGTGTTAAAGATAATGTCAAAACTATATTAGACGCAGTTTCTCTATAAAATAATGAAGATGGGTAGGTACCTGCTTGTTCGAAGCTCCTATAGATTGTACGTATAACTCGATATTTTTCATCATATGTAATAAATACTTTTTGCCGACGACTCAGAAGAAACCATCTCCTCTTTAATATTCTACAAAAAAAAACATAATCTTATAATTGATCATCATGTCCCACACAATATTTATTAACCAACAACCAATGCTTTACAAAGTTCCGTACGAAAGCTTTGTAGCATAAAAATCTCTTTTTTATTGGATAACAGCCTCCCAGCCATAATCCGTGAACAAACAGGACTCGATCCATGTAATCTCTGCCGACAGAGAACCAGCTCAAACTTTGTCACTAAACAAGCTATTTTTTTGTCTTATTATTTATGACTTTGTCGTACTAACTTGAAGTGACGGCGTAATCTGAAATGTTGTTAAAGTGGTTTATTCGGTAAATCTGCTTATGTAAGTAGTTTTTTAAACGTCTTTCCTGTTAGCTATAGCTGCATAATAAGTGCATGTTTTGGTAACATGTTTAGCTAGTTAGCAGTTTGGTATCGGGGCTGACTGCTCAGGGTACGATGGACTATCATAATGTATACCTAGGTATTATCATCATAAGTAGGTGCTCTTTAAATGCATGCCTAACTTAGGCCAGTTGAAAAGGACTGAAACCCAGAAATGAACTTAGAAAACGGACCAATAAAAAAATACAAAAACAATACAATACAAACAACACACACAATACAATACAATACAAAATAATAGAATTAATAACTGATTAAAAAAAAAGATTTTTTTAATACTTTTTATTATTATTAATATTTTTTTTTTTTTACAATATAATTTTTAATCTACTGTGCATTTCTTTTCAATTTTGGTCCTAAGAGATAGTTAGAGTTCAGTCAATTATGTAGTTTTTTTACAACGCTTTCTTTCTAAATTAAGGACTAGAACTCATGCCCATGTTATTCCTATACTTATTCTTCTGTAGAATTTTCAATTTTGAAATTATTTTTAATACTGAAGAATCCTCCGGTTCCTACCTAGATAAGGCATTTACGTCAAGTCAGAAGCCCGAAAGCCCGACAATCAGTCTACCCAGAACTGAGTTGTGGAGGTCAGATAGGCAGTCGCTCCATGTAAAATACTAGTATTCAGCTGCAAACGGTTAGCCTGGAAGCCGACCCCAACATAGTTGGGAAAAGGCTACGCAGATAATGAGAACATTAACGTCTTACATTCCCATCCTCGCATCACAATAACAATTTATACGCAAGTACCAGCTGCAAACATCAAATATCAAAGGAAAACCATACCCCAAAACAATGAAAAGCGAAAAAACCCTTGTGGATGAAATGAAACCAATAAATGCCGTAATACGTGATACGAGACGCTAAACATTCCAACGCGGAGGTCATGGGGCGTGACCCGTTACAAATACCAACTATTTTTGCTCAAATGCCAAAATATATTACAATTGTACAATTCTTAATCGTTTTAGAGTTTTTCATTGAAGGGTTGGATAGCTGTTTGATCAAAATTATATGAGATTTTAAAAGAATAGTTAATTGGAATCTTTTTGGAATTTCTGAGGCCCTAGAAAAAGTAACATTCTATCTGCGATAACGATGATGGAAAAGGCAAAAATGTATAGGACTGACATAAGCTATCGAAAAGCTTATGGCAATCCTGTTGAAAGTCGTTGTAGAAATATGAAACGCTTTGGAAGCGATTATCACTTGTCTAGGCACCCTAACACGGCATTCTTTTTTTTGTTGTGCTATGTTATAGCTCTTGCCTTGCCTGAAGGAGAGCGATAGATGAGTTCTATGATGGAACGAGCAAGCCCAGAAGATGCCTGTTCACTCTTGCTTTGAAGGCTGACAGGTTATATGTGGAAGGGAACACAGACGCTGGCAGTGAGTTCCCCACTTTGCCGTGCGCATAATAAATGTAAAGGAGAACTGGAGAAGCGCTGAGTACGACTGGACGGGATATCAACCAAGTGCGAATGGTACCCCCCGTGGTACGTCTGGTGGTCCGATAGTGAAAGGGAGATGGTCGTGGAGCTCTTGCGCACACTCTCCAAGTCAGTCTGCCAGTCAGTTGAAGTACATTAATAACTCAACTACCACCCTTGACAGACTAATTAATAAAATATGACATCACAGCTATCCATCCATGCACTTTATTACCTACTCAAACATGAATGCTCCCGCAGACAGAAGACGCGACTCTGGTGGAACAATTTCTTTGAACACTTCACGGAAATTGTTCGCTGTCGTGTCGCGCCGTCGCTTCGCGCATGTCAGCGGGAGCCTTTAGATGCCATTTAAGGGGTTTATTTATAAACGTTGCTTAAAGTTAAGTGACATTCAAACGTCAAAAGTGTATGGTCAAATGTCAAAAATATATGGTTAAACAGTCGCTAATCATTACTTAACTTTAAGCCACGTTTATGAATAAAGGGGTAATTCACGAATGTATCCCAATATTAAGTATCAACTACTGAAACTATACCTACCGACATATACGTAAGTAGGTATTCTCTTGGCTCTGGCTCATAAAATTACAGAGTGGATCATTGGTCGTACGGTAGGTATGTGTGCAATAAATTGCATTCAAAATATATGCATTTATTAAGAGAACATGCACTGTCCAAGTGTTTTCAGTAGTAATGTTGTAAATAGTAATGTTTATTTGTTTGCTGCTTAAATAATGCAATAAGAAAGTGTTCTGACGAGATAAAGTAGGTACTTACAGTTCAAAAGATGACGCTTCCTTTTTTGACTCGCACACACAGATTTCAAACTGAGATATAAGATGACCCTTATATATAAATATAAGATGACCCCGCCCCTAAGATGACCCACTGACCACAGTTCTTCCAAAATAGAATAGAATAGAATACTCTTTATTATGTACACCATAAAAAATACAGATATAAAAGTAGCATTCCAGCAACTTTGTACAAAAAACACAATAAAAAAAAACATGTCTGTTCATTTTCCGACTCTTAATAAACCTCAAAGAGGAGGTTCGTCATTATTTTTAAAGGATGGACAGGAGTACCTCCGAATTTATTAGTAACATTATGTATTACATACCTCACAATGATGCACAGACTACTTAGAGATACTACGCAATGATGTCTCATAATCGGAAGCGTACACTTGTATTTTTCGTGTTATATGTACACTTGTATGTATTTGTATAGCCTCTGTTGGAGATTCAATAAATAAATAAATTGCTTTCCAATCTTGTAATGTCTATGGTGATTGATAAAGCTTATCTTCTATCAAACAAAAATCAGCGTGGCATCTCACCAAACTGTTTTGGTAATGAGGTGAACATCATATTCACAACGATGTAGATTTTAGTGCAAGCTTTCATTTAAGTGGAAATGTGCTTTATTTAGACATAATTTAGAACCGTGATTAGACATGATTTAGACCCGTGATTAGACATGATTTAGACCTGTGGTTTAGACTTACTCCACATTTCTTGTTTTAGTTAGCTAAAGCAAGAATAGTCGGAAAGCTACCGCATTGCAACTTCAGTATAGTACCAGGTATTTTTTTATTCTCATAAACGTTTCCCTACACTAGGTAGTAAGTATTCAATCCTAATTGTTGCGTTTAAAAACGTTTACCGTTAGGGAATCGAATACACGAACTGTCTCATACAGCCTATAGTGGAAGAGGGTTCGATTGCTGCATCTTTAGGAAAAAAAAAACCACTAAGCCACTGCGCCTTCATATTTTTAGTTATGAATCACAATTAGGTATACGATTTTGAAAATCCTAAAGAATTCCTTCTATCCAAAAACAAACAGATTGGGTACCCAGTACCCACTTTTATAACTAATAACTCACCCACATTTTTCTTCAAACACACATCAAAAGACTACCTCGCACGTTCGAACTACCCACAAAAACGGCTAAAAAGCCCCCTAATCAAATTCCCTACCCCCCTATAGCCCTATTACCCTACTCCGGTCAACTAACACCGTGCCTTTGAACGGACAAAAAGACACAAGTCTTCGTTAGCATAACAACTAAAAGGGCACGACGCCATATTGTCGTTCTTCGGGAACATTTTTTTTTAAATTCGATATTCTTAACAGTTCGTAATGTCAGTTGTGTTTCCAAAGAGGTTTGAATTTCCTTTCGCGAATATATTTTTATTTCATTTGAATGTTTCTGTAGTTTGTGTTACATTTTTTAGGACAGATTTATTTAGTTACATAATTTATAGTACAGTGGTAAAGTTTATAAAAAGTTTACCAATATTATCTCCGACGGGCATGGACGTTAGCTGTTTTTACTCTTAGATACTCATTACGTACCTACTTCGATAGTTGTTATGAGTAATCAAATGCCCGAAAGTCTGACCACTAGTATTACCAAGGGGTATTGTGATACCCAGTAACTGGGCTGTCGAGGTTAGATAGGCAGTCGCTTCATGTAAAATACTGGTATTCAGCTGCATCCGCTTAGACTGGAAGCCCACCCTCACATAACTGGGAAGTCTAGGCAGATAATGATATCTACGGCTGCAATGCTTTCAAGAAACAAAACTTTCTTGTATTATGACGTATCTACCATTTATTTAAAGGAAATCATTCTGTTACTACTAAAAACCTACGAGATTTAAACCCGTAATTGGCCAGAGTGGGCTATCCGCTTTACCACAGAGCCATAATGTAAGCCGTCAAAGAACGATCGCTAAGAAAGAATAATCACTGACCTAAAAAAAGTTACTTAATTTTAAAAAAATCCTAATTACTCAAATTGAGATTATTATTACTGTAATGACATTATTGAAGTATGTTAAAGTCGCTTTTTCCTTTAACTGTAAATATTCGTCATCTACATATACTTGTATGGATACTCTGTCATAAATCAAAAACTAATTTGAAACGGACAGTTGAATGGTAAAAAAACACTAGCGAGATAAAAATCAATCAATCAGTGGAATAGTTAAATATCTATTGAGTATATTTCCTTAAAACTACGCGGCCATAAATTAACGGTTAATTTTTTTTCGGACTGGAATGCCCAAAGACCTTAGTTTGAAAGGTCAGTTATGATGGGGATAATATTCAAGAAACAGTCGCCCACCACCAAAGATTTTTTTAAGAGCATCTCATAAAAAAATAAAATATCAATAACCACTTCAGACAGTAATGCAAGTATTGAACAAAAAAGACAAATGTCAAGCAGTGGTGACCCAGTGGTAACGGCCCCGGCTTACGAGTATAGTATTTGGAGACCATTTTCTGTTTTGTTAAGTACCTGGTACTTGTTGACAGGCCTACACTGTCCTCCCATACCTGTTAACCTCTCGTAAGAGAGTTTTATAATCTACTAGCTTCCGCCCGCGTGGTATGTCGATAAAAAGTAGCCTATTTCCTTTCTCAGACTCTAGACTATATGTGTACCAAATTTAATTTAAATCGGTTCAGTAGTTTTGGCGTGAAAGCGCGACAGACAGACGGACAGACAGAGTTACGTTCGCATTTATAATATTAGTAAGGATGAAAGCCATTCATTTTTGAAAGAATAACCGTAGACTCTAGCTTCTGAAGATTGCCCATTTAGGTTTATGCGAAATAAAATATTTTGATTTTGATATGTTTATAGGTTGTGCGTTCGAACCCAGGTAGGCGCTTTACATTGTGTAAATCATTTCATCACAACTGCTCTCAAAACGGTTAAGGAAAACATTGTGAGGAAACAAAAATTTTGTAACACATCATGTAACATGTACCAACCCGCACTGGGCCCGCGTGGCGAATTACGGCCCACTCCCTCTCACAGAGAGGAGGCCTGTGTCCCAGCAGTGGGAAACATTATAGGCTGATTATGCTTAACAACTAAGAACTAAGTTCTAACAAAACTCTTCTAACTTAAATCAACATTGTTTCTCACCCGTATTCCACCTATGTCACCTCTATTATATCTATAACACTTCTAAATGGACCTCGCACTTCGAATACACGATACCTGCTTATCGATGCAAACGATTTAACTCGATTCTCGAACTAAGGGGTGTCTCAGTCGAAACACGTTTGCAACTAGTTACAAAACTAAGTTGCGATACCTCGGATAGTTACGAGGATAGATATCTCTTTTTAAGGTGTTAAATATTGATAATGCACTTTCTATCTCTACGTATCTATCTAAACATCGTTTAAATTAAAGTTGCTCTTTGTGTGACCGTTTATATCAGACTAGCTTCCGTCCTTGGCTTCGCCCGCGTGGTATGTCGATAAAAAGTAGCCTATGTCCTTTCTCAAGCTCTAGACTATCTGTGTACCAAATTTCATTTAAATCGGTTCAGTAGTTTTGGCGTGAAAGCGCGACAGACAGACAGACAGAGTTACTGTCGCATTTATAATATTAGTAAGGATTAGCTGGTTTATTAATAAATAAAAAGTTGTTTAAAAATAAGTAATGATTAGCGACTGTTCAACCATACATTTTTGACATTTGAACGTCACTTAACTTTAAGCAACGTTTATGAATTAACCCCTAGATCTTCAAAAAACTACACAATTTTTGATGCGTTTTTTCATTGTTGTAATCAAAGGTTGAAGTGTTATTTACCCGTCTTAGGTTTCGTTTCCATGTTTTTTTTCTTTTCAACGCGAAAACGGACAATAACCTTCCTGAAAAAGATTTCAGTATTTTCATGAGGAGTTTTGTATATTACAATAAGGTGATGCAATAATAATTTCAGTAGGTACAGGAAGTGGTTGTCTATGGTTAAGTTGCACTGTCTTTCGTACTAGTAATCACTGGACATAGGCTCGTGCAAACTGGCGCGATATCGCGGGCGCGACAGGCAGTGCAACTCTTGTCGCGCTTGTTTGTGGGAGCCTTTATATAAGTACCTAGTACTCCTTGACAACTATATTAAAGTAAGTTTATGACGGTACCTACTTCTACTTACAGTTTCAATAATTCAAGGTTTTGAAGTGGGAAGTTCATCAACATTTTTGAAATACCTACTTATAGATTTATCCTATGAAAAATTGTCAGATCCCAAAAATAATTTTTGATTTAGATACATAATTTATTGGCAAGTTTTGGGAAATACCTTTTTTATGTAAAAAAAATAAGCAACGAACTGGCTGGCTATACATAATTTTTTATATTCAAGATAGATACTGATTGCATTGAATTTCGAAATACAGAACGCTTGATATTTTTAGTCTGTTGTTGTAGGTTTTACATGGTTTGTAACTTATCCGCAAATGCAGCTATGTTTTCGCTTTTATCTTTGCAGTCGAGAATAACATTGGTCAAGCTGCCAGGTTTTTAAAATGAAAACAAACTTTCCAGTGTTGTAACGTATTATAGATACCTAGGATCATTTAGTTATTAATCTTTGCATCATAAAGATTATAGAGAAGCGAAATGTCACGTTTACAATACAAGTTGTCTTTTGAATCATCATTTCAGCCGAAACTCGTCCACTGCTGGACATAGGCCTCCCCACTTCAACCGGTTCTGTGCTTCCCGCATTCAGAAGATTCATGCGGCCTTCACGAGGTCATCATTCCATCTCGTGGGAGGCCTTTCCAACGCTACGTGTTTCTTTCGGATACGCTGTCCTATTCGAAAAGACATGTCTTCCTTATCATGCAAGCACTTGCAGGCTCAAAAGCTCACGTTTGCAATATCCGGACGCGAATCAAATATCTGTAGGGCATACAAATATTAGTTCCGTGCGAAAGTCGAATCTCTTACACGGGGGATTATCACTTAGCTATGCCTCAAGATGATTTATGTATCGATATTTATAACAAATATCAATGTGGATTTCAATAAATGGAAAAAAAATCGATATATCGGTGAAATTTTCTATTTTTTTAATAATAAAAATTAGAAATATATGTGTAAGGTTCAATTGTATTTGTTTTTTATTCATATAGGAACTTAAAGGCTCTTACATACTGGCGCGACGCGAATTTTAACAAAACAATTTCTGAGAAAACTTCATGGCGAACAATGCGGCGGCGTCTCGTCGCGCGACTTGTCGCGCCGGTATGAAGAGCCTGTACCAACCTAGGAAAAAATTAGTCTACTTTTTACGGCTCTGAATTCCAGCGGTTTTAGTCAGTGGCGACAACGGTATTGCTATTGGAAATATATCGTATTTGATACATTTTCCATACTTAATATTTTGTATCGATACATCGATATAACGGAATAATAAATATCGCTTAAAAATATCGATATATCGGTACATCGATATTTTTCTGCAAGCCTACCTCACTTCAATCCTAAAGCCCATAGAGTCTAATGAATTTCTAGCTGTGAGTATTTGTAATACCTATCTACAAGGTAGGTAACTATTCTTACGAACCGTATGCCATGTGCAACGTGCATACTTCAGTAGCCAGCGTTTCAATAAACCTTTGGCGTTTACATTTGAAATGGAAATGCTTCGCGATTAAGCGACGTGCGTTTAAAAATAAGATGTCGTCGGAGTCTTTATAATTTATGAAGCTGTAGCTTTGCTTCAGACATTCGTTTGAGACTTGGAATATAATGTAGGTAACGATATTCATTTTAAATTTAAAAAGAATGGGTGTGTCGCGGACACGGCTGTGTGTTTTACGTCAATACCTATTACTCCATTTGAAATAAGATTAGAAATTTAAAGAAACCTTTTTACAGTCCGTTCAACTGATTTCGACTTCTATACCGTAGGCATAAGGATGGCATTACAAGCAAAAAAAATTACATAATACCAACTGTCTATTAGTGGAACATGTACTCGTAGATGTCACATGTCTTCGAACTTTTCGTTCTTTGACATGCTAGTTTTCTTACGATGACGATGCATCCCTTTAGCGTTTTAAGTATAATAATAAGCTCTTAATTCTGAAATGCATTGTGGTATTTTCAATAGTAGATAGTTTATAGAAAGTATCTCTCTTCAGTATGCCTCTTGGCAAATGCCTCCTCTAACAACTTCCACTCTTTCCTATCTCGCGATTCTTCTCCAATTTGGACCCGCAGTAAGCTTCAATTCGTCTTCCTATCTTTTGTATTGTGTTCCCCTCTTCCTTTTGCCACCTCTGGGGTACCACTCTGTCACAACTTTACTCCACTTGTCTTGAGTTGCTCTTAACAAGTCTCTCTCTTGTTGGTCAAGTCACTTTTTTGTTGGTGTACTTTTAATTCATTGTATTTTTCTCTTTTTCCTCAGCGGTAATGGTTACCATGTGGCGGTAGTATGCGTGGTGCTGGCGTGCGCGGGCGCGGCGCTGTGTGCGCCCGCGCAGCTCTGCGCCGGCGCCGCCGACGACGACCCCAGGGCCGCGCGCTTCTGTCAGGCGCTCAACACCTTCCTCGAACTGTACGCTGAAGCCGCTGGGGAACAGGTGCCCGAGTATCAAGGTAAGCGGTGTTTTTAGATGTTGAATCGGTCTGGTAGGCAGATGTAGCGACGACGATGTTTAGATCTGGTGGCAGCTGGACGAGAGAGCAGAGTCAAAGTCAAAGTCAAATAATTTATTTCAAATAGGCTCTTATAAGGCTTTTTTGAACGTCAAAAAAAAACAAAGAAATAGAACTGATTCTATTTGCCCCTTTCAAAAGGTAGTTTTCGTATGGAGAAGAATGGGCAAGAAACTCCACCGTTACTCTTTTATAGCGATAGACGCTCTAATGGTTATTTCTGAAATTGTCCCTAATATATGTTTTTCGAAGTGTCAGATGACCTACCCGTAATTATTATGTGACTGACTATGACAAATGTATTTTTTTTGTCAGTCACTAGCCCAGACCACAGTCTACCTGCCATCAGAATTGATAGTCTTTGCATTACAAACGTCGTCACCTAGGAAAAATATTAGACTCATAATATAAGTATGCATGTTATTTCACCGGTGACCATACCATTGAAAACGAAGATAAAGATAAAAGATAATTTATTGGTCAAACATACGGTTACATAAACTGACTAATCAGACATGCAAGGTATCAAATTCATAGATGTGTGTGCGTCCATGTTTTGCCAATAACGGCGTACAAATTTTGTAGGTACGAAGAAACGAAATATTTATAAAAAAAAATCTTACTTACATGTTTCTCTTCCCCCAGCCCTGGTCCGCGACTACCCACAACTGCTGGACACCGGCATGAAGAGGCAAGACGTAGTACACTCGTTCTTGCGCTTCGGTCGCCGGCGCTGACGCGTCGCGCTCCCGCAGCGGCCACGCCGCGTCCACGCCCAACCACCGCAACCCACACGCAGCGACCAGGCTTAGATTGTTTGTTAATATAACATACATTTAGTTCTTTACGTTATTTCGTCCAAAATATTTAAAAGTTCCTTTATAATGTAAGCCCGTATCGAAATGCTAGGTATCCGAACTGCGAAATTTAAAAAAAAATAACTCATTCAACGTCGAGATGTCAACAACAGCGGACGTCTAAACCTCTCTCTCCAAATTTAATAGACTAGAATTAGAACTTATTATAATGAAATGTACTTATTGCTAAAAGTATTAATAGTATTTAAGATGTAATTAAACGATCTTGTTGTCAACATTTTTGTGGCATTTCATTTGATAAGTGTAAGAATATTTAAATAATTATTATGATGTTTTAAATAAATAAAGTACGTATTTATGACAAGCTTTTTGATATTTTTCTCAAATTCCTTTATCCCAAAACCGCTACACTGCAATTATTAGATACATACATAAACTCACGCCTTCTTCCCACGGGGGTAGGCAGAAACTACAGAACACCACCTTCACGATCCTTACATACCTACTATTTTGGCTTCGTATGTTATAATCATTAATATATTAAAACAACAGTATAATTTTCTATGTACAAAACTACCGACAGATATACAGATAGACCTGTCTACACAGGCAAAATCAATCAATCTGCCTAGCCTTTTCCCAACTATGTTGAGGTCGGCTTCCAGTCTAATCGGATGCAACTGAATACTAGTATTTTACATGGAGCGACTGCCATCTGACCTCCACAAAACAATAACTGGGAAATACGATACCCCTTGGTAAGACCAGTTGTCAGACTTTCGGGACGTGTCTACACAGGCAATTATCACAAACATCACCGTAAATTGCATTTTGCTCATTAAACTCACATACACTGTAACTAATGTGAATACTTTCACACAGTTAAAACTTGTTCCCAATTATTGGACGTATAAAATAAAGTTCAAATTACTTCAGAAACTGTCAAATCATAAATTTTATGAGCCCTTCATTGATTCGGACAAAACTTTACACAAGTGAAACTGGTACTTAACATTTTATATTAATCTATTGCATATGAGGGGTGGGGTACTGCGCAGCGAGTAGCTAACTTCCGAGCCGCCATTAAGTTTGAATCGAACTGTACTTACCTCCTTGAAGTTTAGGTAAATATAGAGTACATTTTATTCTGATCTCTGCTGATTAACAATTAAAATGGCAGCTTCTGTTTATTAAATTGTGTTTTTATAATAATCATAACTTTAGCTAAACCTATACTCCATTTGCAATAAGATTAGAAATTTAAACAAACCTTTTTACAGTCCGTTCAACCGATTTTGATGTCTATACCGTAGACATAAGGATGGCATTAAAAGCAAAAAACGTGAAACAATACCAACTGTTTACTGCAGCTGCCATTTGTCATGCCACCAACGCAATAGAAGTCAAGATCGGTTGAACGGACTGTAAAAAAGGCTTATTTAAACGTCTAATCTTATTTCAAATGGGGTATAGTTTTTAAAAAGGTAGTCAGGAAGGCAGCTAGTGTATGGAAACAGAAATAAAATACAGTAAGTAAAGATTTTTCATATATTTCGCCCTACAACACACATTGTAAACATACATAGACAAAATACATAAAAAGACATCCGAATAACGGCTAGATACTGTATGTTACATAATGACTTAGTTAGGTACGTAAAATATGAATATTGTGAAAATAGTTTTTAGTACTCGTAGAACGAAAGTCATTGCTTTTTCATGTTTTTTTTTAAATATTGAACGGCTGTTTCATGTAAATTATCATTAAATTGATGAGGAAGAAAAATTTCTACTTATAAGATATATTTTAAAGTAAATCTTAATAACTTTAGGCCGTTTAGGAAACCAATAATAACTGTTTAATATTATTGTAGCTAATTTACCCAAGTTTTAAGAGACCCAGTTGACCAAAGACAAAAATTAATGCTCCATTACGTAATGGATCGTTAACGCTAAAGATTTCATTAATTTCATCAATACACCATTAAAATCGAGGTGCTGTTGCTTTCTGCAACAAGTTAATGGAAGATTAGTATTTAATGACAGCTTTAAAAGTTAAAGTTCGTTTTTGCAACCGTCTGTAATTTAAAAGGTTCCACAAGTACTTTCTACACACATGATTATATATATATACGAGAGCATACGACATAAATAGGAAAATTCAATAAAATCGAGTCGAAATATGAGCGGAGAAAAAATTGTATCGTTGACAAAATACACCTTTCTATTTTAATATTTATATTATTACTGGCAGCACTAGTAACATTGATACAAAATGTTGCCAGTCCAAATACGAAAAAGTTGGATGTGGGAAGATTTTTCTTAACATTTTCATAGCTACGCAAATAATTGGTAGTATCAGTAAAAAGCGACGCCATTTTTCTTATGGTCCTAGAAAAATGCTGGAAGAATTGGCTTATTTTGTCACCAATACCTGTGAGATTAAAATGACAAGAAAGTTTCACGTAGCACCATACATTTCCACTAACAGTCGAGTGATAATTACAAGCTTTAATTTTACAATAAATCTACATTAAAAAAAACTTATGACATTTAAATACCGCTTCACTTTTATCTTTTAAAGGTACCTGCCCATTGCGGTATGAGACATACTTTTTCAATACTGTTCAAATGTTGTTTTAATACCGAGTTTCTTAAATACTGTATTTAAAAGAAATATAGTGTTATCTATCACTGACTGGAAAACTACACAGATTTGAGTGGACTTGACTCAAATCTGTGTAGTTATTTCCTGAAATACCATTTCAGACACTAATCTATGGTCCTCACATGATCTGACCAAGATTATTAGACGCTGACCCCAGAAGCCCAATTCTAGTACTTAAAAAACGTTCACATTCAAGTCGCAATGATTGTATTTTTGACAGATTGCGCATGAGATGCGAATGCGAACATTCTCAAAAAGAAAATTGGGGCAATTCCCTTTCTGATTTGTTTCGCCATTTCTTTTTAAGAGTATTAAGGAAATATCGACTCCACCAAGGTTATTTTTAGGGTTCCGTACCCAAAGGGTAAAACAGAATCCTATTACTAAGACTCCGCTGTCCGTCCGTCCGTCCGTCTCTCTGTCTGTTCGTCTGTCACCAGACTGTATCTCATGAATCATGATAGTTAGACAGTTGAAATTTTCACAGATGATGTATTTCTGTTGTCGCTATAACAACAAATACTAAATAACAGAATAAAATAAATATTTAAGGGGCTCCCATACAACAAACGTGATTTTTTTGCCGTTTTTATAGATAATGGTACGGAATCCTTCGTGCGCGAGTCCGACTCGCACTTGGCCGGTTAAATGAAACGTGTAAAAGTGATTCAGATAGCCTATTTACAGAATAAATAATTTAATTTCATCAGTTATTTGAAGTTTTTATGACACTATTTCTTGAGGAGGCAGATTCAATGAATGTCTTGACTTGTGTTTAAATGTTGATGGATGGAGAGAAGAGGACGACCAACTAACAGATTTTTTATATTTGGAAGAGTGGCTTCCCCCTTTTTTTTTTCCTCTGACTTTAGGAACTTAATGTTTATTTTTGATTTAAATTCTATTATATTTATCTCTCAAGTACATTGCGAACTATAGTTTTGCATAATTTAGAAGCACTTTTTCAATTTTGTAAATGTGAGTACCATGGGGCCGTTTCATATGGTATCATGTTGTATGTTGACTTGAAAGAGCCTGGCAGATGAGAGTATGTCATACTCACTTAAATGTCTCGCTGATGGTGGCGCGTATGTTGGATCATTCGGTTCCCTACAAAATGGTTGAGCTGGATGGTGCTGATCAACGTGTCATGTTCGTGGACGGGCGCCGTCAGTTGAGACTGGTCATCTCTTATTTGCCAGGGCTTATTTTTAATCTTATATTTTGAATTATTTTTCGTTTGACATTGTTCTCACATATAGAAGCACCAAGAATACTGTACCTAGGATTTTGTAATATCTATATACATTTTTAAAAGAGTTTCCTTGGAGTTTCTTGCCCGTTCTTCTCCATAGAGATCTACGAATTTGAATGGGCAACTAGCTTCAACTTTTTGACTAACTGACCGACTCTTTGACAATTCAAAAGTGCCTGTAAATGGTGTAATTGAAATAAATGCTTTGAGTTTGAGATGGATGGATTGTGTGAGGGATGACATGAAAGAAAAAGGAGTGACGTCTAGCGTGGAGGGGAGAATGGAAGAAAAAACTTGTTGCGCCGACCCCAAGTAACATAAATAAGCTGTCGAGAGACTCAATGATTTAATTGATTTACTAACTAAAAACTGTATGTACTTGAGCCACAGTGACCCCGATATACAAAAAAAAGTTTTTAGAGTACTTGTCAATTAGGTAACTATTTTTCTAAAAATATTCCTCGGCACTAAAGGTGACCCCCCCCCAAAATCTTGTGCTGCGACCGCGCCGGTGTGACCAGTGGTGGCCCAGTGGTAACTACCCCGACTTAGGAATTGGAGGTCGTAAATCGAAGTCGAATCCAGACAGGCGCTTTATTTTGTGTTTACTTCACCACCACAGTCACTGCTCTCAAAACGGTGAAGATAAGCATCGTGACACGTAGAACCCATGTGACATCTACCAACCCGCACTGGGCCCGCCTGGTGGATTGCGGCCCACTCCCTCTCACAGAGAGGAGGCCTGTATCCGAGCTGTGGGGACATTATAGGCTAATTATGAAGAACTATTGTTTGTGTGTTATAAAATCTGTAAAATACCTAATATTTCAGGCAAATAAATGAATCTATCTCTAATCTATCTATCATGATGAAGTAAAATGGGACAAGGGCAGAGAGATGATTGTTAATAGTAATACCGGGGCGAGCAGATACCTTGAAGGAACAGTCCAAGCAGTATTTTACTAAAAGAGAGTTCATTTGTGGCAAGTTTTTGGTAAAGAAATAATTATCAATTTATTGACTTTTAATATTATAATTACGAAGTGTCTATGGCAAGATATATGGATGGTTAATACAATTGTATAGTACGTTTTTATGAGGCTTTTATATAAGATTATTCCAATTATGTCAATATATAAGGTGTATCTATTGATACACGAAATCTCTTAAGGGGTCATTGTACTCATCATTATGAACAACTTTCACTATTGGATCAAACCTGAAATTGACTCAGTTTTGACGACCTATACGAACATAAATGTAGGGAACAACTTATTGTTTTTTCGCGAATTCAGATTTGGTACCAGTTTTTTTTTTTTATAATGGCGAATATAATTGCCTCTGACATTACGTGTTTGAAAAGATACACCTTGTATAAATATTTTTTTTTTTTGCCCCACGCGTGCTACATTAGAATAGGAATTTAGTAAATATATAAAAATTAAGGAAAACTTCAAATATAAACGTAGTTAAAAACATTTCACTTAAGTCTCATTTGAATATAAACCTTTCGACTAAAAAGTAGGTGTCTTACAAATGTATACAATTAATACAATATTTAAAAATAATTTTGTACGATATACATAAAGGAATTAGATTTTTACATTTCCATCCACAATTTATTAATTTAAAATTACTTACTATAATATTTTATTATTCTACCGATTAAGAATAAAAAAACGGATAATATCTTGCATGGTAAAGGTACACACGGCTACACATCAAGCGATACATTTCCAGTTTATGCTAACCTCGCCTTGTACGGAAATCCTTTACAATGCGAGATCAGCATAAACTGGAAATGTATAGCTTGATGTGTAGCCGTGTGTACATTACTTATAATATTTTTGTGACATAAATTGTCTTCGAGACTTCAAAGATAGAACAGTACAAGTATCTTTTGGCGCATGACAAAAATCGAGACTAACGCCGCCATCTGGTTTTGTCAATACGATTTCGATTTCTGTGAAAATTTCACAAATGTTTACGCCCCTTGTCTATGTCATTCAGGCGCCAAAAGATCCTTATAGAACTCTAGTACTTGTCTGACATTTCAACATGCGCAACAAAAATGTAGGACGCTATAGTGCGTTTCATCAAATAATTCCTATGTCGTAATGTTGGCTTCTGTGTTGTAGGACCAATAGGAATACGCTACGCCACCAGGCGTTACCTAACAGGTCCGCTTTTTAAATTTAATAGTGGACCCAACATTACTGCAAAGGAACTATTTGATTAAAAGCACTCTAGGACGCTAAAAAGTACGTAGCTGCCAAAATAAACTTATAGCTGTCAAACTGACAGTTATAGCGGCACACGATTTAACGGTTTTATTTTAAATAAAATATGTCAATCAAGTATCATTTCGAGTTGTCAATTTATCCCCGCCGTACGTGATATTCATTCAATAGTAATATTGAGAAGTTTGTTAGACAGTCTGACTTAATACTAACATTTAGGTAGTACAATCGGCAGACTTCATTTAATATCCAATGTACAGTGGCAGAAAGAATAGGTTCAGCACTTTTCAAATACATTCCACATGTCACCTTTTCGAATGGTCATTTGCATTTATAATGTTAGCACTACGTACACACGGCTACACATCAAGCTATACATTTCCAGTTTATGCTGAGCTCGCATTGTATAGCATTTCCGTACAATGCCAGGTCAGCTTATACTGGAAATGTATAGCTTGATGCGTAGCCGAGTGTACAAGATCGAAAGATTGTCTGTGCTTAACGATTTCATTCTTTGACTGTCCATAGCTTACAAATAAGCTTTAATTTTTAGATTAGTTTCACCAAAAAAACTTATAAACAAAATCACATTCTTGGAACACAAATAAGGTATAAATTCGCAAAATAACTACCTAGGTTATAGTTCTACTAATACAAAGATATAGAATAATAGTGTCCTAAACGTTTTTGTCATAGATATGTCATGTTTGGTTGAATAATATTCAGTATGTTATGTGAACTATGTCGCCACCTACCGACAGAAGACATTGACCCTGGAAGAAGAAATGTTAATTTCAATAATCATCAGTTGCTAGGGAAGAATTAAAATGTCTGGAGGTGTCGTGGGACACCGGATTGGAATGAAGTTCCTTTCAATGTATACAGTAGGTAACTAACAATGGGCTTGCCCGTTAACCCGCAATAATATAGAGTCAACAAAAGCCAAAAAAAAAATTAACCCAAAATAATAAAAAATATATAAGTAGTGAATTTCTCAAAAATATTAAATTATTACGTAAAAGAAACACTCTGTACACGCACACTTGTATTTCGACGTGGAAAGACAAGTGTGCGTGTACAGTGTTTCTTTTCCATATCAATTTAATATTTTTTGTGAATATTTCACAATAAAAAAAAAAAAAAAAAATATGGTAATATTTTTTGGCATGTATTATAGACGCTATACTATTGCAGGTCAACGGGAACTTCCTTCGTTAGATAACATACCGTATTATGTATTAATACAGAGTCATTCATTATACGTTTTTAGAAGCTAAAACCTTATACTAGATGGCTCTGTATAAAAAAAAACAAAAACGTTCACACTTGGAGACTTTGAAACTGACTTATTCTAGCATAACGCTTTTTTGTTACGTGACGGTTTCTACCAGCACAGAGTCTACCAGTCAACTCCTACCATAAGCCGTGTTAAATAACTTCGTTCCAAAAATATTATTAGGGTTTGAATAGCAGCTTCTTTGGTGCTGGAAACACGGTAAGTAATCAAATGTTTATGCTCAACATTTTGGCAAGAAATTAGTTATTGAATTCTTTCAAAACTATCGTTACGGAGACGCTATTTGCGTCTCCGCATTGATAGTTTTAAAAGTTTCATATCCTAGCGTTGAAAGTGCAACTAAATTCTAATTAAAAGCATCGGAAAGAAAACGATCATAGACGATTTTTTCTATTCGCTATAATTATATCGTCTGTGAGTTTGTTATCATTTTTATAATTATTACATAATTATACGAATATCGTTAACTGTAATGAAGGTAAACATACCTGATTCTTGTGCGCGTTATCTTGCAGCATGAGCTGTGTGATGTAGAAGGAAGTGAGCGCGTTCCCGCCCAGAGCAGCCGTGTATGCACGCACTATGGCCATCACCTGGTGACAATGACATTAGGTTAAGGGTGGGTTCCACTGAATCGACCAATCACAATGGTTGAAATCCTCATCGCGTCTCTCGTCTCGTCTGTGATTGGACGATTCCGCTCAGCTCCGCTTCAGTGGAAACGCAACCTTATGAAGATCAAACACGCAACTAGCCTTGGAATTATCAGCCAGAGACGTATCTACAGGTCTTTTTTTAATCGTTCGCGAACGTTCACAGACATGCTTGTTATCGGTATCGCAACACGATAAAACCAAGGAGAGTATGGTTACCAATTCCAAAAGGTATTTTCATAGTTCGTTCGATAGTGTTGCCGGAACGCGATGCAGCATTGATGAAGTCGTAAATCTCGAATCGCCGAAGGTAAAAGTATCGTGTCTGTAATGGCCCTTTAGGTATCATTTCGCAGTCGACCGCGACACTACTGTTTGCTATGTATTCCTATGAAACCGACGTGTCGATAGCTACGGAAGGTCAACCTGCCTAGCCTTTTCCCAACTATGTTGGGGTCGGCTTCCAGTCTAACCGGATGCAGCTGAATACCAGTATTTTACATAGAGCAACTGCCTAGCTAACCTCCACAACCCAGTAACTGGGTAATACGATACCCCTTGATAAGATTGGTTGTCAGACTTTCGGGTTTCTGACGACCCGTAACGGCTGTTAAAGATCCACGAATGACAGCCGGGACCAACGACTTATCGTGCTTTCCGAGGCACGGAGGAGTCTCGGTATACATAAAGATGGTCACCCATCCACCGACCAACCCCGGCAAGCGTAGCTTAACCTGATGGATCGAGTCGGTACGGCTGTTATTACTTAGCCACGAGCTCCTCTTAGCTGTCGATTGCTACGGAAGGTGTTTCATAGAAACCAGTAGTGTAGCGGCGACACGTCACCTGCTGCGTCCGCCAGCGGTCGGCTACGGAATGGTACCTTTAGTGATACCGTTGTGGAGACGTAGTGGTTATAATGGCAGAAGATGACGTGCGGAATAAACAATATTTCTTTCGTTCTGTTCTCCCAGCTCTCTGACTGCAGTAGTCTCTCGAATGGACAGTAGTAGCAACGGACACAGGTGACGCGCCACTCAACCGCCCCTAATGTGGCTTAGTGTTGTTAGATACTGTTGTTGCCTATGATATCATAGTAAAAAAGGTAGGTAGGTTACCTAGGTAGCATTAGATTTTCAAAAACAGTACATTGTCACACTATATTAGATGGCACGTGGAAGTAGGACGGCATGTCGTAATTATCGGGAGCGAAAAAGAGACAAGACATGTAATTTCGCTAACTAGCCAAGTTTTGATGTGTCTTGCGGTGCGCGTACGCAACCTATTTTTTTTTTAATATATAATAATAATAATAAAGCTTTTTATTTCATAAAAACAGTGCTTAGATTACATTACAGTTAAGTGCTATGATAAAGCAAGAGTACACAAAAGTTTTATCATCCGGAGCCGAATTAGGAGGAACCTGTATTTTGGCTAACAGCGCCAATCCCCTCGAGTTACATAAGATTAGAGTTCCTAAACGCTAGCATTTTATTTATTTATTAAAACTTTATGCACAAGTAAAAAAACTACTGTAGAAAGGCGGACTTAATGCCTGAGGCATTTTTACCAGTCAACCTTAGGGTGATGCATAGACAGACACGGCAGGTGCAACAAAAGATAATGCATATAACTTGAAAAATAATTAATACTAATTAATACATACATAGATACATACATATAAACAAAATAAACTTAGTCAGGAGAAATAACGACAGGTAGAGGAGAAATAACGACAGGTAGAGGAGAAAACGAATCCAGCAAATTAACGCTGGGATGATTCTGCCAACTTCTTACGAATGCATTTTACAAAACAAAATAATAAAAATAGTCTAAGGTTGTATTAATGGTCTGGTTTTTATGTGTAGAATAGCTATAATAGATAGATAGATGATTACGTCGAATGATCATTTTATGGTATACATAATAAAGAGTATTATATTATATTCTACGTCACTCACCTCGCAAGTGAACGTGTGCAGGAAGCCGCTAAGTCCTCCCAGCTCTCTGACAGCAGTAGTCTCTCTAACGAACAAGAGTCGCAGCGCACACAGACGACGCGACACTCGCCCGCCACTTATGTGGCTTAGAGTTGTTAGTGATACTGTTGTTGGGACCTGTGGAAATTATAGTGTTTAGGAAGTGCCTACAAAAAGGTAAACATGGTCCTCAAACAGGCGGGTGTTTAGGATTATGAGGAACAGGGTGCAAAGTTCACTCATCCACCATAGAATAGGGAGGATCCTCCGACCAGACGGTTGTTGTGTCTGGCGGGCAACTGCACAACGATTGGTGTCGGGTTCTTGTATATACGTCCATTGCACGGTAAACTTTAATTGCGCGATGCAGGATTTATGTGACGTCAGGATTTTTTGTGTGACGTTAGATGCGTAGTTCGCATGTGGCGGTGTTCGATGTAGATACCGCTACAGGTGTGTTTGAGTAAATGTAGTCGGGGAAATGTATTATTGTTCAACAGATTAGAACACTTTGAAAATTACTGTGATGTTCTTAATTGATAAATGATGACAGTTTATATTTCTATAAGGAATGTCTCAAACTCAAAGCATTTATTTCAATAAAACCATTACAGGCACTTTTGAATTGTCAAGGAGTCGTTCAGTCAGAAATATGAAGCTATTTGCCCAATCCTAAGCGATACCTATGGAGAAGAATGGGTAAAAAACTCCACGGACACTCTTTAAAAAGTCTTTATCAAATATCCTTTTACAATTTAAAGGCTTTGAAACGAAACGGCGATTCGTATCTATACATCTATACAGGGTTACTGGTAACTCGACGTATTCCTTGCAGGACGTCATAGTAGGGTTAAAATGCAACAAATTAAGTCACCAAATGTTCTACCGAAATTCAGTAGTTTTTGGATTAGTTAAGAGTTTTAGTTTTTGAAGTAATAGCAAAAATTACAAAAAATTAAATGTTTTGTTAGTGATATTTGCCAAAGTTTTAGGCATTATTGAACTTTTAATTATTAACAAAGGTCTGTTAATAATTAAAACGTCAACGTCGCGTCAACTATGATAATAACTTAAATTTCAGTACAGTCGCGCCGTAAATCATTTTTAAATTGGTTTCAAATGATTTAATCTGGGATTTTTCATTAAAAAACTAAAACTCTTAACTAATTCAAAAACTACTGAATTTCGGTAGAACATTTGGTGGCTTAATTTGTTGCATTTTAACTCTACTATGACGTCCTGCAAGGAATACGTCGAGTTACCAGTAACCCTGTATATATTAAAAATTAAAGTCGCTTTTCGTGTTTGTCTGTATGTCTGAAAGCTAAACCCACCTGTCCATTAACGAAACTCTTTTCCTCCACAACCTCCGGTGGACTCTTCACCAGCTGCTCCTCATCTAACGTGAAGATATCGTCGTCAGCATCCCCGTTCCCGTGCGCCTGGCTGCACTGGCTGCTGCCCGCGCTGGTGTGGCTGCTGGACTGGCTGCTGTGCTGGCTGCTCGACTGATGACTGTTGTCGATGCCGTTCGCTTCGGGGGTGTTCGGGTCTTGGAGGGGGATGGCAGATCCCGAGACTATCAGTTGGATTTCGTCCTGTGAAGATTTGATGGTGTTCTTATTACAAAGTTTATGACGTAGTTCGGACTTTTGCCGACAATATTCATAGTGCTTAGCAGTTAACGTACGCCAATTAATGCACGTCACCTGAAAACGTTGGTCACTTTTGGACTTCGTTACATTAATCTAACAAGTTATGTAAACAGTATTCACGGGCGCTTTTTTAACGCGTCGTTTTTTCCTCGAAAACTCTCGAATACCTTGGACACGATACCCACGATGAAAAATATGAAAATTTTGGCAGCTGCTATTTGGCATTTTAATTTTGACCTATCAGCTTAGGCACCCTCAAAAACTATGAAAACGACACCCATGACGAAATATTTGAAAATTTTCGCAACCGCCAGCTTGGATTTTCAAGCCACGTTAAAGACCTTCGTTCCACAAAGGCATGAGAAACTTACTTCAGGCAGTTCCAGCTGAAACCGCGGCGCCACGAGCGCGCAGGGCTGCAGCCGCCGCAGCTTGTAGGCCACCCCGCCCAGCGCGCGCCGCACGTGCCGCTCCACGGCCGCGCTGCCCGCGCCGCCCGCGCCGCCCGCGCCGCCCGACAGCTGCAGGCGCCCGCGCCACACCTGGGGGGACAAAACACCAAGTGAATTATATCATCATCATCATTGGCAGCCTGGTCCCACCCACTGCTGAGCATAGACCTCCTCTCTTCTGTGCCGTGCTTCCCTTGTGTGAGTCTCATCCAGTGCCCCGTTTATTAAAAGTTACAAATCTACACGTTCACAAGTTACCTAGAATGTTAATTTTTCGTTAAATTCATAGCTCATCTCCATATTCATAATCAGCCTTAATGTTCCCACTGCTGGGACACGGGCATCAGGTCATAACTCTCTTTTGACCACATTTTAAAAAGAAAATCAAATTTAAAAATTGTTTGTGGTACCGAACACGACTCTTGTAAACTTGTAAGACGGAATAGAGAGCCCCCGTTGTAACTTACACTTAATTTTTTGATAAACAAAATCACGAATAAAAGTTTAAAAATATAATAAATACTTGTGAACGAAATAATGACACTTGGTAATTAATACAAGGCTTGTAAGTTTTGATAAACAGGGCACAGGTCTTCCCCGCGACCTTCCGTAGGACGTCCACCCACATGGCCATTGGTCTGCCAACGTTGCTTCTACCGTTTCTTGGCAACCATTCCATTAGGGCTCTGCTCCACCTGCCATCACCACATATAGCCAAGTGTCCTGCCCACTTCCATTTCAAAGCCTTATATAATTATGAATTACCCTTTGGAAAAAAAACGGGCGGTTTTGTTTTTTTTTAGATTTTGGTAATCATTAGTTGTAAAGAGGTTTTAATAGCCAAACTATGTTACTGGCACTTAATAAAGAGTCTGGGTATGAAAAAAAGTTAGTTCCAAATTTTTTTTGTTTAAAACAATAATAATCCCATTTTCAGTTTGTGACTTTTACTAACTTTTAGCGGGTTTGCAGTTAAAAGGTTATCCTGGCAACTAAAACTAACTTCCCATTATTTTTAGTATAATAATTTATGTTTGTCGCATAATCCACCCTTATTGTGACTTAAAACAGATAACTTTGTGTCGATTTTAATGGCAGAAAAAGCAATAAGACCTAGTAAAATTGTAGCGCTGCTGGAAGAGGGGTGTAGCCAAAAAACGATATTCTTATTGATAATAAGAAATTACTAGTCATTTATGCTAATGACATAGTAATAGTACATTGCGATACGAGTGTGCTCTATTGGATATTACAGTCGAGGCAGTATTATTAAGGCGATAAGGTAGCCGAGAGTGTAATAATCAATGCACACGCGTTTCATACGACGTTTTTCATCACACTTTTTATTTATTTTTTAGCGTGGGATATCATCCAATAACTTCTCCCGCTATGGGCGGAGCGGAAGGGCGTGTCAGACTTTTACTGACTAAAACCCACCCGTGTTCCTTCAGTTACCTGTTGCCAAGATATAAAAATATAATAATGTTAATAATACATAATACGCAAATGGGGTTAGGGTAGTAAACAATATAGATTGAAATAGCCACAGACGATATAAACCCTTATTTAATAGTACAGAATGACAGAGATTCATTCCGCGCGAACGCGGTGGCACACGGGCAGGCCAGCGCGGTTCGTCGGGGCGGGTCAAGTGGCCTGCGCGTGTGCCAACTGCTGTCTTACCGGAAAAAAGCGCATTTCTCTGCTCGGGTGTAAATAGAGAATGCTCATTTATTAGTAGGATAGTTCATACTAATTCAATGTATAGTATCCCACTAACGTTTAGTTATGGTAACAAAAAATCCCATGGGCATGCACGGGACTTTTTTTGCTTATGGTTCTTTACAAAAAAATAAAAACTTGCTTTTGAGCGCTTGTCTTTGGTAAAAAGCTTCACCAAAAACAATTTCTATTGGATACAAATTCCATGCTGCCATGATAGTACTTACTAATTCCATACTGCCATGTCATTACTCCGACTAGTAAATAGTAATCTGTGGTAGTAAAGTAAAAAGCACGCTTCCATAATACACTGCACTATGAAAATAAAAGCGGTTCAATAAGAGCCACTTTACGAGCAAGTGTGTTGAAAAAATATTAATATTATCCATAGAAAAGCCAATGACAGTTAAAGTGCCCCTTTTTTTGCAATGGGGTGTATATTCAGAGTCAAAATCCAAAGATTTATTTTACAATTTACAAGTACTTTTGAATTGTCAAAAAGATGTGGATGTGGTGAATGTAGAATGATGATGTCAAAAAGATGAACCTACAGACCATTCACTGTTACTTGTCCCTTGCCGTCATGTTGGCACCATTGGTTGTCAAGCTTAATTTCAATACTAATAAAGTTTAAAATGGCGACTGACAGACCAGTGCTACCAATCGCGTCACGGGACAAGTTATCGTAGATCCGCAATAGTTGCTCGTTCTCAAAGAGAATTAAACCACTTGAGAGCTGATAGACCGATTTCGTCTAGGCACACGACTCACTACTGCGGGCCGGGGGACGAAGAAATTACAGCGGTTGTGATTGGCCGATGCAACAATGTTAGGACGAAAGTTCCAAACATAGTCATGCACAAGTCAGTTTTGCAACAATAATATCGATATCGATAAAATCGACGTCTATAATCCTAATTGAACAATAAATTATTTAAATTTGAATTTCACTTAAGAGAATTTATTGTTCTATCCGACAGGGATAGCCATTGCTTTTACTTATTTTTAATCTGCTGTGAAATGCCTTAAGTTGGATGCGCCAAGGTAGCCCGCGAAATTCAAATTTTCGTACGTTTTTTGCAATTTGCAGGTCGGTGTCAGGTTGTATGTTGATCTAAATATGATTTGCGCCCGTAACAAATATCGATTTACAGAATTATGAACATTAGTATCAGCAATACAACTCTCTAAGTTCATGTAAGTGCATTGAATGACTATTTCATGAAATCATGACATGTGGCACTTTCATGAACTTAGAGAGTTGTATTGCTGATACTAATGTTCATAATTCTGTAAATCGATATTTGTTACGGGCGCAAATCATATTTAGATCAACATATAACCTGACACCGACCTGCAAATTGCAAAAAACGTACGAAAATTTGAATTTCGCGGGCTACCTTAGCGCATCCCCCTTAAACAAACAATGCTATATTTATTTGGAAACCAATTTTCCCTGTGAACTGCATTAATCTACTTTTCTTTCAGTTACGGAACATTTTGAAATCTAAAATGTAATCATTAAGTACTTAATGTTACTTTTTTACCATTAGGAAACATCGTAATTTTTATCGACTTAGATAGACTTTATTTTGAAGTTGTCACAACACTCTACAGTATAAGTGCCGATAGAAAGGGACAAACTTATTGCAATACCCTAGTGAGAGAAAGGGACTTTTCAAAAAGACATCAACGCGGTGTACATTTTTGTGACATTTTACGTAAACAACCAGTTTAGCTTGAGCCCTGCAATTATTCTTAATAAAAGATTTATTTTATTTACCGATGAAAAATAATGCAATCTTTTAAAGCTAGATGTTCTAGAGGATTTCCCACGCCATTTAATTGAACAGGAACTCATGATTGTTTTTATTTATGCAGAAATGTTTTAAAAGGTATCAAAATACCCGCATGTGCAGAGATCCAATAACTGGTCAAAACTAAAATGGTCACTCGTATTTCCATCTAGTATCAGTGCTATTCAACATATGTGTCGTGAGCCCGAGTCGCCCGCATGAGCAGTCAAGAGGCTATATAGTCATTGCTCGTTCTAAAATGTAGATCTCTATGGAGAAGAACAGGCAAGAAATTCCATTGATGGTCATTTTTAAACCATATTTTAAAGTCTGTTTTTTAATCTCGTAGACTAATTTGACAGGTGAAAATGTCAAACTCCATAATAAAAAACCGTTAACAATCACTTGAAATGTGAAATTAGTCTACGAGATTAAAAAACAGACTTTAGATGCTATTGTCGAGAGAGATGTGATTAACTGCTGATTATGGATTCATATCATCGTGTCTTTTTCCACCGTACAGCAAAAGCCCTACTCATAATGAAAAGTAAGCATTCAGTCAGTTTTCTCTCACGATATTTTGCTTCACTAACCAAAAACACATATGAAAATGGAAAATTACATATTTATTGTATGCCACTGGGTTTTAAAGCCCGAAAGAAGTGATTAATTTATTTTAAATGGCCAACCACAAAAACTTATCTGAAATCTTTTGTTACGTATGAAAAAATGATTTAATATAAAAGTTCCGAGGCCCCGCCCCTGCGACGTCCGCTACACGTTCGTAGAGTTCACATTTGCTCAGCAATGCAGCTCGCGGCCGCTCCGGCCGACCAGTTCGCTCTCCGCTCCGCCACCGTACGGTGCGCATGCTATTCGCGCGCCCCGCGATTCTCCCGCGACTTTGCGTATTGTCGCCGCCACGGGGTCTCAGACACGATAAACCAAGTCAACTGTTTAATTTTTTACCCACTAATCACGTACTGCGTGCTGTACGCAACATCTTTATTGATCTAAATTCAAAGTTGCAACAAACCTGCGCAAACGCCTGCGGCTGTGCTCCCATAACAGGCTTCAGTCCGTGCGTATACACCTGCATGTTCACGTGGCGCTTAGCGAGCGCACGAGCTGTTTCCACCTAAACATAATAAAAAAAAAAAAATAGTTAGTTGTTTTTTTTTATTAATTAATTTTATTATTTTTCCCATAGTAAAAGTTGTTTTTATTTGATGTGTAGAACACCTCCTTAAATTTTGGTAGAGTGTTTTCAAAGTCAGCTGTATAAATGTTGAATTCAAATTTGAAACCAAAAAAGATGTAAGTGCTATGGCTAAATTGAACAGGCTTATAAGTAAAACCGTTTATCAGTGTAACTTACATCTTCTGCCTCGTCCAGTTCGAGCACACACGCATCTTTATCAGCGCACAAGTCTAACGCGGGCGCTTCTTCACCGTCCACTTCAGGAAGGGCGCCGTTTGTAGCGTGTTCTATACCACCTGGTTACATAGTTATTATTACTAATATGATAAATGATAACCTGAGGAATGATGTGACAACGCAACGCGCGCGTGTGCAACGGTGTGGTTCAAAAGATTTACGGCCAATTTCTTCATCAAAACTAACAGCCAAAGTAACAGTCAACTGTTCTTTTGCACTGTTTTATATTCAATCCTCGGCGCTGAGGCGAGGGTTGTTAATCCAACAGCGCGGAAGAACAGTTGACTGTTACTTTTGATGAAGAAACTGGCCCATATTCATTAAAAAGAGTATGCTTAGAATTTAGATGGTTTGGTCATGTTGAGAGGATGAATGAAAAGCGACTAACAAAAGGCAGATGTGAGTGGAAACGCCCTAAGAGGACATATAGTGACCAAATTGGTGATGTTCTTCAGAAAGGTCAGGTGCGTACTCGCAACCGGCGTGCTTATTTGACCAGATGTATGAACGTAAACGAGGCAAAAGTAGTATGTCAGGATCGTAGCAGGTGGCGTTCTGTAGTTTGCGTATATAATACTAGCTTCCGCCCACGGCTTCGCCCGCATGGTATGTCGATAAAAAGTAGCCTATGTCCTTTCTCAAGCTCTAGACTATCTGTATACCAAATTTCATTTAAATCGGTTCAGTAGTTTTGTCGTGAAAGCGCGACAGACAGACAGACAAACAGACAGACAGAGAGTTACTTTCGCCTTTATAATATTAGTAAGGAAGTAAGGATAATAACTAAATAAAGTAGGTTTTACTTGGGCTAAGAGTCGTCCAAATTCGACGAACCATTATAGATAGATAAATCGGTTAAAGAATGAGGCAGTTATAAGGAAGAAACAAAAAGTAATCTGCTGGTGTACAGTCAAGAAATGAAAAGTTTAAGCATCTTTAAGCCTTTACTTGCACCAAGCATGAGACGGAACTCAAGCCACGCCCGAGCCAAGTCAGAGGCCCTTGGGTGTCTTTAAAACTCTGACACTACTAGGTTAGTAACTAGCCACTCGGAAAGAAGAAGAGCATGAGCCATCCTTACATATTATAAAACAAAGTCCTTCGCCGTGTCTGTCTGTCTGTTCGCGATAAACTGAAAAACTACTGCACCGACTTTCATGCTGTTTGCACCAATGGATAGAGCGGTTCTCGAGGAAGGTTTTAGTATATAATAACCGACATCTACGCGGGCGAAGCCGCGGGCATCAGGTGCCGTATTATGAAGTATTAATGCCACCATTTTTCCAGTGTGAGAGGGAGACGGAGCTAGACAAGGCCGCTAGCACCATCCCGTTTTCGCAGTGGAATAATGATGGCATTAATACTTCATAATACTACCCCTGTTAGTATTTTATAATATGTTCAAACTCTACTGTCAACATTGTGAAAGAAATGAGAGTTGTGACATGTGCTCGCTAGGCGTTATACAGTGGAAGCCATGAAATGAAGTTATTTAAAATTGCATAAAATAAAACCTTTTCATTTCTTAAAATATATGATGTATATTTACTATTTTTCCAAATATGTATAATACAAGGTATAAAAGCCTCTGTAGCCGCTGTGGCTGTAGTGCTAAAGGACATGAAAGAGTGTCAGGGAAAGACCAGGAAGGCTGACCGTACCACCATGTGGGATACATAGATAGGAAGAGAGAGATAGATGTATAATACAAAGTATATTTACCTATATCAAATCCGTTGGCCGCTCTGTTCGCTGAAAACGAGTCCCACAGCGCTTTCTGTATTTCCAATGCATCTTTATCGTTTTCTGACGCCTGTAAATGTTATTGTAGATAAATATATCTAATATCTATTAAAAGTTCCTGATAAATCTCACACAAGCAATCATTTACACGAGTTTTCTTACATGGTGAACATTTTAATTGATACTTCAATAATCGTTTGGGCGCAATGCAATTACAGTAGAACTACTTTCTTAATGTCCCTCAGGAATCATCACATTTCCGAATGATAATTTTCATGTCCATCAATTATTAGATTTATCGTATATAAAAATTTGAATTCTGAACTAAGTACTTTATTGTTGTCTTGTTTTGATTTCCGTGTGAACTATACAACGTGTGACAGAATAAGCGCAAGACCTGAAAGTAGTTTGCTCAGAATCGGCTTCTGAATCGATTTCCTTCATTATTTATATATGTTAATTTTTCATGTTTTTTTTTTATTCAACTGAAATTAGAACCACTGCGTCATAACAAGGTAATAAGATATTTTATTTAAGGAAATTTAATCCTTATCTCAAAGGAATAAAGCCTATTTAAATGCATAACCAAATTTGTAATACGCTCATAGCTATCCTATGTGTAGTGCGCGTTAAATAAAATAGTTAATTTAAGGTGTGGTTTAATTAAATTAAATTACAGATATTATTTTAGTCTAATAATTTAATATTCTAATTGGGGTGTATGAGCTCATGCGTTTATTCCGTTACGCGTTGTATAGAACTGTAAAACTATTTCCTTAAACTATTATATACTTATGTATATTAAATACGAGCCTTTTGGCTACTTTGTATGTGTATATTTTATGTTTTTTTGTTATGTTCGTTTTGTTTGTGCAAAATAAAAAATTACTTTATATATTTTCTTTCTTTTCTATACCTTGATCCTAGGCGGCGCGGGCGGCGGCAAGGCGCCCAGTCTGCAAGCTGTACCACTCGCGAGCGCCATCACACATCGCTCACCGATGGAAATCTGTGTCTGTAGAGAGAATAACGCGTTCGCACCCTGTGGATAGAAGAAATAGTTTGTGATGGAGGCCAGAGAAGTGATATCACTAGACGGGCACGACCAGTGGTTGCAGCGTAAGCTATAGAAACCGACACGACTAACCGGAGTCGTAGCCGACTAGTACGCGAGATCCCTAACGAATTGTAATAAATCTTTTTACCAAATATTGAGGTTTGGTTGGTTTAAGACTCCTTTACTACATCACTTTTAATCAAACATTAATAAATTAAATTGAAATGTGAGCAGTTTAAATAGTTGCAGTTACAATTAATGTGTACGATGAGACATCGTCGACGCGTATTTAAAACACCGCGTCGTATTTAAAAGAGGAGCTCGTGGCTACGTAATAACAGCCGCACGGGTCGATCCATCAGGTTAAGCTACGCTTGCCGGGGTTGGTCCGTGGATGGGTGACCATCTTTACATACCGAGACTCCTCCGTGCCTCGGAAAGCACGTTAAGCCGTTGGTCCCGGCTGTCATTTGTGGATCTATGACAGTCGTTACGGGTCGTCAGAAGCCCGAAAGTCTGACAACCAGTCTTACCAAGGGGTATCGTATTACCCAGTTACTGGGTTGTGGAGGTCAGATAGGCAGTCGCTCCATGTAAAATACTGGTATTCAGCTGCATCCGGTTAGACTGGAAGCCGACCCCAACATCGCTGGGAAAAGGCTAGGCTAGGCAGGTCGTATTTAAAAGCGTATTTAAAACACCGCGTCGTATTAACGCGTGGTTGCGCCGACAGATGGCGGTTTCCGGTTTTCCGTAAAAAGAGTGACGTATACACGCGACGATCGCTTTTAAATAGGACGCGGCCTAACGTGCAGTCAGTTAGTTGCTTATTTTTGAAAATGTCACTTTATGCGACACGATATAAAGCTCATATTCCATTATTTTGTTTACTTTCAGTTGTAGTGTGAGTGATTGTGCTACACAGCCATTCAAGATTAGTCCATTTTCCGTTTTTTGTCCTCCCATACCTAATAAGTTAATAACACTGTAATTTGAAAACATTTTAAAAGCCATTTATTTTTATAAGAGTAATCGTGGATTTTCTTGCCGGCTCTTCTCCATAGGAAACGACCAATTGGAACCGTGCACCTAGCTTCTGACGTTTCATAAGTGCCCATGTACGCTTATGTGAAATAAAATATTTTGATTTTGAAGACTAAAAACAATAAGTACTTGTAAAATATTTAACTTACTTGCATCCTAAGCTTGGCCAGTAACAGTTTGTGCAGTTCGTACTCTAAGAACGGCAGCTGATCAGATATGTCTCTGGCGCCCGGCTCTGAAGTAGGCGGGGCTCTCCTTACACGTGCCGCTACCATAGAGAAATTAATATAAGTTATTATAACAATAAAACGTCAGCAATGCGCCGCACGAGCAGTGGTGGCCCAGTGGTAACGGCCGTGACTTACGACTTGTAGGTCGTAGGTTCGAAACCTGACAGGCATTTTACTTTGTGTGAATAATTTCATCACCACTGCTCACAAAACGGTGAAGGAAAACATCGTGAGAAAACCAGCATGTCCTAGAACCTAAAATTCGAAGACAAGTGACATCTACCAACCCGCACTGGGCCCGTGTGGTGGATTTCGGTCCACTCCCTCTCACAGAGATGAGGCCTGTGTCCCAGCTGTGGGAACATTATAGACTGATTATGTAATGCCCAACACTGCCTCCCAATAATACTATACCCAAATGGGGAATCGAACCAACATCCCTTAAATTTCTTCGTTGTTAATTATAATACGCATACCTGCAATGTAAATGACTACTTTTTTTTTTGTAATGTTAGGACACAACATAAACGGTTTTTTGGTAACAGCAGAACACTGACTCCTAAGTCACAGGATCACCTAGTTTAGGAGTCAGGGTTTACTTTATCCGTTTGGCTTATAGTTAACCAAGTTATGTATCTGAGTCTTAAGCAATGCTAATGGTTTTTGTATCAATAGATTTTTATTGTTATTTTTGTATATTATTTTTTATTGTTACTAGCTTCCGCCCGCGGCTTCGCCCGCGTCGTATGTCGATAACAGTAGCCTATGTCCTTTCTCAGGCTCTAGACTATCTGTGTACCAAATTTCATTTAAATCGGTTCAGTAGTTTTGGCGTGAAAGCGCGACAGACAGACAGACAGACCGACAGACAAGAGTTACTTTCGCATTTATAATATTAGTAAGGATTATTAATAACCCAGAACTTCAGATTCAACAGTCGCGTCTACGGCCACTAGACCTACGAGGCAGCCTGTTCAGTAGATATCAGAATCAGACGCTACACTTTTTGTTCATTTTAGAGTTCCGCACACGAAGGGTGCCAAGTGGAACCCAATTACTATATTTGTTTCTATATTTTAAGTTTGAAACCAATTGAACTCACATGCATATACAAGAGTCTATAATCTAAAGTAAGAATGTACTCACCGACGGCAGTAAGGGTGACTGCTTTGGCATGTGAGGTCATCTTGCTCGGCTTGGAGCATGTCGCTAGTAATACTGTGGGTACGCGAGCTCTCCTGTGAAATAAAGCAAATGCTATGAACATGTCACCGTAAGATTGTGAGAACCGCTATTTTATAATCTATCTGTATTATTCACGTTATAAACTATCTGAAATGGGTTGGGTTAGGTTAGAACTGTGACCAACCGCGCGAGCCGAGCGAGCGAAGCGAGCGGCGACGCGGTAGCGGTCGGCAAGCGCTACTTCCAAGTTGCTCGCAGATAGGCAGGTTTAGTATTAGCGTTACTGCCGAATGCTCTATACTGAGGACAAGTTTATGGATGGGTAAGAGTTACCTACAGTTTTTACATGCGTACGGCATACTTTCTTTTACTTCATTATGTTTACCAATCAGTTCGTCACATCCGGCATCCTCGATAAAAGGAGATAATGGTTAAAATACCACCTTTAACAAGGACACGTATAGGTCGTATACTGTATGTACTTCATCACTTACCTACACCCGCCACAAGTAGACAGTTCAGCTCTGTAGGGTCCTGCGCCAGGTGAGTAGGGTACATGCGCCATGCTACATAATTCACTCTCTAAATCGTCTATAGCGTTCTTTGAGCCGGTGGTTGCTGTAACAAGCAATAGATAACAGTTGAATATTTATCTGGAATCACTTGATATAAAGCCCGTTTGAGAGGTCTGTTGCACAAAACTTTAACAACAAAACATAATAAATTGGGAAAGTTTCAAGTCCAATGAAAGATTAAAAAAAAACCTAAATATAATATTATCATGGTGGCGCGTGTGTTGGATCATTCGGTTCCCTACAAAATGGTTGAGCTGGATGGTGCTGATCCACGTGTCATGTTCGTGAACGGGCGCCGTCAGTTGAGACTGGTCATCTCTTATCTGCCAGGGCTTATTTTTAATCTTATATTTTGAATTCTTTTTGATTATTTTTCGTTTGACATTGTTCTCACATATAGAAGCACGAAGAATACTGTACTCAGGATTTTGTAATATCTATATACATTTTTAAAAGAGTGTCCTTGGAATTTCTTGCCCGTTCTTCTCCATAGAGATCTACGAATTTGAATGGGCAACTAGCTTCAACTTTTTGACTAACTGACCGACTCTTTGACAATTCAAAAGTGCCTGTAAATGGTTTAATTGAAATAAATGCTTTGAGTTTGAGTTTTTTTGAGTTTCAGAATTGCCAACATGAAGCATATTAGCACCAAAGTAAGTAAGTAGTATTTTACCTGTACTAGGTTCTAGGTCTGCATTGAAGTCACAATCCAAATTGATGACGGCGGCTGTGCCCGATGCTGATAGAACACATACGTCCTCACTAAAAAAGGAATTGATTGATGTATTAGATTAAATGTAGCCAACAACTGGGAAGGTATAGTTTTTAACCACAACATACATAAGTCTGACTCTGCCCCGCGTCCTTTATAAAAGCAATCGTCGGTCAGTCGCGCGAATAGACGATCGTTCGAACTTTTTGCTCGGTGAATCTTAACGTGTGGTCGCGCCGACAGATGGTGCTTTCTGGTTTTCCGAACAAAAAGTGACGTATGCTCGCGAGAGATCGCGAATTCGCGCGGTTATCGCTTTTTTATAGGACGCGGCCTAACGTGTAGTCTGCTGGTCTCTTATTTTTGGAATTCAATCTATTTTTCAATTTTAATTAATTTTATGTTCAGTCTCGAGTGAAAGATAAAGAGAATGAAAGAAAAAAAATTAACAAAAGTGAAGCGTCTGATATCGTTTTAAGTGAGGGGAAAGTTAACAACAAAAGTTTCTGGATTGTCTCACCAAATAGCCGTATTCTCAGTGTAAGCAATGACCGCGTTGCACCGCAGCGCCCGCGCGTGCGCACGCAGCTCGGTGCGCAGCTCGGCCCACCACGCCGCGCGCGCCGCGCCCTCGCCGCCGTCCGCGAGCTTCACCGAGCGGGCGCACACTGTGCCGCCTGGGGACGTTGGAACGAAGTAGTACATACTCATTTATAATAATAGTCATTGTTTATTAGTGACCATAGATAAACGGGAAAAAAAAAAAAAAAAAAAACTTAAATTCATTCATTCATTCACTGACAGACAACGTACAGCCACCACTTGGTGTACAGACCGTTCACTATAAAGTGAATGGTTAGTAGAAGCATGACATTTTGCACAAGACATCCTTAAAGAAGGTGAGCACTGAGAAGGATGTTTGAAAATTCATTCCCTAATTAAAGTGTTAAGATTGGGGTACCTCGGGAACCACGTCGAGAGAATGCGTTCCTATGACACTTTTCAGCTGGACACTTTCTAGTTGTAATAAGAATCAAATTCGCAAAACATCATATTCGTTAGTTTGAAACTTGACAGGTATCAAGAACGCATTATCTCGACGTCCGGACTGTAATGCTTGTAGTTTCGAGCCAGTTATTATATTTCGAACTTCATTTCGAGTAAAGTTCTTAAAACAAAACTGACAATTTAGACCCGTTTTTAAAGGCAGTGTTTGCAATAAGGATTACCGTAGTGGGAATAAGGTTCGAAATAGGAAAACTGATCTAAAGGCAATCTCTCTTTTGTAATAAGATGGTATGTAGTCGCTTACCAATATGAACAATAAACCCAGGCGCGTATTCCGTCATGGTGAGGAAAGGATACTCCAGCATGTCCAAGTTATTGCTGTTCATAGAAGGTCGCAAGATGGCGCCACCACCGCTACCTACGTTACCGGCGGATGTGTTCAGTGATCCACCTAGAATTTATCGTGTGTTTCAGGTTTGGCTTCCTTGGCTAGAAGAGTTGTTAATGGGTAATGAAAAAAAGCAAAAAAGATAATTACATTAAAAATAGCAGTAGTGGATAGAAATCTGATCAAATAAATGTGATATCACAACACTTCTTTTTTTCTACTTGCCTTGGTAGAATGAATTTAATGACATTAAATAAGAAGTTACTTTTATTTAGCTATATGGCATGTCTCAGAAAGGTGTGCTCATATTTAAGGGTGTCATCAAACTGAATAAATTTATCCATGGGACCAACATCGTAATCGCGATAAAATTATCAACTGTCCCATACAAAACTTTAATACCTACTCGGCACAAATGTATGGGATGACTAATGATATTTTTTAAACGATAACAGCTTTTGATAAGCGCTGTAGGTCTACAGAATGTCAGAAAAGAATGAAAGAAAAAGCGCGTAAATCTATGTGCTTACAATATGTTAAAGGAAGCACTGAGGTTTCCTGTACATGACTCCGGAGCCGCACCGGCGCCGGACCGCATTGATCGTTGCTTTACTATTTACCTCAGCATCAATGTCAGCGTACTATCGAAGAACTTCATATCTTAGCAGTTTCAAAACAAAATCCCGTGAACACGATGACCACATCTGTTACCGCCCCGGTTCTATAACGGCCGACCGCTGCAAGCAGAAATAGTCCTTACGGTGCATAGATATGAACTTCTTTGATGGTACCTACACGCGGTTTCGGAGCGGCGCCCGTGCGACGACGGTGCGGCGCATGTGCGATATTCATTCGTATACTCAAACATGCGGTCTAGCGCCAGTGCGGCTCCGGCGTTATGTACAGGAAGCCTGAGTCGTAGTCAGCTTATGATGATAGCACTAAGATGATAAAAGCATGGATAAAGACGCCTTAAGACCGTGATTTTTGTAAATTTCACATAAACACCATACCCATCACTGGGCGAAGAAGGATAGCAGAAAAAGAAAATAAAGAAGCAAGATTAGAATACAATTAAATAACAAATAGTTAACAAAAATAGCAAATAGAACTGACCTTTAGGGGTCACACTAAGATCAGAATCCGAAGACCTCCGATGAATCCCGAGCGGCGCCGACGTTGCATTCAATGATGAGTTTTGGGCATGAGCCGTCTGAACCGGCTCCCTTCCCCCGTACGACTCATGGCGCGCGTGTCTCGGCGATCCCCTGTCCTTGTCGCACTTATCTTCCCGCCTATCTCTCTCTCGCTCGTTCCTGTTAACACCGCACACGGCATGCGAGTTATCACACACACTATTGTTAGTTTCATCTACGTCATCTTGGGTCTCGGGAAGCGAAGGTATGGTCTCTAGTGCACCGTGTATCAATAATACAGGCTTAGTGACGTCACTAGATGATTTGTTAGATTTTTTGGACATTTTAGGCGTTTCGTTCTCTGTTATTGAGTGCACGCTATCTTGGCGGATTAGTTTTTTGTTGTTTTGCTTTGCTTCGGGTTTTCCGATCGGTTTTGTTTCTTCGGTCGATCCTACTTCTATTGAAGGTAGTAGAGATTGAATTTTATCAATCACAGTACTGATTATTCCATCTGGCTCATCATGTTCAATTTCCTCAACTTTGTTTTTAGTATCAGTCGTTTCAGGAGGTATCAAAGTTTGTACTTTTTCTAGGAGTACAGTCTCAAACGCTGTATGAACTAAACCAGAAGATTTCAGATTTTCAGTTGAATGTGATTTATCAAAGATTTCTTTTAGTTTTTCAACGGCTATTTCTTTTTCTTCTGCTATAGTATTGACTTTGTCTAATAAGATATTCTTTACTACGCTTTTGACTAGTCCAGGAGATTTTAAGCCATCATTTAGATGTTCAGCTTCCTCTAGTTCATCTTCAGAAAAGGTTTTTGGTTCAACAAAGGTGATTTCCTGTTGCCCAACTAAAGACTGGACTTTATCCATCAATATAGTTTCCATGGCTTTGTGTGTTAGGCCACTAATTTCTTCTTTTTCATCTTCAGTCGGAACAACGGGGTCAGGAACTGGCGTCCCTAGTGCAGAAGCTTGGACTTTATCCAAAAGAATAGTTTCTACTGCTGTATGTATTAAACCAGTAGGTTTAAGATCGACTTTAATAGATTTCTTGTCATGTTTCTCCGATTCTTCTTCAGTAAAATGATGTGGTTCCACATGAGGCACTTCAGGTTCCCCAACTAAAGAAGTGATCTTATCCATTAGCATAGTTTCCATAGCTGAGTGGGTCATACCCGTTGAGCTGTCAGTTTTATGCAACTCATGATGTCTTTCTTCATCAGTAGAAATTACTGGATCAGGTAAAGAGCCGCCGAGAGCAGAAGCTTGGACTTTCTCCAAAAGCATAGTTTCAAAAGCTGTATGTACTAGCCCAGTAGGTTTAAGATCATCTTTTATAGATTTCTTGTCATGTTCATCTTCATCGAAATGATGTGGGTTTATATGAGGTATATCAGATTGTCCAACTAAAGCAGTGACCCTATCCATTAGCATTGTTTCCATGGCTGAATGAGTCATACCAGTTGAACTGTCACTTTTATGCAACTCATGATGTCTTTCTTCATCAGTAGAAATAACTGGATCAGGCAAAGAGCCGCCGAGAGCAGAAGCTTGGACTTTCTCCAAAAGCATAGTTTCAACCGCCGTTTGGAATAAACTATGAGGTTTATCATCTTTCTTGTGATGATGATTATATTCTTCTGGTCTATCATAATAGTCAAAAACAGAAGAAACTGGTTCTGGTGTTTCAGGTCCTAGAACTGATTGAACCTTTTCCATTAACATAGTTTCCATAGCTGTATGAACAAGTCCTGTCGACATTGCTTCTTTCTTTTTTTTGCTATCAAAGAATCTTTCGGTTGGCGCACTATGGTCTGGAGATTTTGGACCAAGCAGAGACTGAATATATGAAATAGACTTCCTAGCCAAGTTTTTGTGTTGTTCATGAGGTTCAGGTAACTCATGGCCTTCAAATCTAAATTCAGGCTGAGACGTTTCGGGAGTCGTAGACATAAGCACGGATTGTACTTGGTCCATTAGCATAGTTTCCATTGCAGTCTGCATTAAGCTTGGAGGTTTACTTTTATGTTCATGAATTTTCTCCTTTCTAATACCACTAACAATAACTGGTTTATTGCTCACAGGTGGAGATTGACTTTCTGATCTGTGCGAAGGCATCAGATTGATACTGCTTCCTACTGAAGCATTATTGTTGTTGTTTCTATATTCCTCAACTAAACCCAATTTCTCGTTAACATCATCGAAAAACTGTTTGTTCTTAACAGAGTCGGGATCAGGAGAAGCAGGCATTAATAAAGATTGTACTTTATCTAGCAGAATAGTTTCCATAGCTGTATGGACCAATCCGGTCGACTTGATTGAATGTTTCTTCTCATGATGATGAGGTTCTTCCCTCTGGTACGGAGATGAAATACCACTAAGAGAAGACCTAGAAACAGGCTCCGATCCGATATACATGGCAACCTTCACGTGGTCCACCAAATCATCGCTCTTATGGAAGAATTTATTGGTATCAATACTTTCTTTGTCCAGACTCATTAGGTCATTAAAGGACAAGAATGGAGAACCCAGTACGGTGTCACTAGGAGCTTTAGAATGAACATCGGATGACGAACCAGGTTGACTCAAAGGAGTTTTAGTTTCCTTTTTCTTCGGATGCAAAGAGTAATGCGAGATACTTTTGATCATATTACTTTTAGATAGTTTAGATAGTTGACGTCTAATACGTCTAGAGGAGCGATGGACAAAACTACCTTTATCTACGGGTGAAGAAGGTTCACTAATGCTTTTAGCAGGTTTTTTGTGTGAAAACGGATTGTGGAATTTTATATGGTGGCTACTGGGTTTAGTTACACACGTGTCGTCCTTGACCGATGACGTTGATGCTTCGTTTGATCGCACTGGCTTCTCTACTTCTATCTTACTTTCGATTTCTCGCGGCACACATTCTAGTGATTTACATTTGTCTATAAGTACTTTAGTGTCGAAGACTTGTTGTTCTACTACAGCTTTCTTGTCAATCTCTTTTTTTATATCCATTGGCTTGACTTCTTTTAAATCCGGACTCCCGCTTTCAAGGACGTTTAACTTCTTATCCATACTAGCTATGAATTGTGGATTAAGATCATGACTTAGTACTGATTGTACTACAGAACTTGTAGTTTCAATAGACCTTTCATTGTCTGTTTTCAGATCAGAACTTTCATCGTCATCTTCTTCTTCGCTACTGGATTCTAACTCAGAACTGTCACCAGAAAGCGCAGACGAAATTGACCCAAAATAACCTACATCTCCAGGCAATGTGAGAAGATTTTCGCTTCTATCTGGCATTGGTGTCGCTGGACAAGACTCGGATATCTTCCTTTCTCTTGGTGGTACATGTATTTCTTCAGTACTTATATTGTTTAAAGAAGTGCAACGAATTTCTGGCATCTTTTTAGCTTCTTCGCTATCAATTTTAGCTTTGTCGTCATCAGAGATGTTGTCGTTAGGTTCGCATTCGCTCGTTCGTCGCATCGTTGAGCCGGGAGAGGCTTCAGAATCTTGTGTCTCTGCAATGCAAGCCAGGCTTGACTGGACATGTATTATAGATCTAGCAAGAATGGACGCCATTCCTTCCCCCTCGTCTTCTTTATTCACAAATGGCTTACGGAATTTCGGTTTCCTCAACCCTTTGAATTTTTTTAACTCGTTTTTGATGTCGACTAAGGAGATTCGTGAAGTATCGGAAGCGTTAGATCTTAGAGATATAGAATCGTCTTGCTTATCAATCGAAGATCTTTTACTACTAGTGCGCCTAGTAAATCTTTTAGTAAAAAAGTTAGTTTTAATCTTTTTTAGTTTCTCTATAGGTCCAGAAGAGTCAGAATCATCGCTTTCTTTGTTTAACAGTCTGTTAAGATCTGTTTGGTCTTCAGATAGGTGTCTAAGACTTCTCCTGTGTGGATAGTCATCATGGTATATGGAAGCGTTTCCAGCATAGCTTGTGATACTAGATTGTCTTGTCATATCCATACTTTTTTCGTCTTCCTCAAGAGCATCTGTCTCATCCAATAAAGATGACGCATTGGGGTTTAATATCAGAAGTAAATTTTGTAACTCTTCTTGATGACATTGGTAGTACGTAGACATTTCGGATATACTTTCGTTATCTGTCGCCAAAATGTCCAAATATTTTTTCAATTGTCTGTTTAAGGTTAGGGGACACGACAAACCATGCAAAAATATAAGTATAAGTAATTTGTTTATAAAAACGCTTTTTTAAACTAAGTTACTGTTGTCAACATATCGCTACTTCGGGGAAGAAAGGGCGTAAAAGCCACTTTTGGCCAAAATGAGTTAATAATGCAACTTTGTTTAGTTTTCGACGCTCTATCGATCTGTATATTTAAAATTTCAATATTCCCAAAAAAATGGCTTTTACCCCCATGATTTTTTTCTCACCAAAACCATTTTTATTAAAAAAAATTGACGTATATGACATTATTTAATTATTTCAAATTAATAAGGGCGTATCACCATAGTATGAAAGAATATTTGGTCGTAAATACAATATTTATTACGTAATGACTTTTACGACATTTTTACGACATTTGCAAATTGCAACCGTAAATCAAAGGCATACAATACTGCGTTCACATTTTCCCGGATGACGGCATTTTCCTTGAAACGGGACACACTTGCCACTCCCATATCGCAGTAGCACCTATATTAGAATTGTTTTTCGAATGATTATCACTAAAAGCTCTCAGTTATCAAGTTTTCCAGTCATATTGATCAAGTTGAAATTAAGTACTCCATGCATGAAGACACATCAGTACAAAAAGTCATTCTATTTGAAGTACCTGAAAAAAGGCCAAATACAAAAGGGAAATCTAAAGCGAGAGGAAGACCTAAAAAAAATATTTGTTTAGATACAACTAATAATCACTGCCAAGCTGAAAAATCAAACGAATTTGTGTTGCGTAAGTTATATGACGCCAGATTACCAATTTCGACTGCAAAATATAACGATTTAAAACTTCTTTGTGACAATCACACAATACCCAGACCGTTCCAACAAGATTTTTTGTCGCTGCCTCATTTTAAAACAGTAGTAGACCAATTACTAGATACCGACGAAGAAGACGATGTAGTAGAGGAATTAGAATGAATGGGTACTTATCTACATTTTAATTTCATTAGAATAATGCATGAATGATTAATAAGTAGAAGAAAGATTTATTTTACAAATTATAATTAAAAAAAAAGGTTAAACAAATAAGAAAAAGAAAAAAATATATAAGAAGAGAAAGAAGATGAATAAAAAGAAAGTAAAAGATAAAAAAAATAAAGAAGAATACGATTACAAGCAATACAATTAAAAAAGTAAGAAAACGAAACAAAAAACAGAAAAGGAAATAGAAAAAAAAGAAGATTACTAATTATTGTCAATTTGATTTGATTTATGAATGAATAAAACTGATTTGCATCTTAACTAAATTTATTTATTTAATACACCAATACCTACCTAGTAGAATAAATTACAAACATACCATTATTTTATACTATTTTATCAATTTTAGTTAATTTATTTCTTAATTAATTAATATTAGATGATAGTAATTATTTATCACAGTTAACTTAAAATTTAAATTAATGAAAATAATCAAAGTTCAATTCAATTAAATCTTTTCTTTTGTTTCACTATTCATGAATCGTGTGCATTTAACTTAACAGGTAGGTAACCTAATTCGTTATAATAAATTTTGTAATATAGAACTATGATAAATCAGATAATAATAATTATTATGCTATTATTTTGAGCTTCTATGCACCTTAATTTCAATATTCACCACATTAAATCTTACAAAATTATAATAATTGTAGGTTTACTCACGATAATTGTTATAAGTGGTGCAGTCATTACGACCTTTTCACTGTCTAAAGATGGTTTATACGACACGATGTATGTTAGCATTATAGATATTTGTGGATTTACGTCCTATAGTACGTATTTATAGACGGTGTAAACGCCATTTTTATTAAAATTTTGGGTCGTAAATCCATCCTATCTTCTAAACCATAAGGTCTACTTAAAATTAAGCTTCTTGATATTAAAGAGCACTTAAATGCAAGTAAATATCACCAATTCATTCGAATTTAACTCTATTGCAAAAAAAGTTATTTTCCAAAATTTAAAAAAAAAAACGTTTTTTCGCTCCCCTGTAAAGTTGCTATTTTGGCTTTTACGCCCTTTCTTCCCCGAAGTAGCGATATATTACGAACATTTAAAGCAAGTAAAAAATGTTTTACTGTTTCTTGATCTTATTTTGACTTTGAAAAACTACACAGATTAGGATTGAATAAACTGTTTTCTTTAGGAGCAAATAGAACCTCGGGGCTAAAATAAATGGTGAAATTGAATTCATGAGAGTCCTCTTAAGGGGTCATTGTACTTATCTTTATGAACAACTTTCACTATGGGACTAAAATTGAAGTCGCGAAATAAAAATGTGCTATTCCCGACATTTATGTTCGCATAGCATACAAAAGTTATTCTTAATTATGAGTACAATGACTCCTTAAGAGGATGCCCATGAATTCAATTTCACCCTGTATGTACCCCTTGCCCTTTAATTTTTGTAGAGGTAATCTTTACTTTATATTCTAGACTTTATAGCAAAAAATATATAGTTGAATATCGTTTGTACTCACTGTTGCGTGCAAGGTGGCATGTTCAAAGTTTGACTCGGCATCGGTAAAGGAGTTATGCTCACGGCAGTGCCTAAAATCGATACAAGAATACAGGTCATTTATGGGAATTCTGTTCAGTAGGTAAAAAGACTATAAAACCGCAACTCCACAGTTTCTGTGAGTATTTTGGGACGGTTTGTAAAACAAGTTCTTATTCAGAGAAGAAGGCCGAAACAAACTCTCACGGTATCTTTTAAAGTCCAGACATAATCTTGGTCAGATAATGTTCGAGATAGATTGGTATCTGAAATGGTCATTCGAGGAAAGAACCACACAGATTGAGTGGACTTGTTAAGTCAGTGCACGCATTTGTCAGTAATCGTGCAGCTCAACTCAGAACTTAAGGAGCTCAACGATTCGACGAACAATACCCAAGAAAGGACATTTGGATAGGCCGCATAAATGACTAAACTTGATTGGGAAAAGTAATGTATCGCCTTTAGTGTCAAGGCAATGCAGTTATTTATTTATTTAAGGATTGCCAACGAGAGATACATTACAAATTATCTTCTACAGTACACATTCTTACTTCATTTCTAAATCATATTTTACAAAATTCATAGGCAAGTTTTATGTATTTCGCCTTGTAAGGGGCGACACACATAAAAGCGTTACGACGTCGCATCGCAAAAATCAGCGACGGCACCCTACAATTTTCCTAGGAAATGCCCGAAGGTTTTGCGGTGCGGTGCCGCAACGCGGCGCAATGTAACTTTAACTATTAGACACATAGTTAATTGATTAAGGAATGACTTTGCGGAAATCTATTATAAAATACATCGCCCGACGGCTCTGCGTCCGGCGCTCGGCGTGGCAACACGTCGTGTTCGGGTTCGCGACTGGTCAATCGTCATCTTAAAGATACCTCGTTGAGAGGTGAAACACGTGTCGATTTCTTATAGGGTTTTTTATGACTCTTGAGGAATAGTTAAGCGGAATAGGTTACTAAACATATCTACGTCTATTGTATTTTATTAGACTCATACCTATAGCTCTAGCCACGACTCCTGCCTCCCCTTCCAAGTCGAAGTCTTGCTGGTACCCAACCACTGCGTTCGCTCCCAGTTCCGCTGCCTTCAGTCCCACTAGACGTTGGACCTGTGATCAGAAGTCATCATCAGTCTGTTCTGCCTTTTTTCAACTATATTGGGATCAGCTTCCAGTCTAAACGGATGCAGCTGAATACCAGTATTTTACATGCAGCGACTACCGATCTGACGTGAACCCAGTTACTGGGTAACACGAATCCCCTTGGTAAGACTGGTTGTCAGACTTTCGGGCTTCTGACTACCCGTAATGATTAGAAGTAAAGGCATTATCAAAAACTTCGAATACAACATGTCCCACAACTAACGCACATCGCCAATCACCCTAATTATACTCCAGTTGAAATAAGATTAGACATTTAAATAAACCTTTTTTATAGTCCGTTCAACCGATTTTGATTTCTATTGCGTTGGTGGCATGACAAATGGCAGCTGCAGTAGACAGTTGGTATTGTGTAACCTTTTTTGCTTTTAATGCCATCCTTATGCCCACGGTATAGAAGTCAAAATCGGCTGAACGGACTGTATAAAAGTTTGTTTAAATGTCTAATCTTATTTCAAATGGAGTATAGAATATTATGTTGTAATCAAAATACATAGAATGAATTTTGATTACTATCTAAGTATAAAACATTGTTTATTTATTAAATTACTTGTATTTTCCCCCTACAATCAGTTGTAGGGGGAAATTGTGGTCACATTTCAAATCAACGCACGCACACAGTCGCACACCTATAAGGGTCTAGCGAAGAAGGTACTTCGACCATTTTGTTTTAATTTGACAGTTCAGTGGAAGTGTGACAATAAATTACTTAATTTAAAAAAAATGGGAATTGGATTCCGTAAGTAAGTATATTAAAATGACCGAAATCAATTAAGTAAACGATTCTGAACATACTACTTTCATAATTTGCATTAATTCAGTTACACATTGTATAGAGCGCGAGATAACTCACGATGACATACTAATGGGTTTGGCACTCCTATTATGAAGAAAGTTTTGGCAGTCACCAAGACATATGATGTTCTTAATGCCATATTTTAAGTGCGAAAGAAATGAGTTCGTTTTAGAGCAAAATTTCACCTTTTAAAGATCTAAATAAACTTATCCGTGGCATGGGTGGGCCAAGGCATTTTGTTCACATTTACTGGAGTTCCGGCAGGAGCAGAGACACCGACGTGTGTGAACGACTTCATATAAAACTAATTTCCGACAGCGGCTTCACCCGCGTGATATCTTTATAAATTATACTCTGCTACTCAGTGATAATATAGCATTCTAACGGCCAGTTTCTTCATCATAAGTAACAGCCAAAGTAACAGTCAACTGTTCTTTTGCACTGTTCTCTTTTCAATCCTCGGCGTTGAGGCGAGGGATCCCACGCTTCTTCCAACAGCGTGGAAGAACAGTTGATCATTTCAAACAAAAATACATAAGTATATATTTTTGAAACCACGGTTAGGCTATTTGCTTTGCTGTCATGTGTAAGGGAGCTCGTCCGAATAATTACCAATTATAATTATTGCTGTGTTTTCTTCGAGGAGTACGAGTGCCGGTGGGCACGTTTCAACTTTGTCTCAGTTGGCAACGGATCAGATGATGTATATTTCGATAGGTTACGGTAACAACTTTCTACAGCTGGTTGCGACGTTAGATAAAAAGAAATGAACACCGAAAAAGAACAGAAGAATCATTTAATTTTTGTATTTGGATTTAAACCGTCATAATTCAAGAAATAAATAAATAAACAGCGCACCTAAGATATTTCTATGCAATTAATTTCCTATTTAACATCTCCGGAGAAGTTCCAGTTAACATTGACTATTCCGGTTAAAATATTTTCATTCAAATTTATTATTTATCTAGTAGATAGTGTTCATCTGGACACTGTGTCATAGCACCCCAGTCAGGGACTTGAAATTTTACTAAAAACAGGAGTACGATAACGTTACGTAATAGCGTTATGTATACATAGTTCCAGTAACCGTTTACGAACTATTTTCTTGGCAATATAACGAAAATCTATCGGAACGAAATCTTCAACTATTAATTTAGTTACGATCCGGATGGAACAGTAGACATTATCGTTACTTGTACCATACGTAGCGCTATTTTAACGTTTCAAGTCCCTGACCCAGTTTAATCGTAGAGAAAACCATAAAACCTTCGCAAATCTTACCTGATTGCTAAGCTTAATAAACGCGACCTGTCTCGCCTCATTGGAAGCTCGCGGCGTCCGAATCTTATCAATCCACTGGTACTCAGGATCATCATTCACCACCAGCTCTTCAACAAACCCGTGGATGGAAGTTGCTCTGTACCCAGGAGGTATCATTGGACCTGAGGATGAAGGGAAACATCGTTAATAAACCGAGTATCCTACAACCAAAGATTCACAGTCATGAGACATCCACCAGGGTGGTGGGCGGCTCGCTCTCTTGAAAGAGGACTGAATTCTACCAGTGGCAAAACAGTATAGACTGATTATGTAATGTAGATTATCAATATTCAATTAGAGCAGTGCTAGCCTAGTGGTGTGAGCGTAAGACTGCCAAGTCAAAGATCTCGAGTTCGAACCCAAGCCACACACCTCTGACTTTTCGGATTAATGTGCGTATTGTATAATTATCACTTGCTTCAAAAACAGTGAAGAAAAACATCGTAAGGAAACCGGCATGCCTCAGAGATATTTCTCGACGGCATGTGAAGCCAAGTAAGAGGCCCATGGGCGGCTTTAAAACTCTGACACCAGGCTAGTCACTAACCACACGAAAAGGAGGAGAAGAATATTGAATTCGAAAACCGCCAAGAGTTCATTTTCGGAGAAACATAATTCATTTGCATTTGCTTTTAATTGATTAATGGCAAAGACGTGATAAACAGTGGTATGATGGCTTTAACAAAGTTGCATTGGAGAAAAAGACAGCCTCAAATAAATTATAATGGATTGCGAACAGGTAGGGAAATAACAGTTACAGAAATTGTTTTATACAACTACAACATGTGTGACTTGTAACTTCACGCACTACTAAACTAATTCGCTAATGGACTATGAACGCCAAATGCATTTCGAAACCCAATACTTATGTTCCTCGAAAACGTTTATAAGATTTATATTTAAATAAATCGCCAAGTACTATTTCAGTGGAATAGCACACAACCCAAAATTACGCTACGGAAATGCGGGGTGTTTACGTGTACGTTGCAAATTACGAGACGTAATTTCGGCCTATTAAGTCCTAGGTAATTCAAAAAGCTTTGCAGTTGTATGCGCGCCGAATTTTCCATAGATGTAAAGACTTAAATATGCACCAAAGATTGCTAACATGGTTTACCATAATAAATACACAGATAAATAAATACACACTTACAATGAAAGAACTGCACCCCACAGCTAGAAGTCTTGTACTTGTTGAAGTCTGAGAACAGCTCAACCTTGACTATCACGTTCAGCTCACCTCGGATCCCGTGCATGGTGTCGAACACAGGGATCCAGCCTGACATTACCGCACCTGGGAGAAACCATAGGGTCTGATTATTTTTTGGCTGTGATACTTGCGATTAAGGAGCTATGCTTTACATTCCACATTGGACTTTGTCCCAGCAGGCAATATTTAGAAAACATCAATTACTTTGTCAACAATCCAACGACACGACAGTAAATCAGTAAAAACACAGGAACTTTATAATCAAAACAAGATCAATTAGGTGTGGTGGACAGTAAATCTCACATACTCAAACAGAGTATGTGAGATTTGCTTGTGCTTGTAAACTACAGAGCTCGGAGAGGCCTGTCGCGGCGATTCCGTGCCTTGTGTGGTAAACACACACATGTCACAGTACAATAAAGGAAATTCCAGTCAGTGTAACCTTTTTTCAATTCGGCGGAGTTTTTACATACCACCATGTGGTGCAGCAGTACTCTTCGCGTTATTAGCCTCTCTTGCCAACAGCGGTGCGAGGCTGATCACCACCTTGCCGATAGCATCGTTAGCGGAGTACGTGTCATGGTCCATTAGTCGCAGCTGGAGAGGCTCATCTTGAAGCTCCGATTCGTCCACCTGGAAGAAATGGGAGGGATAAGAAACTACCGTGGCATTAACATTTCTTTTAAAGTGATGATGATAGAGGATTAGTATATACATATTCTAGTCTATACATATTCTGGGGATGTCTTCAAGTTTCCATATTTCAACCATCTTGGTGCATCAGAAGAGTCTACAAGAATGGACCTCGCTTTAGAAGAGTCTTCACGAGTGACGATACAAAGATATCTAGCTAGCATACCCTGGGCTCCGCTACTATGTCTTTGCTCGCTAATCAAGCACAGTATGAGTTGTTTATAAGTTACATTCGAGCTGACATGATAGTCTAGTTGTTGAGAACTAAATTCCTAGGTCTAGGCTGTAGGCCTTACGCAGTTTCACAGGCTAGTTACAATGGTTTCTACTTTTTTATTTTAATGTACGTTTTGTCAACCCTGGCAACTCTGGCGATCAACTGAAGGTAATTCGTATCCCAAAGGGCAGCTGATCGAAGCTTTCTTAGCTTTCAAGAAAATAACTAGACTTTGTCTAAATCATCTACTAATGATCCAAGTCTTCATTCTAGCTATGTTTAACTTTAATTCATTGTTTATTTAAAGGGAACATAATAACTGTTCTTATTGGCAAACAATGACTATCATTCCTGTTTAGATAGCCGTTGCATTAACAGATAAATGTTGTTTATTAGTGCAACCGGTCCGAATAGAGCGGAACGTCCGAGATTATTTTGGTTTTCTAGTATTAAACGCATCTCCAAGGTCAGTTGGAAGTTAATGAGCTTTCTACATTTAATTTTATTAGGTTTTGTTTGGATTCTGCGCGGACTGTTGTGTTGACAACGACGTGTGCCATACGGTCTATGAGTGAGAAGAACAGTCGCAACCCACGTCGCACTACGGGGAGATGAAATGAAATAATAATGTCGCCTGCATTCAAATGCAGTTTTTTTTTTACACTACCTCTCGCTGATGTCAACACGTTCCATCGGACTTACGGTGAGCAAAACCAAAATCAACTCAAGGCTCACTGGGAAAACTAAAGTTCCTATAATAAGACATGTCTCATTACATGCCAAGTACATTATAAGCAATAGCATCTTTCGTACACTGATCATCCCTGAAGATTTGGACCGCTTTTGTCCTCTCTCGAGGCTGATAGAAAGCGATTAATGAAGTCTACAATACAACCAGTGAACCCAGAAGACTCCTGTGCACTCTTACTTTGAAGGATGACAAATAGTTTTAGGAATAAAGGCACACCTCATGTTTTCGTGGAGTTAGTTATCAGACACGGTCAGAATGTCCGTTTTGCACCATTTAATTTCATACATATTTTCGTTTTCACTACAAATGACGCGAACAAAAACTTTTTATAATCGCAGCTTCCGGAAAATATAATACGCGGCATCAGACAGTCACACGTAGAAAACATCTCGCGAATTTATAGATGTGTTGAAAAACAAACGATGTTTAGTGAGAATTTAGTGGTCTAAAAATACATGGTGTTTTCGCGTAAATGTCATAGAAGGAGTAGGTAGAGACATTACTCCAACTCAGTTTGTACCCAAACCTTGGCTTGTGCAGTATTAACAGTTTAATCTGATTTGGCAAGGCGAGTTCCAATAAATTATATATGTGCTGTCTCTGTAACGGGTTAAGGTGGCCAAATCGAGGTGAGGGTGTCGAATCGGCTTCGTTTCAACCGTCCGTGCAGAGAAGGCATGGCGGTACAGTTTTGTTACGGTTTTAGATAACTTTCTATTAAAATTCAGCGTTAATTGGTTTCTCATTTGCTCAAAATCTTCTTAAGATTAAACCATCATAATCATTCATCATAATATACTATACCATCCCAAACATAAAACTGCGCAAAACAAGGCATCTAATAAAACCCCATTTGGCGTCCATCCAAATCAATATTGAATCATTGGATACACACATTGTGGAAATGCACAAACAAATAGTTCGTAGACGAGCGCCAGACGTGGACGCGAAATACTGGCTACCAATGGCACATGGCAAAAGAATATGTGACGTCATTGTCAACGACGCCAAATATTCTGGCACGTTGCGACGATTATGAAAGTTGTGAGCGGGTATTCGGAGTATGTTGGGTCTTCTTTATATGTACAATAGCTTTTCGGCGCAAGGTCTGCTATTTCGATGATTTTTTATTTCTTCTTTCTCTGTGGTGTCGATATGAGGTAAAGATTGCAGTCCTTTCACGGTTATTTTAAGTCACACATTAATGGTGATTAGCCAGCCAGCAAAGTTGGTAGAGGGCTGACATAGTTGGGCCAACATAGTTGGGAAAAGTCTAGGCAGATAGTAGACAGTCGATGTAAAGCAATTATTGCTGCTTATGGACCACAACATGAATGGGCAATGTCAAATTTTTTCACCGTTGCTTCTTTTGCTTCGGTTTCTTTTTTTGGAGCAGAGCTGTACGAATTCGCTTAGAAACTTGGTTAATGCGCCAGTTCGTTCTTACATTTTTCGCAGGCATGATTTCAACAGGAGCATATTAATGTTATCATTATTACACAAATGTCTACGCATAAACTGATAGACAAAATCATTCTGCCGAATCTCTCAAGTAACAACGCCCACAAGCTTTGCTAATCTATTCTTAGCGAGTAACCGTCACAGGGAAATATTATATCAGCTGTTTTTAGTAGGTATGTTTTACATTGTCAGTAGAGTATTACTGGTCGTAAAACATGTTCGAAGGTCGCCGTTGACACCTCTTTGGTCAATTAATTTGAATGTTTCTTTGTTTGTCAGCTCGTTAGCTTTGTTTTCACTTTTCTTTTGTTATTGTTTACAGTTCTGCTGGCTTACTATTGGCGTGTTCGAGTTCTGTATGAAATCAATTTTGAAGCGCATTAATATGTTAGCCTGCATACTGGGCTGAACAGTACCTTTTACGTATTACGGAATCGATAAAGCTGATTACTGAGTTACGAGTTCGGTGTTACGAAGCGACGTCACTAAGGTTGCCATCATTCAAGAAAATTGTTTCTTCTGTAGGCAGTCAGATATTATGTGACCAACACGATAACCTGACTTCCTTTGGTCTAATAATTACAAGAACAAGTTTTGCTCCTGGGTTCAAACCCCAGATCAGGCAGTCCAATAACTGTCTTTTTAGGGGTTTTCATATATAATCCATACTAATATCATAAATTCGAAGGTAACTCTGTCTGTCTGTATGTTACCTTTTCACGCCTAAACCACTGAACGGATTTCGACAAAATTTGGCAAGGAGATAGATGGCATCTTGGGGAAGGACATAGGGTACTTTTTATCGACATACCACGCAGGCAAAGGCGCGGTCGGAAGCCAGAAAATATTTTTTTTTCAAAAGCTTGTTTTGGCAAATTGAACAAGGACAATAATAATTTGTTATAATTAGAGATGCATTAGAGAGACACAGTAGAGTCCAATTACCATTTGAATTCATCTTCTAATGAAAGAATTGTTTAAACAGTTGTTTGTTTCATCACGTTCATGAGCACTTTTGTCTTACATATTTTTTTTATTGATCAATTAAGAGTTTTATCTCAAAGCAGAAGTCATTGAAGAGATTAACCTTTTGACCAAGTACGTATAAACAAAAGTAGTCTTTATCAAACATTGTAAGACTCAACTGATTAAACAAATTTAATTATGAGTGTCATTATTCTCCTGCCTTATCCCTATTTTGGGTCGGCGTAACATGTTCTTTTCTACCATACTACTGTATTAGGGACTACTCACACTAATTCAGCTCTATTCCGCTTATGCCCACAGAAAACAACGATTTTGTATGGAGAGGCGTACGCATCCGTTCAGCTGTCGGATGCGTATGCGTCTGAGAGCGCGTAGAGCTTTAGAAGTTTGAGTAGTCCCTTAGTCGTGATCTCGGTATTTACCCCCTTTCTAGCCATATCATCTTTCACATACTCCATCCATCGTTTCTTTGGTCTTTCCCTACTCTTATATCCATCGACATTCATACGCAAAACTTTTCTCACAACATTTTCCCCTGACTAATATGAGTGTATGAGATGAGAATTGCTTATTTTAATCCCGGTATCCTTAATTTCTGCTTTCAAGCTTTTAGTTGAGGCTCTCGACATGTTGAATTGTTATGCCTTATCAGCTAACCTGCCATTATCTTGCAGGCACTTGAATATGACCTAGATTTTTACTATCTACTTATTAAAATAAATCAATCTGCCTAGCCTTTTCCGAACTATGTTGGGGTTCCAGTTTAACCAGTATTTTACATGGAGGGACTGCCTATCTGACCTCCACAACCCAGTAACTGGGTAATACCATACCCCTTGATAAGACTGGTTGTCAAGACTTTCAGGCTTCTGACGACCCGTAACCACTGTCAAAGATCCACGAGTGACGGTGAGGACCAATGGCTTAACATGCTTTCCGAGGTACGGATGAGTCCCGGTATGTAAAGATGGTCACCCATCTACGCACCAACCCCGGCAAGCGTAGCTTTACCTGATGGATCGACCCGTGCGGCTGTTATTACTTTGCCACGAGCTTCTCCTCTAATATCTATTTATTAAAATATCAGTTCAAATATTTTATGGGTATCTAGATGATTATGAATTTTATTTTGCAAATAATCCCTCAATTTTTTCAAGCAATGTTATATTGTGTATTTGCACACTATTTTGACTCTTACTTAATAACATTATTGAAAATACTGCAGGATTTTGGAAACTGAAATGATTTGTATTTCAGTTTCCAAAATCTGAAAAAAAAAGTAATTAGCTACTGAAAAAAAAAAAAGATTTTCTATTTACAATATTTCTAATGTGAATCAAATACTTAAGAATATTTTCGAAAAACATTCAGTTGTTTTGTTTACACAAACATTTTGAGAATCATGAATAAAAACCACCTGTTTGTGTCAGTGTAAGATGGTTTCTATAACCACTGGCCACAAAATGTTTGTTAATGAAAGGGAAAGATAAGAGACAACCACATGAACCAGCAGACTTTCCTCTTATCAAAATATGATGTGAAAAACTTTAATTAAGAGAAGGAATTTACCTATTTACCTCAAACCTATACCATTCAGTGTTATTCCAGTGAGGGTTCAGCGACTTGCGACAGACATCAGTCTTGTGCGTGATACTCCCGAACTTTATCTCCACGAACGCGTCTGTAGTATCACTCGCCCGGTCCATTACCGGGAGGTTCCGCCCCGCTAACACCTTCACCTTTATCTTTCCAGGCATTGTCACTTATTTACACCCACACTTAACACTTAAACCACAATTTAATAATCCAATACAACCACTACGACATTATACAGTCTATTATCACCTCTTTCAGAGCAGATTAGCACTTCCAAAACTCCCTAATCAGTCCGAATACACAGATAAATATCTTATCAGTACACTGATTTGTATAGATCACTGATATGCGATACGGTTATTTCAAGCCTGCAAACACTAGGCAAAGTTTTTAGAGACGACATTATCACAAGAAAAATAAGTTATTACAAAATGAAAACATCGTTTCGTTAAGAGTTAACACGAAATTTTCGCGCACCGAATCACATTTAATTACGCGTTTGTGTTATAAACACTGCACCTTGGAGCGCCCCTGCTGTATCTAAATGTTGTTCTAAAAGTATTCTGTTGGTTTATTAATAGACAAAATTTGATATTTTATAAATAAAATCGGCGAGACGAACAACACGCACAATCACAAACTGTCAAACGAAATGTCAACAATGGGCGGCGCGTTTGGTTTCACGATCAAATTAACAATTTTACCACTAGTGTAAATATATCAATATTTTTATTTTTTAAATGCTGATAATAATCTGTAAGATCTTTCAGATTTAAATAATAAATATTTATCTGTTACAAAACTAATAAATTGTGTTTTTAAAAATGTTCTAAGTATAAACACAAGACCTTTTGACGGTCGCGTTCTGCAAAACGAAACGATAGGCGGTAGCGTGTCAATCTGTTAACAATTTATCATTAGTCTCACATTCTGTGCAATCCATTTCCCTGACTACATACTTAGGCCTCATTTACAGACGCGGGGCGTTGCACGGCGCGTGCAGCGTGGCGTTTCGCGGCGCGTCTGACGTTTTTTTCTGTTTACGGTGCGGCGGCGCGTGAAGCGGCACTTACCATCGCACGCGTAAAGTAAACACAAACATATCGCCATGTTCGATGTTGTTCATAGAGATGCGAGACGAGAAGAGTGCCCGCCGCTGCGGCCGCCGCGAAACGTCAAGCGTGTAGCGAAGCACGCGGCGGGCAACGCTGCGGCGCACGCGGGTACTCAATCAAACCCAAAACCTAATTTTTTGGTTAGCGAGAGATGGGAGCGCACGCGTAGCAACTTACAACTTGCAAAGTCGATCATATCGTACTCCATTGCGACGGTGACTACGTCTCCGTTATGCGATTTCCAAATAAGACTGGCAGAAGGTTTCGCCGCGGGCATCGCTTCATCGAGAATGGCCGCTGCGTGCGCCGCCGCAAAAAACGCTCCATTTCAAGCAAACGCATCAAAAAACGCTTCTCGGTAAACGCACTCATACAACGCCATATGTTTGAATTCAGTGCGGGCCGCGCCGCCCAACGCCACGCTCGACGCCCCGCGTCCCCGTAAATGAGGCCTTAGGGCCGATATCTGTAATTAATTAACGGACCGTTATTGGTTAAACTTATTTAAAATGAAAAGGCTATCCCCTATGACGACCCACTGACCGGCGGAAAGCTACATATTTTGAAAACTAAATCTTTGCCGGAAATGGAAGTATGAGGTTGCCTATCCCCTTGGAGTACAGCAGAGCGTAGTAGTGGAAATATTATTCTTTACGCACACAAATGTACAGAGGCGGACCTAATGCCATAGGCATTTTCTACCAGACAACCTTTGGGGTTATCCGCAATATAATTTACTATAAAATGATCCAAAGGACAGACAGACTACAAAGGAAGTCGCTTTTATCTTTATGAGATCTAGCGATTGTATGGGTTCACAACGGCACAAGAACAAATAATATAATAAAACAACAAATAATCATCGATCAATTCATTTTATTACACGATATTTGCAGTCTTATTTTCATAAACTATACACTTAACTCATTAACATTCATTCACAATAGTTAGTAATATGTTTTTAAACACTGAGGTTCACAGAACTAAATGGTTTCTATAATGATTACTTTACAAATACAGTAGGATGGGCCATTTAAAACATTACAGAGCTTATAGACTTTTTTGCTTTTATTACACACATATTTTTTTATGATAGTTGACAAGAATGCGTAAAAAAATCTTGGTTATATTTGAACAGGCAACACAAAACTTAAAATGATGACAACACCTACACATCGAGTGTAATCCGCATTCGTATTAATGTCAAATACGCTAATAAAATTGCAGTTGCATCATGCATTCTTTAGTTACATTTAACTTAACCCCACGGTTTTAAACAGCCACATATTACTATAAAGTTATGACTTACAATATAGTGATAATAAATATGAACTTAATTATTAGTTGAGCCTTGCTTAGGCTGACATGGATGACATGACAGAAATATTATAGTTACAAGAAGATTTACAGGTTTGAGGTCAAAGATGTTCTATACAAAAAAATATATTTTAGAACACCAGTATCATAGTTTCGTTTTAAAAAATAGAAATATACAAAAGCTAAAATAAACTATTTACTAGTGAACAAGTAGGTACATGCTTACAGTGTATCAAGTATTTACAACGTGTCCCTTATCTCTAAGGTATATGCTATAAGTAAAAATAATACAAAAAGTCCTAGAACAAGTGTTCCAAAAAACATTACATAGTTTCGAAGATATGTTATGTAACATTAGACTCGTGATGTGTATATCTAAGTTTCATTGATAAGTAAGTACGAGTAAATATTTTTCATTCTTTTTTTTTATGGACAGAAAAAGTCTAAATTCAACGTTTTTTTTTTAATTTCACGTAAGGGTGTAAATAATAGTGACTTTGTCGAATTATTTCGTATGAAAAAAAACAAACAGCATTTATACCCTTAGAGATACGGGATATCAAAAGAGACACGTCGTTATATCTTGTATGAAATAGTGTATAATGGTATGACAACCTGCTGTGTGACCAGCATTTTTATTTCCCAAGATATATTGGGCGCTCTGTACAAAATCGTTTTGCCTTTTGTCCCAATTACATAAAGTTTAAATTCGAATAAGCCACGTCATTTAATAGATGCAACGAATTCCTGGAGTAATTGCAACTGAAATATTACAGCATCCTTTTAAAATCTTCAGCCTAGCCTATCTTAGTCACATTTCATAAATAGCTGGACACATCCCGAATTGCCCACAATCTTCCTTCCAAATACATTCAAGCGGCCTTTAGATTTCCGTATCAAAAATATACATACCGAAATAACTATCACCATTAGAGAAGGCTTGGCAGGGGTGTACTTACATAAAGCACTCTTAGTTCACCAAATATCGTTCAGCCATCTAGCTGACCACATACCCTTACTATCTATAAGTTTAGCTTTTGAAATCCAAAATACCTGCATGGCTATTGACAGCCATTCGTTCACAAGCTTCTGTGTCGAATCAAACACGAATAATACAGGGTGTAAAAAGAACCATTACATGTTCGCTATCTACGCGTTCTGAACATCAAACTAAGTGCGGATTTCATCAAAGAAATTGAACGCGATCAGCACTTCTAAACCGCGTTCAAAAGTTGTGTCATCCTTGTTATATATTATAAATTTTCACCATTTTTCCAGTGTGATAGTGAGACGGAGCTATAGAAGGCCGATAGCACCATCTTTTTTTCGCCGTGGAATAATCATGGCATTAATACTGACAGATCTTAAACGCAGTTTAGACACTCTGACAGATCTTAAACGCAGTTTAGACACTCTGACAGATCTTAAACGCAGTTTAGATTTGCTGATCGCGTTCAGTTTCGTTGGTGAAATCAGCCCTTAGCAAAAATTACCGGTGGGAAACGACTTTTAAACGTACGCAAAACATTGTACACTTATGGGGGTACAACGTATGCAACGGTGTAGAAGTTGTGAGGTATTCAAAGTAAAGTTTATAACATTTAAAACTCGTTCTCGTGAAAAAAATAAAAAAAACGTTGACTTTCAATATCTCCGTAACGAGAAGGTTCCCAGGTATGGTACAGTACAAAAATAATGACGCGGACAAATGACTCCCGGCTTCGTTTAGCCTCGTGCAGACTGGCGCGACGCGTCTCTAACAAAACAATTTCTAAGATAACTTCACGGTATTACAATTACCGGTGGCGAGTCGCGCCAGTCTGCACGAGGCTTTAAGCGTATTTTTACACATGTTATTAGGAAATTCGGAAATATGTGCGTTTACCTCTATTTTTGAGAATAATTGTTGCTGATATGCGGAATACGGAAAATTTGCATTTTCGACACGACAGCCTGCTGAATTAATGTGAATAGCTATGCTGATCAAGTTTCTGCTGCCAAATTACGGATTATCATAAAATAATAAGCCTATATGGTTCCACTGCTGGGACTCTGGTGTCTTCTCTGTGACTTAATCCCAGACAAAACGTCTAAATCTCAGCACCCCAATTGCGTAAGGCGTAACACACTTTCTACCACAATTCGAAGGATTTTGAAGGAAATTCCTATTCCATCGCTTCGTAATCATAATAATGTTTGAAAAATTTGTTAGGTTGACAACGTAAAAAATACAATAGACGCAGATATATTTAATAAACTATTCCTAAAGAGTCATAAAAAACCCTGTAAGAAATCGACACGTGTTTCACGGCGTGGTAATACGTCGTGTTCGAGTTCGCGACTGGTCAATCGTTCTCCTGAGAATGCCTCGTTGAGAGGTGAAGCACGTGTCGATTTTTTACAGGGTTTTTTATAACTCTTGAGGAATAGTGAAGCGGAACAGGTTACTAAATATATCGACGTCTATTGTATTTTATTTATAATGGATTTCCACAAAGTCACGCCTGAATCAATTAACTCTCGACAACGTAAATAACGCAATGAATCTTGATAAATTGGCAAAATTAAAGACATTGCAATATTGTAAGTATGTTTTGCAATTATTCCGCTGGTTGGATGGGTGTTATAAAATGAATCAACAATCAATTATGTTATGATAATTGTTTGACAACAGAATTTAAACAGAAACCCGGAATAACATGCAAATGAGTACCTAGTCTTAATTACTAATTAATTCGTACTATGACGTCGATGTAGGATACAGTTTAGAAATACAGATGAACATAACAATATAGGAAGCAACTTGAATTGCATAGCACTACCAGTGGCTTTCAGTTAAAATGTAAATATTGCACCATTTATATTTTAAATATTCGTCTTTTTGACAGCTACAAGCTATTGTTCATCTGTCATTAAGAAAGTGAAAGATTGACGAAGAGCTAAAACCGATAGCAGAGGTGACTCATTTTTGTTTCATTCCACGTTCACACGACCGCTACAAAATTACATAAAAGTGAAACGCTCATCTGTTCCTTTCATTTCATTTTTCGTTAATTTGTTAGGCGAGAGTCGAAATCCAACATCGTTGGATTTCACTAATGAATTCATTTTTCACTTTAGATTAATTTTGTTTTCAGACGTTTCACTTCGCGTGAACGATTTTGAATGAAATATTAACAAAAAGTGGAGCGTCTGATATCGGCTTCGGCTCGCTTGCCAGTCAGCATCTTAATTTTTGAGCCATTACTAAATGTGTTACACAATTTAGCTGTTAGTTAAATCAAATCATTACTCTCCTTCTAGGGTAGTCGGGTAAAAACTAAATCAAAGAGTAGTCATTGTCAATCCTGAGATTCTAATCTAATAAATAGACACTAAAACATTAATAATTAATGTTGTAGTAATAAATGCAAAATTGTGCAATCTAAATAACATAATAAACATACATACATACATGCTTTTCAATAAAAAACACTTGTGTTAATCTGAAATACATTATGATTAAAATATCGTTGGCACATCTATTAGTTTACAATAATCATTCTCACAAAAATGATGTGATTTGATGTCTTCGTAAAAAGATATATGCTTCAGTGTGTGAGTGTATGTTTTTTAACCGACTTCTTCAAAAAGGAAGAGGTTCTCAATTTGTCTGTTTTTTGTTGTTGTGTATGTTACGCGATTACTCCTCCAAATATGAATCGATTTTGATGATTCCTTTTGTGTTTGGTAGGTCATGCTTCAGAGGTGGTCCCATATAAATTTTATTTACTTTGCTTGCATAGTTTCTGAGTTAGCTTCAATATTATGTATTTTTTCTACTTAGTATAATGTAGACGATGTTCTATGTGACTCCATCACTGTTATTTACATAGCAGGTAGTTGTGTTCGAATTTGTGTGGGGTAGGTACCATAACTAAAAAGTGAAAAATAAAAACTTTTTAAAGTTATTTTTCACCTTTTTTTTTTGGAAGTCGGATGTTTTTTTTTTGTAAAAGTTTTTATTTTTATTTAATTAGTTTTCATTCTGCTATTTATTTTGGACAGCTACCTCTAAGCATTGCTCTCCTGTATTTACAACTGGCGTCCACCTAGGGACAAACTAATGAATACCTTTCTATCAAACACCCGCTTGGCCAGTTTGTCGCTTGTTTATATTTCAGTTGGTGCTTTGGAAGCGGTCAAAAATGAACGTTATAATATTGTATTCATAGCCATTAGACCATCTTAACTAATATTATATACTAGCTGTTGGTGTAGCCCGCGACTTCATCTGAGGACCAGGCTGAAAAGTAGCCTTTGTCCTTTTCCAGGTTATGGTCGACCCATGTGCCAAATCCCATCCAAATCCGTTAAGCCGTTTTAACGTGAAAGCTTAACAAACGAAACAAACTAACTCACTTTCGCATTTATAATACTAGTTAAGATTAGGATGCGAAAGTGAGTTTGTTTGTTATGCTTTCACGCTAAAACGCCTGAACGGAATTGGATGAAATTTGGCACATGGATAGACCATGACCTGGAGTAGAACATAGGATACTTTTTATCCGGTTAGTCCCACGGGATCGAGACTTATGTGGGTGAAACCGCGGAGTGCAGCTGCACTCCGCGGTTTCACCCACGCGCTTAGTTGGTTGTAACAATATAATGTACTAGCTAGTACATTGTATTAAAAAAAAAAGTAAATAAATTCAAGACCAATCGGAAATGGCGTTTATCCTTATGCACCGATGTCGGGTCAGAGGACGCTTTATGAACCAGTCATTGAATTTTGCCTGCACCTAAAACCTATTTGCATTAGCACAGTAGCACTCAAAACCAGCACACCAAAAGTTTACATCTAATTACGAAGACTATTAAACTATTACTAACATCGGTGGGTAACTAGAATAAAATAGTAATTTAATTCATACTTGCATATTAAATATAGCCTAAAGTAAGTGGATAAAGCTGATTGCCCGGGCAATTCCGGTTCCCGCGGTGTTTGCCCTTGTACAGGGTGTAAGGGACAGCCCTCCGCAGACTGATGGGATGAATTCAGCATATCATACTAAGACGACCGGTACATGAAATTATTTTAGGAAACGTTATGGGAATCCAATAAACCTGATTTGTATTATTACCTCACACGCAATGTATCATTACCGCGGCAAAACCCACGTAGCCGCACTCCCCGTGTCGGGGAGGGGCGCGCTCGAGTATTTAAACATCCATTGCTGTTTTTTTTTATTTTAGCTGTTTTATTTACATAAATGGAGTGCTGCGTGCAGAGAATGTAATTTTACATTGAAATAAAGGAATAGTAACTGAAAAAGCATTAAAAAAATGTAAACTTTCCTGAGAAAATTTCCGGCGCGCTCCAGTATTTAAACATCCATTGCTGTTTTATTTATTTTAGCTTTTTTATTTACATAAATGGAGTGCTGCGTACAGAGAATGTAATTTTACATGGAAATAAAGGAATAGTAACTGAAAAAACGATAAAAAAATGTAAACTTTCCTGAGCAAATTTCCGGTGGAATATGATTCAAAATAAGGAGCTGAATGCCCGCTGTTAATTTGCGGAGGGCTGTCCCTTACACCCTGTATTAAATAGCCTAAAGTCCAATACATGGGGTCGATGCATTATACCTAACATTTTACATAAGGCCGTAACTAATATTAACGATAAGCTTATAGCTTTAATATTAACTCACATCTTTAGTTTAATTTTAAATACATTTAGATGGTGGATTTATAAGCAAAAATACGATTAATATATTATGTTATGTGACCCCTATTTGTTGACGCGTACTATTAATGTTATGTTACTAAATCACTAAATATATAAATAATATATATATTGCCATGTTTATAGAGAAAGGTCGATGTTGAAAAAGATCGTCTTTAAATGTAATTATAATTGATGTGTACAAAATATTGTAAAACATTTTTAAAAAGAGTAACGGTGTAGTTTCTTGCCCATTCTTCTCTATACGAAAACTACCTTTTGGAAGGGGCAGCTAGAATCAGTCCTATTTCTTTGTTTTTTACGTTCAAAAGTGCCTTTTATGTGCCAAATTGAAATAAATTATTTGACTTTGATCGGTGTCGTACTCTCAAACAAACCATATATCATCTGTTTAGTCACACTTGCACACATATAACACTGAATACGTTTATATTCCAACCGCCGCGCGGCGAGAGAATACCTTCCTGATACGTGTAAGTTTAATACAAAAAAATACGTGTTTTACAAATTTATACTTTACTAGCTGTTGCCAGCGACTTTGTCTGAGATCCAGGATGAAAAAAAAGTAGCCCATGTCCTGCTCCAGGTCATGGTTGAATGTGCCAAATTTCATCCAAATCCGTTCAGCCGAAAGCGAAACAAACAAACTCACTTTCGCATTTATAATATTAGTATTAGATTTATTTCTAATCAGTCACTCGTTTTAAGATGACAGAGTCAGAATGATGATTAAATTAAGATTAGCGTTTGCGTTTGACGCTAAACGGAGGAGCTCGTGGCTTTTTTGCTCGATCTTAAAACGGTACGGAACCCTTTGTGTGCGAGTCCGACTCGCACTTGGCCGGTTAACTACAGACGTGCAGCTGACTGTACAAAACACCAAATTTCTTGCTCCAAATTGGACCAGAAACTTGGACCTTTCTCTATGAACATCTATGGCTTACCATCCCATTTCCTTCACAAGAAAATGTCGATGGTCAAAATTCGATACATGATATAAAGTGTCACAAATAAGGGGCGTGTACTTACAGAGTCTTGATTCAAAAAAGATCTGACATCGATCTTCCTAGCTACCTGTTTATTTGTCCTTGATTTTTTTAAGCATTTTTTCAATATCCTGACTCCCCGTTGGACTGGGACGTTTGAGTTTATGCTTCGCTGATAATTTTGGTCTGTAACTTTTGACTGGGGTGTTATTGGGTACTGGGAACACATCTGGCTTCGAATGACCCCCCAGTCCGTCGTAAGAGAGTTCCATTTCACGCGGAACGTTATCAAGGGATGAGATCTCCATTCCGCTCTTTTTATGAAAGATGCTGTGTTTTGTGCTAATAGCGTTTGATTTCTCTCCAATACGTTTCTTGTTCGCGTTTTTCACTGCGTTTAGGTACAGTTGCTCTGTTGGCTGTAAAGAAAGTAGAAGATTGATTTATTACAACTAAAAGTAAATTATGAAAGTATACTATAGTAGCTTCTACCCGCGACATCGCCCGCGTGATATTTCGGCCCACCGCGTCGCATCGCATCGTCCACCCGCAGTATTACTTCGTTTTCGCTTTGCGTTCTTTCTGACTTTTTTTTTGCTTTTTGCTAGGCTCCTAAACGGTCTTAGCGTGATACATATAAGGTGTGTCTTTTCATACACAAAATCTCTTGAGGGGTCCTTGTCTCACCACATAAGAATTGGGTTATCCAATGTAAAAAGATTTTTTTCCAAATTCGACTGGTAATTCCGGAGATAACCCCCTACATACAAACAAACAAATTTTAACTAGCTGCCCCGACAGACGTTATCCTGTTCAACGCTGTTCCTGGCTTCAAGGACAATTAGCTTCGGTGTTTTTTGGATACGCGCGCGGCCCGGCCGGTTGCTTAGCGGCATAGCAAACAGCATTTCCATAGAAAATGCCCTTTCAGTTTTTCCGAAACTTCCAACTTTCCCGGCAACTTCTAAAAATTTTCTTTCCCTACGAACCTGATTCGGTCTATTGTTTGCCTCTCTGTCTGTCTGTAACCTCCGAAACGGCTGGACCGATTTTGACGGGACTTTCACTGGCACATGAAGTTGATGCTGATTTTAAAAGGAGTAACTTAGGCTACTTTTATTTATGAAAAAAGAATTAGGGACCACTTGGACGAAGCCACGTGCAGTAGCTAGCTTAAAATATTTTTTTGACCGTCTAATATTCAACCTGCCGACCCCTTTCCCAACTATGTTGGGGTCGGCTTCCAGTTTAACTCGATGCAGCTGAATACCAGTATTTTACATAGAACGACTGCCTATCTGACCTCCACAACCCAGTAACTGGGTAATACGATACCCCTTGTTTAGACTGGTTGTCAGACTTTCGGGCTCCTGTCGACCCGTAACGGCTGTCAAAGATCCATGAATGACAGCCGGGACCAACGGCTTAACGTGCTTTCCGAGGCACAGAGGAGTCTCGGTACGTAAAGATGGTCACCCATCCACGTTTTGACCGTCTAATATTATTTAAACTAATTAATACCTAGTATTAAACTTACTTTTGTTTTTTCAGGCAGCTTCAAGGGAGCACGTTGCAGGGCCGCTAGGGATAGCACACTGCCCTGCTTCAAACTCAAGTACGGAGAGTCTGAGTTTTCTATGTTGTTCACCAGCTCATTCTGAAAATTAAATAAATAAACATACATAAAGTTAAAGCTTTTTTCTCATTGGGATAGGCAGAACCAACAGAACACCACATGCATAAGGTGGAGACGTCAAAACGACAATAAAAAACAGTGTATATCTAATGACGTACCCAGTTTCCATACAAAAATTCTATCAAAAATATTTAGTTTATTTTATTATAAAGTTTATTCACTAAGTAGACTTGCTCGTTGGTCTAGTGATCACAAGCGCTACTGCTGAGCATGAGGTCCTGGGTTCGATTCCCAGGTTGGGAAAAGTGCTATTGTGTTTTTTTATATGGAATTTCTCGGTAGCAGCCCGGAGTCTGGATTCGTGCCCGGTTGATGGCAACAGGCTCGGCCTCTATTACATGGCACTTAAACATAGCTGGCGAAATGTGGGTGTGGGTGGTGTACCTACCACCCACATTGCTAATGCATCTGCCTAACCCTTTGGGGAAACAAGCCGTGATGTTATGTTACCATAGGTAGTCGGCTGATTGGCATAACACATAGTTGGTCCATAACTACTATTTAGTTTGTTTGAAAAATACTCCTTTTTAATTTCGATGTTAGGATTTTTTTGATAGTTCCAATATACTCATATGCATTAGTACTGCCAGTGTTTACATTTATTGTACTTATATTACAAAACCATCTAAGTACTAAACGTTTTTTAAATGTATACCATTAATTCCGTTAATTCCTCAATCTATCATACCACATCTATAAGAGTAGGGGAAGACCAATGAAACGATGGATGGACTATGTGAAAGATGATATGGCTAGAAACGGGGTGACTACCGAGATGACGACTAATAGAGATGGATGTAAAGTCAAAGGTCAAATAATTTATTTCAATTAGGTACATAAAAGGCACTTTTGAACGTCAAAAACAAAGAAATAAAACTGATTCTAGTTGCCCCTTCCAAAAGGTAGTTTTCGTATCGAGAAGAATGAGTAAGAAACTCTTAAAAATGTTTCAATTATGTACTTTCTGAGTCAATATTGGACACATTACCGACATCGGTGAAGGAAAACCATTGTGAGTAAACCTAGACATATAGTTAACTAGCTGCGCCCCGCGGTTTCACCCGCGTAACTCTCGATCCCGCGGGAATATCAGGATAAAAAGTATCCTATTTCCTATTCCAGATCATGGTCTACCCCTATGCCAAATTTCATCCAAATCCGCTGAGCCGTTTTAGCGTGAAAGCGTAACAAACAAACAAACTCACTTTCTCATTTACTAGTTGATGCCTGCGACTTCGCCCGCGTGGATGTCGGTTATTATATACTAAAACCTTACTCGATAACCACTCTATCCATTGGTGAAAACAGCATGAAAATCGGTGCAGTAGTTTTTGAGTTTATCGCGCACAGGACGACAGACAGACGCTGCGGAGGACTTTGTTTTATAATATGTAAGGATTATATGTGAAGACGATGCACCTAATATAAGATTACTGTACCAAAATAGGTAAAAAGAATAAAAATTGGAGCAATCCTTACTAATATTATAAATGCAAAAGTAACTCTGCCGGTCTGTCGCGCTTTCACGCCAAAACTACTGAACCGATTTAAATGAAATTTTGTACACAGATAGTCTAGAGCCTAAGAAAGGACATAGGCTACTTTTTATCGACATACCACGCGGGCGATGCCGCGGGAGGAAGCTAGAATAAATAAATTAATTGTATGGAAGAAGACATGTTGCGCCGACCGAGTTGAGATAAAGGCAAGAGAATGATACAAGCTTCCACCTTCTGTTCATAGTACATCCACACTCAATGTTCTGATACTTCGCGAGCCAGTCTTACCTGTTTCCAATACAGCTTGACATTGGCCCTGATGTTATCAGAGAACTCTCTTTCATTTTTCTCCTCATTCTTCATTCTTATAATAGCTTTAATTTTTCTTTTCATTTCGTTGTATCTTTTCTGTTTTTTGTCCTCATCATCTTTTTCATTCGTTGCCTGATTCATCCTCGTGGCTTTAGAGCACAAGACGTTGAGCCAAGCAGCTTTCTTCTTTCGTTCCAAATCTTTAATATCACCATCTACGCAATCATTCGTACCCCTACCATTTTCCGTCTGCGCCAATGAACAATTTAATATCATAATTAAACAATGTATTAATCTAGAATATTATGGTTAGCGATAGGTGCTGCTGTTGCTTTTGCTTTTGATGACATGCGCCATTTACGAAGCTTTAAGTTTCCTGCACACACGTTAGTCACGTCAACATCATGTCGCCGATCAGCCGTCCCATTAGCAATTCCTCCAAAAGCAATTCATTTCCTGAATTTCCAGCTGTCATTACCAATTCCTCTAATTTGACACAAAAGTAATTCATAATGTGTGGACCATTTTACGAATCTCCATAGAAAACTGTCAAACAGTTGAATTATTTCGTAATATGAATCGCACGCACATCATATTATGAATTGTCAGTTTGTGACATTTTACGATGAAACATAATATTTTCCTATTATGATTCTGTGAAGTGTGACTGTTTTAAGCCGGTGTCGACTGTGACGCGCCGGTAGTGACGTGACAGAAGTGTGTAGCCAACGTCCTACAACTTCTTTTTTGACGTGACTGATCGGCGACTTGACGTTGACGTGACTGACGTGTGAGCATGAACCTTTAGTGGAATCAATCAGTCCCCATTTTGAATTGAAGCTAATTGGTGCGAAGCGGTAAGCAGTGTTTTTTTGGACCACCTTTATTTTTATTTTCGGTACTTAATCTATACTGTCTATGTTCAGCTGTGGACTCAAAAGGAGTTTACATAGGTGACAACACTCTTTAGAGCGTCGCCTATCAATAATTCTGATATCCACATGAGTGTCCTCAGTTTCTGATGTGGAAGGCGAGGAACAGGGTATTATAGCCAAACTTGGGATGGACCTATATCCAGCACTGGACTGCGATGTACTACGTTGATTGACGGATTGAGAACAGACAGCTAGGTTATATTTCCTGTCTGGTTATTTCCGTATAAGTGCATGAGATAAGATTTATTATTAGCAATGAAACTTACAAAACTGTTCGAGTTGTGGTCTGTGATGACATGTTGGTCTTCGATCGCTGGTGGCGACGTGGGGCACTCGTTGAGTATACGATGCTCTTCGACCCTGTCTTGAACCACTTTCCTCTTTAGCTCAGCGAGGTCTGAATCCGTTTTTAGAATATCGTATTTTGTTTGCACTTGGTGGAGTTCGTCTTCTAGATGCCTGGAAAATAGGGTGTTATTTTTAATGTGTTTTTAAAATGGATGGATACGATGGTAATATCTAAAAGATAAATAAATTATCATCATCGTAATTGCAGCCGAAAGATGTCAAGCGCTGGACATAGGCCTCCCCCAAGCGTTGCCACACCGACTGCTCATGAGTTTCTCGAGTCTAGTGGATTCCCGGTTTTCTTAAATGACGTTTTCTAGGTGGCAGCACTGGGACCTCGGTCCGGGCACCTGTCAAAAGTCTCAAAGCGCTCTTTTTTTTTTGTCGTGACTGAATGATGAACGAATGAATGAAAGGAATGATAAACGTCATCATTATATTTTAATTTAATATTCATTGTCGAAATTAAAGACCTGTTGTCAAAGTGGCGCCAACTGGTGGCGTAAATTTTCATGAAAACCTTCATTGGGAATGTTCATGAAAATCTAGCGAGACTAGAAATATGGTAAATAATTACATACAAATTATATTCCACAAAACTGCCAATGGTCATCTTGCAAGTGAATTTATATGTCATTGTATAGTATTATCATAAAATACTTACATTACTTTGCTCTGTAGATCACCGAACTTCTTCTTCTCTAGGGCGAGCTGTTGTTTGGCGGCGTGCAATCTGTCTCGAGACTCGTTCTTCTTAGCCTCTGAGTCGCATAAAGCTCTGTGGACAAGATATTAACCTGTATGACCGCGGTCGGGCCGAGCGTGGACCAAAAACGATTGTAGTTAATTAGAGTCTTGGATTAATTAAAGTCAAAGTCAAATAATTTATTTCAATTAGGCACATAAAAGGCACTTTTGAACGTCAATGAAAAACAAAGAAATAGAATTGATTCTAGTTGCCCATTCCAAAAGTTAGTGTTCGCATGGAAAAGAATGTGCAAGAAACTCCACCGTTACTCTTTTTTTTAATGTTTTACAATATTTTGATATTCTTTACTCATTTGTTTAATACTCTGACCCGGTCACCCTAAACGGCAGTCAACTCCCACACCACGAGTCTGTGAAGTATCTGGGCATGCATATTGATCGTAGGCTAACATGGAAGAAACATGTCGAAACAAAAAGAGAAGAAATTAAACTGAAACACAGAGGTCTGTTCTGGCTACTAGGAAGAAACTCAAAACTGGCTATAGATAAAAAAACTTCTCATATACAAAACAATACTAAAGCCAATTTGGACATATGGCATCCAACTTTGGGGATTAGCCAGTGCCTCCAACATAATGAAAGTGCAAAGGGCACAAAACTATATATTAAAACAAATATCCAACGCACCATGGTTCATCAAGACAACAGAGATCCACGAAATCCTCAATATCCCGATGGTCAACGAGGAGATAAGTGGGCATGGCGACAACTACAAAACGCGACTGCTAAAGTATCCAAATAAGCTTGCAGGGCAGCTTACTATCCCAGAAAGCATCCACCGATTAAAAAAGCGGCGGGACATTTTCGATCAGAACAGTCAGTGCGAAGAATGACTACGAATAGATAGGGCCGACTCCACTGGGAGTAGCGCCCCACACGCCAACAGAATCAACACATCTGCTCATAGTCTAAGACTGATCGCAAGATAAAATCAGAAGAAAAAAAAAAAAAAATTGTTTAATTCTGGGCAGTTATACACCATCTTATAGGCTGATTGTTGTTGAGAAATCAGTAAGGGGTATGTCCGCGCGACCGCGTCGTGAGCATTTCGCTCATGCCGAGAGAAATAGCAGTTTTGCAACATTAGCTAAAACACTAGGAAGTGATAAAGGGCGTTGTTTTGGGGGGACTATCTTATACAATGTCGACGTTCAAAAGTGCTGATTCTTAGCCTAATTTGAATAAATGAAATTTGGTTTTGATTCAATCGTGGAGGTGACTTCCTTCTGATATCTGTGCAAGGGAGAATTGACGAAACAAATCTTTTGTGTTGACCTCAAGTAACATGGGACACGAGCCAGCAAAACAAGAAATTTCCTTACATATTATAAAACAAAGTTCTCCGCCGCGTCTGTCTGTGTCCTGTACGCGATAAACTCAAGAACTACTGCACCGATTTTCATGCTGTTTTCACCAATGAATAGAGTGGTTCTCGAGTATGGTTTTAGTATATAATAACCGACATCCACGCGGGCGAAGTCGTGGGCATCAGTTAGTTTTACATAGATGAATCAAATATAAATGTGTTTACCTTTTGAGAGCAGTGGCGAACGTGGCAATAGTTCGCACATCGGTGTAGCTATGAAGCATCTGCTCCACATCATCACTTGTAGCGTTCAGAACTTTCTGTAGACTGAAATAAAAATTATTTGTAAGTTGCAGAAAACCACTATCTATCAAACTAAGTTTGGATTAGTTTAATTTTCTAAATTCATAACATGTCAATAACGGCTGTCGCACACCATTTGACTCAAACCACTGAAATGTGAGCTATACAGGGCGTCCCACGGATATGCCACATGGAGGGAAAGTACCTTGAATATTGTAGATGGAACGTTTTACTGAAAGAAGACATTATTTGAATTTAAAAAACAATTGAAACTGCATTCATAGATATTTAAATAATTACATGGTTGAACCGGGAATCGAACCCGTTACAGGAGAAAAATAATCACCCTGTAGCTTTATCATACCGATCGAAAGGCTTCATCATAAGGATTATTTTTTGCTAAATAACATAGTGTCACAAATAAAAGGAAGACCAAGGTACTTTCCCTCCATGTGGCATATCCGTGGGACGCCCTGTATACTGCGATGCGAGAGTCGGCAATGGCGTCGTCAACTAATGTCACTGTATTAATTATGTGAATACACACATTCGCATAGATAAAGATATAAGTACTAAAAAGTGAAAAATAAAAACTTTTCACTTTTTAGTTTTCGTACCTATCCCACACAAATTCGAATACCACTGCCTGCTATGTAAATAACAGTGACGGAATCACATAGAACATCGTCTACATAAACTAAGTGGGAAAAAAATACGTAATATTGAAGCTAACTCAAAACCTACGCAAGCAACTTTAATAAAATTTATATTATGGGACCATTTCTGAAGCATGACCTACCAAACAAAAAAAGAATCATCAAAATCGATTCATAATTGGGGGAGTAGTCGCGTAACAAACATATGTATAAACAAAATAAAAATACAGACGAATTGAGAACCTCCTCCTTTTTTAAGAAGTCGGTTAAAAATTACTCACCCATTCAAAGTCTGCATATTCTTCTTCAATGCCTCATTCTCATCCTTAACTCTTTGCATATCTTTGTTCTGAATGTTGAGGAACTCCAGCTGTTCTCGAAGAGCTAACACTTTAGAGTCAAAGCTGACCAGACGCTTCTCGTATGATTTTAGAAGATCACTGCAAATATTTTGGTTAGTTTAATACTATGTTGAGTTACAACTCTATTACTTAAAATATGGAATGTTTCAGGATTTATGTCACAAAACGTAGAGAAATTCGATTTTAGAAGTACAGTCTAGTTTGCATAAGAAGAGCTCGTGGTTAAGTTATAACAGCCACACGGATCGATCCAACAGATTAAGCTACGATTGCCGGGGTTGGTCCATGGATGGGTGACCATCTTTACATACCGAGACTTCTCTGTGCCTCAAAAAGCACGTTAAGCCGTTGGTCCCGGTTGTCATTTGTGGATCTTTGACAGTCGTTACGGGTCGTCAGAAGCCTGAAAGTCTGACAACCAGTCTTGCCATAGGGTTTCGTATTTCCCAATTACTGGTTTGTGGAGGTCAGATGGGCAGTTGCTCCATGTTATTCCGCTGCATCCGGTTAGACTGGAAGCCGACCCCAATATAGTTGGGAAAAGGCTAGGCAGATTGAGTCTATTTTGCATTAGGACTGATTTCCCATCGATCTTTAATAATCCCATTTTTAGCAAAGGCTAAATAATGTTAGTTTACTTTGCTTTCTTTACAGATTATATTAGTATTAGCACACACACATCGTACAGACAACTCTTGTAAAGTTAACAGCAGTTTAGCTCTTAATGATTGTAGAGGCCTATATGGCCTGGCTTACTCATGAGCTTGTTACTGAGAATCAAGCTCATTAGAATGCTATTGGAAAGCTCAATTCCAGTAAGTTTTGGCTGATATTATGATGATTTACAAAAGAACAAAACATATTTACAAGGTAACTGTTAACTGCTGGAGTATCGCTATTTTAGAAGTCAAGACTTCTAAAAAACAAAAGCTATTTACAAGGTAGATGTGAGTGGAAACGCCGGCAGTGGACGCCCTAGAAGGACATAAATAGTGATGTTCTTCAGAAAGGTCAGGTGCGTAGTACTCGCAACCAGCTTGTGAGTATGTTAAGATCAAAGCAGGCGGCGTTCTGTGATTTCTAACCACCCCCATGGGAAGAAGGCGTGTGTTTACGTATGTGTGATTTACAATAGTGGACGGCTAAAAGCTCATGAAGATGAAAATAAGCCAGAGGGCCTAGACAAGTGATAATCTATTATAAACGTATTTCTACAACGATTTTCAACAGGATTGACATAAGCTTTTCGATAGCTTATGTCAGTCCTATACATTTTCGCCTTTTCCATCATCGTTATCGCTGATAGAGTGTCACTTTGTCTGGGGCCTCTGCTAGAAGTAAATATCTGAATGCAATACATGTTATGATGTTAGAACATAACTTACTCCTGCCTCTTCAGATCAGCGTTAGCAACAACCAGTTTATCCTCTTTCTCCTTATATTTGACTCTTTGCTGTCTCAACTGAAGCTGAGCATCATCCAACCTCGACTGCAACGTAGCAGCATCTTCACTGCTGTTCTCGTTGGACACCGTAGGGTACAGACGGAACATGCACTTGTCCGTCACTTTGTTCCTGCATTGCGGACAGGTTTTGGATCTGGAAGAGTGTTTGGGATTCATTAAATGGGATATGGAATGCGATTTTGGTTTGTGTTGCATCTGAATAATAAGCCAGATGCATTGTGTACGGATCACCATTGAAAAACTGGTGCTGTGATTAGTGATTTGAGTTTAAAATATGTTACTTTTGAGTAGCATTGTGGTTGATAGGCCTTAAGAACAGATAGACAGACAGACATGGAGAAACTATAAGGGTTCCTTGTTGACTACGGAACCCTAAAAAAAGCTATTTCTTTGCATAGGTGAACACCCAGCCTGGTGCTTGATATTGCATTGTTGATTAACACAATTATGATAATAACTATTAACAAAGAGCTGTCACAACCTGCACCTTAAATAATAGTAAGATACTCAGATATCTATTTGCATATAATATATATTGTATATATATCTAAGAATCTTCTAATCTATATAAATTAGTGCAAGAACATGATAACATCAATACATTCGCATTTAAAAAGACTTTATCAGAAACATTTAATTTCTGGAAGCTTTTAAATGGCAACTGTAAACACTCATTGATCATTTTTAACTAAGTTTATAGGCATTAGACTGCTTTCTGAAAATTAATATACTTACGTAACAGCCTATTAGATATGTTCTGATTCAGGGCAATGTAGGCAAAGAATAGAGGAATATGTTATGGGGAACAACTTCAAATATGCACTAGGCCCGCCTGGTGGATTATGGCCCACTCCGTCACAGCAAGGACAGTAATTTGCTGTGTTGTTTAATGCATAACATCGAATTCTTTGCATTGCACATTATCGTTTGCGTTCACATCTCATACAAGCTGATGTACAAGACTCCAGGGCCAGGATATAATTACAATGTAAGTACCACGGACAAAAGAATTTAATAAATTTGAATTTAGAATATTTTCCAGATCGAATTATAACATTCTGTGGCATTATGGTTTCTAATGCTTGTTTTAACAGAGCTAATTATGTGAAAGGCCAAAGTATAAGCATATCACATATACTTATAAAGTAATAGACAGAAAGAAGGATTAAAAAGAAGAAGCAGACATAGAATAAAGTTCGCCAGCGAACAGGTAAATATAGGAAAAAAGCTTCAAATGTTTTTCTAAACAATAGATTTAGTAAATACCTTTCGATCCATTGTGCGAGGCAGTGGTGATGGAATATGTGGCCACATTTTGTCACATAGATGTTCTCAGCTTGATTTACAAGATCGCTGCATATTGTACACAGAATATTCATCTGGAATTGGTTTTTTTAAATTTATTTTCAGGTTATGTTTTGGTTCAACAATTTTTGGCGCAAAGCCGAGTAAACTTGCTGTTATTAGAATTATTTAAATGTTATTTTGCATAACAAATATGAACAAATATATTCTTACCTTGAATTTTAATAAATAAAGCCAATACTTCCGTAAAACCTTACAAATATGTCGGAGACATCCTACCTACATTTTAAAACGACATACTTATTATTATTGATGCCTTATCATGAACAATTATGTTACATTAACCACATCACTCAAATAAACATGATCGAATAGCTATATTTTAAACGATTTCAGTTTATAACAATATTATTAAAAAACAAATACAATATACGCAAATCCTGAAAAATGTCAGACAAATCTATTCAATCTGTGCCAATCTGTGGTATCTATAGTGTTGCTAGACTATTTTTAAATCGATCGATTAACCTACGACCTCTTTGGTCTAGTGACAGAGAGTAGGTAGACAAACCTCTCCGTCTTCCAATGGGGAGAAATTATTAAAAAAAAAATCCACTTAATATTTTTCTAAGTTTGTTTTATTCAGATTTAGATCCTCTAAATCTGGAAATGGTGGTGATATATAATTACGGTGAGGCCCTAAAGCAGCTTTCAGCATAGCTACAGTTCGATTCAAACTAAATGTCAACTCTGAACATGAGGCGAGTCGCTGCGCAGTAACAATTTCATGTGTCAGCGGGGGTGAGGGGCGGGGTACTGCGCAGCGAGTAGCTAATTTCCAAGCCGCCATTAGTTTGAATTGAACTGAAAGTATTCACAACCATTCGACAATGACATGACACACTTCCGAGTCGAAAATGACACATTTTCGGTGATCTGTTTTGCCTAGACCAGTGGTTTCCAAAGTTGCCTGGATTACGACCTATCTAAAACAAATTATCAAATTCGGGACCCACCTCTAGGACATTTAACCGTTACCAATTTGAATAAAGGGATTTTTCAAATAAAAAACAAAGTTGAAGTACAATTTTTAATACTTAATCAAATAACTACATCAAAAAGTTATTGCAATGGGAAGGATTAAATTGTTCCTATGTTTCGCCATTACAGTTTTGACATCAACTTCAACTCGAGTTACTTTTAATCTCAGTGAGTTTGATATGTCCAATTTATTTTGGTATTTAGTTTTAATGTTCACCATATTAGAAAATCCGGCTTCACATAGATACAGGTCGATTCAAACTCAATGGCGACTCGGAACATGAGGCGAGTTGCTGCACAGTAACAATTTCGTGTGTCAGCGGGTGTGAGGGGTGGGGTACTGCGCAGCGATAAGCTAACTTCCGAGCCGCCATTATGTTTGAATCGAAATGTATGAGGTAGTAAAAGGGAGAAGGACTTTCATAGCGTCATCAAACAGGCATGGATAGTTACCAGCAACCGAGAGCCAACATTTTGTTAATTGCTTACGATTGAAACTATATTTTAGTGACGAATCTTCTGACAGACAGACAGGGCCCACAAAAAAATATTGAGAAACCCTGGCATATACAGCAAATAGCCACCGGAAGAATAATGGTCGTCTATTTTGCGTTTCTCGAGAACTCCTTCGATAACATTGATTGATGTTCGATTCGGCACGGAAGCGTATCGAATGGGTGAATAGCTATGCTGGGCAACCAGATTGGTCGTTGTGAGAGCCAGCAGTAACTTTCCACAGAACATATACTCTGACCGGACGGGTTAGATACTTTCGAACTCAGAGTTGTGACTGGCTTTGTTTTCTATTTTTTTCAGTAGTTATAACGTAACGTTACTATTTTCCGGTGTCCGAGCGTTGGAGTCTGTGTGCACCTAAGGTTTAGTACGGCTTTATCTAAATGCTGGGGCTTTGAAGATGAACATCATTAATAAAAATAACACAGAATAAATACAGTTTATTTAGACGTTTTAAAAATATCTTAAATGAAAAATAAGAACTAAAGATTTCCACAAAGTCTCATTACTCGGAATGTTAAATAATCTTCAGAGATTTATTTGCGTAGGTACATAGTACATACTAATTCTACGTATCTACTTACCTTTCAGCATTTCATTAAAATAAGTAGAAGGAATTTTATTGTAATTTAACCAATTAACCAAAAATACTTATACCTACCTATGGCCATTTAATTAATAGGTAACTTATTTATTATTTATTTGGTATTGCCAGCATATCCGTTTTTTCCTTAGAAAAAACATTATTTGCTTCGAGTAGGTATAGGTATTTGTAGAAAAACTTAAATCTAAAAACCATTCTTCCAAGCTACTACTCCTCAATTTCTTCCATCTTCTTATACGCCTTCTTGAGCTCTTCCAGAAGAGTCATGGCCTGGCTCTTCTCTATGAGCAGTTCTCTCTTCTTCTGTTCTCCCGTGAATACGTCATCACTATGCATGGTTAGAATGTACGTGTCAACGGTTCCTTCAGGCCCTGGAGTTACTGATACGTCTGTCAGCTTGTGTACTGGGGGAGAAGAAGTTGGTAAGATCAGTATTGCGATCGACGCATGAAAACTGAAACTCGTCGAGGATTTTTTGGGGTCGTCAGATTTTCTTCTGCCAGTTGGAAAGACAAAACATCTAATGAACTATGCAAGGAGGGTTAGTACCTAACTTCACATCTGAGAAATTACGAAGACATTGCGAATTATGTGAGGACTCGTGAGAGGACGTGTACCTACTTTGGTGGTTTGAGGAGATATGAGTCCGGTAACCCTTTGCCTAGCCTGACTACCACCACGGAATAAAAAAGGAATTGACAAAGCAATATGAGGTGTGAGGTGTGGCGAGGTCAAGAATTTCTCAGTAGCTGCCCGGATTTGTGCCCGTTTGATGGCAATAGGCTCGCCCCTGTTCTGACGATATGTGGGTGTACTTTAGGTACCTACGACTCTGCCCAACCCTTCCGGGAAACAAGGCGTGATGTTACGTTATGTTTATGTTTTATGAGGTGTCACAAATGTTTATCAACAGCGCCCTTCTATCAACGTCATTGAAGTGCCGAAACGTCCTTGTAGCAGTGTAGATATCTCTCTCTAAAGTCAGCCCTTCTCAGGGCATCATGTTGGTGCCTTGAAGCCAGCAGTACCTAGCATCCATCTCTTTAATTTGGTCTGACCAGTGACCTTGTAAAAGATCTGTCTGTATACAATAGACGCAGATATTATTTAGTAACCTATTCTGCTTAACTATCCCTCAAGAGTCATATAGAACCCTGTAAGAAATCGACACGTGTTTCACCTCCCAACGATTTTGGCTCCCTCTGCGTCCAGGACTCGGCATGGCAACATGTCGTGTTTGTGACTGGTCAATCGTGATCCTGAGAGTGCCGAGGGTGGTGAACTCGAACACGACGTGTGCCACGCCGTGAAACACGTGTCGATTTCTTACAGGGTTTTTTATGGCTCTCGAGGAATAGTTAAGCGGGATAGTTTATAAATATATCTGCGTCTATTGTATTTTATAATGGATTTCCGCAAAGTGATGCCTGAATAAATTAACTGTAATCTACCTGTAATATAACTTACTCATAAATCCATTAGCCTGAACATGTGCCACGTGCTCAGGCTTGTAGTTGTCCACGGCATCAGCCAGAGCGTTAGCGTGAGTACGAGGCACGCCCAGCACGAGTAGGTCGCGCATCAGCTGCGCGCCCGTGCAACCGCAAGCGCAAGACTGCTGCACCACCCAGCGGATTACTGCGGCTGCTCGTGCGCATTCGTCGCGGGATGCTGGGATAACATTAATGAACCATCGATCTTTTATGGATTCCCGACAGGTATTTTATTGTACACAATTCAAACACCATCAGCTTATGATGGAGAAATGGAAGATTTAGAATATATGTACGTACACACGGCTACACATCAAGTAATACATTTCCAGTTTATGCTGATCTCGCATTGTATAGGATTTCCGTACAATGCGAGGTCAGCTTACACTGGAAATGTATAGCTTGATCTGTAGCCGCGTGTACCTGCTGTAAAATACGAGTATCATGCAACTTACATATACTTGTGTCTTTCAGGATTTCCATGATGCCGTCATCCTACGAAAAAGAAACATTAAAAAAATTGGTTTTCTTTTTTTCATTTCAATACATAGAGTACACACGGCTATACATCAAGCTATACATTTCTAGTATAAGCTGACCTCGCATTGTACGGAAATCCTATACAATTCCAGATCAGCATAAACTGGATAGTAGGTATAGCTTGATGTGTAGCCATGTGTACGTTTTTGGGATGGGTCTGCATAACAAAACCAAAAAGTAGTTACTTTTTTTAAATTAAGAAATAAGGTCGATCGATTTCTTTTGTGTCAAATTATAGGAATTGCTAATGACAGGTGGAAGTTCAGAAAATGAATTGCTTTCAAAGGAATTGCTAAAGTGGCCGTTTTAGGCCCCCAGATCATAAATGAAACCAACAATACCACCCCCAAAATGTTTCTTAAATATCAAATAATACCGTCGAAAAGGTCAAATAACACATTAAGTGCTACACATAACACAAGACTACTCAATTATCCGGCTCGGTGTCAAAGGCACAGTGGGCGAGACCATCAGTCGGTTTATCATAACAAAATTGACAAAGGAACCAGTGCCTAATGTTATTTTCCGAAGGAAACATTAGAAAATAGAGGGTTTTCTTAAAGACTGTAGATCTAGCCACTTTTTTAGACATTAGCTAAACAAAATTGGTGGTCTATGGTATTTTCCGTGGTTTCTACTTCGTTCTTTTTATTTATTTTGGTTTTGTGCATACCTAAGATGACACATAGTACTTATTATACTTAGGAGTATGTCCCGGCTCGGGGCAACAAAAACCAAATGCCTCCTCCTCACGAGCTAATGTTTATGTAGGTATTTTTACTAAAATTTAGCAAAAAAATTAATTATGATTAAAATCGATATAACGTGCGTTATTATAAATTATACTCTCATGTACATCATATATCGAAAAATTCTGCTTAGTGATCATTTTGACTTGTTTTTGGATTAGAATAAAAAGTACCTATTTCTCTTTTTTTTTTTTTATTATAAGTATTTATGGACAATTACATGGACACGCGATTAAATACACGCATATGTATTATTCTGAGTGTTCTTTTAATAAAGAAAAGGGAAAATAAAAGATAATTAGGACAAGTCACTCTGAAATTTGTCTAACACGTGGTCCTCTAATATAATTTGGAGTTTTATTAACTAAGCGTAAAATAAGAAAATATGATATACTTAGGCAACAAAGGTGGAGTGCTTCAGAAAAATGCTAATATTGTTTTATAAGATAGAGCCTATAAAATACTCCTATACACTACCAAGTATTGCCAGTATTTTCATTTATTGTCGTCCCCACATGGCACGGTAATAATAATATAATTATGCGAGGACATCTGGGCAGATGCTGATTTAATAACTAATACAGTTATCTGTCGACGCGACGCGCGCATTACTTGTGGTAACCAATTGTACAGACACGCTTTAAAAGTGTGTGTGAAGACGAGTAGCGTCAGCACATAATACACGCACACACACACACTGCCGGCTTCGCCATTGTCTCGGACGGTACCGAGAGCTCCTGCGTTTACACACACTTTCACAGCATGTTTGTAAGCTTGGTCAACACAAGTAAAGCGCGCGTCGCTTAATGAGATAAAAATACCTACTATATTAAAATACTTACAAGGCACTTTGCCTCACCTAGGAATTGCAGTAGCCGCGTTTTTAGCCACTATTCCACTAGCTAACCATTATTACAGGTTAGTTAACTTACGGAAACTTACTTCTAGACATTCAGTGGGTAACTTTACTTGTCTAAGTATTAAAACTCGTAAATCAATGTCTAAGTTATTTTCCTGAGAGTTACTTAATGCTTATAATTTGTTTTCAACCATACCTTGCACCTAGTGCATTCATTAGGAGCAAAATTGTCTTAGAAGTTAGACTCTAGTTAACTGACTGACACGCGATATGTTTTTTTTTTTAATTCCGGGCAAGAGTCAGTAATAATGCAGTTATATAGACAAAGAAGGTACAAAAAAGTAGCCCGATTTACAATAAAAATCTAATAAAAAGGAAAGTTATAAAAACTAAAACTCAACTATGACAAAAAGGTATAAGTACATTGATATATACGCAGTAATATATAATATGTCAATGTATGAGTAAACAAGATAGCACAGACAGAAAAAATAAAAATCCGGAGTCATACGTCGGATGATAAATCGAACATTACGTTCGACTCCGGATTTTTAAATTGATCACCACTTTATGTCCTGCAGAGAGCGCCATATTCAATTGAATGTGCAGTCATAATCTAACGGACGATCAAGACGCTACCAACGATAAATCATTTCTCAAATTATGACAAGCAGTTTAAAAGTTATGAAGAAACAGATGAACATACCCACATACATACATTCATACATACCGGTCAAAATCATAACCCTCCTTTTTGCTTCGCCGTAGTTGGGTAATAATAAAAGATATACTGATACAACATTTCTTTACGTTTTCTAAGAAAAAAATAAGTAAGTACGACGGTCAACGCCCAGTTTTAAAAAACTTAAAATTTTCTGAAATTCTGTAGCCGTTACAAGCACATGCACTTAATTTCATTGAATTTGCACGGTACGTTGGTACCTAGTGATGGATTGGTACTCAAAATAATCTGGGATGAAATTCTGTTGAATTTAATTTAGAAGAGGTGTGTACTTTAAAACTTAAAAGCCACTTGAGTTTTCTTTTCAGGAGCAGCTGAAAGTACCACCTGGGTACAGACTGAAGAAGTAAAATATCAAATTATAAAACATTGCATTTAAAAAACTACCGAACGGATATTCATAAATGGTTTTCACCAATGGACGTAGGAAGGGTTAAGTGTATATTTTTATTTGTGTATGGAACCTACTAACACTGGAAGTTAAGTAAAATTGTTACTAACCCTATGGACTCCGCCGATCTGAAATAAAATATTTATATTGTATTCTATTAAGGTTTTGCGAAAATTGGCTGAAATATGACGATGATTGTTAAAGATGGCGGAAAAAGTCATGCCGATGGGAGCTTTCGTCCGCGTTACGGTAGTACGTTTCCGTGGGATAATTTCCGACCTCCACGCGGACGAAGCCGCGGGCAAAAGCTAGTAAAATATAATAAACTGAAACGGTATGATAAAACGATAGAATTGAGTTTATAAGACGTGTTGGAGAGAGGTACTTACCCATGTGGAGGTACAGTCGACAAATCTACTGCATGCTCACCTTTAAGGTGATAATTGCGTAGCACGGCTCACGAATGGATCGCCCAATGCATACGCTAAATGGCTAAATGTTTTTATTACACCTGCAGGGTAATAAAAACAGGGGTTTGTCTCTAATTGGGCGAAATCAGGAAGGGGTGTGGTTTGTCACTAGCTACGCTGCCACAGAAATATTTTCTTAAGTGAGCATGCTTAAAGTTTGTTGACTGTACCTACGTGCCACGTGTGCAAGTGTAAGTAGGACCTACGTCTTGGATCTCTTTATAGCTAGACAATGTTGGATTATAATATTTTATTGCTATCTATTGAAGGAGTTTATTTATAAGAGGCATATATCGAAGCTTTAATAATACCCATTTGCGCTCTTAAAAATAGTATTGAACACATAATACATAACAAAAACCCTGTCCGATCCGAAAGGGGCACATAGGTAGGTACTGCAATAACATTAAAGGTTTTAAAAAAAAATGGTATTATTTAAAATAAAAAAAGTTATTGCAATTTGAAATTCACATTTTTAGTACCAAAATTACCCGAATTTCATTATAAATTAGCAAATTTTCTACCGAGGTCATAAGTTATGACTTGTAGACACCCACTAAGAGTCGGCCACCCGCGCCCCATGTACATAATAAACCGGTAAAATACCCCATTGAAAACAAATGCGGCGAATTCTTTTTTCTGCTTTTTCAAAAATGAACCACATAAATAGACTCTCAGTATCAAAATCAAAATATTTTATTTCACATAAGCCTACATGGGCACTTATGAAACGTCAGAAGCTAGGTGCACGGTTCCAATTGGTCGTTTCCTATGGAGAAGAGCCGGCAAGAAACTCCATGGTTACTCTTTTAAAAGATAATTGGCTTTTACAATATTTTCGAATTACAGTGTTAATAGTTATGGGAGGACAGTGTGTAGTGTGATTCTTAACAACACCCTCACGGATCGGACAGGGTTTTTGTAACACGCTGTATAATGATTGCGCGTCTTTTTGCGAACCTCAAAATAATTCCTATTTTGGTTTTTGGTTCTCATAACCCGTTTGGCCGTGGTTGGTACTCTAGCTTAGCTACTGCCACTAACTGTGAGAAAAGGTCAAATGTTAAAAAGAATCCCAATTATTAAAAAAAGTGCGCAAAAAGTTTTATGATATTCATTAGTTTAAAAAAAGTGTCCATCATTAGAAGGTTAATTAGCTTTCAGAGAATTAAGTAGTTAAATATTACCCTTTCTACCCTCCTTAAAAAAGGAGGGGGTTCTCAATTCCGTTGTATTTTTTTTTTATATTTGTTACCTTCAGATCTCCGTCGGTTTATAAACCGATTTAGTTTATTTTCAATTTTATTACCCGACTGCCCCAGGGGGAGGGTAATGTTTTCGAAAGTATATATGTATGTATGTTTGTATGTTATGTATGTATGTATGTCTATTTATTTGGCACGCTCTGTAGCCTAAACGGCTTGATGGATTTAAGCTAATGAGGTGTCATTAGATTCGTCTTAATTGTGGGAGTGACGTAGGCTATATAATATTTATATAATTATTGCTTCTTTCTACAAATACAAAAAAAAAGGGAGGGGAAGGTATGTTATGTTGCCGTGCCATAACCGGGTTTCATGTTGGATCTTACTTTATTATGTAACAGCTGGTGTACACATGAATGCAATAAAAAAATTGAGTTTGAGTTTGAGGTTAAAAAAAAACAATACAACAATATAATGGTATCAAATAAAAGCTAGTAATGAGTCAATTCTAATATATTATGTATATATAAAACCAAAAAGCTTAAAATAAAGAAAATTATTTAAAAACCAAAAAAACCCCCCTGCAAAAACGCATAACTTAAGTTGGGTAAGTTTTTCTTGCAAGATGTAATTATGTGTACTGTATGAAAAAACGACAAGTATAAACTTTGGACTTGCTAACTTAGGGTAGTTAGGACCCTAAGTCAGGCTATCCGAGCTTTATATAGTTTTAAGTAACACGCAAACTTCTTCGTGTTACATGGCCTAAAACAACAGAGACTTTTGCATACCTTTACCATTCCTTTGCATTTCAATCATTTCGTTAGCCCACGAAGTGTTTTCTTAACCAAAGAGAACTCGTGTTGTTTTTAGGGTTCCGTACCCAAAGGGTAAAACGGGACCCTATTACTAAGACTCCGCTGTCGGTCGGTCTGTCTGTCTGTCCGTCTGTCACCAGGCTGTATCTCATGAACCGTGATAGTTAGACAGTTGAAATTTTCACAGATGATGTATTTCTGTTGACGCTATAACAACAAATACTAAAAAACTGAATAAAATAAATATTTAAGGGGGCACCCATACAACAAACGTGTTTTTTTGCCGTTTTTATAGATAACTAGCTGATGCTCGCGACTTCGCCCGCGTGGATGTCGGTTATTGTACACTAAAACCTTACTCGAAAACCACTCTATTCATTGGTGAAAACAGCATGAAAATCGGTTCAGTAGTTTTTGAGTTTGTCTACAAATTCGCTCGATTTTTGACGATCGATACGTGCTTTCCGTCAACGCTACTAAGAAAGGTGTTCCTATCGGAACAGCCACAAACACCAACGAGGCAGTACAAACCGTGATAGTAAATTGAGATTACTCACAGGCTGCTCCTCCATCACATGCTGCAGCAGGGTCCTGAACAGCGTGGCTGGTAGACTGGACAACGCATGCAGTGCTGCCAACGCCCATAGCGGGCAGTCAGCGTCAGAGCAGAACTTGAATTTCTACCACAAATAAAAATCAATCAATCTGCCTAGCCTTTTATTGGGGTCGACTTCCAGTCTAACCGGATGCAGATGAGTACCAGTATTTTACATGGAGCGACTGCCTATCTGAACTCCACAACCCAATAAGTGGGTAATACGATACCCCTTAGTAAGACTGGTTGTCAGACTTTCGGGCTTCTGACGACCCGTAACGACTGTTAAAGATCCACGAATGACAGCCGGGACCAACGGCTTGACGTGCTTTCCGAGGCACGGAGGAGTCTCGGTATGTAAAGATGGTCTCCCATCCACGGACCTACCCCGGCAAGCCTGTTGGATCGACCCGTGCGACTGTTATTACTTAACCACGAGCTCCTCTGCCACAAATAATGTAGGTGGTCACCCATCCACGGACCAACCCCAACAAGCGTAGATTAACCTGATGAATCGACCCGTGCGGCTGTTATTACTTAGCTACGAGCTCCTACGTTCTCACATTCACAAAATAGAAAATAATCTATATAAAAGACAAATAATCAAAAAGTAATTTAAAAAAAAACCTATTTATACCAAATGGCGTTATTGCTATTACAACTGTAGCAAATTGAATAATTAGTATGTCCACAAAAACCATTAATAAAGAGTTGAAATTAAATTAAATTTGCAGGATACTCAACTTCCTCACTAATTCAAAGGAGATGTATCGTGATACAGATAGATCATACTTGATACGATAGAGATAGATCAGAATATGCAGGCGTAGCATGGCGCTTTCTATTTCTACGAAGAATAGACATAGCTTTTTCTATACAAAGTGACATTTCGTTTCTTCATTTTTGACATCGCAACGTAGAAATCCTTCTACAATCTGTCATTTTGTCTTTCATTTATATCGATCGTTGTCTAGGTCTTTTAACATGTAAACTATTTCGGAAGAAAGTTTTCTATCCTTACGGTCAAAATCACACTGACAACTGAAAGTTGTCTAAGGAAGTGAAGACAATTTGAAACAAAACAAAGAATTCTGAGTCGATTTATGTAAAAGAGTGAATTTCGTTAAAAGTGCAGTTGACTCTTTTTACTTCGCTCTACACGGAACGTCATTTTTGTCTACTCTTCCGTCGACAAAACTGAGCACATGCTACGCCTGCTGATGATAGAATAGGAAAGAGAAATGCTACATTTAGAAGTTTCATTCGTGTCGGGGGTTTTTTAAATTTTAAATTTATCTTTTATCTCAATAATTATTACCTTTAGCACCCTCCGTATTCGACTGGCATTGAAAGCACAAATCAAAATCACTCACCATGTCTTCAAACGGCTCGTCCCTGTAACAAACACTTCAGTTATAACATTACCATAGAAATTACATCCATATGACGTTCTCTATCATATAGAGTATCTACTGTATATGAGACTATATGGGGTGTTAGTACGGACAATTTGGTTTTACATGCTTGGAATGGGGCGGCAAATGTGTACAGTACAGTTGATGTTAGTTTTACTGTTTTCATATGTTTTAGACGTGATTTAGATACGTCACTTGAGTTGATTACGTGTGGGACTAAATTGAGGCTAAAATGGGGATGATGCCTGGGTAAAAAAAAAAAAAAGTAAGTATTTAGTCCGTCAGACAGATGATAAAAAAAAATTAGACACGTATTTTTAGGGTTCCGTACCCAAAGGGTAAAACGGGATCCTATTACTAAGACTCCGCTGTATAGAAATATTTATTTTATTCTGTTTTTTAGTATTTGTTGTTATAGCGGCAACAGAAATACATCCAACTGTCTAACTGTCACGGTTCATGATATACAGACTGGTGACAGACGGACGGACGGACGGACGGACGGACGGACGGACAGCGGAGCCTAAGTAATAGGGTCCCGTTTTACCTTTTGGATACGGAACCCTTACAAAACCAAGATATAGCTGTGATGTAGCGCTGCGAACAATACAGCGAAGCAAGCCAAAACTACACCTCCGCTCTGTGCATACACACTCACACGCACACATTTACAATAACTACACACAACTGTTGACGGGCAGCGTTCAGTCTATAATAAATTCCCACCTTGTTTCTTCCCACATAAAACAGACATTAGGAGCTAGAAAAAACAACGAGAAAAACTATGGACAGCTTGGAAGCGTTGCAGAACAGTTTATTAGAAAGTTTCCAGTTATAACATTGGCATTAAAGCCTTCATTCAATGGTGGACAATGAGGGTATATTGGCAGGCAGAACAGGCTACGTTTATATTAAACTTGCGATGCCGACCTACGCGACGAGTGGGTTTAGGTACTATACCGTTTAGATCTACGAGGTTGAACGCTAGGGCTATGTATATTAGGTACTGAAACCAGATTTTTGTTTTTATAAACCGATTTCCAAAAAGGAGGACGTTCTCTGTTAGTCAGTACGTTTTTTTTTTTTGTATTTTCATCGATGAAAATTCTTTTTTAGTTCGAAAGGGTATAGAGTTGGTCCCTTATAAATTTTATTAACTTTTCTTGCGCAGTTTTTGAGTTAGCTTCGTACGTATTTTTTCGTATTTTTTCTTATGTAGACGATGTTCTTTGTGACTCCGTCACTATTATTTACATAGCAGGCAGTGATATTCCAATTTGAGTGGGGTAGATCCCACAACAAAATTGTGAAAAAAACACAAAAAAAACACAAAAAACGTGAAAAATTAGTTTAATTTCGGAAGTCAGTGGCAAAAAACGAAAACTGAAAAGCAATGACACCAAATTCCGAAATTAAAGTTATTTTACACTCTTTTAATGTTTTTTTTGGAAGTCGGTTGTTTTTTTTTTTGTTTTGCTTTTTTTATCTGAAATTTCTCAGTACCAGGCTGCAGTCAGGATTTGTGGATTGGCAATGGACTCGCCCCTATTCATAATTAGCCTATAATGGTCCCACTGCTGGGATACAGGCCTCCTCTCGGTGAGAGGGAGTGGGTGCCGCAGGATCTTCTAGGGATCGCTATAATTTAGTGAATTATCATGCTGCAAGACGGACCTTGCATGAGGGTCCATCATGCAGCATAATTCTCGTAACAATTGCATGTCATGCCATTTACATTATTTAAGTCAAACCACCAAGACAATAGGTCCAAGTGTAGTGTGCTGTGAAGATGTCAACTCTGATACTAGGCACATTTTCAAAGATAATTCTCACAGTATAGTGTGAGAACACAATTATCTTTGAAAATGTTGAGAAGATTTAGGTATGTATACATACAACATCTTCTTAAACATTATTTACTTACGACATAATTATATGTTTGTTCAGCTCTTGTAACCTATTACTGATTACAATACGAAAGTGTAATATACTAAATATGAAGCAATTGTTTCAGAAACTGAAAGATTCTGAATGAGGGAATGGCTGAAATGGGATATATTGGCACGGAGACTATTCAAACTTTGATGTTAAGGGGTTGGACCATCAGACTTACTTACTTGATTTTCGATTAGCCTTTTATATCAACACTATGATAGTTAATTGATTCAAGCGTGACTCTGCGTCCGACGGCGTGGCAACACGTCGTGTTCGGGTTCGCGACTTGTCAATTGTCATCCGGAGGATGCCTCATTGAGAGGTGAAACACGTGTCGATTGCTTACAGGGTTTTTTTTTACTCTTGAGGAATAATTAAGTGGAATAGGTTACTTTTTAACATTATGATACCGCATTTCATAATGAAATATTCCATCCACTGCTGAGCATAGACCTCCTTTTTGTGTCATGCTTCCCTGGTCTATGCCAATCGAAATATGATTAGCAAGTAACTAATACACACGGGAGCAGTGGTGGCCCAGTGGTAAAGGCCAACGACCAACGAGTTATAGATTGTACAGGTTCGAATTCTGACAGGCTCTTTACTTTGTGTGAATTATTCCATCACCACTGCTTTCAAAACGGCGAACGAAAACATCGTGAGGAAACCGGCATGTCCTAGAACCAAAAATTCAAAGACATGTGGCATCTACCAACCCGCACTGGGCCCGCGTGGTGGATTACGGCCCACTTCCTTTCGTAGAGAGACCTGTGTCCCAGCAGTGGGAACGATATAGGCTAATTATGCTTTTTAAATAGGTTCCATCTTTAACAATATACTAAAGGGCTTTTTTCATTCAAATCGGATCAAATAACTCTAAAATAGGAACTTTGAGCAGTCATTTTGTAACAGTAACTATTCCAATGGATTAAATTATTGCTCCAGTCTTACATGACCTTTAGGGCTGTTTACCCCCCGAACAGACAGTGTGAAGGACGAAGCTGTAGGGCTTGAAATATATGTGGGTTGCTTGTCGAAGGGAATGAATTAAAAAGAAAGCAACCAGTATAAGGGACGGATCACACTTTCGATATTAAGTTTTACAAAGATTATGTTATGATAAACTTATGTTTTTTATTAAGAACTAGCTGACCCGACAGACGTTGTCCTGTCTTAACGATGACTATTTAATTCGAATTGGCCTACCTTCCTACCCTACCTACATACCCTACCTACCTACTTACCCTACCTACCCTACCCTACCTACCTACCCTACTTACCTATCTACATAAGAACCTTCTCCTGACAGTAACAAACACAACAAAAAAAAAAGTGAAATCGGTCCAGCCGTTTACGCGTGATGGCGTGACCAAGGGAAATAGGGATTCATTTTTATATATATAGACTAGCTGATGGCCGCGACTTCACTCGCGTGAATGTCGGTTATTATACACTAAAACCTTACTCGAGAACCACTCTATCCATTGGAGAAAACAGCATGAAAATCGGTGAAGCAGTTTTTGAGTTTATCGCGTACAGGACGACAGAAAGACGCGGTGGAGGACTTCTTTTTATAATATGTAAGGATTCATCACTTTAGTTGGGGCTAAAAATTGTTTTCTGGTCTGTTTATTTGTAAAAACAAAACATTTGGGCGTATTCACATATTCTTATAAATCGGCTGTCCCATGATTCTGAGAAATGGAAAAAATCACAGATCGCACATAAAAATAACAAGATGCGAGAGGCGGCTGTCTATTGAAGCTGAATCTTCCAAAAACATTGACTTCTACATACAATTACATAACCATTGTGTTGTCTTTCATATCATAATAAAAATCATACATATATAGGTACTTATGTGTTTTAGCAGCAAACTTCAACTATAAATGCGAAAGTAACTCTGTCTGTCTGTCGCGCTTTCACGCCAAAACTACTGAACCGATTTAAATGAAATTTGGTACACAGATAGTCTAGAGCCTGAGAAAGGACATAGGCTACTTTTTAATCGACATACCACGCGGGCGAAGCCTCGGGCGGAAGCTAGTCTATACATATCATAGTCAAAACTGTTCGTACATTGATAATTTTTCAAAAAAAGAATTTTTTTCTAGGTGTGATGGGAACGAGTTTGATGCCGAAATTATAGTTTTTAGAATTTTTTAACTCCGGATTGGCGATTTTTTTTTTCATTTACTTAGTTTAGTTTCGAACATTGTTAATTTATTTAATTGTGTCTGTAATATAATATTTAATATACAGAGATAGGAGCTTCGTTCGAAATAAAACTATTTTGATTTTAGATTTTTATGACAGCTGCGCACACAGATTGCACTTTGCCTGTGGCGCGTGAGTCGCTGTCGGAACAAATGTTGCCACCTTATTATATTTATGTAAACAATTAGGTTTTATTGTATAAATATTTTTTTTTTTTTTGCTGTTTGCTGCACCGATTGACGTCATCACGTCAATGCCGGCTGTCACTGAAAACCAGCGTAGGGGCTCTGTCTTGCATAGGGTCGCAGCATTATGCTGAGCGATGGCCGTTTTGCGTGAATATGACGCATATTTTCCCCCAATTTGTTATTTTTCGTGTATTCGTATTTTCTTAGCGTCATGTTTGCCGCAAATAAACGTAAGTATTTTCTTTTTCTTCTTCTTTCTTTAAACAAAAGAAAAACACCAACGTTTCTCCACGTAAAACTGTAGGCAGTCCCTAATAAGGGTCGAATTTGATGTCCCACGCTTCTAGTTAATACATTTCGTTTATTTTCATTCAATCAACTACTATCTCAGGTGTTATCAGTTTTACTTTGTTATAAACGTTACGGAGATAGGTAATAATCAATGTTGTTCTACGACTGTTTGTCTATAAGTGTTTTTGGAATCGAGAATTCTTTTAGAGTTAGACGGGGGCATTTGAATAGAAAGGCCTGTTGCTATGTATTTTAGGCAGAATAGGAGAGGTTTAGCTCTTGAGATACAAGTAGCTATCTTTTCACATATTGCCAGCTGTGCAACCTTCTGCCAGGGTTGCGGCCTGTCAGGGTTGCGGGAAACTCCGAAAGGCATACCAGGGTTCTTGGCAACAGGCAACTGAAGGAACACGGGTGGGTTTCAGTCAGTAAAAGTCTGACACGCCCTCCCGCTCCGCCCAGAGCGGAAGAAGTCATTTGATGATTTCGCAACCTCAAAATAAAAAAAACCTGTGCAACCTGATTTTGACCACCTCTTGTATGTGTGTGTCTCTTTGTACAATAAACTTATTATTTATTTATTTGTGAATGTTAGAGGCAACTGGCAATCATCAGTGAAACGTAGAGGACGTTTGGTAAAGGCCTGAAGCCTAGATAAAGTGACATTCGAAAAGCGATAACGATGATGGGAAAGTCAAAAATGTAGTGTGTGTGTGTGTTGTGGTTGCCATAAGCTACCGAAGATCGTATGTCAATACTGTTGAAAGTGTTTGTAGATATACGAAACACTTTGAAAGCGATTTCCATTTGTCTCTGGCCCATTGATTTGTTCAGCTATCTGTTCTCATGGTCATCATTTCAACTGAAAGACATCCACTGCAGGTTACAGGCCTCCCCCCCAAGCACCGCCACTTCGACCGGTTCCGTGCTTTCCGCATCCAGCGGATTGCGCGGCTCCACGTGGGCGAAGCCGCAAGCTAAAGCTAGTTTTATTTTAGCTAGGATCTTTATAAATGAACTAGCTGATGCCCGCGACTTCGCCCGCGTGGAGTTCGGTTATTATATACAGGAAAAGTTTTTATCCACTGCGGAAATTTTGACATATTAACCTTAAACCAGTTTTATTAAACATAATTTTTTTATTTTGATGCGTCTTCATACAAAAAAATTAAAAAATCGTTAACGAAAGATGTTTATTTTAAAAGTGGTTGTATGGCTAACCGGCGCCGGCGGCGGCGCGCGGCGATGCGGAACGCGGGAATGTACCTATCTATCAGCTGTGCGGTCGCTCGATTCGCCGGCGTAGGTATTTACGTGGGTTACTGGCCCTTGGATCTCGCTCAAAGAATTCAAAAATGCTTTCTTCGATTTCGATCGCCAGTCGGGGTCTGCCAGACCCTCGTGCATGATTCGGGGTTCTGAACTGTCCGTGATCAAGCAGCCTTTAAGTGGCCGCTAAAATGGTCCTTTCATTAGGGACCGCGGGGTTAAGGATTCCATGGGCTCACATTAGAGGTATGCTCTCCGTCGCATACATTCTGCGAGCTGCTCGCAAACTTTCACCACTCAGTACATACACTCGCACCATCTCGTAAAACTTGCGGTTACTGAAGTCCGACATCGTGACCGGTAGGTACAAGCACGACACACGTGCGGCGCGGCGCTTGCGCGGGAAAGCGATTAGACGCGACGTCACACGACAGCGCGTGCGATGAGCGAACTGTCGGCCACAGCGCCCGGCGCCGCCCGGGAGGGGGTTGCACCCCCGTGCAACACCGCCGCTAGTGCGCCGGCCGCCGCACGCGCCCATTGATATTATTACGAATAGTTTGTGTCCATATTTTGCTGATTTAAAGTAGGATAAAAAAACAAAAAAAAGTATTGAATAAATAATGGAAATGTGTTCTATTACTGATATTGAACCACCAAAAAAAATTTGCGCACTGGTCAAAAACTTTTCCTGTATTAAAACCTTACTCGAGAACCACTCTATCCATTGGTGAAAACAGGTTGAAAATGCAGTAGTTTTTGAGTTTATCGCGTACAGGACGACAGACAGACAGACGCGGCGGAGGACTTTGTTTTATAATATGTAAGGATAAGAATCTAAATCCATAAATCCACTTGGTACAATAGCAATAAAGGAGAATACACAAAAGTTGAAATCCAAAGCCTTTTTTTTTTTTTGAGGGTGGGAAATCATCCAATGACTTCTCCCGCTCTGGGCGGAGCGGAAGGGCGTGTCAGACTTTTACTGACTAAAACCCACCCGTGTTCCTTCATTTGCCTGTTGCCAAGGTCCCGGTATCCCTTTCGGACTTTCCCGCAACCCTGGCAGGCATCGGTCCTATTGGACCCCGTCAATTTTGCTGACATCTCTTTCAGGCGCGCGTGGAACACGACGCGCCATCGACCCGGGCCTGGTCCTTATCGGACGGCGAGCTGCCCGTTGCTCGCCGTCCGCAAGCCCGCGCCTATGGTGGCCGGGAATCCGCCTGGGATTCCCGACGCCCAGGGCGTCTCCAACGGCGGCGGTTAGGGGCGTGAGGGCGCAAACTTTGCCTTTCCCTCACGCGTTCCGCCTCCTCCTTCGCGAGCATTACTGCTTCGCAGAAGGAGGTGACAGCTTCCCATGCCCTCTCGCTCCGTACCATGGCCTGAACCAGGGCCGGACGCGAGAGGTCACTGCCGCCAATCGCCTCCGCGAGGACACGGCGGTGCTCCGCCCAAGCAGGGCACACCTCAACCGTATGCTCCACCGTGTCCTCCGGGCGATCCACACAGTGGTGACACCCGGGCGTTTCCTCCCACCTAATCCTACACAGGTACCTCCCGAAGCTGCCATGTCCGGTGAGGACCTGTGCCAGGCGGAAGGTGAGGACGCCGTGGCGAAATCCAAAGCCTCAGTCAATAATTCGACATCTCGTAAAATATGTTCACCGCTCATAAAGATATCGTAAAAACCTGAAACATAGCGCGAGTATCTATTACCTATGTATTTACTTTATCTTGAAATAAATGTTATTGAATCTTCCGTTATTTTGCCCTCTATTTTGATCAGAATACTTATTATGGGTTAGGCATGTCTTCTGGTCCTTTTGGAAGATTGTAATCTCGCTCGATAAGTATTGCGATGGGTTCCCACCATTGCAATACTTATCGATACAGATAATCGAGACGATTAAAAGGAAATTGCCCTTGGGTACCTACACAAATGAAAGGATGCCTACCGGAATATCAAAGTCCATTAAAAGGCACCTTTAAACGTCAAAATTTACAAGAAAATAGAATTGATTCTAGGATCCCCTTCCAAAAGCTAATTTCGTATGGAGAAGAATGGGCAAGAAACTCCATATTTACTCTTTTCATTTATGTTTTACAATATTTTGCATACATTAAATATTACCATTCAAAGTAAGTACCTATACTTACTGCTTTTGGTAAACACTAGCGATAAATCTTTTAGATTGTGAATAAAAGCATGTTACGAATTTGGTATGAATGATTGGCTTCCAGGCTAACCAGATGCAGCTGAATACCAGTATTTTACATGGAGCGACTTGACCTCCACAACTCAGTTACTGGGTAAAATTATAACCCTTGGTAAGACTGGTCGTCAGGCTTTCGGGCTTCTGACGACCCGTAACGACTATCAAAGATCCACAAATTCAACCGGGACAACCGGCTTAACGTATTTTTCAAGTCACGGAGGGGTCTTTGTATGTAAAGATCACCCATCCACAGACCGACCGCTGATCGATCGACCCATGCGGCTGTTATTACGTAGCTACGAGCCCTTCACCTACTAGGTGTATCGAAATCTAATATTCTAGAATTTATTTGCCACAGAATGAGCTATGAAACAAAGACATCGGATGTGGTTACTATGCGAGTAATGTCGGCAGCACATCTACAAGCAAGGTAAACATTACGTATTTGTATACAATGTTAGGTGTAAGATGATGTTTGATTCGAAAGTGAGTTTTAATTACTATTACCCTTTCCAGTTTAAGTTGGGATCGGCTTCCAGTCTTACCGGATAAAGCTGAATACTTATCAGTATTAAAAACAGGGTGTAAAAAGCCATCACATAGCCGTCTCCTACGCATTTTGTACATCAAATTAAGTAGATAACATTTTACAAAAATAATTGCTGGGAAACGACTTTTATTTTTGGTGTGAAAAATCGCTGTTTACAGTAGTGCGCAACGTTACGGACAAAAACATTGTGTTTATGGGTGCATGCAACGGTTCAGGGTTCGTGAGGGTATTTAAAATTAAGTTACAACATTTAAAACTTGCTTTGTTTAAAAAAAGGGTGAATAAGTTGGAACCTTGATCATCAATATCTCGGTAACCTTATTCCCGAAGGGTTAGGCAGAGGTGTACCTATAGTAAACCCGCTAGTTATGTTTAAGTCCCATGTAATATAGGGGCTGATACTATAGAAGTGATTTTCCTAGTTCAGGACTCAAGAAGAACCTACGATCCACGGATCCCCCTCAAGTTAAAGGGGAAAATATACAAGTACGTGATAAGGCTTGTCGCACTGTATGGATCGGAATGCTGGCCCGTGAAGAAGACGGATGATAAAACAATAAAAAAACTTTTTACAAAAAAAAAAAAAACAAACGGCTTCCAAAAAAAAAACACAAAAAAAAGTGAATAATAACTTTTATTTCGGAAGTCGGTGTCTTTGCTAAATAAAAGTTATTTTTTCACTTTTTTTTGTGTAAATAACAGTGACGGAGGGACATAGAACATCGTCTACGTAGACTAAGTAATTTATATTTGGCGGAGTAATCTAGTAACATACACACAAAAAAAAAAACAGGCGAATTGAGAATCTCCTCCTTTTTGAAGAAGTCGTTTAAAAAGATTGCATGCCACGGAAATGAGAAGTTGTGATGGATGTGTGGAGTGACGAGAATGGATAAAGAAAGTTTGTATACAAGGGTAAGTATGAAAGTGGCGTCAGTGAAAGAAATATTGAAAAAAAATCGTTTATCTTGGTATGAGCATGTAATGAGGACGGAAACGCATGACTAAACGAATGAATATAAATGTTGATGGACGGAGAGGTAGAGGAATCCCATAGAAAAGATGGATAGTGTGAGGAATAATATGAAAGAAAAGAGATTGAAAGATAGCGTGACGAGTGACAAAGGAGAATGGAAGAAGAAAACGTGTTGCGCCGGCGCCGACTCCAAGTAATATGAAACAAGGGCAGGAAGTTGACGAGAATTTCTCTGCTGAAATGGGAAGGCAGCCTTACAAGAATCCCAGGCGGATTTGCAGGCGGCGAGCAATGGGTAGCTAGCCGTCCGATAAGGACCAGGCCCGGGTCGACGGCGCGTTGTGTTCCACGCGCGCCTCAAAGAGATGTCAGCACAATTGGCGGGGTCCGCTAGGACCGATGCCTGGCAGTGTTGCGAGAAAGTCCAAAAGGGATACCGGGACCCTTTGCAACAGGCAACTGAAAGAACACGGGTGGGTTTTAGTCAGTAAAAATCTGACACGCCCTTCCGCTCCGCCCAGAGCGGGAGAAGTGATGTGATGATTTCACATACTTAAAAAAAAAACCTATATAACAAGAATATTGTCGCATTATACGCGTCTGTTGCAACTAAACCCATACATGTCTTCCTGTACGTAACGAACGTGTACCAGCATTAGCTCAACGATTAAGATGTTGGGCTGGTGAGAGAGATAACGTTAGCTCACTCCTCTCTTCTAATCCACTCCGATCCCGACCGCTTAGCTACAGATTAAGTTTGGCTTGGATATTTGGAATGCACTAGGTGCAAGACAGAATATAAGACAGATTTTGTGTTATATGTTTTTGGTAACCTCAGCTACCGGTGTGCGCAAAACGTACTATAATACAATAGGTATAGTTCGACTCGGATCATGAGCCGAGTTTAAATACACTGCATTGTGAACCTGAAAGTGGTGCAATAATTGCTACTTTTTGAGCAAGTGTATTGAAAGAAAGTATTGAGTATTGAAAATGAACTTTTCTAATTATTCTATAAATGATTTTTGCCACCCACGGCATTACAAAATGTTATAGGTACCTACTTATGTATCTAAGTAATTAATTAATTATTTATGCTCGTGTCTACACGAAGAACAAGTAAACATCTAAGTAAACCTTGAATTTTAAACATTTTGGTGTACACACGGAAGATTATTATTAGGTAAAGAATAAGCTAATTAATTAGGAAATTCAACCGCGGGAAGAAACTTTATCTACAAGTTCTTAGGTAAACAGTAAACATTGTTCTATTCTATTTTAAATAGTTTTGTTTACCTTAATCATTAAGTATATTAAAAGATTTGTAAATGAAGACGAAAGTTTGATTTATTATAAAATTTGTTCGTGGAACTCTTGAAATAGATATAAGTTTACATTAAACGAAATCTGATTGAAATAGGAGCTCCATCACGCGACCACCAGAGCAACGAAACAGTAAATAAAATCAACGAAATGAAATGAAATTGTTTATTCTGTAAATACGATATTGGAATCACTTCTAAACGTCATTAAAAAAAAAGTAAAAATAAGCTAGATGACGTCGGCGTTTCCTATCTGACCACTCTGAGAAGAAAGGCCGAAACAAACTCAGAGGTCGCAGTCTCTTTTAAAGTCCAGACATAATCTTGGTCAGGCCATATGAGGACCATGTAGATTAGCGACAATCAAGCCTAGTGGCGTGACAGACGGACTGCCTAAGTTTCGAGTTTGAACCCAAGGCATGCATCTCTGACATTTCGGATTCATGTGCGTATTGTACGAGTATAATTATCACTTGCTTCGAAAACGGTGAAGGAAAACATCGCGAGAAAACGTGCATGCCTGAGAGATATTTCTCGACGGCATGTGAAGCCAAGTCAGTGGCCCATGGGCGGCAAAAAACTCTGACACCAAGTTAGTCACTAACCACACGAAAAAAGAAATAAAGCTTTGAATTGAAAATAAATTCAACATACACGTTTCAGGGTTGATATTTGAATTGAGAATTCCTTTTTTAGGGTTCCGTATGTCAAAAGGAAAAAAGGAATCCTTATAGGATCACTTTTTTGTTCGTCTGTCAGGACCCTTTTTCTCAGGAACGGGTTGAGGAATCAAGTTGACATTAATGAATCAAAAATATTAGATCAGTGGTCCCTAAGACGTGTAACCCTAAGAAACTTGAATTTTTAATTCAAGTTTTTAATTCAAATCAATGAACAGCCAATTATGACACGTATATTGATAGGTATCTCGCTTTTCTAGGTTTAGAAAATTTCATCAATCATCGAATCATGAAATTTGGCAAGCGGCAAGGTACAAGTAAAGAGAAAATCCGATAAGAGTTCATTTGTAGTTATATCACATAAAACTGCAAAGTTAAGTTTTTTATACCATCCAGAATCAGAATGTCATTGTGACCGTATCTTAAATTGAAGTAACGAAGTCTTTATTTCATTCAAGTCGGTCTATTCTACACTCTATCAAAAGGTTTTTTAACAACCGTACCTAAAGTTAAATTTGCCCTTCAATCTGAAATTTAAAATTCGGGCAGCCGGACACAGCTTTGACACGGAACCATCAGGACGCGAGTTCTCCTCGCACTTGTCCCAGTTTTTAGTTTTTGGAACAGCAGTTCAATTGTTTTCTTTTGCTCGTTTTTTTTTTTAGTGATACGAATACGATACAAACAAACATACAGCAAACTGTGCTATCGATTTATGCCCTAACACGTGTGACTCCGGAAGTCTTTCGGGATTATAATATATATATATATATATTTGAAATGTGCTCATTAAGCCCTTTCAATTGATACCCAACATGGTACGACAAAACAATTTTTTTTTTAGTTCCTGGCTTTGTCCTCTAGAGGGCGCCATTAATAATTTAATATGACGTCACATTGCCTATAACCAGCGGACGATCAAGAGGCTTCCAACGATACCTCATTTGTCAAATTGTGATGAGTGGTTTAAAAGATAGGAGGTAACAGATGAACATACATACATACATGCATACATACCGGTCAAAATCATAACCTTCCTTTTTTCTTCGCCGTAGTCGGGTAAAAGTACTCGTTTTCTCGTCGGCGATGGGACGGTTGCCTATTGCAGTCCACACAACGCTTCGGTCTAACATAGTAATATTCTATTTCAGGCTATGCAGGGTCCCTGCCAGGGTTGCGGGAAAGTCCGAAAGGGATACCGGGACCTTGGCAACAGGCAAATGAAGGAACACGGGTGGGTTTTAGTCAGTAAAAGTCTGACACGCCCTTCCGCTCCGCCCAGAGCGGGAGAAGTCAGTGGATGATTTCCCACCCTCAAAAAAAAAAAAAAAAAAAAAAAAAAAAAAAAAAAAAAAAAAAAAAAAAAAAAAAAAAAGGCTATGCAGGGTCAAACTAAATTAGTTAGCTAAACTCCGCAAACGTAATGGGCATCGATAACTAAACACATCATCATCTATCCAGCCTTTTCCCAATTATGTTGGGGTCAGCTTCCAGTCTAACCGGATGCAGCTGAATACCAGTATTTTACATGGAGCGAATGCCTATCTGACCTCCAGAACCCAGTAACTGGGTAATACGATACCCCTTGGCCGACTGGTTGCCAGACTTTCGGATTTCTGACGACCCGTAACGACTGTCGAAGATCCACAAATGACAGCCGGGACCAACGTTTAACGTGCTTTCCGAGGCACGGAGGAGTCTCGATATGTAAAGATGGCCACCCATCCACGGACCAACCCCGGTAAGCGTAGCTTAACCTGATGAATTAACCCATGCGGCTGTTATTACTTAGCTACGAGCTAGCGAGCTAGCTTAGCGAACCGGGCCAATCAAGGGTCAATTAATCCTGGGAATTAATATAGGTAAGTAAATTGGTCTCATTACGGAACCCGTTTGTTTTATCGCATCCCAGTCATGTGTTGTCATTTCCCGGAAGCCTTTATGAAATTAAAATGAAAAGGATTGCCTAAATATTTGTTGCCGCAGGAATCCGTTTTATTTGTATGAGATTAAAAATGTCGCAAAAATAAAAAACCAGCCAAGAGCGAGTCGGACTCGCACAGGAAGGGTTCTGTACCACCGCACCGTACAATATTTTTCAACACTTAAATTTTTTTCTGTAAAAAGAACACTTTTCTTGAAAGAACCTATCTCTTAAATTAAATTCTATTTCAACTGTCTATCTATTACGGTTCATGAGATACAGCCCGCTGACAGACATACAGACGGATGACAACGGACAGCCGAAGCTTAGTAATAGGATTCCAATTGGCACCCTTCGGGAACGGAACCCTAATAACGACAAAGTAAAACATAAGTAACATAACAACTTACAAATTCTCATATGGAAAAACCCAATAAAAGTAAAAAAACAAAAAGTATTATTTTTAAAACACAATAACAGTCAAAATTAGGAGGAAAATAAAATCATCATTTCAGCCGAAAGACGTCCACTGTTGGACATAGGCCTCCAACAAACCGGGCGGGGTTTCCCTCCCTTAAAATAAAATACATAAGGATAACTCGAATACCTATCGAAAACCAGTTGGATAAAAACAACCATCACGTAAATGAACTACAAAGCATTCAAGAATAGATTTCAACCTAACAGTTAATGCAATACAAAAATAACATCTTCCATTGTGAAAAACAAATTGGCGGGAAACGTCGACGCAGAGAGCTTTCAGTTTGTTACAAATAAAGTTTTCCGATACCAATAACAACAGCATTTAATTAGGGAAAACAAGTGTTTATTAAATACTAAAACTATTTAATGTTATTATTATGCACTCTAAAAGCTCGAAACGAAAATAAAATCAGCTCAGAAAAACATCTTTAACTACCCAAGCAAAGTTAATACAATTTTCAAGGGACCACTGCGCAAGTTTTACCAAATTTTTTTTTTTTCAATATCATTCATAACGTACAATAAAAAATATATACAGACGAATTGAGACCGTCCTCCTTTTTTAAGAAGTCGGTTAAAAAGAAAAACAATTCAATATATAAGAACGTACCTAAACGAGGCAAAAGGAGTATGTAAGGATCGTAGCAGGTGGCGTTCTCTAGTTTCTGCCTACCCCCATGGGTAGAAAACGCGAGTGAAGGGTATTATTATGTACTAGCCGATGCCCGCAACTTCGCCCACGTGGATGTCGGTTATTATATACTAAAACCTTACTCTAAAACCACTCTATCCATTGGTGAAAAAGCATGAAAATCGATACAATAGTTTTTGAGTTTATCGCGTACAAGACGATAGACAGACCCGGCGGAGGACTATGTTTTATAATATGTAAGGATGTGTACAATTCAAAATGGCGGAAAATGTCACAGTGGAAAGGTTTAAACTTGTTAAAAATAAAGGTTTCCGATACCAATAACTGGCCATAATTTTGTGAAACAAACCAATGAATATGAAATACCAGGGAAAACAAAGACGTTTCGTCCTACGATCGAGCAGAGAATGTCCTAATGCAATTCAACAGTTGGTCGCACTGGCCAAGTAGCGTCCGCACAAAAATCTATTTAATTTTGCCGAAGTTTACTTGTTTTGTTGTTCCAAGAAGTTTTATTTATTTATAAAAAAAAATTTTTTGCCCTCAAACCTAATGTGAGATCTTCATAACTTTGTCATAAGTTAGTAGGCTAAAGGACTTTTTTATTTTTTTATTTTCTGTTTGGATTTTGGTTTCCAATTTTGATGGTTTATTGCTCTATTTGAATTATTAAGTGCAATATAAGAAGAAAGTATAAGTTTTAAATTGTTGACCACTTAACCGAAAAATGATTTTTAAGTCCTACAAGATTTAGCGTGAATCTTTATATTTCAATATCTTTATATCGTTGAGATATAAGAAACACTTATTTAAATCCAAAAATATTTGCTTCATAAAAACGTATAAGAAATATTAAATGAATAGTATGTGTTCCATGTTTGTCCAACATTTTCAAATGCAATTCAAATTAGAAGGAAAATGAGCTAGGTTGCATTAAACAAACCGAAACCGTCGGCGAATATTCAAATATTCGGAGAAAGTATTATTGTAATAACATGTACCTACTGCTGCATATGAATAGTGATATATGTTAAATGATTCATAACTTAATCGTACCCTATGTAAAACTGGTGTAAGTACTTATAATAATTCTCAAGTACTTTTTTTTTACGCAATAATTATAAACTAAACGATACCTGCCTGCTATAGTTGTTCCCGATTTAGCATAGCAATATTGGTCATTGACTTACCTACATTTTTTTTTTAAAAATTTCAAAAAACTGAAGACCGTTAAAGTCCTGAATCAATATATATATCTTCAACATATTCCACTAACGAAAACCATAAATAGTTTATTGGTTGGGGTCCTAAGGAGAGATATTAGGGAAAGGGCAATGACCGCTATTGCCATGCTAAAACGCGTGAACTATAGCTTTTTAGTGACATACATGATCTAGAGACTTCATATAAGCTCTAATCGCTATTGAGCTACGGACCTACGTACCGATTCTATGACAGCTTTCAGCTGGGACGTAGCTGTGAGTACTTGGTATCACCACATAAACCAACAATCTAATGCGGTGTATCCTTTGTTAATCAACAACTAAAAGGAGAAGGATTTCAATTCGTCTGTCTGTATTTTGCTTTTGAAGTGAAAACTTCTTCAGGCGCTTTGAGCGATTTTTGGTAGGGGAAATCTGGGTTCGCGTCACCGACATGCTAATGTTAACAGTATATCTGTAGCTATGAGTATGACTAAAAGTAAGAAAAACCACTGTTATTTCATAGTTTTATGTTTTCACTTTTGGCGGCGATCCCAATTAACTTATTAAATGATGTATTCTATTTACCTATCAGAAACCTGCACGCTAAAGATGTCAGCCCTTATTAGCAACGCTGCTGAAATGTGATATTTGAGGAAGATGCTTCCACACTCATTATAGGAATCGCTCAATAACACAAAAACAAGGATAACTATCAAAAGCGTAAATATTGAGTAAAGGTGCTTACAGATTTGGTCGATTTCTGACGATCGACACGTGTCACCAAATAAAATCGAGGAAATGTGAAGAAATTAAAAGACGATCGACATCGTATTTTTTGTCGATCGCCACCGTGGATCGTTTTTGGCGATCGATAAACCAACCGTTACGTCTACGTCCATTTCGATTTTAACCTTAATATTTATCGATTATTGTCGTCAACAGGCGACAGTAACGATCGATAAAATTATGAAAATCTGTAAGAGGCTGACAGATTTTATTGATTGCCAAAAGACACCACATTGGCCGACAACATCAATCATCAAAAATCGAGCAAATCTGTAGGCACTATAAGATATTAATTATTAATTAAGGTTAGAGATCGATAATTACGAGTATATAGTGCATAACATTGACGTTTATTTTTAGTAACTTGGTCAATTGTGGGCTAGCGACCAGAAATAGAACAAGTGTTATCTTATTTATTACTATTGCGTAGATCCTGGGGGTAACTATAAACTTAAAGATAACGACATAGTGCAAAAATCTAGTATTCGCATTAAGTGTTTAAGGTCAATTTCCATTCGCTCCACGGAAACCGAATTTATTTTGCAGGCTCTAGGGAAATGTCGAGAAAATATACTTAAGTAAATTCAGTATTACAACAAAAACTTTCAACTTTACATTAGTATTTAATACCTGTGGTAAAATATATTTCTTTTCTCGAATAAGTAAGATGTTTATACTTTGATTAGATTTTTTTGTCAGCAGTCTGTCTTGCCTTGCTTGCCACAAATATTTCTAACGTTTTTCACAATATATGAGATACCTTTCTCTTTAATTTTTTTAGGTTCACGTAGCGTAAAAATATCTTTCTTTACTTTATGAGAACACAAAGACGCAAAAACTTTTAGTTTAATTGGCTCCGGAGAAAAAACATTAAACAATTTATTTTCTTAACATATTCTAACTGGTATTTTGGATCAGTTTCATTTTTTTTTTTTATTGTCTTCCTTGCTTGAATAGCATTATCTAGCCACTTATAATATTCGTTTTCTCCTGCCCATTTGTCATCAATGGACATCAAAACATTTTTACCAAACTTTTTTTAAAGAAAATCTTCTACCGTCTTGTTTTGCTAACGCTACATGGAGCGCGTCAACTGCCACAGCGTATATAAGGCACGCACACAGAGTGCGGTCCATCACAACTTCTCCAAGTGTCATCGGCTAAACAAGTTTGTATGCCATTCATGTAATATCTGTGATTGTAGCAGTGATTAGTTTTCCTTTTTATTTTACAATTTTGTTATGCTGTGATCGATTTGATAAGGTGAGTTTAAGAAATTACCTAATATGTATGTTAGGAGTGAAATTGGATGGGTGACCATTTTTGTATATTTGTGACTTTTTTTTGTGAAATGAAGGGTTCGTTTTTAATGGATATTAGTAGAGTAGTGTTAATAATTTTTTTCGTAACAAAAGTATTAAAGAATTCTGAGAACCGAACTTACATTTACGTAACGTGGTAAAATTTTATGAATCATATTTTTATTGAAAACGTAAATAATTATTTCTATAGTATTTATACAGCGGCAAAGATATAATTAAGTACTTATAGTACATTACTGTTGCGGCCTGCAAATGGCGCATTGACGGACGATCGTGAAAATGTCATTCAATTCAATATCACACATTCGTGAATTCGTCAATGTTATGTTATATATACTTATAATTTTTTACATCACTATGACTTTGCAACTCAGTAAACATGTGTACGATGTTGATACACACACTGGCCGTTATTGTACACGTAAGTTTATCCAAACCAACCATTAGGGAGATTCGTAAACCCCTGTGTAATCGCAAAATATAGTAATGCGATAAAGGAGTATGTAAGGAGCGTAGCAGCTGGCATTCTATAGTTTCTGCCTACCCCCATGGGAAGAAGGCGTGTTTTTGTTATGTATGTACTAGCTGCACCCCGCGGTTTCACCCGCATAAGTCTCGATCCCGTGGGAATATCGGGATAAAAGGTATCCTATGTCCTTCTCCAGGTCATGGTCTACCCATGTGCCAAATTTCATACAAATTAGTTCAGCTGTTTTAGCGTGAAAGCGTAACAAACAAACAAACAAACTCACTTTCGCATTTATAATATTAGTTACGATAAGAATACAGCCCATAGAGGTTGGACTTGTGCCTGGTTGGTGACAATAGGCTCGCCCACTACTACATGGGACTTTAAAATATAATTGGCGAAATGTGGGTGTACTATATACACCTCTGCCATACCCTTCGGGAATAACGGCGTGATGTTGAAGGAAAACATCGTGAGGAAACCGGCATGTCCTAGAACGAAAAATTTTAAGACACGTGACCTCTACCAACCCGCACTGAGGCCCGCGTGGTGGATTACGGCCCACTCCCTCACACCGAGAAGAGGCCTCTTTTCCGGCAGTGGGGACATTATAGGCTGATTCTGTATTATGTGTGTTATCATGTAACATTAACAAAACCATGGTCAGCAAGACGACCATGGTTAGTGAGGGGATGAAAGTTTGATCGAAAGTTCTTAATTTTTAAGGTTCCGTACTCAAAGGGTAAAACGGGACCCGATTACTAAGACTCCGCTGTCTGTCTGTCTGTCACCAGGCTGTATCTCATGAGACGTGATAGTTAGACAGAATAACAGAATAAAATAAATATTTAGGGGGCTCTCATACAACAATCGTGATTTTTTTGCTCGTAATTGATAACGCCAACAGGTAGACGCTTGAAATATTCACAGAATATTCAGTTATATATTCACTTTAAAAATAAATAATTAAATTAAAATAAAACAAATATTTAAGGGGGCTCCCATAAAACAGACATGATTTTTTTTGCCGTTTTAATAGATAATGGTACGGAACCCTTCGCGCGCGAGTCTGACTCGCACTTAGCCAGTTTCTATCTATGGAAAAGCTTCTGCCCTCTTCCGCGTGCTTCATCTGGTTCCCCCGTCTCACCGCGTCGCATCGTATCGCCTGCCCGCGCTATTAATCCTTCTTTATGACTTCTTTTCTTTTTATGTTATATATTTTGATGTGGCTAAGTAATAACAGCCGCACGGGTCGATCCATCAGGTTAAGCTACGCTTGCCGGGGTTGGTCCGTGGATGGGTGACCATCTTTACATACCGAGACTCCTCCGTGCCTCGGAAAGCACGTTAAGCTGTTGGTCCCGGCTGTCATTTTTGGATCATTGACAGTCGTTACGGGTGGTCAGAAGCCCGAAAGTCTGACAACCAGTCTTACCAAGGAGTATCGTATTACCCAGTTACTGGGTTGTGTAGGTCAGATAGGCAGTCGCTCCATGTAAAATACTGTTACTCAGCTGCATCTGGTTAGACTGGAAGCCAACCCCAACATAGTTGGGAAAAGGCTAGGCAGATTGATTGATTTTGATATTTTTATAGATAGTTATGGACAACAATGAGTACAATGTAAGAAACCCTTTACGTCCATATTACTTTTAAACTTTGACCTTTTCACAAGAAAGCGCGGAAGTTGCTTTCAGTGGTTTACAAGTACCTAACTGATAAATGAGAACGTGAAAAAACATATTCCCATTCATATACTAGAGTATGAGAATAAAATATAAGTAATTCATATTTATACAATTTTTTTATGACTTGTCTATGGTCGGCTTCCTTTTTTTCCACCCACAATATCGTCATCTTCATGATAGCCTGTAACTAACCTAAATAGTTATATACTTACTTACCTTTATACATATTTTATTTATACAATGTGCCTAAGAAAACTAAGGCTTTGATCAATGTTGCGGACTAAAACGGAAATTAATTTGTTTCTTATTGCCAAAAACGTTAATTCGGCGAAAAAATATTTTTATACAATATTCCTATGTGCACTCCTTGCTTAAAAACTTTTTAATTAGTGTAGAATAGCGCAGCTATTATAAAAGTAACAAAAACGAAATAAAAAAAATTACGATATAAACTTAACTATATGATTTTATTTCTGTAAGTAGCTTTGTAAAAACATTTTTACAATTCAATCATATTTTAAAAACTGGATGAGGTCGACGATTCCTGTGCGACTACTCCGAGAAGAAAGGCCGAAACAAACTCAGAGGTCACAGTCTCTTTTAAAGTCTAGACATACTCTTGGACAGATCAAGTGAGGACCATGTAGATCATCGTCTGAAATGACCTTGTGAGGAAAGAACCACACAGATTTGTGTGGACCTGTCCAGAACTCAGAACATAAGGAGCTCAACGAGTTGTGTATATATAGGTAAAGAGGCTAAGTACCAGTTCGGTAGCTATTTACCTAGCTCTTGAATACATAGAGCATCCATATCCAAGTCTAAACTTATCCAATCACTTCTTGGGTTCGATTCACAAATTGAGTAACAACCTAGCATAATCATAATCAGCCTTAAAGTTCCCACTACTGGGATATAGGCCTCCTCTCTGTGAGATAGCGTGGGTCATAATCAGTCTTTAATGTTCCCACTACTGGGACACAGGGCCTCCTCTCTGTGAGAGGGAGTGAGACGTAATCCACCACAAGGGCCCAGTGCGGTTTGGTGGATGTTACATGTCTTCGAATTTTTGGTTCTAGGACATACCGGTTTCCTCACGATGTTTAATGATGCGGATCCTAATGGCCTAAAATCAGCAAATGATCAATGTTTGTTCCTTGTCTGTATGAGAATAAAAATTTGCTCTGCAGTAGAACAAAGACAGGCTGATCATTTGTGCAGCGGAATATTGTGCTTGTCATCCCGGAAACCTAAGATAACTTCCTGCGCTACAGCAAATTAAAATTATAGAAAATTTTCTTTTATGGAACACTGATTAGGGAAAGAAATGGCAGAAAATATGACTTATTTCTTTATAATTAAGATGTCTATTAATAAGTATTTCGAAATATAACCAAGTGGTTGATGTTGGACCTAAGTAACTAATACTACTACTAGCACTTACTAACTTACGAACAGTTAACACATTTTTAAAGACCGAAAAAAGACACCACACAAGAAATTCCTAGGAAAGCAACAATTAAATCAAAGTTAGGGTATTTTTTATAGTCATTTTATTAAAATTATCATTAACTCCACTAGGTAACACCTTACTCGATAAGGCATCTAACGACTAGGTAATACATATTATAAATTAAAGTCGCTCTTCGTGTTTGTCTGTATGTCCGCGTTGTTCTTCTAAACCAAGTAACAGATTTTGATGTGGTTTTCACCATCGTTTAGAGAATTTATTCCGCGTGGTTTACGTGTATAATACGTTAATATTAAAGTTACATATAACTAAGAAATCTTGATGTTTTGTCAAGTCTTAAAAACCGTCTGAAGCAGGAGCGGAAACTACCGAATTCAAGTAAGTTTCAGTAATAAATTTTGACAGCATTATAGTGATATCACTGGGAACTATTTAGAGAGAATCTGATCAACCGCAAGATAGATGTGGTAAACAAGTTCAACTGATGATATTTTCGTCATGAAAAAACTGAATTTTCACCCAACTTTCAAACTGTATTCGGCCATTTTGACGACATGGAACAGAACAAAGAGCGTTTCAGAATGCACAATACAACGCACCACCAAAAACTGGTATTCTTTTGAACCAGAACAATGCTTTGGGGTTATCAAAACCACTATTTTGGGGATAAAGGAACTGCGTGTATGAATGATTTCAGTGAAAACTAAACAATAGGTTGGGCAAGATGGTAAAAAAGTCAAAGCATCGAACTATGTCAAAGAACACTTTTTGAATTTAGAATTCATAAAACACGATTGTTTTTATAGTATCTAACTTTTTTTGTTCCAAGTACCCCCGAATTTTAAAAGAACAATATTGAATTTGTATATCAGTTTAGTTAGCAATAACTTTCTATGTTTTACTGTAGGCATGAAACCCACACTTCCCTACTTTTTTCATATAATTTTCTAGTGTACTTTAAACACCTTATGGATTGTATAGGGAAGTATTAAAGTCGTCATAGCTCCAATGTGAGCTGAATATTAAGGAGTTTAACGGGGTATATAACATTATCCGTTTTCCGAAACGGGGCAAAGAAGATTTTAACAAAACGCGGCATCAGCTCTTTCTGTCTTTGAGTCCCATTTGGGCGCCAGTAACTCTCCAAAGTTGATGATGACAGATAAGTAGTAGCAGTAATAAGTTTCGTTCCAATACACAATTACAATACAGCAAACGGTCTCGACGTAAAGTTAAAAATATCTTTAACAGACCATGTCAGCAAAAATTTTATTCTATTATTCAAGTGTAATAGTACTTAATTAATATTTGTACGCCGTTAACAGCAAAACAAAGTGATCTATATACCAACACCACACAACACCCATGTTTTACAAATACAGCTTTGATTTTGACTCCAACCTGAAGAACTTTTTCATAGACAATAGACTCGCCCCCGGCGAAATATAACAAAACATAGCATCATGCCTGTATTCCCCAAAGGGTTAAGCGGAGGTGTACTTATAGTACACCCACATTTCGCCAGTTATGTTTTAGTCATTACATGGGTAATAGGGGGCGAGCTGATTGCCATCAACCGGACATAAAACCAGACTCCGGGCTGTTACTGAGAAATTCCAGATGAAAAAATCCAATCAAACTCAAAGCATTTATTTCAAATAAACCAATTACAGGCACTTTTGAATTGTCAAGGGGTCGGTCAGTCAGAAAGATGAAGCTAGTTGCTCATTCCAAAGCATAGATTCCTATGGAGAAGAACGGGCAAGAAACTCCACGGACACTCTTTTGAATCAGAATATTATTACAATAATTATATTGGTTACATCATTCATGTTGAAATTATACATGTGAGAACAATGTCCGTCCGTAAAAAGATAAAAAAGAAACAAAACAATTCAAAAATTAAAATAAGCCGTGGCAGCTAAGAGATGACCAGTCCCTACTGATGGCGCCCGTTCACGAACATGACGCATGGATCAGCACCATTCAGCTCAACCATTTTGAAGGGAACTTAATGATCCAACACACACGCCACCACCAGCGAGACATTAAAGTGAGCATGACTAACACTTTTAAATAACACTTTTGCCCGACCCGGGAATTGAACCTAGGACTTCATGCTCAGCAGTAGCACTTGCGACCACTAGACCAACAAGGCAGTCCTAAAACCTCTGCCTTCTCCATTTTCGAGGAAAAATGGCGTGATGTTATGTGTTACGCTGCCTAGGCTAGGGAGTTAATAATGACGGATCTTAATCAACCATAATGGTCTTTGTAATGAAGTGTTATGAATAAATATTATGATGCAAACGTTGAATGCACGGATTATTGTCCACAAAACTCGGTTAAGAAATTCCTACAGTCTTGGTATCTGTAAATATTAGTCAAAGAAATCATACAAAGACCGTTTTATAGTCCGACGAGTATAATGTGAATTCTAAAAATATCTGCGGACAATTTTCGTATTAAAAAACGTTCACATTCAAGTCACAATCTGTCAAACTTGTCAAAAATGTTAGTAAATTGATTGTTTTTTTGAAAGATTGCGAATGACATGCGAATGTGTTTTCTTAAAAATTACTACATTATGGTACCACAAGGAAATTAGTTACCGATATCAACAATGTTTGTGTAAGTTTATAGGTAGACAGTAACCTAAATAGCCACACTGGGCCAAAGATCGTAGCAAATGGCCCGAGATTGTCAAAAAGTTTAGTTTGCCACATCACGACGATGAACGTCACTTTTTCAATTCAATTATGTACTTTCTGAGTCAATATTGGACACATTACTGACATCGGTGAAGGAAAACCGTTGTGAGTTAACCTGGACATAGAGTAAACTAGCTGCGCCCCGCGGTTTCACCCGCGTAACTCTCGATCCCGTGGGAATATCGGGATAAAAAGTATCCTATTTCCTATTCCAGATCATGGTCTACCCCTATGCCAAATTTCATTCAAATCCGCTGAGCCGTTTTAGCGTGAAAGCGTAACAAACAAACAAACTCACTTTCTCATTTACTAGTTGATGCCCGCGACTTCGCCCGCGTGGATGTCGATTATTATATACTAAAACCTTACTCGAGAACTATCCATTGGTAAAAACAGCATGAAAATCGGTGAAGTAGTTTTTGAGTTTATCGTGTACAGGACGACAGACAGACGCGGCGGAGGACTTTCTTTTATAATATGTAAGGCCATGGATAGTTAGGATGTAATTCTAAAATCGCCAACCCGTCTTGAGCAAGGTTGGTGATCAATACTCGTGCCTTTTCTGTATGAGAAGAACCTTTGCCGTGTAGTGGGAGAGTAACAGGGATGTATTAAAAAAAATGCATCATTTAAGCTATTTTTAAGAAGGTACCTAAAACAACAGAATTCCTTTCTTGGCTATTTGGCCACAGCAAAGTAATATAATTATGATTAATTTTCTGGTCTGGTTGTTTGAGTAAATTGGATTACATAGGATTTATAAGCTCATGAAAAAGAACGAACTCTACGTCCAGCGCTCGGTGGCAACACGTTCTGGTTTGCGACTGGTCAATCGTCATCCTGAGAATGGCTCGTTGAGAGGTGAAACACGTGCGGATTTCTAACAGGGTTTTTTATGACTCTTGTAGAATAGTTAAGCGGAATAGGTTACTAAATATATTTACGTTTATTGCATTTTTTTTTAAAACGTATAAAAATAACACTTTATTATTTTAAAAGTAAGTAGGTAGGAGTATTTTCTTTTTCTATTAATATTGCTAATATTATAAAGAGGTAATTTAAATTATTTACATCCAAAATTTACCCTAGCTTGCTACCAAGGTATTTCTGAGAACATCCTAACCACTTCGGACGGTCTACCGTCTAGTGCTTGCTCAGTGGTCATACTGTTGATTCTGGCAACAGACAGTCGATGGTTCAAAAATATCTCAAAACAACGGAACGCGCTCCGAGACCGTGAAGTAGGATGCGTTAAGGTGGCCCACGAAATTCAAATTTTCTTACGTTTTTTGCAATTTGCAAGTCGGTGCCAGGCAGTAAGACGGCGAATGAACCGTTGTTTTTCACTGCAAGACAAACGTGCGTGTATAAAGGGCCTTCTTACACTAATAATTCTTGAATATATACCAACTCTTAGCTACATTGTTGATGTAGGTAACTAATTTCCTTGTGGTACCATATGTAGTAGCTTGTTACACCCTCCAATTACTTAGGTACTAGACACCGAACGTACATAAATGTGTCTAGTTAGAAGGGAAAATAATTTGGTAGAAAATTTTCTCACAAATTAGATGGCGTTTGGCACAGCTGGCTTTTACGCTGGGTCGTGGGTTTGATACCTACCCTTAGATATCGATACTGAACTATTTACACACATGCCCAGCGTAGGCGTAGACATCGCGTAGTCGCATTTAATACGCTAACTTTACGCAGATCAAAAGTACAGTGTGACAAGGATATTTTGGCGCTTGAATGCCATTATCATGATAGTAAGTGGGCCATCGTAATTCACCACGCGGGCTCATTGTGGGTTGGTAGATGTCACATGTTTTCGAATTTTTGGTTGTAGGCCATGTCGGTTTCCTCAAAATCTTTTTCTTCACTGTTTTGAAAGCAGTGATGATGAAATATCATCATCATCTGCCTAGCCTTTTCCCAGCCATGTTGGGGTCGGCTTCCAGTCTAACCGGATGCAGCTGAATACCAGTATTTTACATGGAGCGACTGCCTATCTGACCTCCACAACCCAGTAACGGGATAAAACGATACACCTTGGCAAGACTGGTTGTCAGACTTTCGGGCTTCTGACGACCCGTAACGACTGTCAAAGACTGATAAGACTGTTTCAGTGGTGATGAAATAATTTACAGAAAATAAAGCGCCTGTCTGGGTTCGAACCTACGACTCGTATTCGCAGTACTCGTAGTCATAGACAAAATGTTTTTTTACTTAATCGTGTAATTAATTTACCCACGCATAACGTTTTTCTCAATATTATACGTTTATGCATATACATACTTGGGCCAGATAGTGTCTTTCAAGAATAGGCAAGACAAGAAATCGAAAAACGAGTCCTAAATGCTTGGAAGACCTACTGGGCCCTTAAAGAACACATGAAAGGAAATCTCCCTATATCATTGAAAAGAAAACTCATCGACATGTGCATCCTGCCCGACCTAACCTATGGTGCCCAAAGTTGGTCACTTACTGACCAACAGAAATCCAAATTCGAGATTTGCTAGCGGGCAATGGAGCGCAGCATATTAGATGTCAAGCGAACAGACCGCGTTAGAAACACCATCCTGCGCTCCATAACTCAAGAAGTGGATGTTGGAGAAGAAACGGCCAGGCTGAAGTGGGAGTAGGCCTTCCACTGCACCCGGACAGATGGCCAAAGATCGTCACTCACTGGACGCCTGAAGGAGGACATCGCCGTCGAGGGAGACCGCGGCGAAGGTGGTGTGACGATCTAATCATGTTTGCGGGGCCAACATAGCTAGAAATCGCACAAAACTTCGAATTGGATTGAACTAGATTTGAGAGGAAAACCAGCAGTGGGAAACAAGGAGAGGGCTATTAAAAAAAAAAGTTTAACCATATCGGGATATCGATTTGAATCCTCATTTCATTTTGTCTTGAAATTAAGAAGGTATCCGAGAATATCATCTGTCAATTGATTTGATCACAACGCCAATAATTCTCGTGAATAAATTATGAAATCTGTCAAACTTGTTGGTAAATTGATTTTATTTTTGACAGATTGCGAATGAGATTTGAATGCGAACATTGTAAAAAATTACGGGAATTGTCCCTCTGATACATCTATAGTTTTAAATAAGTCTTACTTTACAAATCTCATTATTTTTATATCGTTCCCACCGGTCTTTATTACCGCTGTAAATATGAAAATTGCTATCTTTAAAGACTTTAAACTTTTATATTCTGAAAGCAGAACACGTATTAGAAATGGAATTATCAGATTATTTGAAAGTTGTTTTTAAACTTTGAAATTAAATTAAATTCCTTTGCGGTGTGAAAATCAAACTTTTGGTCTGAAAATTCAATCCAAAATTTTGAGGATGGCGGATATTGGTGGTTATTATTCCTGGCTTCCGGAACTCTTACAAATTGAATCCAAGAGATAAAGTTAATAATAGTTCGATTTAATATAAAACTCTATGGAACAAAACAAAGCAAAGTATGAAAGGGGCTACCAGGTGGCGTTCTGTAGTTTCTGCCTAGGTACCCGTGGGAAGGAGTTAGTTTAAGTATGTCTACCGAACAAGCGGTACCTATTATCAATGTCATAATAACAGACATAACACATAAACACGAAAAACAAAAACATATTCAACCTAGAAACTTATCGTGGGTCCGTGGGTCAGTCATATAAATAGTCAAATAATATAATTTCTTCATCTAATTAACACGGAACCCGAGTGACAAATATTTTCATAAAACCTTAGAAATATGGCGTCGACTATTGACTTAGGACCTTCACAAACTAAATGGTGGTCAGTAATCTAATTCTGACACAGTCATTCCTTAGTCCAATAGTGGGAAAATTAGATAGAATAGTGGGTGGACTTATTGAATTTAGTGGTGTCTACTGTTGAGGTATTAAAGACGTCAAAGTGAATTTAAGGCACAAATTCATTTTAGACCCCCACCCTACAAGACATAATTATAGTGACCTTATTGGTGATCAATCATTCTGCCTAGCCTTTTCCCAACTATGTTGGGGTCGGCTTCCAGTCCAACCAGATGCAGCCGAATACCAGTATTGTTCTTGTTCTTCAGAAAGATCGGGAGCGTAGTTTTAGTGATCGGCACGCGTGTATGACCAGATTATGAAGAGTTATTATTAGAAGTTCCAGGATCGTAAGGTGGCGTTCTGTAGTTTCTGCCTACCCCCATTGGAGCGTGACTTTATGTATGTATGTGTGTGTTCCTATTACCATAGCTTTAAGAAGTTGTATTCAAATAAAATCTTGAGCCGCGAAAGGCATAAAATTACTATACAGGGTGATAATTCGAAATATAATTCGCTGAGAGATCGCGGAAAGCGATAAGGTCGCCCATTGTATATTTTGTAGTGTTTTTTTTTTTTGCTATATATTTTTGTGGAGAAGTATATATAAATAAATAAATAATTCGAAACGGATGGAGGGCAGTTACTTGTATCGATATATCTTTAGGAAGACGTACCAAGAAAGCGGTGTTACAACTTTATTGAACAAAATTGAACCATACCTGGATCTTTGACAGTCGTTATGGGTCGTCTGAACCCCAAAAGTCTGACAGCCAGTCTTAGCTAGGTATATAAGTATTACTTAGTAACTGGGTTGTAGGGTCAGATAGACAGTCGCTTCATGTAAAATACTGATATTCAGCTGCATCCGGTTAGACTGGAAGCCGACCCCAATATAGTTAGGAAAAGGCTAGACTACCTAATCCCACATTTCGCCAGTTAAATGAGAGTGTGGCGGTAGCTACATCACCACATGCGAACTACGCATCAAACTAACGTCACGTAAAAATCCTGCATCGGGCAAGCAGTGTTTACCGCACGACTTGCATATATACAACGTCCTGACATCAATCGTCGGGTAGTAGCCCACCACAGAAAACACCCGTCTGGTCGGAGGATCTTCCCTATTATATGGAGGATGAGTGAACTTTACACCTGTATAAGAGAAATCGAAATAAATCACACTCTTACACTTCCTAGAATTTCAACCCTGTATGACGTAAAAACAGGCGTACTGAGCCTTGGCCATAAGAGGAAGTGGCAAATCGTATGCTATCAGAAGATACATTAACATCAAACGATCTAACAAGTCGATAGACGGACGAGGTCGTTATGGACTTTCAGTAACTCACTAGAAAAAAATTACTTACTATTAGCAGATACCTATGTCTGCAAAATTCGCGTAACGTCTTTTAACATCTAAGCACCCATTTTGTTGGCACATGTTACTTAGTTCATAAATTTTTGATAGCTGTGAGTAAAACTTCAGTTTGTGGGATTAATGGCTTTGAAACTAAACAATATGAGGCCTAAGAGAACAGGGAGATAACAGCGCAAATTTTGTAGAACATTAAACATTTTAATCCAACTTTTAATTTTTTTTTATTTCAAAATATGCTCATCTGTAAGAAATGTATAATTTAAAGAGTCTTACATTATTCCGTTTGGAGGAGCTCGTGGCTAAGTAATAACAGCCGCACGGGTCGATCCATCAGGTTAAGCTACGCTTGCCGGGGTTGGTCCGTGGCTGGGGGACCATCTGTACATATCGAGACTCCTCCGTGCCTCGGAAAGCACGTTAAGCCGTTGGTCCCGGCTGTCATTTGTGGATCTTTGAATCTTTACGGGTCGTCAGAATCCTGAAAGTCTGACAACCAGTCTTACCAAGGGGTATCGTGTTACCCAGTTAAAATATATTAAAAAATAATGGTATTCAGCTGCATCCGGTTAGACTGGAAACCAACCCCAACATAGTTGGGAAAATGCTAGGCAAATTGATTGACATTCTTCCGTTTGGAATAATAACCTAATTACCACAGAACCGTGTTTATCAGTTGTTTAGCTTAGACACCTTTTAAACATGACATTTCTGTATGGAGTTTGACATAAAACTGACATTAGACACGCGTTGAACAAGTGTCTAAGTTTTTGTGGTAAGGTCCTTACAGTTTTATTCAAAGTTTGAACACCACAACATCTTGATTCAAAAACTAATTTTCTGCCAGTCATGTCATGTACTAGTCTAGGTACTAATAATATTTTTGCATATTATAAAACAAAGTCCTCCGCCGCGTCTGTCTGATTGCGATAAACTCAAAAACTACTGCACCGATTTTCATGCTGTTTTCACCAATGGATAGAGTGGTTCTCGAGGAAGGTTTTAGTATATAATAACCGACATACACGTCAGCGAAGCCGCGGGCATCAGCTAGTTATATATATAAATAAATCTATAAATACACATCCCCCCGATCTACTAAAATATGAAAATTTTGTACCCAAAGTATCAAAGACATAAATATCAATAAGCTCTATATAAAAAAATCATGAAAAATATACCTTTTTATATTGAGTAGACTCGCATTCATAGTTCCAATGACTCAGAATTACAGGAAGACGTTCGGTATTTATTAACTGTTACTTTTGCCGATATTGAAAGCATTTTGGGTGAGAAATCTACTTGATATGGGAAGATAAACAGATATTATTTACTTGGTAACATTCATAATACATGAATTATTAAGAAACATTCAAATCAATTCATCGGTCACGGGGTGAGTTTGATTGAGTAATAAACATCCTTACATATTATAAAACAAAGTCCTCCGCCGCGTCTGTCTGTCGTCCTGTTCGCGATAAACTCAAAAACGACTGCACCGATTTTCATGCTGTTTTCACCAATGGATAGAGTGGTGCTCGACGAAGGTTTTAGTATATAATATCCGACATCCACGCGGGCGAAGCCGTGGGCATCAGTTAGTATTATATACAAAAAAAAAAACTCATGCCTTCTCCCCATGGGGGTAGGCAGCAGAAACTATAGAACGTCACCTGCTTATGATCCTCACATACTCCTTTTGCCTCGTTTACGTTCATACACGCACGCCGGTTGCGATTACGCATCTGAAGTTTTTGAAGAACAACGCCAATAAGGTCACTATATGTCCTTTTGTTAGCCGCCTTTCATTAATTAAATAAATTTAGTAATTAAAACTTTAGTGAAATACGTAGCACTAAGGTCATAGACCTACACATTTCGCGTAGCACATTCGTAGCACTGCGTAGCGTTTTGACTCAACGCTACGCACGTGCTACACAAAAATAGGTCAGACATTGTTTACTGAAGATAGAAATAAGTCAATGGATGACGAAAAGGATTATTTTCTCGAATCTCAATAACATTCGTCATGCTACGTAGGCGTAGCCGTAGCATTTGCGCGTAGTTGAGTGCTACGACTACGAGCTACGCCGTAGTTATTATATTTAGATTCTGTGGGATTAGTAGAAATAATATTGTTTTTGTAAGTTGCGCAGGTATAAGAAACAACTTTATTTATTCATGTTTTCAAGTGATACTGATGGAGTATTAATTATCCTAATAGCATGTTCCTCAATTTTGGTTTATCATTTCTTTTTTTTTTAATTTACTCGACTTAGAAAAAAACCGAGCATAAGAAATACAGCAAAGGTAAAGTAGGGCACGCAAAAACCGTAAATAATAATAATGTTTTCTATAATAATACAATATTATCGTCTGTGGGCCCATTAATGTCAATACCTACTACACGCTATGATAATTGTTCGGACAAGTACGAGTACACTGAAAAAAATAACGCTGTTTTGTGATAATAAGCATTGATAGACAATAATCAGTGCGTAGTTAGTTATCATCACATTTTTAAATGTAAAATATGTTTTGTGACAGGTCAGGAAAATTGAGAGCCTTGGTGGCCATTGGTACCGGCCGCGACTTATGAGTTGTAGATCGTAGGTTCGAACTCAAAGAGGCGCTTTATTTATTTATTTAATTTAAGACATTTAAGAATAGAATAGAATAGAATACTCTTTATTATGTACACCATAAAAATACAGATACAAATGTAGAAAATTTAACATAGGGTGACACAATGGGCGGTCTTATCGCTAAAAGCGATCTTTTACAGACAACCTTTGGATGGATTAAAGCGCGAAGGAGAGATAATACTGCAGGTAGTCAGTGGTGTACCATTTACATATACAATAAATACACATATACATAAAGCATATACTTATCTAAATAAATATATATATATATATATAAACAATACAATAATAAACATGAAACAGGAGGAAAGAGCTATATTTAATAACGATGTTTAAGGAGAGAGGAAGTGTTTTTTTACCAGAATTTTAAAAGTGGACAAAGATTGAGCACGCCTTATCGACACGGGCAAGGCATTCCATAACCGTACTGCTTGAACTGTAAAGGACTTGTCATAAAAACTGGTCGAATGCATCGGCATTTCTAGTTATGTCATTTATTTCAGATGTAGTCCATATACTGTTAGTAACACAAATACCTTATAAAACTATTGTTAGTATATACAAAAACAAAGCCCCAGGAAGAAATAAAAACACAGAGTGGCACCATACAGGAGTGCCAGTTTATGCCAAGCCCTGGACGCGTCCACCCGCAGTGTGTAGTCGCATCCAGTGCCGCCACATCGGCGAGTCCCAGCGGCACACGAACAAGTTCAGAAGGCTGTTCGAGCTGGCCCGCATACGCCTCATAATAGACGCACAACGTTTCCGCATGACGGCATGGAAACTATCCAGGCTTTTCACCGCAAACATTGCTGAAGCGCTGCAGTGGCGCGGCAGCCCGAACAGTACCCTGAACGCGTTGTTATACTGTACTCGCAGAGCATTATATGTACGCTGCGTGCTTTACTTTGTGTAAATAATTTCAACACCACTACTCTTAAACCGGTGAAGGAAAACATCGCGAGGAAACCGGCATTTCCTAGAACCAAAAATTCGAAGACATGTGACATCTGTCAACCTGGGTTCCAACCTACAACTCGTAAGTCGGGGCCGTTACCATGGGCTAGCACTGCTCAGACTCAAGTCTATTATCATATTGTAAATCTCCAATCGGTAAATCTAAAGTTTATCACTACGCGGTTTTGAATAACGGGTTATTCAAAAACGCGTCGTAATAAACCACTGTTGTAGACTTGGTACTGGATGCTGCTTTAGGAATTCTACGACTCATCACAACACGCTAATTACTTACATATCATAACATAACATCACGCCTGTATTTCCCGAAGGGTTGGGCAGAGGTGTACCTATAGTACACCCACATTTCGTCGGTTATGTTTGTCTCTTGTAATAGGGGGAACCGAAAAACCGAAAAACGCCAAATTCGTAAAGTGAAACAGAAGTCCTACTATTCCTATACGTTTAACTCTGCCGGCCAACTCTATTGCATTAGTTGTGATTGGGTATTTAAAACAAAATTCGGTCTAGCGAGTCATACTAGGGCACACGCTAGGAAATAATAATTTTAAAGGGTCGCCGTTATCGAAATCGATAAAGAGGACTATATAATAGAGGGCTAGCATAATGCCAAGAACCTATTCAAATCTCAGATGGAAAAACCCAATAACACTGCCCGATCCGGGAATCGAACCCAGGACCTCATGCTCAGAAGTCAAAATCGGTTGGACGGACTGTAAAAAGGTTTGTTTAAATTTCTAATCTTATTTCAAATGGAGTATAGATTCTCTCGAAGATTATCTCGTGACTTTCTTTTTCAACCGTTTCCATCCAATGGTGAGTTTATGTCGAGACTATTTTTCTTTAATTATTAAACTCGGCACTGTCGCTTCGATTGCTCTCAAAGTAAAAGTAAAGTACCTGGGTAGGTAGATAAGTGTTTTTGCAACCGATAGCCCGGGTGTTTTAACGGTTCCGTTACCAAAGGGTGCCAAACGGAACCCAATTGCTAAGCCTCCGCTGTCGGTCCGTCCGTCTGTCAGCGGGCTGTATCTCATGAACCGTAATAGGTAACAGTTGTTTCCACAGATTGTGTATTTCTATTGTTTCTAGCTGCTATAACATTATAATAAAAATAAAATATACAAGTGTTTTAAACACGTGACTTTACTCATCATTTTGAACAATGTTTACTATGGGAGCAAACCTGAAATCGCGAAAAAATAATCTGCTGTTCCCTATATTTTGACGAGTGTAAATATTGAACAGCAGATTTTTTTTTTCGCAAACTTAAGAAGCAAGTCTACAGAGAGATTACGCTACGCGCGATTCCGGTGACGCGAAAGGCTTTGAATAATTAAAAAAATAATGGAATAACATCATAATGAATTCCATTTCGGATTTCTTTAAAAAAGTGTTTCGTTTTTAATCCACTAGTGACTATGGCCCTACATAATGTTCCGTTTGTTACTAATAATACTTTTTGGTACTAATATTTCTTGCTTAAAAATATATTTATTCTTTCTTCTAGCCTATAAATATTTTAAACTGGAATATTTGATGGTAAGGTCTTCAAAGAATTGATCTGGTTCAAATAAGGGATAGCTTGGAAAATTTGGTCGTAAATTACAGTGACCACATAATCTGTCTAGCCTTTTTCCAGTTATGTTGGGGTCGGCTTCCAGTCGAACCGGATACAGCTGAATACCAGTATTTTACATGGAGCGACTACCTATCTGACCTCCACAACCCAGTAATTAGGTAATACGATACTCCTTGGTAAAACTAGTTGACAAACTTTCGGGCTTCTGACGACCCGTAACGAAAGGCAAAGATCCACAAATGACATACCTAAGGCACCAAAGGCTTAATGTTCTTTTCGAGGCACAGAGAAGTCTCGGTTACAAAAAAAGGTCATTAGCCACGAGCTCCTACCACATAAGATGGATTTAATCAACGTGGCCCATATGATTACCAAAAAGTTCCTATAAAAGATTAGCTTTTGTGTGAACAAAAGCTTTCGTACCATCGGAATAAAAAGTATTCTATGACTTAACCCAGGGCACGGTCTACCTGTCAGCTAATTTCTATAAAATCCAGTCAGCCGTTAAGGCGAAAATAGGTAACAGACAGGCAGAATTTCTGTCTCACTCATAATATTGATATTATGGACGACCTATTTCCAAACTTTTCCTACATTAGATGGATATTGCAGCATGTTCAGATCGACGTTACATTCATATTATACACGCACTAACTTCTAGACGTCGAAAAGGCCATCTAAGGTTCCGATTTGTACATACGCGGAAAAAGAAACCACTATAGGTACCATCGAAGAAGTTCATATCTATGCACCGTAAGGACTATTTCTGCTTGCAGCGCTCGGCCGTTATAAACTAAATGATCTATCACGATGAAACAAACTCCGTAATGATTGGAAGTAATTAGACGTTCACATAAAACGTAAATTGTGGGAAAAAACTGCCCTCAATTGATAAACGTTTTTTTTTTAGAATTTTTTTTTTTTTTAAATCAATTTTTACAATTATTGTTACACCGGTTTGTGTATACTGAGGACACAAAGCGTTTTTTTTTTTAATGCAATGGTTTTTGCCGTCGATATAATTAAGCATAGATTTCCCTCATTTCGATATGTGCACATTATAAAGAAACACACTGTATAAAAAAGTATGTACCTACCTAGATAAAAATCTAGCATAATAGTTACTTACCTATCTACATAGGCACATCGAAGATGTTTGCACGGGTCCTGTTTGTCCGAGTAAAAGCTATGCAAACAATTTTCACATTCTGCATGTTCGTTGTTCTAACTTAGGTCGAAAACCACTCTACTTTTGAATGATAACTTTCAGACCGAACGGTTTAAAATGAATGAATCTATGAAGGTCACCCATCCAAAATACTTTTAGGCAAGTTTGAGAATGAAATTAATTGTTTCAGCAACTTAGCTCTGTGTTACGCTATTTCAAAACTAACGGAAAAATGTATCCTTTTCAGAATCATGTTGCACCACTGGCTACTCATCATGTCCTCTTGGCTCGGCACCGTGCGTCCCCAGTATATCTACAGCGGGGATCCCGGCAGCGAGTACGTCCTCGGCACCAACCTGCAGTTCCCTCTACCGTACTACTTTGTACAGTCCACAAGCAACGACTATGGTACCTTACTGAACAATCCCCAAACATCCTTCGGAAACATCCAAACTGATCTCCAAAGAAGACGACGGACAGCCGAAGACCAAGAAAACCGCGAGAAGCGCTGGCTCCCTAACCAGCTGGATATAGACCAGAATATGTATCTCCAAAACGTCGAACCAGTCGGAAGTCCTTTAGAAAACAACTTCGAAGGAATAGTTGACGAAAACGCCACCAACTTCCTAGACCCCAAGGAGAAGAAATATTTCAGCCCATGGGGCGGAAAAAGAGACAAAAATAGCATCGAAAATATGTCGACATGGAAACGAGCCAGCAACATCCGAGAGCCGAGCATGCCGAAACGAGTGCGATTTAGCCCTTGGGGTGGAAAACGCAGCGGCCAGATGATCTATAAGCCAGGCACGAAAAATTCCAAAACAATTTTCTCCACAACGATACCGGAACTGACCAGAATCGTATCGAATTACTCACCGGGAAACGGCAATGAACGATTTAACTTCGCAGGTTTTCAGTTTATACCGACATTGGACAAGCGGCACCCCATTAAGATCTTGGCTTTGAGTACAAATACCAACGAGAGGACGTTGCGGGAGGCGTTACCGTTTAAGCGCTTTCTAGAATCTTTGCCAAAAATCTTCAAGCCTGGGCATCCGTACTTGGATGTAAACTTGAAGAAGGATGGAAAGAGGAAGGTGAAGTTCAGTGCGTGGGGGGGAAAGCGGTCGCCGCCCATCATTGGCCCTATTTGGACCCCTGCGCCCCAGAATCTCAAAGAAACAACATTAGACACAATACTCCTAATAAGAAACAATCAAAATAAAGATGAACCAACGACGAAGGCTTCGTAATCTGGATCTGATCTGACTCCCGAACTTTGTATTTGTTACGGTCTAATATAAAATAAGTTAATAGTTATGTTAGTGCCATATTTGTAAAACTGACGTTAGAAAAATGTAAAAAAAATCTCTAAAGTTCGGGGGGTTCCGCGTCCTTGACGATTGGCTGGGATCGTCAGCGGCGCAGTACTGATGTCATTAATATTAAGACTTTGTTAATCTTATTTAATGTGCATCTTGTTAGTGAATATATAAAATATTAAGTTACATGCTTGAACTCATTTCTCCCCAACTCTATGGTGAACAAATAATAAAATAGTATGTGAATCAGAAAACATATTTATTTTCGTCCTTTAAGTCATAGGCACAAATATCAGGAAGAGAATATGGAACTTTTTTACATTTCAATAAACACTGTCTTTTACAAAATTCTATTGGAATATTACTGAGTCAAATGCTAAATGAGACATAATTGAAAACCTCAACCAGTCTTGCTAAATTCAAATTCAGTCATAAAATCACTGTTCTTACAAATTATCAGGTATAAATGCTTTATGATTCAATTCACACAATTAATCTATAGTGAATACAGATAATGCTGTTTACAAGTACACAATACAAATAACACTTACATGAATTTGAGAAGTTTATTGATAAACAATTTTAGCTAATATGGATTATTTTTCATTTGAAGAACTAGATACTTGGTACTGTGGGGGTTTATAAAGATCTCTTCATCCTTAGTTATTCAGGAAATAATTCTATTGAATCTAGCACCCGAATTCGGTATCCATTAAATATTGCTTTAAATATTTTTGCAAACTGAGAGACGGAGTTCAATATAGTATAATAATAAAGAACATAATAACACTTAAAGTCTAAGCAGTCCTCAAGATGATGTGGACTCCAGACTCTGTCTCAACAGGCCGGCTGAGCTGCCCCACCTTCAGTTTGAAAGCCTCTTCTTCAAATGGTGCCTGCATCTGTCCACGTCCAAACATACCCAAGTCTCCACCTCGCTTGGCTGAAGAGCAGTCAGAGAATTTCGACGCTAATTCTGCAAATGTTGAATCATTAGCTACGATCTGCTTTCGGTAGCCTTTCAGAAGTTCCATCGCTTCATCCTTACTACGGGTGATGTTTTCTTCTCTCCATGACGACGGGCGTCTACTATCGGCATGTTTCACAAGAAGATGGCTGCAGCGGATCTCACCAGGGTCAGCAGGCGCCTCCGGCCTCTCCCACTGGGACTTCTTAGTGTACATGTTAAGGAAGTATGTCATACCAGTAGAACGGCTGGTTCTCATCTCCCATCCTTCTGGCAACGGGGCTTCATTCTCCTGACTTGACATTCTGGAATAATTTTCGCAATATTTTTGGTCGTTTTACAGAGTAAACTTAAGACAATGTTTATTGCAAGTAAAAGTGCGGCTCCTAAGAAATTATGATAGAAATTAACAAAATTAGGACGTTCTGTATTGAATTTCTGACGTTCTCCGTGTTTAAAGTAAGTTTATATCATCAAAGTAAGAAATAAGTCCTATGTTCACCATAAAATTAGGAAAATATGTAAAAAATATGCCAACTCTAAATAAGATTCTTGCAACATAACCTATGAAATTTAATCTCTGATAATTGTTAATTTGAACATTGAAATTGTATTACACTTACCTAGAATATCTGCCACTGATATATGCTAGATATTGAAAGAGCTAAACTGTGGATTTATTTACGAAATATGAATAAAACAATAACAATTAACAGTTTTCGAAAGCGCTCTTTCTTTTGACACTTTGACAGGACGCCGATTTTGACAGTAAAGAGCAGTTGACACTGACAGCGCTAGTAAAAATAGAGGTGTGGCTAAGAAGAATGTCTTTGTCGTAACTACGACTGCTAAACTGGTGTGGTGGCTGGAAGTAAAGCCAATATAAAAAAAAAACTAGTATTAAATTCGCAAATACCTATGCAGTGTTTGCGTATAAATAAGCTTTTTCCAACTTTGTTTGTGTTTGATTGTTTCATAAATTGGGCCAAATGAAGTTTAGATGATTTTTTTAGCTTAATTCGTTTTTTTTCTTTTCTATTATGCATACACAATCTCCTACACGAGTGATCGTTTGTTATAAAACTTCATATCAAAATAATTTATAGCCAAAAACATAATATTTATTTCCTATCTATAAGATATTCCTAGCTAGCTACAAATATTTATCAGATCATTAAGTATTTATTTAATTATCATAAACAATGTTTATAAAAATCTTTACCTTACTTAATAACTATGCCCCGCCAAACCGTTTTCACGATTTCTCTGTGGGAACAGAACTAACAATATTAATTAACACATAAGGTTTATTAGTGCGGACACTGGACTACTGGTATTCAGCTGCATCCAGTTAGACTGGAAGCCGACCCCAACATAGTTGGGAAAAGGCCAGGCAGATGATAGTGCGGACACTTAATTTTTACTTATTGCACTTATAAAGTAACTAACAATAATAATATCTCATATTATATTAGTATATTGCTTCCGTTTTTGTAATGGAATGAAAAAGATTTTTCGTTTTTTTTAACCAAAATAATACCTAACACCACGATCCTGTAACCATAAAACTATTACTTGGTAATAAGTTTCGTTTGAACTTCCTATGTCTCACCTCTATTGGATGTTTTTACTGTGGCAGTATTTTTCTGACTTGATACTAAGTCTTTTGAGCCCTACATTTACTTACAAGAATCAATAGGTGGCGCGGGAAACAATATAAGTAGCAACAACTTTTGAATAAGTACCAACAGTAAACCAACCACATAATGACCGACGATTTATGACAATATAAACGAAACCCGATAAAAAATAGCGTTCCATCGCTAGCGACATCTTTCGCCGGAGTTATAAACCAAATAGTAGCCATGTCTCGTGAAAGTTTTCCATTGTACTCGGATGAAAGTAAAGTAGCAAGCTAGCACATCGATCAGTTTACGTTACATTGTTACAACATTAATAATTAGGTACAGGTGGCGTTCCTTTGTATGTATAGAAAAAGGTAAGGCACAATGCTTTGGCAAATTGAAAATTCAATCGGAATAACTAAGTTTTGAATTCGAGTTACTTAGCGGTGGTAATGAATTTAAATCTCGTACCTTTTGAGTTATTTTATATAATCGGTAGCACTGCGTTTTGGAACGACGCGACTTGCGGTAGGATTTGACTGGTAGAAAGAAATCGTTACGAAACAAAAAAGCGATACCTAAGTACATTTATAGTCCATTTGAAATAAGATTAGACATGTAAATAAACCTTTTTTACAGTCCGTTCAACCGATTTTGACTTGCCCATGAAAGCCCAAATGCCTAAAAAAGTCAGTTTCTTTCAAAAGGTCTCAGCTTTTTTATGGGTCCAATAAACAAAACGTTTGCTAATATGTTACCCGGAGACTTGCATAAATTTTAATAGTGCTTTCTCTTTCTAAGTACGAACTTAGAAAGAGAAAGCACTATTTATACAAGTCTCTACATATTGCAAACGAATTATAATGTGGAAGGGATGGGTTTTGCGATATTTGCTAATTAGTTTAGTACTCATCTCCAAATGTAACTAAACGTGAATTTATGCAAGCCTAGTAGATACTTTTTTGTTAGTTAGAAACTATTTGTGTGCCTTTCATCCAAATCTTATTAGTGGGATAATAGTAATGATTGTAATACTATCTTGAATTCATGCAAGCCTAGTACTTTTTGTTAGGTTTTGATTGAATGTTTAAGAAAACAGTATTTATTTAAAATATTTAAACTGAAGCTCCACGCCGCGCCGCTATCTTTTAACTTACTAACAATCGGGGGCGAGTTGGGGTATCATCTAATAATCAAAGGGGCGAGTAGATTTCCTTCGCATTATTGCTTCGCAGAAGGAGGTGACGGCTTCCCATGCCCTCTTGCTCCGTACCATGGCCTGGACCAGGGCCGGACGCGAGAGGTCATCGCCACCAATCGCCTCCACGAGGACACAGCGTGCTCCGCCCAAGCAGGGCAGAACTCCACCGTATGCTCCACCGTGTCCTCCGGGCGATCCACACAGTGGTGACACCCGGGCGTTTCCTCCCTCCTAATCCTATACAGGAAACTCCCGAAGCAGGCGTGTCAGGTGAGGACCTGCGTCAGGCGGAAAGTGAGGACGCCGTGGCGCCTCTCTAGCCACTCCTCAAAAGAGGGGACTTATCGCCGCAATTGTGGCGTGCCCAGCACTGGGTTGCGACAATCCCACTCTCCATGCCGCCACATACTTAGATACCTACCAGTGGGATAATTGCATAACAAACTTACCTACATCAGCAATGGCTTTTATTTTGACAGTTCTACAATATTCATTGCGTTATTTATGTTGATGAGCAGACAAATTTTTCGAACTTATGAAGCAATGGATTAGAATTATCCTTCAAAATCATTCAGATTATAATTGAAAGAAAGCAAAAAAGTTCATATAACTACAATATTCGTCCAAAAATAATCCATACTTAATAAATTCGAAAGTAACTCTGTCTGTCTGTCTGTATGTTACCTTTTCACGCCTAAACTACTGAACGGATTTTGATAAAATTTGGCAAGGATATAGATGGCATCTCGGGGAAGGACATAGGCTACTTCTTATCAACATTCCACGCGGGCGAAGCCGCGGGCGGAAGCTAGTTGCTAATAAACAGTCTAATAATGATGCCAAATATAACTATGACACATTTTATTTTACCATTTTACAAAAACAGAATTCGAAATATGTACAAATTGAAATGGACACATCTAGTTTTCAGAAAATTGCATGAATGGCACAGGTAATGTAGCATTCAGCCTACCTGACCAGACACCGATGAAACAAACACCGAATTCTCCTAATGAATGTCCAATTAATGTTGCCAGCTAACCTGATTGACCGGCGAACCGTTACTGTATGCAACATTTCATACAAAAGGCTGTGATGCCTCACTGGATATTACGCCTACAGGCTGTTTTATGAATCATAAAAATAATAGCTTTGTAAATTGAATTTGGCGAAATTATTGAAGATATTTTTAACTTGCGAAGGTTTCGTGTCCATCTAAGGAACTGCGCGACATACACTACAATAACTATAAATTGTATGTATTAAGTCGCTTTAGTTTCTGTCTGTGTGACCGGATTTTGAAGCGGTTTGAACCATCATTTAGAAAAAAAAAACGGAAGGTTTAATGTGTATAATACCTACATTAATATTATGCTTACTTATAATAAAGAAAGTGCGAAGCAGTGGTGGGTCGCTAGTAGGCTCATAGGTACCTACTTGTACCTGTAATGACACCGAAAAATTTAAGTTCAGTGCATCTTTTTCTTTCTATTTCATTAAGAAAAGGACAGAAGATAAATTTTAGTTTAGTCCTGTCAAATTAATCAGCGCCACTACTCCATAGAAGTTTAGACGTGAAATACACGTAATGACGTATGACGTAATTTTAGTAGGCAAGCTTTTAATAAAGCTTGCCTACTAAAATTACGTCAATTTACGTCAGGCGCTGATTCATTTGACAGGACTAAACTAAAATTTGTCTTCTGTCTTTTTCATAATGAAATAGAAAGAAAAAGATGCACTGAACTTTAGTTTAGTTTGTGAACAACAGAATCGGCTCCATTATTTCCGATGGACTATAAACTGTCGAAATTTGTTGAAAATGTACAATTTACTTAACGCATTATTTTTCGATATTTTATAATCTATACATGGAAAACCGACAAATTGTGAAAACTTGGTTGCGACGTGACGCACCTTGCGCTAATACTAAATAGCCTGCCTAGCTGCGAGCAACTTGGAAGTAGCGCTCGCACGGTTTGTGCTCAGCTCGCCCCTTGGATCTTGCCCCTAATTGCCTATAAGTGAGTCTTCCTCTAAAAGCATTTCATTTCCTGAATTTCCAGCTGTCATTAGCAATTCCTCTAATTTGATACAAAAGCAATTCATAATAATGTGGACCATTTTACGAATCTCCAAAGAAAACTGTCAAACAGATGAATTATTTCGTTATATGAATCGCACGCAGATCATAATATTATTATGAATTGTCAGTTTGTGACATTTTGCGATGATTTATTTATTTATTTTATTATTTATATACACACAGTAAAATACATAGAGATAGAACATAATTATAATATGAGTACAAAGGTACTGCTTATTTCTTAAGAAATTTCTTCCAGCAGACCTGCGAAAGGAGAAATGAGAAAGAAATGTAGACAATAGTGTGTGAGAACAAGAAGAGAAAAACATGATTATGCGAAGTCTTAACTAAAAATATTAAATATACCTACACATATACGCAAAAAAATTAATATATACTTAAATAAATACATAAAGCTTAAATATATAAACATAAATACCTATATAATAATATACTCATAGTTGAGAGGAAAGATAATGCTCTTTTACACGAAATTTTAATAGAGAAACAGTTTTCAAATCACGAATGCTAGGCGGAAGTGAGTTTCACAATCTTACAGCATGGACAGAGAAGGAATAAGAATAATAGCTAGTTTTATGAAGATGAGATTTAAGGAGGGATCTAAGGTGTGATCTACATTTCGTAATATTTTCCAATTATGATTCTACCAAAGTGACTGTTTTAAGCCCCTGTATTGCAACTTTCATAGAAATCATTAGAGCCGTTTTCGAGAGCGTGATTACAAATATTTAAATAAAGATATACTTATACACAAATATTGCTCATTTTAGTAAACTTTTTATTTTACTTAATGACGCACCGGTGCGTCAGTGGGGATTGCGAGTAAATCTCGAATAAAATAACGGTGCTACCTCTATGCTACCTATGTTCTTCAAGGACATTCTAATTAACTACAATCGGTTAATAGTATAGGATATCATTGATTACAGTAGACACTGAAAAAATAAGGGTATCGGGTGGCCTACTAAGGGCCAAATTAACCAAAGTCAGATAACTTTTATTCCGGGAATAAAATTGACGTCTGGCAGTTTTTGTACAGAAAATCTGTCAAAAATTTAATATTTACTAGCTGGTTTGGGAGTATGAGAAACAGGGTGTAAAGTTCACTCATCCACCATAGAAAAGGGAGGATCCTTCGACCAGACGGTTGTTGTATCTGGCGGGTAACTGCCCAACGATTGATGTCGGGTTCTTGTATAAATGTCCATTGCACGGTAAACTTTAATTGCGCGATGCAGGATTTATGTGACGTCAGGTGTTTGTGTGACGTCAGGTCTTTTTGATGCGTAGTTCATATGTGGCGATGTAGGTACCGCCACACTGGATTAGACTTATACTAACGATAATAGTTTGGTCGAATTCGCCCTAAGAAGGATATCATAAACTTACGAATACCAACTCTTAAAATTATTTTCTATTACCATTCCGTATTATAAACTAACTTGAGTTTAAATTCATTCGATAACATTTATATAAGTAGCTATTCCTCGTACGATCGCTTCTTTACGTTCATCCTCACAGTACCAGTATTTTCAAATCTTTCTTGTTTTTCAGTTTGTCAGATTTTTTATTTGGAACGATGTTTGGATTCTCATTCGTTTAATTCAATGTCTAAGGTATAATTTCAAAAGTCTGTCTGCATGTAACCTCTTCACGCCTAAACCACTGACGGATTTCGACAAAATTTGGCAAGGAGATAGATGACATCCCAGGGAAGAACATAGGCTACTTTTTATCGACATACCACGCGGGCGAAGCCGCGGGCGTTAACTAGTCATCTATCCTCCTAACTAATATTATAAATGCGAAAATGAGTTACTTTGTTACGCTTTCACACTAAAACGGCTAGACGGATTTTGATGAAATTTGGCACAGGGGTAGACCATGACCTGGAAAAGGACATAGGGTACTATTTATCTCGATATTCCCACGGGATCGAGACTTATGCGGGTCAAACCGCGGGGTGCAGCTCGTATTGTATATACAATGAAGCTTATTTATGAAGTAACTTGAAAACGTAATAAACAAACTCACTTTCACATTTATAATATTAGTTGGGATTAGGATGTTTTAATCATTACCTTCTGAGAAAGTAACTTGCGAAGAGTCTACCAAAAATAGAGAGCGGTTGGTTTGTAAATAAAGCTTTTTTACTGGAAATTGAAGCTTCTAGTTTAAAATATATTACTTTGTCTCCAGTAATTTTTAGGTAATTTCTGTTAGTAAATCTACAGCACACATATACAGTGCCTATAGTGCATGTGCCTTTGTGATAGAGGGACTTCAAGGGATGGTCGTTAACACAATTGTTTTGGGCCCTGTGGGTAGCCTTTGCACCCTCGATCGACATCCTGTCAGGTTTTATGCAATAAGTAACCGTTATGGAGTGCGTTCTATTTATTGGAATTTGGAATAAGAGCTTTCAATATTATTGAAAGACAAAAATATTTTTTTTACACTTTTTACAAAAAAAAAACGACTGACTTCCAAAAAAAACACTAAAAAAGTGAAAAATAACTTTAATTTCGGAAGTCGGTGTCTTTGCTTTTCAATTTTCGTTTGATCCACCGACTTCCGAAGTTAAAGTAATTTTTCACTTTTTTAGTGTCAAATTCGAATACCAGCTACGTAAATAACAGTGACGGAGTCAAATATAATGTCGTCTACATAGACTAAGTGGGAAAAATACGTAACTATTGAAGCTAACTACAAAACTACGCAAGCAAAGTTAATACAATTTATATGGGACCACCTCGGGAGTATACCCTTTCGAACAATAAAAGAAATTTGTAAATCGGTTCACAATTGGCGAAAAAATCGATGAAAATACATTTTAAAAAAAAAACATACAGACGAACATAGAACCTCCTCCTTTTTGAAGAAGTCGGTTAAAAATCAGTATCGTGTATTTAATTGAATAGTTCTTACTTAGATCAATTGTAGCATTTATAGCACATCTTGTAAATGAACGTGTTCATTTGATATCAAGGGCCTATTTCAATAAAACCCACAGGCGACAATCCTACAATCTTGTCAATTTTACAAGTTTCTTTCATACATTTTCTGCATTATTATACACCAAACAAAAAAAACGCTACAGATCTACAATAAGTACAATGTGTAGCTTTTAACAAAGTCTTGCTATTTTTTTTGTTGGTTTTTAGGGTTCCGTAGTCAACAAGTAACCCTTATAGTTTCGCCATGTCCGTCTGTCTGTCCGTCTGTCCGTCTGTCCGCGACTTAGCTCAAAGACCGTTGGTACTAGAAAGCTGTAATTTGGATATACATATAAACCACGCCGACAAAGTGGTAATTTTTTTTTTAAATATTTTTTTTAGGGTACCTCCCCTACATTTAAAGTGGGGATTGTTTTTTTTTTTCTCGTCAATCCCATGTTATGGGGTATCGTTGGAAAGGTCGTTTAAAATAATGGCAGTATGTGAAAATCATTTTTGGATTCAGGGATCCGTTTGCGGAATATTAAGCAAATTTTTGTTAGAGTCAAGTGTCCCCTGCCAGCTAAATGGTTGGGTTCGGAAATGTGAAAAAATTCACGGCAGTAGTATATATAACGAAATTAAAAGGGAAACTATCACCGCTACGAAGGCTCCACCAGTTACCGAGTAATAATCGACCAACTTTAATTTGCAGTTGCAAAAACATGTTCTCCCATACATGTTTTTCAACTACAATGTTAATTTTGTTGGATAAATTCATCCCAACTACGGAACCCTTCATTGTGCGTGGTTCGACATGCACTTGCCCGGTTTTTTGTGTGTAACATAACAGGCGAAATGTGGGTGTAGGTACTGTAGGTAGATACACCTCTGCTTAACCTTTGGGGAATTACAAGCGTGATGTTGAATGTTGTATGTTATGTGTAGCTTTCTCTAAGGCATTAATCATTTCTACATTTGAATCTTCTGTAGAACTTATGCTCGCGGCTTCACCCTCGTGAAGTTCGGAAATTATCCCACGGAGACGAACTACCGGGATAAAGTAATGTAGGTGATGGTCTACATGTAGGCCAAATTTCATCGAAATCTGTTCAGTCAATACGACGCGAAAGCGCAACAAAAAAACAAACACTCACTTTCCCATTTATATTGTTAGATAAGATTATAAATATAATTTATAATAGTATTAGGTACTAGTTGCGCCCCGCGGTTTCACACGCATAAGTTTTGATCTCGTAGAAATATCGGGATAAAAAGTATCCTAAGTCCTATTCCAGATCATGGTCTACCCATGTGCCAAATTTCAACTAAACCCGGTCTGCCGTTTTAGCGTGAAAGCGTAACAAAAAAACTCACTTTCGCATTTATAATATTATATATAAAATATGTAAATATATATATATATATAAATATAGGATAGTATTAGGTATATTTGGAATTAGGATTGTAGAATATTTCTGAGATACCTACCTAGTGACCTAGTGTTGACTGCACTAGGTCACTAGGTAGGTAAGCACATAAGACTCGGCTCCTTGCATTGTCCACTGTCCAGTTAACAAGTAAAGTCCTATCTCCCAGAAATTACAGTGACCGTTTACATAGCCGAATTAATACTCGACTCAGCTCAGCAAATAGTCCGGGAGTCTGTTTGAACTCGCCTGAGATTGCAATATACTGGCTCTTGAACTAGGAGGAGGTATTGTTCCCGAATGTCTATAAATTTTGTTTGATTTAGGTACTTTTGAGACTTTTCTTCTTGATTAGAAAGTGCAATACAATTAATAAATGAGTTGGTAAAAGCCCCTGTAATTGTACCCGGTTTATGGCAAACGGTTTAAGGAACTGCGTACAATCGTCCAATATTTAGAAAAAAAACGCCGAAAAAAAGCCTTATTTTCACTTAAATTAATTTTATTTTAGTTTTTGGCGTCGTATAGCGGTCTTATCGATTATTTTGTTAGTTTTTCATGATTCATTTTTAATTGTTTGTTCCTTTACCTACGTCTCCCAAATAAAATAGTTCTTTTTTAGGGTTCCGTACCCAAAGGGTAAAACGGGACTCTATTACTAAGACTCCGCTGTTCATCCGTCTGTCTCTCTATTACCAGGCTGTATCTCATGAACCGTGATAGTTAGACGGTTGAAATTTTCACAGATGATGTATTTCTGTTGCCGCTATAATAACAAATACAAAAAATCAGAATAAAATAAATATTTAAGGGGACTCCCATACAACAAACGTGATTTTTTTGCCGTTTTTGTAGGTAACTAGCTGATGCCCGCGACTTTGCCCGCGTGGATGTCGGTTATTATATACTAACCCCTTACTCGAGAACTACTCTATGCATTGGTGAAAACAGCATGAAAATCGGTGCAGTAGTTTTTGGGTTTATCGCGTCCCGGACGACAAACAGACGCGACGGAGGACTTTGTTTTATAATAATGTATAAGGATGGTACGGAACCCTTCGTGCGCGAGTCCGACTCGCCCTTGGCCGGTTTTTTCTTTATGTAAATAGTGGATAGTTCCTACATCTGTGCATAATCAAATAAGTACATAGGTTTTATAAGGCTGTTGGCATTCTCCCCTTTATGAAATCCTTACATATTATATAAAACAAAGTCCTCCGCCGCGTCTGTCTGTCTGTTCGCGATAAACTCAAAAACTACTGCACCGATTTTCGTGCTGTTTTCATCAATGGATAGAGTGGTTCTCGAGGAAGGTTTTAGTATATAATAACCGACATCCACACGAGCGAAGCCGCGGGCATAGTGCTAGTGTATGATAATTATGATTCGGTTTTCGGTATCCTAATAGCAACGGGTCATCAGTCATCAGCGCGCGCGCTGCGGTCACTGGTACACGGAACGCATCGATGATTGTCATGCTTTCGGATCGACGAGCGACAAATTAGCAAATTTGCTGTTGTTTTGTTATTGCCATTGTAGTAGTCTTTATTGGTTAGTTCCTGCCCTCGGACTCGCCCGCGTGGACCCTTAATTATTTTTCTAAAATAAACGTAATTTTAAATTACTCCATAAAACATCAGCTATCTGCCAGTGAAAGCCCCGTCAAAATCGGTCCAGCCGTTTCGGAGATTAGCCGGAACAAACAGACAGACAGAGAGACGATTTTCTTTAAAATTGTCTTTTGTTTTAAGTATGTAAATATTATGCACATAGTTAAAAGCACAAGTGCGTTTTCTTATGCATTTTTATACATTTCTTCTGATACTTTTGTAACAGAGGATAGATTTGCAGCGTTTTTTGAAAACGCAAGACTCAATCCTATTAAAAATGAATGTTTTTAACTTTCATTATTTAATATTAGATCATTTATTTATCATTTTGTTAAAATTCACTTGTCACTATTTCAGAATTCGCCATAAAAAAAGTAGAAAAAAATTGCTCAAGCAAAGATTCCAGAGGCAGTTGTCCGCCAAAAAAAAAAGCAAAATAAATTAAAATAGGTGCAGAAACTTCTACAAATGTGCGCAAAAAAGAACATTATTGAACGTCGTGCTTACAAAATCACGCGTTCAAACCAGGTAAAATAAAAATCCACACAAACTTTGTTGCATGTTGTCGAGCGAAATATTTTTATCTAAAAGTTTGGACAACAACAACAACGCACCGCTATGTGACTGATGAATAGTTTGTGGCAAAATGGACACTAACATGAACAAACTATGCTCTCATAAACTTTAATATTTATGTTCGCTTCCGAGTAAAATTTTGTTATCAATTCGTTCAGTGTTTCGTTCTAGTTCATCTATCAGCTGATGATCATTAATTTTAAAATACAAGAGAAATAGAGAAGTGTTTAACTTAGGATATATAGCGTTCAATCAACTCTGCTTATCGCAGTCCACTGCTGGACGTCGGTCTCGCCCAGGTTGGGCCACAACAGCCTGTCCTCCGCCTTCCGCATCCAATCTGTCCCAGCTACCCCTTTTATGTCCCAACTTCTTCAAAAAGGAGAAGTTTATTACTGTGTGTATGTTAATTATACGACGCATACCCATGATGAAATAGTCATCATCTGCCTAGCCTTTTCCCAACTATGTTGGGGTTGGCTTTCAGCCTAACCGGATGCAGCTGAATACCAGTATTTTACATAGAGCGACTGCCTATCTGACCTCCTTAAGCCAGTTACTGCCCGACGATTGATGTCCGAACGTTGTATATATGCTAGTCGCGTTAAACTCTGCTTGCGCGATGTAGGATTTTGCGAGACGTCAGTGTGATGCGTAGTTTACATGAGGCGAAGTAGATTAAGTTTAAAAAAAAATGTACTTTAATAACATTGGCCACTAAAATTATGGACGAAGTTATCTTCCACACGCTTTTTTTCCTCAAACAATTGCATTTACTTACAAAAGCCACGGAAGGCAAGCGACAGATAAAATGTCAACCGTCCCACAATATAACCCCATATTATTACAGCATTCTGTAAGCTTTTATTTAACTTTTCTCAAAGGATATTAGTTTTTTTGAGTTGACTTTGCAACTTGTGAGACGAGAAACAGCCAACACTCCTGTTTTTCTTTCATGATGAAAATAAAACGCGAACTTTTGGAAACGAAGAGATTAAAACTTAAGTTCGTGAGTGACGTCGGTTTCAAAGTAGGTGTGGATTATGGGTATAAAAAGTGAAGTATAGTTGGGTAAAAAAATACTATTCATTCCAAGTATACCAACCCGCACTGGGCCCACATGGTGGATTACGGCCCACTCCCTCTCACCGAGAGGCCTGTGTCCCAGCAGTGAGAAAATTATAGGCTGATTTTGCTTATGCTTATGCTATGCTTTATGTTTTAAACAAAGCTTCAACTTTCTGACTAACTCCTTGACAATAGAAAAATTCTTCACATTCCTGTGTCCCAGCAGTGGGAACATTAATATTTTTTTCAATTTATTCAATTCAATTCATTCAATTCATTTATTCAATAACAATTTACATCGTGTCTGAATTTGTATAACTAAATATTATAAGAAATATGCATGCAATCTATATGTAAGTCATTCCAATAATCCAAATTTCATTATAATCAAAATAAATAAAAAAATAGTATCAAAATAAATGTCATAATAGTCAGTTCTTAAAATTCAATAAAATTTAAATTTCAAAACAATTAAATTATGTTACTTTCGACATTTGTATTAATTTATAATTCATCAATAGAATATAGACACTTATTTAACAAGAACTGTTTGAGCTTATTCTGAAACCCACTTGTATAGACTAGACTTTTTATTTCTGTCGGCAGTTTATTGAACATTTTTAATGACTTGTGGTAGGCGCTATGTTTTACAACATTCAGGTGAGTCACCTGCTTCAACTGGAGATCTTTTCTTATTTATTCAATCAATCTGCCTAGCCTTTGCCCAACTATGTTGGGGTCGGCTTCCAGTCTAGCCGGATGCAGCTGAATACTAGTATTTTACATGGAGCGACTGCCTATTTGACCCCACAACCCAGTAACTGGGCTATTGCCCAGTGGGCGATACCCATTGGTAAGGCTGATTGTCAGACTTTCTGGCTTCTGACGACTGGTAACGACTGTCAAAAATCCACGAATGACAGCCGGGACCAACGGCTTAACGTGCTTTCCGAGGCACGGAGGAGTCTCGGTATGTAAAGGAACAAACGCAAAGCGTAGCTGAACCTGACGGATCGATCTGTGCGGCTTTTATTACTTAGCCACGAGCTCCTCAAAGAGAAGAGCGTTAAAAAGCGCGAGGCGTTTTAAGAGCGTTATTATGGTGACGTATATTTTGTAGGCTTCGAATCACACTACGTCAATTTATTTTTCTTGTGGTTGTTGACTAACCTGGTGTCAGAGTTTTAAAGCTGCCCATGGGCCTGTGACTACGTCACAACATCGTTGTCGTCGTCGTCTACGTCATATTTAAGGCTCGTAATGGTTTCAGTCCATAGTAGGTACATTTATTTTTGGAAGACGCAGACCAGTAGACTGTGTCAGATTAAGGTGGTGCGAAAAGGTAGACCGCGAAATTCAAATTTTCTTACGTTTTTTGCAATTTGCAGGTCAGTATCAGGTTGTATGTTGATCTAAATATGATTAGCGGCCGTAACAAATATGAATTTATAGAATTATAAACATTAGAATCAGCAATACAACTCTCTTAGTTCATGAAAGTGCCAAATATCATGATTTCATGAAATAGTCATTCAATGAACTTACATGAACTTAGAGAGTTGTGGTGCTGATTCTAATGTTGCTATATTGCAAAAAACGTAAGAAAATTTGAATTTCGCGGGCTACCTTAGCGCATCCCCTTCAAGATTATCCGAGCAGCACAATGTAAACACTGTTTATGAAATAAAATATGCTTGATTATCAGCAATTTTTCAAACACAACACAGTATTATTAGTCTTTATAATCAGGTTAGGTGGTGGTGGTAGTTTATATGTATTAGTTAGGATAACTCCGTTCAATGGAATATAATATATTATTCATTTCTTGATGACGTTGACTGTACCTACCTCCGTAGGTACTTATAGTGATTGACAATGAAATTAGATGACACATAGTTGCGTAACTAGGAATATGACGTGAGTAGGCATTTGTGATTTTCCCCCCAAAAAGCCTAATAAATAGTCGGTCCTTTGATCACCTTATCAGGACATAGTCAAATCCAATATTTAACGTAAAAGCATTACGCGTAAAGCTATTCATGCAATTATCTAACGATAATGATAATTTTTCCAATAATTTGAAAGCTTTTCAAAAGTGTCAACATGAAAAACCTATTAAAGTTTTTAAGTGTTTCCCCTTTAACGTGATTGGTCGGTGCGGTTTCGCGGAGGCGTACGGCGGCTGTGATTGGTTGGCTGTGTGCGTAAGTAGCGGAGTTTTCGCGCGCTTTCCATCAGTTGAGGGCTATTCCCGCGCGTTACAGCGTCGTGCTAAAGTTGCGTTCCGAAGTTATGAGTGTCTAGCGACAGTTGCTGCACGTGTTTCTTCTACTGTGATTCAAGGTAGGTGACGTGAATTTATTATTTTTTCAAATTATTAGGATATTTTTGGCAATTGTGTTTTGAATTGATTTTCGATTTTTCCGTCGGAACGTGATTATTTTTCGAGTTTTTTTTTTAGTGGATCTGAAATTACTTCCTACGAACTAAATACTTTTAATAATTATAATTACTTGTACGGCATTTCTTTATTAGTTTGCCTATCCACGTAAATAAATAACATTTATTTATTCACAAAATAAAACACGTTTTACCTACCTTTTAAAAAGAATGCGTTTTCTTTTTATTAGTTTTATTTACCAATATTTTATTTTATCGATTAACGTTGATCGACTTATTTATGTTTGGAGGATCGTGATATATCAACGTTGATAATTAAAACCCTTGGTTTTAAAATAATCGAATCATGGTTTTAAATAAAGGCTATAAATAATCTCACAAATTATTTCTTAATAGTTCTGTAATGAATATAGCAAAATTATTTAGAGATGCGTAACATGATTTAAAATTCCAACAATTTATGAATTCGGAAATACTATAATAATTTAAATGTCCAGTGGACGTCTTTCGGCTGAAATGAATTAATAAATGAATTAATTTTTTTTAACCCTGTGTACATTATCGTATTAATGTTCGTAGCTAAATATAATATTTTGATCACTTATCTAATAATAAATAATAACGTGACATGAGAACTTCGTGTGACACTCGTTTGGTTAATTTTCCTTAAAATTTGCAACGGTGAAAGTAACAAGCATTTTAAAAATCGATTCGTCTATTTAAAGAAAGCCGTTTCAAAAATAGAACGCTTTAATGGCGCTTAAAATAACGTCCTAAAAATCTACAGGCGTCGAAGGATTTATTTTGATAATATAAGTGACTGAATTAAAATAATGTCTTTTATATCCAAATTACGAACTTCTTCATAATATTAAGTTTTATAAATTAGGAAATACTTTTAGAGACTTCTAACATGGTGTTTGAGAATGCAGTAACTTATATAATCTTCACAAAAAAAAAACAGCCAGCTTAAAACATTGTGTAAAATACGACATTAAAAAGACCATTACAACAAGAGCTGTAGTATTTTTAAAACAATAATACAGGGTGTAACAAGAGGCTCTACATAGCCGTCGTATACGCATTCTGAACATCAAACTACGTAACTTTGTACAAAAATAATTTCTGGGAAATGACTTTTATTTTTGGTGTACAAGACACCACAGACAGACAAATTATAAATCCGGAGTCACACGTGTTAGGGCATACATCGAACAGATTACGTGTGACTCCGGATTTTTAATTTGTCTGTCTGTAGTGTCTTGTTTATACCTTTTTAGTCGTAGTTGGGTTTTAGTTTTTATTACTTTAATTTTTTTTAAAATTCTTTTAAGCTCTTTCATTTGATACCCAACATGGTACGATATTTTTTTTTTTTTTTAGTTCCTGACTTTGTTTCCTCTATAGGGCGCCATTTTAATGTGATGACATATAGCCTATAACCAGCGGACGATCAAGACGCTTCCAACGATACCTCATTTGTCAAATTGTGATGAGTGGTTTAGAAGATAGGAGGGAACAGATGAACATACTTACATACATACATACATACCGGTCAAAATCATAACCCTCCTTTTTTCTTCGCCGTAGTCGGGTAAAAAATTCGCTGTATTCGGTAGTGCGCAATGTAACGCACACCAAACATTGTACTTAGGGGTGCATACAATGGTACAGGGCTCGTGAGAGTATTAATAGTTAAATTACAACATTTATAACTTGTTTTCGTAAAAAAAACGCCATAAGAAGTTAGAATTTTAACCTTCAATATCTCCGTAACCAGAGGGTTGACAGACATGCTTCGATACAAAAAAAATATCACAAAGACAGAAATGAAATGAAATGAAATTGTTTATTCTGTAAATAGGATATTGGAATCACTTTTACACGTCATATTATTATTTTTTATTAAAAATAAGCTAGATGAGGTCGACGTTTCCTCTTTATCTGACTACTCTGAGAAGAAAGGCCGAAACAAACTCAGAGGTCGCAGTCTCTTTTAAAGTCCAGACATAATCTTGGTCAGGCCATATGAGGACCATGTAGATTAGCGTAGATTAACGACGGGAATAACAGGTGACTCTTGGTGTCACTCACGTTTGCACCCCATATGCTAGCTGCTCGACTCCTACGGGTCGTAGCGTGATGGCCATTACCTTCCTCAAGAAATGGGCCGTTAAACGCAAAATGAAGTTTTTAAATCTGACTGGTAGTTGCAACGCACATAATCTTTCTAAAAAAGATTAAGCGATTATTGTAGTGTAAATTTTTTAAATTTTTTATTTTTATGAATGGTTTTTTTTTACATAAGCGCGTTCGAACAAAAAAACAAACTCTGAATAGTTTGTCTTATTATGTAACTAGCTGATGTTCGCGACTTCACCCGCGTGGATGTTAGTTATTATATACTAAAACCTTACTCGAGAACCACTCTATCGGTTGGCGAAAACAGCATGAAAATCGGTGCAGTAGTTTTTGAGTTTATCGCGTACAGTACGACAGACTGATAAACGCGGTGGAGGACTTTATTTTATATTATATAAGGATTACTAGCGACTCGCTCCTGCTTCGCAAGGTTTTTAGGACTTGACAAAACATCGAGATTTCTGAGTTAAATGTAACTTTAATATTAACGTATTATACATATAAACCTTTCGGAATAAATTCTCTAATCGATGGTGAAAACCTCATCAAAATCTGTTGCGTGGTTTAAAAGAACAACGCGGACAGACAGACAAACACGAAAAGCAGCTTTAATTTATAATATTTCTGTGGCCCTAGTGAAAAGGGGCATTAGTCCGATTTTGTGGAAAATGAGTTAAGTATACAGAAGTGATCAGAAAAAAATGCTTTATCATTTAGTGTAAACGGATCTAAGCTATCTCTAAAAATAAAGAAGTGACCTTGTGTAAAAAGGGTCCAACTGACACCAAAAAAAACTACAAAAGTCGGTTTCAAGTACTTTTGTATTCTTTTAAACGGAAAAATAAATAAAATGTTTTGTGTTTTTAATCTAAATTAACATAAATTACCCACGTTTTAACTTGGTTGGTGTTTATCAAAACAACAACACCTGGTTCTTAAAAATGGTTTAGTGAGTAATGATATTATTAGACATAAATCCGTTTTCACCAAAATATAGGGAAAAAATCAAAAATAACTCTGTTGAGATTAGTATTCACATGATCATTCTAAATGCGTATCCATTTTCACTTGTGTGTATTTACATTTAACATATGGGAGAAGGGGTATAATTATATACCTTCAAGGAATTTATTTTGTGGTTAGTATAAGTCACTATCTTAAAAAATAATAACTTTACATAAAAAATAACTCAACAATAATAAAGACCATAAATTGTTTACCTATAAAAAACATCACATGTATTTCATTTGGTAGCGGTTTAAATGTAACACGAGGTCAAACACGCAATTTGAAGCGCGCGGAGTGTTTTTTGCGTCTCCTGTAAAGTTGCATTTTTGGACTTAGATCCCTTTTCACTAGGGCCATAGATTTAAGGAAGTGTAGAAATATATGTAGATAAGCCCAGCTTTCTTCATCATTTTTTTCCTTCACCGATGTAATTAGATATGATTTTTTTTTCCTGATATATAGGAAAAATGTTGCGAGCGTTATGAAGCCTCCATCAGTATCCAGCCATTAATTTACAAAAAATCAGAGACGTCCTCTTTGATAAAAAAAAAACCAGCCAAGTGCGAGTCGGACTGGCATAAGAAAGGTTCCATACAACCGTACAATATATAGTATTACTTTTTTTTTTTTTGTAATACTTTATTAAAGAATAACACGTTTTTTCATGAGGAACCTCTTTAATTTAATTTTTACTATTTGTTGTGATAGCGGATATGAATACACAATCTGTGAAAATTTTAACTGGTTACTTAACTACTATGGTTCATGAGATTCAGTCCGTTGACAGACAGACGGACGGACAGCGGAGTGCGTTTGACACCCTACGGAACGGAACCCTAAAATCTGTTAGAGTGCTCATTAGTAAACGCTTAACTTCCTTAAACCATTAATTAGTTATCATTAGGACGACTCTAGTTTATCATTAAAGAGGCCTCAATAGAGAAGTCAGGAAGTGTATGAAGGTTCTTTTAGATGGAAGTAAGTCATCATTTTAAATTAAAAATGGACCAAAATAAAACACGACAAAAATCTCAGAACGAAGTGCTCACATAAAAGTAACTTAAATTTTAACGGTAGATAGGTAGGAAATGATATTAAATCATGTTTTAATAGGTTTTCCTTGGTTCATTGCGTTCGTCTCAGTTTCGCTGAACTTCGTTTAACGAAATACTTGCTTACATTAGTCAAATTTACATATTGTATTTAAAATTCAATTTAATACAAGACTGATTGGTTGTGCCAGAAAATCGTAGAGCCCTCTACGAAGTTTGCTATGGTGCTACGTGTACGCTGCTACGCGGCTACGCTAGTTACGAAATTCGAACGAACAATATACAGGTTGATACAGTTTTATAATTCAAAATTTCGTGTAACTATTTTTAATACATAACATCAAGCCTGTATTCTCCGAAGGGTTGGGCAGAGGTGTACTTATAATACACCCACATTTCGCCAGTTATGTTCAAGTCCCATATAAAGGGGGTGAGCCTATTGCCATCAACCGGGCACAAATCCAGACTCTGGGCTGCTACTGAGAAATTCCAAATGGAAAATTTCAATAACACTTTACCCGACCCGGGAATTGAACCCAGGACCTATATGGTCAGCAGTAGCGCTTGCAACCACTAGATTAACGAGGCTGTTACTATTTATTGATTTTTGTAAACATGTTTTTTTATTTTTTTATATTATTATTGCAGCATAATTACTTTTAGAATTTATATTAATTATGATGTAAGTATGTAATGTATCAAACACATATAATATGTTCGAGAAAAAAAAAAAAAAAAATTTGCATAGCAAACTTCAGCGACAAACTTGGGGTTTCCATAGCGTACTAGCATCAAAAGTATTTGTCAAAACAATTTAGTGTCCCTGAGTCATCATCTGCCTAGCCTTTTCCCAACTATGTTGGGGTCGGCTTCCAGTCTAACCGGATGCAGCTGAATACCAGTATTTTACATGGAGCGACTGCCTATCTGACCTCCACAACCCAGTAACTGATTTAGTGTCCCTGAGTATATTATTAAAAAACTTTTTTACAAAAACTGAACCGACGACAAAAAAAACCGAAAAGCGAAAAAAAAAAAAAAAAACCTTTTAGTGTGTGTAACTGTTAACAGGCTCCTAAACTAAATTAAGTACCAAATTTTGAGGCGGCGCCAAACACATTCAACGAAGATCCATCAAAGCTTTCATTTTACGCTGCAAGTAGGTAATTCATTAGGTTGTTAGGCGCCGCTGCAAAATTTACGCGTCTTCGTAATATACGCTTCGATTTGAGAACCTACTTCTTTTATAAATATTTAATTGGTCAGGGATTTCCGCGTGATGGAAGTGTTTAATAAAGATGTAATAATAAATTGTGATGGAAATATTCTTACCTACTAATAGACAAACTCTCTGATGAACACTCACAGAAGCGCTCTTTTTTTAATAAAATACAGGACAAATAAAATTGAAAGCGGCCATCGACAAGATAGACGAAGAAATAAAGAAAAGAAACAATCTCAAAAAAAAAATACTCTATTAAAATCAACAATAGTTTCGAATTAGCAATAATCATATTAGTGGTTGCTTTGTTGTGGTGAAAAAGATTTTATAAATGAACTAGCTGATGCGCGCGACTTCGCCTGTGTTGATGTTGGCTATTATATATTTTAATATCCCTTACTCGAGAACCACTCTATCCATTTCGGTGAAAACAGCATGAAAATCGGTGCAGTAGTTTTTGAGTTTATCGCGCACAGGACGACAGACAGACGCGGCGGAGGACTTTGTTTTATAATATGTAAGGAAGTAATTTAATCACATGGTCTGCAGTAAAGATTATTTTTTATATCGATGTATGTCACTCGGAATATTAAAACAAGTTGTAAACAAATGCCAGAGCGTGTCGTGTATAAGATGATGGGACGAACTGGGCAAAGCCGACAAGCAGTGGTCCACATTCGCCCTGGAACGATAGAGCTTGAAGATATGGGGTATATTTCTTCAGTGGTATGATGCTGGATGACAGTAACCAGTAAACAAATAAAAATAATTAATAAAATCACATCCAATCATACCAAGTCTATGAATAATTAAATTTTTCGAATGTGTGACACACAATATAATTCAATGTGTGAAAGCCCCTTGTGGGGTGACCCTTATCAAATTATCCGTGACGTCATCAGTCGTGTCTGACGCTCTTTGCTGATTGGCTAACCAACTTATGAGCACAGAAGTGTTACAGTGAATATTTGTCCACCAGGATGATCGTCGTGCATATGAAATTTATGTGATTGTATTATTTATGTAATAATGTACAGTTGAAGAAACAACTGAAGTCATTTCTAACCGACAAGGCATACTATAATATTAAGGAATTTCTGACAGAACCATTTATTTTGACATAGATTTTTATGAATTATTTTTATTTATTGTTGACATTTGTAATTTACTAAAGTTTGCTAAATTAATGATAATGACTTGACTACCGAATAAATTGTATTATAAACAATCACAATTATTCATATTTGCACGCCATAATATGTGGCAAACATGTCTGAACCTGTATTTTTTTTAATGTTATCCTGCATGCACGTTTATTTCTGTATGTGTACACATGTTTGAGCAAATAATTTTATCTTTATCTTTATCTGTAAGAGCAGCTATTTTGAACAAATCCCACAGTCGAACAAAGTTATTATAAGAACAAAGAATTTTATTCTTATTTTTATTATTTATTCAATACTTTAAGCATACAAATGTACAGAGGGGGACTTAATGCCATAGGCATTTTCTACCAGTCAAACAAAAAAACCGGCTAAGTGCGTGTTGGACTACGCATAATGAAGGGTTCCGTAGTTGGGATGAATTTACTATGTTTTAATAAGACCATAGTTTTCTATAGGTTTTCCTGTAATCTATAAGTATAGAACTACTACCAGTATTTTTTATCAAAATTTTAGTCTCAATAGTTTCGGAAATAGATTAAAATTGACCATTGCCCCCCGCAATGGTCAATTTTCATGTATTTTATTAAATATCTCTAAAAGGATTTACAGACAGACAGACACACCAGTGATCCACTTTTTCGTTTTTAAGTACGGAATCTTAAAAATTCAACAATAAACACAAGAATACTTATTTTCTTTAATGATGCCTACGTATTTTACAATAGCAGCTCGGAGTCTGGTTCGGTTGATGGCAATAGGCTCGCCGTATCATATGGGGGGCTTAAACACAACTGACGAAATGTCAGCGTACTGCTACGAATAATAAAAGTCCTATATATACAACGTGTAACGGAATAAACGCAAGAGCTCATACACCCCAATTAGAATATTCAATTATAAGACTAAAATAATATCTGTAATTTTATTTAATTAAACCACACCTTAAATTAACTATTTTATTTAACGCGCACTATACATAGGATAGCTATGAGCGTATTACAAATTTGGTTATGCATTTAAATGGGCTTTATTCCTTTGCGATAAGGGTTAAATTTCCTTACATAAAATATCTTATTACCTTATTGCACGCTTATTGACGCAGTGGTTCTTATTTCAGTTAAATAAAAGATTTTTTCATGAAAAATTAATGTATATAAATAATGACGGAAATCAATTCAGAAGCCGATTCTGAGCAAACTACTTTCAGGTCTTGCGCTTATTCTGTTACACGTTGTATTACACTTCCGACTTTCCCTTCGGCACACATGATCCTGATTACATTTAATGTTAGAAATTGTTTTCAAAAGATCTTCACACAACGTTCTGGTAAGAAGACCAAGAAACGATGGATGCACTTTGTGAAAGATGATATGGCTTGGAAGAGTAACTACCGAGATGACGACTAATAGAGAAGTATGGAAGAAAGGTTCATGCTGCGCCGACTCGAAATAGATTGGGATTAGGGCAGGAGAACGATGGTTCTGCAAAGAAAACGCGTTCAGCCGAAAATGCTTTTCTACTGACTTCAAAAAGGAGAAGATTCTCAATTTATCTGTATGTTTTTTTTTTTGGTAAGTATATTTGTTACTCGATTACTCCACTAATTTTGAATAGATTTAGACGATTCTTCCTTTTGTTTAAAAGGTCATGGCATCAGAGGTGGTCCCTTAAAATTTGTATTAACTTTGCTTGCGTAGTTTTTGAGTTAGCTTCAATAATTACGTATTTTTCCCACTTAGTATATCTGGACGATGTTTTAAGTTACTCCGGCATTGTTATTTACATATCAGGTAGTGGTATTCGAATTTGTTAGGTGTAGGTACAAGAACTAAAAAGTGAAAAATAAAATCTTGAACCTTCATAGCTCAAACTTTTACAATGTAAAAGAAATCTGAAGTAAACAGTCAGTGGTCCGTCTAATCCAGACAATTAATTTTTAGTCCCCAATCGCGCCAACGGTTACTGGAAGTAATCTTACCTACAAATTCGCACAAATTGTACAAAGTGGAACAAAATGGCACAAAGTATCACAATGTTAAAAGTAGACGTCGATAACCCTCCTTTCTGCTTCGCTGTGGTCGGGTAAAAACTTGCCGACGATTTGGAATCTTTTGCGCTATTCTCATTTCGTTAACCCTGCTTGATGTAACGTTAGAGTTTTGCATGATATCTGTTTGATCAGGGTTTGTAAGTGAAGGTTTACATCACGGAGGTGGATCAAAGGGTAAAGTGTAGACATCACATGACATTATGTACTGTTTTGTAAGTGTGCCAATGTTTTGCAAAAAGTTCATGATAGAGTTGATTACTATATAAATTGGATTCTTTAACTTTGAAATCGGAATTACTTTTTTGTGATGGCTTATAATAAATTTTATGCATGAGCGTTTTGAAATTACATTTTTATTCGGCTTTTTTAAGTAGGTACTCATTAGAGTATTATAACTTGTTACAGAAAAGCCTCACGCTGCACGCTGGCCCAGTGCGGGTTGGTAGATGTCACATGTATTTCTCACGATGTTTTCCTGCGCCATTTTGAGCAAATCCCCTTTTAATTAGTAACAGTTAACAATAGGCGGCCAGTCATCACAAAATGTTTAATGTCGATAGATTTTTGTTTCCAACTCAAAAAAATCAACAACAATTACTAGGGTGCATCTACATAAATCTATGTCTACAATAGTAGCAGCGCCCCGCGGTTTCACCCGCATCAATCTCGATCCCATAGAAATATCGGTATAAAAAGTGTCCTATCTCCTAACCCGGGTTATGGTCTACCAATGTGCCAAATTTCATCCAAATCCGTTCAGCCGTTTTAGCGTGAAAGCGTAACAAGCAAATAAACTCACGCATTCATAATATTAGCTTCCACCCGCGTCTTCGCCCGCGCGGTATGTCGATATGAAGTAGCCTATGTCTTTCTCCAGAGTGCCATCTTTCTCCTCGCCTTTTATCGAAATCTGTTCAGTCGTTTAGGCGTGTAAAGGTAACAGACAGACAGAGTTACTTTTGAATTTATAATATTAGTATGGATATATATAGTTATATAGTCATTGTTATTGGTAGGATTATGCGCAAACAAAGTTACCTCCTGGTGTTCTCGCCCTATTAGAGATAGTTTGCGTCTGCAGCACATCGCTTACAGATTGTAACGCTTGGTTAACTTCCAAGGTAACCACAATGCACTTGAGAATAGCTAAGATGACGACGACATTACTGGAGCTTATTGACATGTTAGTTATATAGCATACAAATAGGCACAAATAGGCACGAAACCGACGCTGTTACCATTATTAATCAGCACATTGTCAATTTAACTATTATTTATTTATTTCAAAGTTCAGGGGGCTTTAAACTGCGGGAAAGTCCGAAAGGGATACCGGGACCTTGGCAGCAGGCAAATGAAGGAACACGGGTGGGTTTTAGTCAGTAAAAGTCTGACACGCCCTTCCGCTCCACCCAGAGCGGGAGAAATCATTTGATGATTTCCCAACCTCAAAAAAAAAAATGTCTATGTCCTTTCTCAGGCTCTAGACTATCTGTGTACCAAATTTCATTTAAATCGGTTCAGTAGTTTTCGCGTGAAAGCGCGACAGACAGACAGAGTTACTTTCGAATTTATAATATTAGTAAGGATTGCTTTTGTGTTAAATTAAAGGAATTGTTAATGACAGCTGGAAATTCAGGAAATTAAATGCTTTTAGAGGAATTGCTAATGTGGCCGTTTTAGGCCCACATTACAGGAGCTTACAGGTAAACCAGAAAAGGTTTGCGCTTCGGTAATCTTCGTTTCCGAATTAGCGTACAATTCGCGCCACAATTACCCCTCACAGAGGCATGCTCGTAAGTTTTGTACTGCCACGTTTTGTAGTAGTTCACCTTCCATTGCGCGTTTCTATGAAGTTTTCTCTCAATCGGGTTACCTACCCCAGTCGTAGATCGTGATCTGTCTCTGAGTTTTGAACAGTTTTTTGTATTTGCATAAAGTAGTAAATTAATAATTTTGTAATCATGTTTATGAATAAAAGGCAAGTATTTGCATGGTTGTAACAGCTCTACAAAATAATAATACACTAGCTGCTCCCCGCTTTCCCCCGCGTAAGTCTCGATCCCATAAGAATATCGGGATAAAAAGTATCCTATGTCCTATTCCCGGTCATGGTCTACCCCTGTGCCAAATTTCATCCAAATCCGTTCAGCCGTTTTAGCGTGAAAGCGTTACAAACAAACTCACTTTCGCATTTAATCAAATTTTATCGAAATTCTTTCAGTGTTTTAGGCGTGAAAAGGTCACAGATAGACAGACAGACCGACAGACAGACAGAGTTTTATAGACTTTTGAATTTATAATAATATTATTATGGATTAGTTAGGATGTCATCAACACGCATTCGTATTTCTGAAGATAGAGAATGATTCCTGAAGCTCATTTTTTTTTTGTTGGGATATCTGACTGCTTTTCGTTATTTAGCTATGTGAACTATCTTATCTATGGCACCCGCCAAACAAAGCTGTTCCTTTGTCGAAGAGTTGGCACGAAATTCCAAATATGAAAAAGCTTGAAATTTTTTATGTGAGACGGATTTACAGACCATAACCTGGGCCCCTACCACCAGCTCTTTTTAATATAACTTCAGTGTAGGAAAGAGATGAAGCTGTACAGGACGTATAGCTCCATCTCTTTCCCCCACGAAGTAAGATTAACATAATACTACTACTGTAAACGGTGCTGGTTTCCACCTGTAGTAAAAAAAGGTACATTTGAATTTATTTTGATTTAGTTTTTTAATGCGATTCTTGGCTTGTCCAGCACTGGACCTTTCTCGGCTGATATAATGGTAATGAATACTGTACGTTCGCCATAGCAGAGGTTGATGGCAAAGAGACGTTACCCGGGAGTCGAAGTGGTGGTTAAATAATAATAAAACATAATGGCAGTCACGGCGGCTCTCTATCAGATAAAATAAAATAAATAAAAACACCGTTAAAAACCTTTTAGTGGTGAATAAACTCGTAATAACAAATATTGTATTTATTTAATGAAAACCTTTCCTCTTGCCAATAGCTTTTACAATTTCTATGGGAAAGGTGAATATTTTTTATTCATATTTTTCGTAAGCGGAAGAGATTTTTCTCGTAGACGGAGAGATTTTAGAGATCTCTAAGAAATGCATTGAAAGATTTTAATTCCAACTAAAAGGCTCCGAGTATGGAGCAATAATGGAATACCTACATCGCACTTTTTATTTGATTTTTATTTTATTTTGTTATCTACTGTATGTATATTATACTGTGTGCCATTTAGTCAGAGCTAAATAAATGTATGTATTTTCTCTCTTATTAGTATTATTTCCTTTTTCATACCGGAACACAGGTATTATGGCTGGAAGCATCTGCCTAAGTACCTACTAAATTGAAATATTGCCTCCTCATAAAGGCTCGTGCAAAAGGGCGCGACAGGCATCGCGACCCTTGTCACACCCGCGATATCGCGCCTGTTTGTGGGAGCCTTTACACTGCTAATTAAATGTTATTTCCCGACAAAGTCCATTTTATTACAATAAATTAAAACATAAAATTGATGTTAAAAATCACAAACACAATAAATAATAGGTACTCATAAATTCAAATCAAATAAAATTAAAATACATTACACATGACAATCAAATCAAATATAATATCTATGCAGAATCTTCATAAAAAACTTCTGCGATTATAATACGGAACAAGATCACAGAAAACCAAAAAATATCATAATAATTTTAATAATTTAATGTGATTACCGCAAACTTCTCTCTAGAGGTCATTTAATGCGAAATCTTCTTAAAATGGCTGTTTTTAAAGCACGTAGCACTCTTTTATCCTTTAAGTTAGGATAAGTAGCCACTTTGCCCCCCTCTTTGTGAAAGAAATCGTTGCGGACAGATATCACTGGTTTGATTACAGTTAGGTACAGAAATTCTCAAATGTGAAGTGACCTAAAAAAGGCTAATAAGGTGCAAATTACTTCGTTATATTATTAAATCAATTAAAAATATTAGTTGGTGTCATTCAAATTAATGGTGTCAGGTTTTTTAGCCGGCCATGGGCCTTTGAATTGTTTTCACATGCCGAGAAATATCTCTCGAGCATGCCGGTTTCCTCACGAGTTACGATGTTTTCTTTCACGGTTTTTTAAGCAAGTGATAATTATACAATACGCACATGAATCCGAAAAGTCACAGTTGGGTTTGAACTCGAGACCTATGACTTGGCATTCCGACGGTTGTATTAGTTTACATGACGACTTCTGTTATTGACATGACTGGATTATTAGAATTAATTTATTTTGTTACTGTAATTATAATTTTGTGATGGCTAAAAGGCCTATTCGACCACAAGCTTCTACAATGGCAATGATATTATGCTACCTATTACGGGTGTTTTTAGGGCTGTGTCTTTTTAAATACGTTTCATAAAGTTGTGTGTCCTTGACATCAACCAATAAGCAGGTCTGTCAAACTTTTATTGGTTGAATGCGAGGCTTTTGGCTAATTTGAATGTATGTATTGTCTTTTTTTTTAATTTTTTTAATGTTCGTTTTGTTTGTGCAGAATAAACTTCTTTTTTTTCTGTATACAGATTAATTTAGCCTACTCTAAGAGAAATATATTTGGTATTTACGACTACAGAGTTGCATCACTGCATGGTACACTTAATAAATAAAAATAAAAACTTTAAATTAACCCAATTTCTATTCAATAAAATTCTAAAATCCACCACGTCCACCTCCAACGTACAAACCCACAGACAGACAGTTTTCACAGTAAACTTTTCCTATAAAACTGTGTTCCATACGTCGCCGGTGTCCCCGTACGAGCCACAATTCAGCTGTCGGATTAGTGCCCCGCCGGCCATCGACGTGCGTTTGACAGTCCATCTAGATGGGGCAAGATGACTATTAGTGATTAGTTAGTGTATTAGTGGTTTGTTGATATTCGTGTACAAGGTATGTATTATCTGTGTTTTATTTGATAGAATCTGATTGAGGTGCCAAAGCAAATTATGCAGCTAGTGTGGGTCTCAGTTTTTGCCAAGAAGTCTTAATGAAAATTTGAAAAGTCAGTTTTTGTATAACCACGGAGGAATACCTACTACCTTAAAAAACAGGATCTGAGAGGCAGTAGTCTTCATTTTACGTGTCCCAATGACTATGTTTTCTTCGTAAAGCTACTGTCAAATGATAGGTATAAAAACAAACTATTTTTACCCGACTACAGCGAAGAAAAAAAGGAGGGTTATGATTTTGACCGGTGCGTATGTATGTATGTATGTTCATCTGTTTCCTCATATCTTCTAAACGACTTATTACAATTTGACAAATGAGGTATCGTTGGAAGCGTCTTGATCGTCCGCTGGTTATAGGCTATGTGATATCATATTAAATTAAAAATGGCAGCCTCTAGAGGACATAGAGTCATGAACTAAAAAAAAAAAAATTTTATCATACTATGTTGGGTATCAAGTGAAAGGGCTTAATCAGCACATTTCAAAAATGTATGTATGTTATAACCGCAAAAAAATAAAATATAAATTAAAGTAATAAAAACTAAAACCCAACTACGACAAATAAGTCAATCAGCTAAAAGTTATTAACAAGACACCACAGAACCTGTTCGATTTATGCCCTAACACGTGTGACTCCGGATTTTTTATTTATCTGTCTGTGGTGTCTTGTTTATACCTTTTTAGCTGATTGACTTTTTGTCGTAGTTGGGTTTCAGTTTTTATTACTTTAACTATGTTATTGTACAGATCAATGTATGACCCCGCGCGGTACACCTGCGTACCAAAAACCATTGTAGTTAATTAGAATATCCTTGAAGAATTAAGGGCCTTATTACAAAAATTTCACACTTGTCAGTTTTATATCAAACTCAATACAGAAATGTCATGTTTAAAAGGTGTTTAGTGTAGCTTATTTTAGCTTGCGGTAAATCAGAAAACTAAGTTGAAATGTGCTGGAGCTACATTGACTCTTACTTGAATTTGTAAGCAACGGTGATGGACGTTGGATAGTAAAGACATTCTGGTGGCCTTTTCTAGAAATGGATTGTTTGATAATAGTTCTTTTAGGATCCCTAAGGGGTCATTAGACCTATTTCTATGAACCACACTGCATATTTTTGATCAATCTGGAAGTAGTATAAGATTTTTCTGAAATCTAATGACCTCTGAAGCTAAAAGAAAGCAGTGGTAACAGCATTGGCGGAGAATTTTAGGTCCTAAGTTCGAACACTGGATCCATAAGGTAACGGGTCTGCCCATCATCTGCCTATTTCCCAATTATGTTGGGGTCGGCTTCCAAGCTAACCGAATGCAGCTGAATATCAGTATTTTACATGGAGCTACTGCCTATCTGACCCCCACAACCCAGTTACTGGGTAATACGATACCCCTTGGTAAGACTCGTTGTCAGACTTTTGGGCTCCTGACGACCCTTATAGACTATCAAAGATCCACGAATAATAAATAGCCCGGTAAGCTAATGGGCGAAACCTTGTGGCATCCACAAACTCTCATTGCAATTGCGTGGTGGATTACTTATGACCCACTCCTCTCACACAGAGAAGGTTGAGCCCAGCAGTGGAAATATTAGCTAATTATGTATGCCAAGTTAAAAGGTTTCAAAGCAACATAATATTGTGTAGAATTATAAACATCCACCTCTATTAGACCCACAACTTTAAACAGCAGTTATCATACCCAGGATTATTTGTAACATAGACAATGGTCGAGAACTTACAAAGTTTTAATTACATGAGCAATACTGCGTCCTTTGAATCTTTGTTGATACTACTCGAATGCCTAGACGGTATCGTGACCCTTTAAATTCTGTAGGTGTAATTTCGGGGAAAACTGGCGTTGGTACTGGAAATTCGACAATCCTTCTCTGGTTTATTTTCTCAAAGTTTTGGGCAGTATCTTTCTTAGTTAATTGATTCAAGCGTGACTTTGCGGAAATCCATTATAAGATACAATAGACGTAGTAACCTATTCCGCTTAACTATTCCTCAAGATTCATTAAGAACCCTGTAAGAGATCGACACGTGTTTCACCTCTCAACGAGTCAAACTCAGGATGACGATTGACCAGTCGCGAACCCGAACACGACGTGTAGCCACGCCGAGCGCTGGATCCAGAGACATATCTAAGAGTATCTTTCTTATTCTTTATGTTCAAATGGTCAATGATGATAATAATAAATAGCGAATTTGTTGGTACAGATATGACATAGCATCACGCCTGTATTCCGGGAAGGATTAGGCAGAGGTGTACAAATATTACCTACACCCACATTTCACCAGCTATGTTTTAGCGCCACGTAATAAGGGGCGAGACTATTGCCATCAACCAAGCACAAATCCACACTCCGGGCTGCTACTGAGAAATCCCTGATGGAAAAACCCAATAACAGTTTGCCCGACCTGGGAATCGAACCCAGGACCTTATGCTTGCGACCACTAGACAAACGATCAGTTGGTAAAGATATTTAGTGAAAATTCTTTATGTCGATTAGCCATTATCGTGATCGGGCGAGATAATATCGTTGGGATTTTCTTGATCCAAAATGTTTTAGCCCATGTAACATCTTTGTTGATTTTAGTTTATTTTACATGTTTCCACACAATTTATAATTGTCATGTGACGTGACTTTCACCAATTTACCAACCCCTATGGTGTCCACGTGGTGGCTTAGAGCCCTCTCACTCCCACAGAGAGGAGGTGTGTGTCCCAGCAGTGAGAACATTTATTATTAAACTAACACTGATTTTATTTATGTAGTTACAAAACGTGTGTAATGTATCCAATTGTCGATCTAGTCACGGTCTGCCAAAGACCCTGAATTGATCTCACAGATCTATCTCAACCAAAACAAATGAGCATCACTAGTAGTAAGTAGTCACAACAACTGTGAAGTCATGACGACGTTACAGTATCAATATTGTTGATATTTTTCAAAGACTAGTAAGAATTAGAAAACAACTGTTGATAATTAAGTCATCAGCTGTCATCTATTGCAAATGTGTTGTAATGTCTGTTAAGAAGACTGCCTCGTTGGTATTGTAGTCGCAAGACTCGCAAGCACTACTACTGAGCATGAGGTTCTGGGCTTGTTTCCCAGGTCGCGCAAACAGTTATTGGGTTTTGCCTTCTGGAATTTGTCAGTAGCAGCTCGGGGTTTGGATTTGTGCCCGGTTTATGGTACATGGAACTTAAACATAACTGGCGAAATGTGAGCGTACTACAGGTAAACCTCTGCCTAACCCTTCGGGGAATATGCTTGATGTTATGTTATGTTATGTTTTGATAACAATATGGTAGGGGGGATCAGATAATTTAAAAAATAGAGTGAACATTTGTAAATAAACGAAAGACAATAATGATTGGTTGATTCATTGATTGACTAAAATAGCGTCACCAATATTTCTGTTTTTTATTGATACTAATAACTTGAAATGTTTCTGATCACTTCGCGATGGCCATTTTCTTTGTAATAATTGGTATAAAACATGGTCTAGCCCCGCGTCAATGTAAAATGGAAGTAAAAGGATGATGGCTGGAAAAAAAAACTAAATTCTATTTAGCCGGAAAATCAGAAAAAATATAATTGATATATGTATTTTTTGCTTTAACAAAATTAATAAAAAAATTACTTAGAACGTGTTAAAGTTGGAGATTGGGGATCGCTACGTCACAACTCAGTTTTAAATCTTCCTCATGCCACATTTTAACTCAATATTACTACGTAATTTTTTGTTTAGGTAAAAAAAAAAAATATGTGGCCAATATTTTTGAATAGGCTAACATGATGGACACAAAAAAATTTTTTAGTCATCGTCCCTATTTTAGTAGGAGAGGGAACGTATTTCCTCAGAGTAAAAAAAACTTTAATCCGCAAAGTGGTGTCTGTTGATTTAATGTTTCTTTCTTGAACATTCAGAAAGGATTCAAAATACAGAGACTTCAATATTTTTCAGAACACTAATTAATTAGCTAGCTCTTTCTTAATTAAAACAAAACCTTTAAGTTTGAGGTTTTAACTTAAAACCGGCGGTTTTAACGGATTGGACTCGTGTTGTAACAGAACCACAAAACTACTACTTATAGTTTACTTTTTTTTTTATTTGCCTTATTAGAGTCTACAGAAACAAACATTTAGAGATTTTTTTTACATGTTTACAATTACGGTTAAAAAGATACAGCCCTGTGACAGACAGACGGACAGACAGGTGGCTTAGACTTAGTAAGTAGGATCCGATTATCCCCCTATGGGATGGGTACGGACCAGGAAGGACGCAACTCTTAAAATGTAAATAATGATAGTGTGCTAACACAATGTTAATAAACACATTACCCTCCTTTACATCGCGCAGTCGGGTGATATGCCGTGTTGTATATATGGTAAGGATGCCTTGTTGTGAGGTGAAACACGTGTTGATTTTTGACATGGTTTTTTATGACTCTTGAGGAATAGTTAAGCGGAATAAGTTACTTAAATAATTGTACTTCTATTGTATTTTATGTATGTACCTACGTATGTCATCATCTGCCTAGCCTTTTCCCAACCATGCTGAGGTCGGCTTCCAGTCCAACCGGATGCAGCTGAATACCAGTATTTTACATGGAGCGACTGCCTATCTGACCTCCACAACCCAGTAACTGGGTAATACGATACCCCTTGGTAAGACTGGTTGTCAGACTTTCGGGTTTCTGACGACCCGTAACGACTGTCAGAGATCCACAAATTACATTTGGGACCAACGGCTTTCCGAGGCAAAGAGGAGTCTCGGTATGTAAAGATGGTCACCCATCCACGGACCAACCCCGGTAAGCGTAGCTTAACCTGATGAATCGACCCATGCGGCTGTTATTACTTAGCCACGAGCTCTTACCTACGTATGTATACCTACAATAAATTATATTTTGCACTACTTGACGAATACCCTTGCTATGTATATCACTACAATATCGTGTATACTTTCGTATACATTGTAATGTACACGAAAAGAATTTCGAATACTCATACATAATGCAACTGGTCCATTATGAGGTGGACACAAAAGCGTCTGCTGCAAATTATTCCCCGCACTTTATGCTGTTGTGAATAACGCAATAAAAATGGGAACGTCTGTATTTTGATACCTACATTATTTCTAAGCTTTACACTGTATTTTACCAATTTTTATTTTTTGAATAAAAAACTGGCCAAGTGCGAGTCGGACCACGCACAGCGAAGGGCTTCGTAGTCGGGATAATATTGCTGCTGCAAACATAAGTTTGTTTTATTATAATTTGTTATGTCGTTTATTTAATTTTTCTTCTTACCTATTTACACTTTTAAATATTTCTTAAGATTATGAAAGAAGAAAGAAAGAAAGAAAAATCGTTTATTTGCGGTATATATGACGCAAAAAAGAAAATAAACACAAATAAAAAAAACAAAATAATAAAAGGTTGGGGAAAAATGCGTCACATCAACGCAAAACGGTTAAATTAAAGTTTTCAGTAACGGGCTTTTTCGTGTACACATGACTACACATCAAGCTATACATTTCCAGTATAAGCTGACCTCGCATTGGACGGAAATCCTATACAATGCGAGATCAGCATAAACTGGAAATGTATAGTTTGATGTGTAGCCGTGTGTACATGGTCCAAATAATAAGACAAAATCTTTTTCAGTAATTATTAAGGTTTTCTTAACAATCGATTTTAATAAAAGACATTGATACCTACAATCTTCTACGAGTACTAACGAGTCTTTTTTCTTGTTTGAACAATTTACAAAGTATCAGATATAAATGAGTATCGTGTTGTAACGGCTAGGGCTTTGCAGGCAGACTGCGCAGGCCGCTAATGATTTAATAGGTAGTGTGTAGAGGTGAGTAATTGAAACTAGCTGTTAAGTTAATACATTTAATTAGGATTCTAAGACCACAGCTAGGTCGCGGGTAAGGTCGCACTGTTCAGTTCAGAGCACTATCACGAATAAGATGAGTAATGTACTTCCTTGCACTAGGTTGTAGATGGAGGTGCCTGTTCATACAGGCTCCGGGGAGAGGTCGGCAAAGCCCACGTTAGAGAGGCCGGTAGGGCCTTCGTGAGACACCGGCAGCACGTGTCTATGACACGTGGCTGGAGCGGAGGCCTGTCTGCACAGGTCCGCAGGTAGCTCGCGGCGGTAGGCCGCAGTTTTAATAGACCTCGCAAGGCCTCGGTAGCGCACGTTGGCAGCACACCAACGCGTCCTGTTCTCAGCCGGAACGTAGAACCCTGGAAGCGCATTAGGGAGCGCATGTCAGAAGCGGTGCAATTAGCAGCAGCCCGCATGCGATGTGCCAGCCTCTTCCCTTCTTCTAGCCACCAAGGAACAGCGTGGGAAGCACCGTAAATGAAAGCTCAACACATCGCAGCGGTTTACAGGCAGAGGGTTTGCAAACACAGCGTAGCACAATGACAGATGAAAATAAGAGGTTATGTATGCGAACACGCGAGCATAAATCACAAAGAAACAATGATCATAGCAGATTGCTCACTTAATCGCTTATAATACACTGTGAGGCACTACACAACCTTGATGCAGTAGCAATACATACATATTGCAGTCTTCCGTGCACTGGATATTCCCCTGACGCGCGGTCCGCCATTGACACTCGCGAAATCAGATAATACATATGTGATGAAATCAATATAGATTATCCAGTGCAGAGGGTCTGGTACGATTACCATATTAATGTGGAACTCACCCTAGGTCGGGGTACGTAGAATCTTGAGGATCAGGGAATCGCTTCCATCAGCTAGTCGAGCGGATGTCGAAATGGCAGAGCGTCCTTAGGAAATTAGTGTTGTGCCACATTTTTAGTGATGTGGTTAGGAACTTACTAATAGTGATATATTTAGTACCACTCGACTATTTTCCGCTGAGACCCCTCACAATGCTACAGTACCCCGGCTGCAGAGAGAGGATTTTACCTATGTAAAATCCGCTAGAACTAAATATACCTTCCTGCTGTTCTATCCTTACTTTGCTTCAGAAGCCAGCCAGTGACACCTTTGGCTGGATTCCTACCAGATATGAAAGAGTTTAATGTTAGTTCTGGTGACTCTTACCGTAGAAGTACACAATTAGCGATTGGCCGTGTACCTCAATTGGTGTGATCTTCCCTAGGGTTAGTGTACTATGTGTGTAGGTAGGTGATTGCTTTGTATGTACCTGCTTCTGTGCCCGCTGCTAATTTTTAAGTGTACGTTAGTAGTGTGGGTTAGTATGTTAGTGGGGTTGACTAGGTTAGTGGTGGTAGGTTTGGGAGTTAGTGTGTTAGTAGGATGGTTTTGGTTAGACTAGTAGTGGTAGTAGTGGTAGGTTAAGTGTTGATGTAATTTGGTTTCTGACGGCGTTTGGTGTAATGATTTAGTTTTAGTTTATTTTAATTTTTTGTGGTATTATTTAGTTATTGTTTTTGTAATTATTTAGTTGTAGCTTTTATTTAGTGGCTGTTTTTCACAGTTTGGGTGCGGTCACCTAACTTGTAGGTGGCGTCTTTAAGATGTTTGTTTAAACATAACATTAACTGCACGAACGCTAAGGGTAGTTACCATAGAGACGTACTCTGCCATCAAAAAAAATAAACACCCCTTAGGGTCCTCAGTATTCTCTATGGCAACGCCATTTTAATGTAATAGATTGGTTAATAATTATACACCTGCGCAGTCTTGGTAACGGTCACCGTATTAGATGGAGCCGACTTGAAGATGTTCTGGTTAGAACATGACATAAACAACACAACGGTTAAGGGTAGTTACCATGGAGACGTACTCTGCCATCAAAAAATAAACACCCCTTAGGGTCTCCAGCATTCTCCATGGCAACGCCGTTTCAACGTACTAGATGGATTTTTGATTAGACCACTTTCACTATTGAACCCCCCTCACACGCGACAAAGCACCTGCACCTTAGTTTCTCTAAGTAGTAATTTTGAAATTGTAGACACTAACTGACCAGTAGTTAGGTATTGGTCCTAATAGGAGTTTAGGACCCCTGTAGCCAAGGCAATTAATAGACAATCCCTTGTAGGTAGGTGGGTTGACCACCCACGAGATGTGGTGGTCGTAGTCCCTTGGCATCGTTTGACCTGGTGTGGGTCAAACACTAGCTAGCTAGGCCTACGGGACTACTGTGGATTCTTCCACTTTAAATCCTTGATATGCCAGGTACCTAGTGGTTTTCCGTGTGTATCTACCAAGTCATACACTAGCGGAGATAGTTTTTTCGATACTTTACATTTCACGAATTTAGGTGCTAGTTTTTTGCTGAAATACTTGTCCTTATCGCTTTGGTAATACGTTCGTTTCCAGACTACATCTCCCACATTGAATTCTACCTCTTTCCTACGTAGGTTGTAGTTGCATGTGTTCCTAGAATATGCTTTTAGCAAGGCTGATTGTACCTTGTCGAATATGCTTGATAAGACACCCAAGTTCTCTGCGTAATGGTCCCTTGGTTGGTAAACTATTTCCTTTATATCAGCATCCTGATAGTGAGAACCGTCAGCGATTAACTCCCTACCGTAGACCAGAAACGCTGGTGTGTAGCCTGTGACCTCACTGGTTGAGCTGTTTAGTGCAAACTGAACCTTTGGTATATGTAAGTCCCAGGAGCGCTGGTCATCATTAATGAATGTGGATAATGCTGTGATTATTGTTTTATTATAGCGTTCCACTGTATTTACTTGTGGTGTATATCTTGGAGTATAGTGTACATTTGGTATATTGTATTTTTTAAATAAGTTTTTCATTTCATTTGATGTGAACTGTGTTCCATTATCCAAAATTACACATTGTGGTATACCATGGACCAAGAATATATTGTCTTCTAGCAACCGTACTATAGTAACAGCATTAGCATTTCTTATGGGAAATAATAGACAGTACTTAGAGAAACAGCAAGTAGCAACAAATAGATATGAGTTTTGACGTCTAGAAAACGGTAGTGGTCCCACTATATCTATACTTAGCATTTGGAAGGGACGTGAACACTCCTTAGGCTTCCCCATTAGTCCTAGGGGAGCATGATTTGCTTGTTTGTAAGCTATACAAGTTTCACATGCCGTTACAAACCTTACCACGTCACCATGCATCCCTGGCCAGTAGTAGCGTAGTGATAGTCGCTTGTATGTTTTATGGATACCTAAATGTGCTGCGGTTGGTTCAGCATGGTTGTTAGTTATTACTTGGAGCCTATTGTCCTTCGGTATGACTTCCTTCCAGTCGAACTCGCATAGTATCGCGAATTTACTTTTTTCATAGCGATATAATTTGTTATTTTTTACTATATAGTTTGGGTATGCCGTAGGGTTCTGTTGGCAACCAGTGTAGATGTTTTGGTACCAAGTGTCATCTATTTGTTTAGGTGGCCCTGACTGTGTGGTGTTTTCTTGAGAGAGTGCTGCGATCGGACACGCTCGCGACAACGCGTCTGGCAAGGTGTTATCTGTACCACGACGGTGTTGTATGTCAAAATTAAAGGCCGACAAACGTATTCCCCAGCGCGCCAATCGACCTGATGGGTTTTGTAGTTTTAGAAACCACTTTAGTGCGGAATGGTCTGTGAACACCGTGAACTTGATGCCATTCTCGAGGTAACAGCGCCAATGTTCCAGAGCCAGTAGTACCGCCAGAGCTTCTCTCTCTGTGATACTGTAGTTCTGCTCTTGTTTAGACAATGATTTACTCATGTACGCTATGGGATGTTCAATCCCGTCCCTAATCTGTGTTAGCAAACCGCCAATGCCATAGTTACTGGCATCGGTATGTACTTCAAAGGGGAGACTATAGTCTGGACACGATAGTACTGGGGCTGATATAAGTATTTCCTTTAGTATAGTAAAGGCCTCCTGACATTCCTGCGACCAGTCAAAGGGGGGAGCCTTCCTACTCGAGCTTGTTAGTCTATTTAGTGGAGTTGCTAGCGCGCTGAAGTTTGGTACAAAACGTCTGTACCATGATGCAGTTCCTAGGAATCGTTTAACTTCCTTTGGGTTAGTGGGAATTGGAAAATTCTGTATTGCTTCTACTTTTTCTGGGTCTGGATGTAATCCCCTTTGATTTACTATGTAGCCCAGATATTTCAATTCATCCCGGAAAAATTGGCACTTATCCATGTTTATTGTTAAGTTAGCGTTGGATAGTTTATTGTATACTTTGGTTAATAAGGCTATATGGTTTTCAAAATCTGACGAAACTAGTACTATATCGTCCAAGAATGCAAACACCCTATTCTCAAACTCTGGTCCGTAAAACAATTTATCTACCATTCTTTGCTGCGTAGCAGGCGCATTAGTTAGGCCGAACGGTGTAGTTTTAAATCTGTATGTTCCGCGGCCGGGTATGTAAAATGCTGTTTTATTTTTGTCAGTTTCCCTTAGTGGTAACTGCCAGAAACTTTTGTATAGGTCGATACTAGTTAGGTATTTTGCGTCCCTCAGGTTGTCTAGTATTTCCGAGATGTATGGCAAATTGTACGCATCTTTTTTTGTTACCGCGTTTAGTTTCCTACTATCCAAGCAAAACCGCAACTTGCCATCCTTTTTTGGTGTTAGTAAGACTGGAGAGGACCACGGACTTTCGCACGGTTCTACCACATCCAGGTCCAGCATCTCGTCCAGTTCCTTGCTGAGGATACTTTGTTTTTCTGGAGACATCCTATAATAGCGTTGTCGTATAGGGAGTGCATCGCCAGTGTCGATGCTGTGTGTTATTAGGTTAGTCCGGCCTAAGCCTTTATTTCCTGAAGATATGATCTCAAATTGTTTTCTAATCTTTTCCGCCGTTATTTTTTGTTCGTCGGTTAGCTGTGCAAATGTATGCAAATGTATGTTTTGTTTAGTGTTTGCACTTGTTTCAGTTGTGTTTACAAGGAATACTGATTTTATATTTTTAGGAAATATATGAAAGGTGTTCCAGAAATCCATTCCCAGCAAGATAGGAGTATCAATAGATGGCACCACATGTGCCTTGATCATGTGTAACTTTCCTTCAAATGTTATAGGTAAGTTTAGAGTACCTATAGGATGAAGCACTTGTCCCCCAGCGGCAACAAATGACTCTAAGTGGTCCCTAGGCTGCAGGGTTAGCCCTTGGTCCTTGATTAGTAGTTTATGATAGTCTTTCCCAACGATGGTGACTGCCGAACCCGAATCCAGCAAACCACAAACGGGCATGTTGTTTATTTGTATAGAAGCGTAAGGCCTTATGTCGTTGTGAGGTTTGTTCCGTTTCGTTGATACAGAGTAGCAAGTTCTGAATTTTGTGACTACAGCTAGCCAATCTTCCCACTCCGCTTTACTTAGCCTGGCGTTAAATTTACTATCAGAACAAACCTCTCTAGCTAGTTTTTTGGCGGGTGACACTTTGAACAATCGGGGTATTTCACTCCTTTTTCTCCGCATTTAAAACAAACAAGGATACGGTCTGCCGTACACCGTCGTAATGAATGTGTGTTTACTCTACATCTAGGGCAATATGGTTGACCTCTAGTTGGTGTACCTGTGCTTTTATTATCAACTAATGCGACCGGTTGAGCAGAGTGTGAGTCATCCCCGGATGTTTCTGTTTTTTTGTAATAGTCACCGCGGCCGTACCTAAAACGGCTGTAATATGGTTTCGAGTTCGAATTGGTAGGTTTAATAGTTGGTTTGACGTAAGCAAATTCTGGTGCTAGTGTGGCGAGGTTAGTTTTAGCTGGTTCTTGATAGTGTGCTGCTCGCATCTTGTACTTTTCGTAGTTTTTACAGATAGACTCTAGTTGCTCCAGATTTTGCACGTTGCTGATAGCTAGTACTTCCGCATACATTGGTTTTATATTGTGAGTGATGATATCAAACATCTCTGATTTTGTTGGTTTTGAATTTAATCTATTGAATAAACCGCTCATTATGGATATGTAAATAGTTATGTTTTCCGTGTCACCTTGTGAGCGCGTTCTGATCTCGGTAAGTAATCTATAATCATAGTCATCACAGTCAAAAGCAGCCTTCAAGTGTTGTATTAGTTCTTCCCATGAAGTAACATTGGGTTTGACATGCCTATACCAATGGAGCGCGTTATCCGTAAAGATATCAAATGCGAAATTAAACATATCATCTCCTTTTATTTGTTTGCTTTGTTTAAACTCCTCGATTTTTTGTATGAAAGAACGCACACAAGTTTTTCCGTCATACTTTGGTTTATTTGGTACGTGACTAGTGCATGTTACGGTTATGTTAGTGTTTGGAGTGGTTGTGTCTGTTCGTTGTGAAATACCAGAACTGAACTTAGTCTCTAGTTTGGCTAATTGTGAATCCAGTGTGTTGTATTTCTCTTCTAGTTTTTGCTTTTGCAATACATTTTCTGGGTTGGTAGGTTTAATACGGGCTAATCGGTATTTAATATGATTTTTGTAAGATATACCCTTTGCTAGTCCCGCTTCATTGTTAATTTCAGTTAGAATTAATTGAAATTCACCTGTGGTTGCCTTTGCTGCACATAAATCCTCACTTTCATCAATGCCTGATTCATGTACATCCTCACTTGTGTATTTTTTACTTAAGTGGTTAATTTGTTTCCTTAAGTTAAGGCAAGTACCAATTTCACCGCCCCGTATCAAGACTTCATACTCTAGTTCAGCCTTCCTTAAGTGTATGTAGTTAATAGGGTGAGATCCCATTATTACAAAAGTAGTTCACTATTAGTTAGGCTAGGTACGACACACAATATAACAGTAACACAGTATCAACACAAACTTAAAACTAGACCGCAACGATGTAATACGAGCACATGCTAGGGCTCAGTCCAGAACAGTGCGACAAAGATATATAAAGCCTGGGCGCCACTGTAACGGCTTGGGCTTTGCAGGCAGACTGCGCAGGCCGCTAATGATTTAATAGGTAGTGTGTAGAGGTGAGTAATTGAAACTAGCTGTTAAGTTAATACATTTAATTAGGATTCTAAGACCACAGCTAGGTCGCGGGTAAGGTCGCACTGTTCAGTTCAGAGCACTATCACGAATAAGATGAGTAATGTACTTCCTTGCACTAGGTTGTAGATGGAGGTGCCTGTTCATACAGGCTCCGGGGAGAGGTCGGCAAAGCCCACGTTAGAGAGGCCGGTAGGGCCTTCGTGAGACACCGGCAGCACGTGTCTATGACACGTGGCTGGAGCGGAGGCCTGTCTGCACAGGTCCGCAGGTAGCTCGCGGCGGTAGGCCGCAGTTTTAATAGACCTCGCAAGGCCTCGGTAGCGCACGTTGGCAGCACACCAACGCGTCCTGTTCTCAGCCGGAACGTAGAACCCTGGAAGCGCATTAGGGAGCGCATGTCAGAAGCGGTGCAATTAGCAGCAGCCCGCATGCGATGTGCCAGCCTCTTCCCTTCTTCTAGCCACCAAGGAACAGCGTGGGAAGCACCGTAAATGAAAGCTCAACACATCGCAGCGGTTTACAGGCAGAGGGTTTGCAAACACAGCGTAGCACAATGACAGATGAAAATAAGAGGTTATGTATGCGAACACGCGAGCATAAATCACAAAGAAACAATGATCATAGCAGATTGCTCACTTAATCGCTTATAATACACTGTGAGGCACTACACAACCTTGATGCAGTAGCAATACATACATATTGCAGTCTTCCGTGCACTGGATATTCCCCTGACGCGCGGTCCGCCATTGACACTCGCGAAATCAGATAATACATATGTGATGAAATCAATATAGATTATCCAGTGCAGAGGGTCTGGTACGATTACCATATTAATGTGGAACTCACCCTAGGTCGGGGTACGTAGAATCTTGAGGATCAGGGAATCGCTTCCATCAGCTAGTCGAGCGGATGTCGAAATGGCAGAGCGTCCTTAGGAAATTAGTGTTGTGCCACATTTTTAGTGATGTGGTTAGGAACTTACTAATAGTGATATATTTAGTACCACTCGACTATTTTCCGCTGAGACCCCTCACAATGCTACAGTGTAATATGTTTATTTTTTTCAAAACTTTAGGAAACACTGGTTCGCAGAATCTTCAGTTACAATTTTTTTTTGTTAAACCTGTTACGAAGCCTAATGATGAGAAATATATGAGTAACGTGTATCTAACATGGCTTCTTTAGTCGAAAAAAAATATACAATTTTTCTCTCAAGATTAAATAGGTAGATTGTCTTCTATGTTCAAAGACAACAAAAATAACGATAATTTAAATACACACCACCATTCCTGAAAGAAGGAATTTATTTAAAAACAACCCCATTCTTTAAACGAATCAAGGCACAAGCAGACAGGCGCAACTCAAATAAAATCGGGAAACAAAAATCTACTGTCCCATACAGTTTAGAACAGTAGGTATTAAACTTTAGTATGGAACAGCTGATTTTTTTTCGCGATTTTATTGTTGGTCCCTAAAAGTTATTCAGTTCGATGGTCTAAAAAAGCACCTCTTAAAGTTCGTAAAGTTAATTTTATAACACCTTATATATCGCAGAATCGCGTCGCGTGACAAGTCGCACCAGTCTGCATGAGCCTTCATTTATAAAATGCCCTCGTCTTATTGATTAAAACCTACAACGGCACCGTTTATTTTCAACAAATAGTTTGCCCTCACACGTTTTTCAATGGTCTATAAACCGATAATAAACCATTAATAAATAATTAATAACTCCCCCTTTCAATATGACTGTCGCTATTGTTTCCTAGACAATCCTGAAACCATGTACCATTCACGACAGAAGAATCTTCAACAATACTTACTTATAAAAGCAAACAAAACGAGAAGCCAATAAAAATAAATAAATACCTCGTATAACCAGGGAATAAACGATATAACCCCAAACGGCTGTCGTTATTCAAAATATTCATGAGATTTCAACTCTATGAATGCCACATTCGGAGTTCGAACGCAAATTCTTGAACCGGTTTGAGTGATCGCGGTCAAGTTGGAACCAGTTCGATCTGGCTTGCGGCGGATTAGGGCTGCCAATTTACAGATTAATAGATTAATTAGTGATGTATTTGTGTTTGTAATTAACATTTACCGGAGTGATAAGACAATCTATTTTCGTCTTTGTGACGTGCTTTCTGAAAGTGGGTTGCAAATAGCTACCAAATATTTCGTTGTTTTATTGATTTGGCAATATTTCTGTATGGAAATATGAAATATTGCTAACTAGTGAACTAAAAAACTTTCCAGATGCTCTTTTTACACTTAAGGCCATTTGTCCACCGCACCAAGAACGGGAACGTCGAAAAACATATGACAACGCCACAGTAAATGAATTATCGCTACTTCAGCGTCGTCATCTGTTTCTCGTTGAGGTTCCCGTTCCCGGTGCGGTGGACAAACAGTTTAAAATAGTTACAACATTAAATACCGTGTTACAATTGAAATTCATTATTCATATTTAGTTCACTCAATTGTCCATTGGCCTTTAGAAGGCCATACCAATTAAAAATTATATTGTGTCTCGTTAGTGAGAGAGCGATATTTCATAATCCACAGTAATATTAACAAAATTAATAAAAAACTCGACTGCAAAATGCTATAACTGAAAAGAGAAAAACAAGCATTGAACTTTGTTTTAATAAACAAAAGTTACACCATATTTCAGGTTATTGGTTTGTCCCTGCCTGCAACACCTTACATAAGACAAAGTTCAATGCTTGTTTTTCTCTTTTCAGTTATAGCATTTTGCAGTCGGGTTTTTTGTTTTTTTAAATAATTTGTTTTATTTCAAGTTTTTTAGTTTTATAAATCTACTTATTCGGAATATACTCATTACTAGCTTATATTTGATATGAATATTGTTGTAATTCAAAAATAAAAACCTTCCCCTCTCTTTTTTTGTATTTGTAGATGAAAAATATTAAAAAAATTATAGCCTATGTCACTCCCACTATTATGACGAACCTAACGACACCTCGTATGTTAAAATCCATCAAGCCGTTTAGGCTACAGAACGTGCCAAATAAATAAACATACATACATGCATACAAACATACATACCTACTCTCGAAAAATATTACCCTTCTGGGGCAGTCGGGTAAAAACAGGTAAATATTTGACAGCTATTTGCGACGTTGCAATCTTTTACAATACACGCTCTTATTAAGAAAACTAGGCTAAAAATAGTCACGCGTCAATATATTAATGTGTTTCCCAGTATTTAATTAAATATGTCAATTTACACGCTTCATACATGTTTCTATTCAAACCTTTGCTGATTGACACATTGTTTTTGGTACAGGGGGCTTACCACCACCGTTTACAGCAGCATTATTTTAATCTTACTCAGTGGGGAAAAGAGATGGAGCATGGACGTCCTGTAGAGTTTCATCTCTTTCCTACACTGAAGTACCTAATATTAAAATAATACTGCTATAAGAGCTGATAGTTAGCATTTCGTTAGTTTTCATAGCAAGATAACATCACACCTGTAATCCCAGAAGGGTTAGGCAGAGGTGTACCTATAATACACCCACATTTCGCCAGTTATGTTCAAGTTCCATATAATAGAGGGCGAGCATATTGCCAACAGCCGGGCTCAAATCCAGACTATAAGCTAACACTGAGGTAACACTTTGCCCGACCTGGGAACCGATCCCAGGACCCCAGGCTAAGCAGTAGCGCTTGCAAACTCAAATTCAAAGCATTTATTTCAAATAAACCAATTACAGGCACTTTTGAATTGTCAAGGGGTCGGTCAGTCAGAAAGATGAAGCTAGTTGCCCATTCCAAAGGGTAGGTTCCTATGGAGAAGAACGGGCAAGAAACTCCACGGACACTCTTTTGAATCAGAATATTATTACAATATATTGGTTACATCATTTATGTTGAAATTATACATGTGAGAACAATGTCCGTCCATAAAAAGATAAAATAGAAACCAATCAATTCAATCATTAAAATAAGCCGTGGCAGCTAAGAGATGACCAGTCCCTACTGATGGCGCCCGTTCACGAACATGACGCATGGATCAGCACCATTCAGCTCAACCATTTTGAAGGGAACCTAATAATCCAACACACACGCCACCACCAGCGAGACATTAGACCAGGAGAAAATATTAGATTCCGTTATTTTTCTAGTAGGTTATTTAATAATTTATGCAGAGCCCTTTCATGAGGGTTTTAAATATTTCTCCAATTCGTGTGAACCTCAGTATTATATGTATAATAAAAATATTATTTTACATCCTGACCCAATAACGTGATTGTATAAATAAAAGTCGGGCTTCGGATATACATACCCGCACACATATTTATAATATTTTTCAACCAATCAAAGAAGCGACTTCATTATGAGTATAAAAGACCGCGATTTTGCATAAAATAAATGTAATTATAATGAAATGTGAATTTATTCAAATAAATGCATATGATGATTAAATAATTATGTGCATGCATAATTATTCTGCGTTAGCAACAATAACCACTTCGCTTTCTCGTGGGATATACATATCCCTTTCCATGTGGGATGAAGTGATTATGTTGATGTATGGGAGCTCATGGCTAGGTAATAACAGCCGCACGGGTCGATCCATTAGGTTAAGCTACGCTTGCCGAGGTTGGTCCGTAGATGGGTGATCATCTCAAGACTCCGTGACTCGGAAAGCACGTTAAGCCGTTGGTCCCGGCTGTCAATTGTGGATCTTTCACAGTCGTTACGGGTCGTCGGAAGCCTGAAAGTCTGACAACCTGGCTTGCCAAGGGGTATCGTATTACCCAGTTACTGGGTTGTGGAGGTCAGATACGCAGTCGCTCCATGTAAAATACTGGTATTCAGGTGCATCCTTTCAGACTGGAAGCCGACCCCAATATGGTTGGGAAAAGGCTAGGCAGATGATAATGATGAACTGATTATGTCCAGATGGTGGGCAGTAGTATCCTTGTATCACCAAACTATCTTCCTACCCAATTTTTTTTTTGAATTTGGGAATTCATCATTTTGGGAATTCAGATGACTTCTCCCGCTCTGGGCGGAGCGGGAAAAGTCATCAGTGTCAAACTTTTACTGACTAACACCCACCCGTGTTCCTTCAGTTGCCTGTTGCCAATGGCCCCGGTATCCCTTTCGGACTTTCCCACAACCCTGGCAGGCATGTGTCCTGGCGAAACCCGCCGATTGGTCCGCCTTTGTACAGTATTTTATCTCACGAAGCGACGCGCGCTTTACTTGTGTTTTCCAAGTGTACAAACACGCTGTGAATGTGTGTGTAAAAGCGGAGGAGCCCTCGATACTGTCCGAGGCACGGCCGAAGTCAGAAGTATGTGTGCGTGTGTGTTTTATGTGCTGTGTATTCACGCACACATGTACACTTGGTAAACACAAGTAAAACGCGTGTCGCTTCGTGACATAAAAATACTATGCCTATTTATTTACTTGTGCATAAAGTTTTAATAAATAAATAAAGCAATTACGAAATCAACTATCCCTACATAAAATGGACTATGCTAAATCGCTGTTCTATTTTATTTAAATTGGATCTAATTAGAAGATTTACAGTATGATCACGATCACGTTTAATTACGATTAAATACGCGCAGCAGAGGGTTAAAGTTAAAGTCGATGGCAATTAGCTTGTTGTAGGATTTTGTGTTGCTTAAATTAGACATTTCTAGGTAGGCTTAGGTCAAGTTTAATTAATTAGAGCCTTGTTGGTCCAGTGGCCGCAAACACGGCTGCTGAGGTTCTGTATTCGATTATCAGGTAGGACAACATGATATTGGGTTTTCCATTACATTACGGATTCTGGTTTCGTGCCCGTTTATAGCTTGCTCTTTTGGGGTCTTGAGAAAAAGCTGGCAAAATGTGAGTGTAGGTACAGTCGAACACGCTATTTGGTGTACACGAAGACTACTTTAAACAATTTTGTGAGTGTTTTCAGTAGTCGACAATCCTTTTACGTCACTCTCCTAAGCCTTATGCTCAAAAAGTTAAATTACACACACAATAAAAACGAATTTTGGCAGTGTAGCGGAAAATGAATATATTTTGCCTGTATACCAAATAGCTTGTTCGATTGTACTACGAAGGACTTTGTGCCAGTTTTTGGAAGTATATAGATACGTCTTCTTCCTATCTTGTCGAAAAATATTGCGTGATATTTAGTAGTTTTCAATCAATCAATCAATCTGCGCCTTTTCCCAACTCTGTTGGGGTCGGCTTCCAGTCTAACCAGATGCAGCTAAATATCAGTATTTTACATGGAGCGACTGTCTATCTGACCTCCACAACCCAGTTACTGGGTAACACCCCTTGGTAAGACTGGTTGTCAGATTGTTTGACTTCTGACTACCCGTAACGACTGTCAAAGGTCTACGAATGACAGCCGGGACCAACGGCTTAACGTGCTCTGCGACTCACGGAAGTATCTCGATATGTAATGGATGGTCACTTATCCACGAACCGACCGCGGCAAGTGTAGCTTAACCTTCTATCGACCAATGCGGCTGTTATAATGGAACCATAGTCCTCATATGGCCTGACCAAGATTTTGTCTGGACTTTAAAAGAGACTGAGACCTTTGAGTTTGTTTCGGCCTTTCTTCTCAGAGTAGTCAGAAAGGAAACGCCGAACCAATCTAGCTTGTTTAAAAAATAAAATAATATGACGTGTAAAAGTGATTCCAATATCCTATTTACAGAATAAACAATTTCATTTCATTTCCACGAGCTTTTTAGTAAAGTTTTCAATTACAACTGAAATCATTTCAGTTGTTATTGAATAAATGTATTTTCTTTCTTTCTTTCTTTCTTTATTATATCTTATACCTACTGCTCCCATAACAGTCGGAAGGTTGAGCTTATTGCTATGCACCATAAACGGATTACTGATTTTAGACTTGTCATTGGCAAACAATACAACGTCATGACAACCGTCCATCTTCTTGAAAGAATTCTTCTTTGTAAAAACCAACTTTGCAATACAAATCATCCTACATCAAAAATGTAATATAATAAATAATGAATGCAACATTGTTCATTGTGTTTTTAATAGCAACATTCTAAGAAATGCGTCAAAATGTTTAATGACAGTTGTGTCTATTTCCCCTCTCTGATTTTGCCGCGTTTTACAATAGACATTGATTTTACCAGTCAGTTGTTTTATTATAATATATAATCACAAGCTACACTAAACCACAAAACTCTTCATGGTAGCAGATAAGCAGAGTGTGGTTCATTACAATGTCTACAAATTCAATTCTACGTATGTTGGACTAGCTTCATAGTTCAGGCTTTCCTGTGACTTTATAGCTAGATGTCGCCACTGGCGTTTGTCCTGTTTATTCAACTGTCACTGTATCTTTACTTTTCAAACGAGGTTAAAATATACCCACTGTTACTTCGACTTCGACCCGTGACTTTTGGGGCAACAATACCTTTTTACTATATTTTTGTGTATTTTTAGAGCGAGGTGCAATTTTAAATTCATTGTAAATGGGTTCAAAGTACGAACAGAAATTATAATTTTTTAAATGCATCAGCACCTGGAGCACGTGGCTAAGCAATAACAGCTGCGCGGGTCGATCCATCAGGTTAAGCTACGCTTGCCGGGGTAGGTCCGTGGATGGGTGGCCGTCTTTACATATCGAGACTCCTCCGTGAATTGGAAGCACGTTAAGCCGTTGGTCCTGGCTGTCATTCGTGGATCCTTGACAGTAGTTACAGGTATCCGGAGGCCCGAAATTCTGACAATCGGTCTTACCAAGGGGTATCGTATACCTCCATAACCCAGTTACTGGATATACTGGGTTATGGAGTTAATATAGGCAGTCGCCATGTAAAATACTGGTATACAGCTGCATCCGGTTAGACAGGAAGCCGACTCTAACATAACTGGGAAAAGGCTACGCAGATTGATTGAATCAATGGTAAATATATTTTTATTGTAGCATTTATTCCTATGTTGCATTATCTAAGAAACATTCGAACCGAAAACGAACTTCACTTGGAATCCTCAACCACAGAGGCACTGGCTTTCTTACTCTTAACTGCCGAAACACGACGATTCGGTTTTCTTTTCACTCACCACATGTATTGGGAATACAACATAAAAATCAATGATAGACTCACAGATTTAAAACATTAAGAGAAGGAGGTGGAAAACGCGTGAAGTGTCTGGAAATTACGGGGAATAGATCATTTGAACTAGCTGACCCGCGGTTTCACCCGCGTAACTCTCGATCCTGTGCGAAACAAAGCAATTATTTCAAATAAACCAATTACAGGCACTTTTGAATTGTCAAGGGGTCTTGTTTAGGGGTCAACTAAATGAAAAACGAAAATATCAAATCATACCTCATTCCACGCCTATGTTGCAAATCAAAAGTTTGGGGGAGAGCAAAGTAGGAGTAATCAATGCAAGCATAAGTGATGAGGAACGGCATAGTGACAATGGGTGCAAGTTGGTTGATGTCACCAATGATGATAAATGTGACGGTGACCACGGCTACTACAACCATCGAGTATATCGGAACCTTGTTGGGACCTCTCTGGAAATAATAACAGTATGTAATAAATAAGGGTATACGAGTTAGATTGCTACTAAGCTAGCAAAAAATATTATTAAAAATCGAAACTGTGATTACAAGTCAAACATAGAAATTATTTTGCGCACACGCAAAGTTAGCACTTGATATCTTGACATAGATCTTTCTTGCAATCGTTTTATTAAAACACAATTCATTTTATTGTACTTAATTTTTTTTTCTTGTTAGTGCTAACTTGGCGCGTATGCATATGCATAGACAACTAACAATTATTTATGAACAGCATCAAAAACTAACCCCATTTCCAAGAAACTCAAGTCCTGGTATAACTTTTTCATTCGCAATGCTTTGTGTAACTCTGGGTGTTCCATAGACACTATTTTGAATCAGAATATTGTTACAATATATTGGTTACATCATTCATGTTGAAATTATACATGTGAGTACAATGTCCGTTCGTAAAAAGATAAAAAAGAAACGAAACAATTCAAAAATTAAAATAAATTAAAATAACCCGTGGCAGCTAAGAGATGACCAGTCCCTACTGATGGCGCCCGTTCACGAACATGACGCATGGATCAGCACCATTCAGCTCAACCATTTTGAAGAGAACTTAATGTTCCAACACACACGCCACCACCAGCGAGACATTAAAGTGAGCATAACATACTCTCAGTCGCCAGGGCACATTCAAGTCAATGAAAGACGTACCTAGTAAATGGTAGCTTTAAAGTACTTAAGTACGAGTAAGTACATAGTGCTCACACACATGTGCTATGCAGTTATACAATACTAGGAGATTGAATTTATACAATGTAAATATAGTTTTTACAATCTTCAGCAGCTCCAACAATTATTTCGAATGCTAATCAATTAGTTTATGCGCCCTGTGGAGCTGGACCAGCGCTGAGCCAAGCATTTTTATCCGTAATGTAATCCCCTAATTTATAATATGCTTGCCTTTCTCCCTATTTATTTGTGGTCGGCATAACATGTCCCTTTCTTCCATACTTCTGTATTAGCCGTCATCTCAGTAGCCACCCCCTTTCTAGCCATATCATCTTTCACATCTTTATAATCTAACTTATGGAGCAATCTCTTATAAGCCTTTGTTGTTACGTTATAGATCGTGGTAGTACGATTTATTTTATTTTAGAAGTGGGAACCTAAGAAAATTTTACTGCTTTGGGAGAAGCTCGTTCATAGACCTTTAGCAGTATTGCAGACAGTATTTTCTGCGTTTTCCTGCTTCTTGAGAACTGTGTACATAACAAAAACTTGCCTCACTGAAAAGACTTTAAAGTGTTTGTAAAAATCTACAGTAGTATACAAGTATGGCAGAACACAGGCCACCTTCAGTATCACACGTTGGGCTGTCCAATGTCAAAATGTTCGGTTTGGGAACACCACCCTATGATGTTATGCAGTATGTTAGGATCGAACCCAGGACCCCATGCTCAGCTCTTATAACATCAAATTAATTTATTTTATTATTTATGTACACACAGTAAATTACATAACAGATAGTTACGACATAATGATAATATGAGTACAAAGGTGCTGCTTATTTCTTAAGAAATTTCTTCCAGCAGACCTGCGAAAGGAGAAATGAGAAAGAAATGTAGACAATAATGTATGAAAACAAAGAAAGAAAAACATGATAATGCGAAGTTTTAGCTAAAATATTATTAGATATACCTACACATAGCGCGAAAAGTAACATTTACTTATTAAAATTAATATAATATACATATTTAGTACTTATGAGGAGCTCGTGGCTAAGGAATAACAGCCGCACGGGTCGATTCATCAGGTTAAGCTACGCTTGCCGGGGTTGGTCCGTGGATGGGTGACCATCTTTACATATCGAGACTCCTCCATTCCTCGGAAAGCACGTTAAATCGTTGGTCCCGGCTGTCATTTGTGGATCTTTGACAGTCGTTACGGGTCGTCAGAAGCCCGAAAGTCTGACAACCAATCTTGCCAAGGGGTATCGTATTACCCAGTTACTGGGTTGTGGAGGTCAGATACGCAGTCGTTCCATGTAAAATACTGTTATTCAGCTGCATGCGGTTGGACTGGAAGTCGACCCCAATATAGTTGGGAAAAGGCTAGGCAGATGATGATACATGTGTTCTTTTTTTTTCCATAGGTCACCCCCTTTTAATTGGCTCTTAAACATACCTGGTGAACTGGGTTTACTATAGGAACACCTCTGCCTAACCCTTCAGAGATTACAGGCTTGATATTATGCTGTTATTTTCTCTTTTATCCATTGAATTCATAAAAGTAAAAGGTCGTAACTCCAGACTAGTGATAGTTCAATCAGTTAGAATGCATTATATCACTGACATTGATCTCCAAAGCCCCTGGCAACCTTTTGTCCTCATCGATAAGTTTTTTACAAATCCTCTCAACGAATGTTCCTGAAAATAGATATTTTGTAGGCCACCATTTTTAGGGCTCCGTACTCAAAGGGTAAAACGGGAACCTATTACTAAGGCTATGTCCGTCTGTCTGTCTGTCCGTCCGTCTGTCCGCGGCTTAGCTCAGAAACTGTTGGTATTAGAAAGCTGTAATTTGGTATGGGTATACAGGGTTACTGGTAACTCGACGTATTCCTTGCAGGACGTCATAGTAGGGTTAAAATGCAACCAATTAAGCCACCAAACGTTCTACCGAAATTCAGTAGTTTTTGAATTAGTTCTAGTACCTCCCTTACGCATAAGGTGGGGATGGTCTTTTTTTTCTCGTCGATCCCATGTTGTGGGGTATTGTTGGAAAGGTCGTTTAAAAATAATGTGAGTTTGTGAAAACCATTTTTGGATTCAGGGATTACAGTATTACAGTGTAGAATTATTATCAATCAGCACAATAGTGTGGAATCAGCTATCCTTAACAGACTGCGCAAGCGCAACTTTCCTTCAAAGATCGACCGTTCATCAAAGCTGTAATTTATCACATAATTCCCTCTATCTCAGACGATAGCTCGATACCACGTTATATGTATCTTCAGGTAGCACCTACTCACCTACCTACCAAACTTGCAGTGATGACGTCACGTCACGGTCGTCCACGTAGAATGAAGTTCAGGAACTCCATTACAAGTGTGAATTTGTTCACGATTACATTGTAGAAAACTGTTGCTCGTGTCAGGTAAAAGTTTTGAAGTTCACGATTTGGGAATTAAAATGTGATGTAGGTTTACTAGCTAACCCACGAGATTTTGTGAATGTACATATTTTTTTAATGATATTTATTATAGCAATCTCTAGGTTTCCGAATTAAAAAAAAATAATCTAGGTCTTAAGGGGAAGTGAAAATTGAATCGCTGTTACAATGTATAGTAGATATTTCGTAGATATTTTATCGACTGTACCTATAAAAAATATTTTAAAACAGTAACGGTGGAGTTTTTGCCCATTCTTCTCCATACGAAAACTACCTTTTGGAAGTGGTGACTACAATCACTCTATTTTTTTTGTAAATTTTTGACGTTTCAAAAGTGCCTTTTATGTGCCTAATTGAAATAAAAGATTTGACTTTGCCGTTGAATATTTTCTTCCATAACCACTGAGGGTTATATTATTCCACTTCTTCATAAAACTGCCATAAATTCATAAAATCGAATGTAATAAACCATCCAAGTTCACGAAACGGTTGGGTCACAGACACTGTCAAAGTTGCCCACTAACAATCAGATAGCTACATAATTTATACGCTGCCCTACCGACGCCGACACTGGTACATAGTGGTACTTGGTGGCACATGGACGTTCACCGATTAAATACCGGAATAGATTTTAATTGATGAGGTTCGTAAGAGATTGATTCAAATTAAAGTATACCAAAAAAAACCGGCTGCGAGTCGGACTAGCACACGGACAGCCATCCTACATAATTTAACAAAAAAACGCCGGAAAAAACACGTTTCTTGTATTTTTTAATTATATTTTGTTTTAATTATTTGTTGTTATAGCAGCAATAGAAATACACAATCTGTGAAATTTCTAACTTTTTACCTACTACGGTTCATGAGATACAGCCCGCTGACAGACAGACGGACAGTGGAGGTTTAGTAATAGGGTTCCGTTTGGTACCCTTCGAATACAGAACCATAAAAAGTACTCTTAACATTACTGATGAATATTGGACAGTCGGGAAATTAAATATTTATCAAATTGACTATCAACTTAAATTGTTCGTATATTCAAATCACACACTGTCATTCTTTGACAGTTGTATGGGCGGTAATACAGTAAATTGATTTATAATAGTGCGTCAATTTGTAAACAATTAATTTCCCTGACGGTACTTACATTTAAATGTTAAAAAAATGAGCTTATTTAGTTGACGAAAGAAAAATAACTACGTAGTAAAATCGTTCTTTTAACCAATTAATACAGCCGTTAGCGGCTAAAGTTAAAAGATAAAATATCAAAGTGGTAGTGAATATTAAACTTTAGGATTCAGTTTGTTTTTTAATTTAGCCTTTGATACAACTTTGCTTTTTATAACAAGAGCTTAAAAAATGAAAAGAGTTCGTTTTCAGAGGCTAAATATATTTTTTAAAGAATTTTAAGTAATTTCCGAAGAATATTTGGGACTATAGGTATCATCAGCTGCCTACCTTAATCCTAACTATGTTGAGGTCAGCCACCAGTCTAACCGGATGCAGCTGAATACCAGTATTTCACAGACATGGAACAACTGCCTATGTGACCTCCACAACCCAGTTACTATGGGTATCACGATACACCTTGATAATACTGTTTTGGTTGATTCGCATGAAGTTAATTTATTTGTGGGCGAATCGACAAATCCTTAAATACTTACTAGGCAATTGGCACTTTTTGAATTTTATGCGGAAAAAGTTTACTAATTTACTACATAAAATTCAAAATGTGCCAATTGCTTAAACGTATTTCTGGATTAGTCGATTCGCCCGTATTCGTGCGATTCAACCAATAAGCCGCTACACCAAATTATGATAAAATACGATACATTTTGTTACGTGCAAATAATGGTACCTATAACCAAACGTTTCTTCATAATTACGCAGGGTATTAATTGCTTGTGTGTTTTGTATCAATTAAAATCCTATTTCTACACATGGTTAACAACGTATTGGTTTTCATGTGTAATTATTTTCCATTTTTTCGGCCACCCCTATTTAAATATTTAATTATTATTTAAGCACCCATACATAGGTGTCCAGTAATAAAAATAACCGGCCAAGAGTGTGTTGCACCACGCACAATGAAGGGTTCCGTAGTTGAGATGACCCACTTTACTTGTAGGGGAGGTACCTACACTTTAAATTTTACCACTTTGTCGGCGTTATTAACATGTATACCCATGCCAAAATACAGTTTCCTAGTACTGAAAGTCTCTGAGCTAAGCCGCTGACAGACAGACAGACAGACATGGCGAAACTATAAGGGTACCTTATTGTCCCTAAAAATGGGTTGAATTGAGAAAGAATTGAATTATTCCAGTATTTATTACAAAAGTAGCCCGAGTCCTTATTTACCAATGAATGTGAGGCTTCTGTCTCGAGGAGCTTGTGGCTAAGTAATAACAGCCGCACGGGTCGATTCACAAGGTTAAGCTACGCTTGCCGGGGTTGGTCTGTGGATGGGTGACCATCTTTACATATTGAGACTCCTCCGTGCCTCGGAAAGCACGTTAAACCGTTGGTCCCGGCTGTCATTTGTATATCTTTGACAGTCGTTACGGGTCAGAAGCCCGAAAGTCTGACAACCAGTCTTGCCAAGGGGTATCGTATTACCCAGTTACAGGGTTGTGGAGGTCGGATAGGCAATCGCTCTATGTAAAATACTGGTATTCAGCTGCACGTGGCTAGACTGGAAGCCGACCCCAACATGGTTAGGCAAAGGCTAGGCAGATGATGAAATGATGTGAGGCTTCTGTCTGAGCTCTATCTTTCAAGCCGGAATATCAAAACCAATCGTCTATCAGCAAACGAATTTGTCAAACAGCGACGTAAATATTCATCCTAGTGAGTATATAAAGCAGAGCGAATCTAACGAATTATTTATCAAAATAAATAACTTCATTTTCGCTTCTGAACTCTTCCTGCAATGACCACCTACGCGTGGAACTAATCGAGTTGGTCGTCCAACTTGCTCTTTGTTCAACATTTAGTGGCAGTTCCACCATAGTATAATTAACAATGGTCTATATTATGTACACCATATTGCTAATACCCAAGGAAGAAAATAATGTTGTACACCCACATTTCGCTGATTGCGAATTAGTTCCCTTGTAATTGTAGGCAACTTTGAGCCATTTACTGTAGAACATTCTATCTCAAATGTGGGGCCTAGACTGAGGGAAAACAAACCGGCCAAGTCCTAGTCAGGCTCGCGCACGAAGGGTTCCGTACCATTATCTAGAAAAACGGCAAAAAAATCACGTTTGTTTGTTGGAGCCCCCTTAAATATTTATTTTATTCAATTTTTTAGTATTTGTTGTTATACTCGTAGCAGCCACAGAAATACAGCATCTGTGAAAATTTCAACTGTCTAACTATCACGGTTCATGAGATACAGCCTGGTGACAGACGGACAGACAGACAGACAGACAGACAGACAGACAGACGGACGGACAGCGGAGTCTTAGTAATAGGGTCCCGTTTTACCCTTTGGGTACGGAACCCTAAAAACGAGAGTTTTCGTATTTGGTAGTTAACAGCGTAACTTATTTTCGTAATCGATTAAGACTAATTTGTTTCATTTTGACAGTTCAACAACATTCATTGCGTTATTTTTGTTGTTACGCAGATTTTTTTTTCGAATTTGTGTAGCAATGGATTAGACATTTGTTTCAAACCGATTCCAATACTGATTGATCGTGTAATACGCAATTAGGGTGCCGGTCTTGTCATATAGTCCAGCTCAAGTCCAGACCAGTAGCCTAGCAAGTACCGCGTAGCATGGCCACAATAGAAACGGCATTTGTCGACGGAAGAATTGGCAAAATAAAGAAAGAAAATACGTTTATTTGCGGCAAACATGACGCTAACAAAGGACAAATATATAAAAATAACTAGTTGCAGGAAAATATGCGTCACATTAACGCAAAACGGTCATCGCTCAGCATAATGCTGCGACCCTATGCGAGACAGAGCCCCAGTGCTGGTTTTCAGTGACAGCCGGCGTTGACGTCATGACATCAATCGGTGCAGCACAAAATGACAGATTCACTGTCACAATCTGTCATTTTGTTTATTCTTCTGTCGACAAAACCCGTTTAGGACCCCCCATTGGCACTAACGACAAATAGGTAGATGCATCTCCTGCACTCGGGCGTATAAACGCGTAGCCCTTCAAATCTTGTGTTTATGTCATATTCTCAGCCGCTTAACTACTGAAGTTGTCTTAAAAAAAACCATATACTTATTTTTTTTTAAACTCCTGCCGGTCGATTCTGTAACATCACGCCATGAAAACTTAGGTGAAGTGTGCGTGGAGTGAGCTGTCAGTGTCACTGAAGCTAGGGATGCCCGCGCATTACATTTACAATCATAATCGAGATTTTAATAATATTTTTATTCTAATCAGATATTCAGACAGAAACTCAATTTTTTTGGCAGGGTGATGTAACCTTGATCCGTCCAAAAAAGTGATGAGGCCCATTGTCATGTTGTCTTTACTTAGAAAAGTATTTTTTATGGTAATTCTCTTACATTAGAATATGCAGGCCATTAAAAATAATATCGTATGCTGAAAATATAAATAATTTATTAAAAAGTGCGATTGTCTAGAGATTCCTATTGTATACCAGCAGACGTTATCTTTGTTGTCTTTTTTATAAAAAAATATAAATTCGGATATAGGTCGGTTATTTTGCCATCTAGATTTTTATTCTTATTCAATGAAAATATTTTACTCACATACTTATTACTTGTGAAATTATATTTGTCATTGGCAAAGGACACTTTTTACCCATTAAACGATTTAAAAGCTGTATTCAAACCAAACTTTGTAAAAAAGGGTAGGTACTATACAATTTCAGATTATTTAGAAGACAAAAAGCATAGGACTGAGCTGCTCGCTCTGCTAAGCATTGAGACATTTTGATATTATGGAAAATCCTCAAAATATACCTCCAGTTTTATATACAAATTAACATTATAGAATATTATATACAAAATGACATGATTACTATGTAAAGTATTGTATTATTTTAATTATTGTGAATGTGAGGACTATTTGGATTTTTATTTTTGTTGTATTTTTCAATTTTTTTTTTTTTCGTTAGTTAGTTTTAACGTTTGTCTGGCAATTTGAGACCTTTATGCGACCTACCCAAATGTCCTTTCTTTGGTATTGTTCGTCGAGTCGTTGAGCTCCTTAAGTTCTGAGTTGAGCTCCACTATAAATTACTGTCAAATGCTTCCACTGACTGGACAGGTCCACTCAAATCTGTGTGGTTCTTTCTTTAAAAGACCATTTCAGACGCTAATCTACATGGTCCTCATATGGCCTGACCAAGATTATGTCTGGACTTTAAAAGAGACTGCGACCTCTGAGTTTGTTTCGGCTTTTCTTCTCAGGGTAGTCAGATAAGAAACGCCGATCTCATCTAGCTTATTTTTAGTATTTTATAATTATGACCTGTAAAAGTGATTCTAATATTCTATTTACAGAATAAACAATTTCATTTCATTTCATTTCAAAGGACATTTTCCATGAAAATCTTTTTACTTGCGTCAAGGTTTGCAGACATCAAAGGCCTATGAAGGCCTACTGCATAACATAGCCCGCCTATAATGTTCCCACTGCTGGGACACAAGCCTCTTCTTTCTGTGAGACGGTGGGCCGTAATCCACCACACAGTGTTGCGACTTATGAGTTGTAGGTCGTGGGTTCGAACCCAAGCAGGCACTTTGTGTAAATTATTTCATCACCACTGCTCTCAAAACGGTGAAGGAAAACATCGTGAGGGAACCGACATGTCCTGGAACCAAAAACTCCAAGACATGTGACATTCACCAACCCGCACTGGGCCCACGTGGTAGATTACAGCCTACTCCCTCTCGAAGTGAGGAAGCCTGTATCCCAGCAGTGGGAACATTATCGGCTGCTTATGCTTTTCCATTCAACTTTGCAATTCTCGATCTATTTTTACTCTCTCGAGTGGCATTGCCACCTACGTGTCAAAGATTACCTTTTAATAGTCAAGACATGGAGGAAGCGATGTCATTAGATAGTAATGTCAAGGAAATTGTTCGCGCCCGCGAAACGAGCACTCATACAGTTTAGTGCTGATTGCCAATTAATAGTTTACCGTGTTTTAGTGTTTTGGTGATCTGGTAGTTGTAAATGTCAAGATAGTGTCTCTCAGATAGTTTTTTTGTTGTGATAACGAGTACTTCTGCCACGGATTTTTTTTGTCATTTATTTGTAGGCTTCTTCTGTTAATCCCACCGACAAAGCTTTTGCAATATTGAAAGTGCAACCGATGGTGTGCGGATTATGGCTACTGCAGCTTGTTATTTTTTATTAATAAAATTTCTATTTCAATTAAATATTTATCTTCCGTTTATTTTAAACTATAATATGTGGAACCAATACGACAATAAATGAAAATACTGGCAAATGCATTGCAGTATTCTGAAACTATCAAATGAAATCCTAACAAAATAGAATTCTGTTAATTTTCCCAACTATATTGGGGTCGGCTTCCAGTCTAACCGGATGCAGCTAAATACCAGTATTTCACATGGAGCCTCGACTGCCTACCTGACCTCCACCACCCAGTTACTGGGTAACACGATACCCCTTGGTAAGACTGGCTGTCAGACTTTTTGGTCTTCTAACTACCCGTAACGACTGTCAAAGATCTACGACTGACAGCCGGGACCAACGGGTTAACCTGCTTTCCGAAGCACGGAGCGGTCTCGATTTGTAATAGATGGTCACCCATCCACGGACCGGCCTCGGCATGCGTTGCTTAACCTTCGATCGACCCGTGATGCAGCTGTTATTATTTAGACAAGAGCTCTTCAAACTCAGCCAAAGAAAACATATCAATTAAACGAGAAACTGTCATTTACTACTAACCAGACCACCAATCCTTTCATGGAACCTAAAATAAGTGATTTGTGACTGTTTGTTTTTCCTACCCGACCGACTAGATATAATGTTATCTAACGAAGGTCATTCCCAAATTAAAAAAACTCCTTTTTTTATTGTTTTTTTTTTGCCATGTATAGACGCTATACTATTGCAATTTTTTTTTTGCCATGTATAGACGCTATACTATTGCAGGTTTGCAATAGTATAGCGTCAATACATGGCAAAAAAAAAATACAATAAAAAAAGGAGTTTTTTTTATTTTTTTATAGTAAAAATATTCACAAAAAATATTAAATTGATACGAAAAAGAAACACTCTGTACACGCACACTTGCTTGTTTGGGAATCGAACTCAGGACGCGCTTGCGACCACGAGACCGACGGAGCAGTTTGCACAAGCATAGAGAGATACGAGCCCACAAATCTAGTGATCCATAAGGGATTTACCCTTTGGATCTTGTGGATGGTGTTAGGCTAAAATTATATTCGACTTTATTTTCAGGTAGACAATGACCGGCGCCGCTCTTATAGATATAGGTACTTATTAATTAAAATGACGTTATCAAGCATAAATTGTTGCTATCGTGTTTCGCGGCATTTAAATTTGTTAATATAAAAACCAGCCAAGTGCGAGTCGGACTCGCGCACGAAGGATTCCATACCATTCTTACATATTATAAAACAAAGTCCTCCGCCGCGTCTGTTTGTCGTCCTGTACGCGATAAACTCAAAAGCTCTGACCGGCCGATCACCGATTTTCCTGCTGTTTTCACCAATGGAAAGAGTGGTTCTCGAGTAAGGTTTTAGTATATAATAACCGAGATTCACGCGGGTGAAGTTGCGGGCATCAGCTAGTTATCTATAAAAACGGCAAAAAAATCACGTTTGTTGTATGGGAGCCCCCTTAAATATTTATTGTATTCTGTTTTTTTGTATTTGATGTTATAGCGGCAACAAAAATACATGATCTGTGAAAACTTCAACTGTCTAAATTATCAGGGTTAATGAGATACAACCTGGTGACAGACGGACCGATGGACAGCGGAGTCTTAGTAATAGGGTCCTGTTTTACCCTTTAGGTACGGAACCCTAAAAATTAGGTTTTCTTTAAATGAAATAATATTCGATAAGTTGGAGTCTAATCAGTAAGCAAGTTGTGACTCCTGTTATAGTAGGAATGTAATATGAGACCGACATATCAACGTTCTCTCCAAACGGTAGGCATTCATGACGATTTATCCACAGAAAAAAAGGGTAGTTACCCAAAACCTGTGACGTACAGAAACAGGATAAACGTCTATCTAAATACCTCTTATTTTAAAGATAATCCCCGAACGGTCTGGTTTGACATATACTTCTAATTTTGTCCTGAGGTAGGGCTCTAAATATGGCATATCAGCTGATAAGAGTGTATAAAGCTAAGCGCACATTACGAGCCGCGGCGGGCCGCACCGCAACGCAGTGATTGTTTCAGATAGATTCAAATTTCGAATTTGAATTTTGACTGCTTCCACTCTAGTGCAATGAGGCTCGCGCCCATGTGGGTGGGCCAAACCGCACCGCAACGCATTGCGAAAATCCGCCTAGATCACTTTCGTACATTTTTCATGAACCATCGCACACTACATGTGGGCCGTGTCTCAACGCAAAACAGTAGCCACAAAAATATGCCTGGCGAGTGCGCCAGTGCGTTGCACTACGGCTCGGCCATGATGTTTCATACAAATTGTAGGTAGGTACTAAAGTGATTCAGGAGGATTTTTGCAATGAGTTGCGCTTCGGTGCGGCCCGCTCAAATGTGCGCCAGCCTTAAGTAGATAATAGGTAGGTATTACGTAATTACGGTGGCGAGGGAGAGTATTGGACACCCACTGTCTTGGATGTAGGTGACGGGTTTTTTTTTGGTTATGTCATTGGTTTGCCGAGCTTGGGATTATGGCTATAAGGTTGATCAAGTGAAGTAGGTTAATTTAAAAAAAAAAAAAATTCAATGTTGAATAGTCCGTCGTCTATTGAATAAGGTTTTTTTTTTAGTTTAGTTGAGCTTATTGTTTGGACTACTTATGCAAATATTTAATTGATTAAAGATTGATCCTCGTTTGCTTTAGAAATTAATTTGGGTTTTTGAGTTCGATTTCTCATTCATTCGTCACAGAGTATAATTTAATTTTGGCATTATTAAAAAACGTCTCCAATCATTCGGAACGAAAAAAACACTCATTTTTTTAGGCAGTCGTGTGCATTTCCTTTGCCACTCTAAAAAGGCCATTTGATTCATCGATAACAGTAAATAAAACTCTCCCTTAGTTTTCTCGCAGGCAATGGTAAAAAGCAGAATACATACACAACTCGTGAAAAAAAAATCTCGATCCTTGTATCCCTCGCTCCGCTCAGGATTGTAATCTAGAAATATTCGCTATTCTCGGGATCCAACTTAGTCCCTCGAATTAAATTGCCTTTTTTTTTGACTTATTGCATATTCTTCTATTTCACATCTTTATCGACACTAATCTTTGTTAAAAATTGTAAATTGTTTCAACAGCCATCAATAATTATTAAATTACAAAAATTTCGAACACAAACTTATATCCTGTTTAAACCAGATTAATAGTTTAAATACACCAAAGCAATATTTACAAAATCAGACACCTTAACTCTGCGTTGCCAACATTTCAGTACACAACCCTAAAATGCCGATGAAAAGTAAGTAAAAAAATAATAATAACCGACAGGTAACATGGGGACCGCCATGTCCCGGGGGACTGGGGACTAATAGATACCCCCAAACCCCCAACCTCTGCGATATAAACCGATTTGTGCACAAAATGGACCATTGGTCAGTGGATTAGTTTGTAAGCTTTTAGGATTAAAAGTGTGTGCTGGCAGTTTCTTATTTAGAAGATGTGATAAAATTCAGTTGATTGGGGGCCTGAAGGACCGCAGGGGAAATAGGGTTTGGTTATGAGCTGAATGGACATTGGTCATAAATGAAACATGAATTATCATGACGATATCACTTTATAATAATAATGACTAAAAAGAGTAACCGTGAAGAGTCTTGCCGGCTCTTCTCCATAGGAAATGATCAATTGAAACCGGGCACCTAGCTTCTGATGTTTCATGAGTGCCCATGTAGGTTTATGTAACGTTTACGTTGCGCGTTCGTCCTCGAGCCTCTGAAGGAAACATTGCAAATTACATAATTTATGAATCATTCAACCTTTTTACTTAAATGTCACTCTTCATTACAGGGTTAATCACGCAATTAAATGCTCAACTTAACACCGCCAACAATAGTGTTGTAAACAGAATAATTGCGCCTGAGTGAGGTACAAAAGTTCGCGTTTAAAATCGTTGCAAACTCTGTATTGTTTTCAAAATTATTGAAATAGTTCTTGGTATATCTTTTTATTTATAAAGTTTTGAGATATCTTGATATAATCTTATCTCTATTGTAATTTTGATAAATATATCTTTTTAATCCTTTTTTAAAAAGAACCATGTTTTTAATAATTAATTACAATCTAGCCTATAAAGATTAATAAACAATTTTAATCTAACTTAATTTTGTACGTGACACAAGTCCGTTCCGCTTTCTTAGAGTCTGATATCCTTACATATTATAAAACAAAGTCCTCCGCCGCGTCTGTCTGTCGTCCTGTTCGCGATAAACTCAAAAACTACTGCACCGATTTTCATGCTGTTTTCACCAATGGATAGAGTGGTTCTCGAGTAAGGCTTTAGTATACAATAACCGACATCCACGCGGGTGAAGCCGCGGGCATCAGCTAGTAATAATATAAACACTTTGTTCATGTGTTATATGAGTGTCATTGTCACTATTAGTCCTGTGGCGGTAGCTACATCGCCACATTCGAACTACGCATCAAAAGACCTGATGTCACACAAAAATCCTGACGTCACAAAAATCCTGCATCGCGCAATTAGAGTTTACCGTGCAGTGAACATATATACAAAAATCCAATATCAATCATTGGGCAGTTGCCCGCCAGACACAACACCCGACTGGTCGGAGGATCCTCCCTTTTCTATGGTGGATGAGTGAACTTTACACCCTGTTCCTCATACCCCTAAATTCCTATTTTGATTACGTATGTCTTAAGGAGGCTTAAGGGCCTACCCAACCTCAAATTTTATCTCGCTCGTCAAATGTTGATAAATTGATGGTTTTTTTTACAGTTTCCGATTGAGATGCGAATATGAACGTTCTTAAAAATAAGGGAATTGCCCCTCTGATATCACGATACGCTGCTATGAATAAGCAATCCGTTATAATATAAAATGTATAGCAATACCATTCAGGTATAACACACGATTCTCAGCCTCGAATATTGGCTCAGGTAAAACGGTTTCAGTTCAGGGGTACAAAACATTGTGCCTTTTAGAGCTCAGTCAACACTCGACGTCTCAATGTTTGCGCCTCAGATTGTCCCATTGTAATGTTCCTCCAAATCAGGGGAGCTCAACATTTTCCTAACAATCTGAATCTTTATTTAGGATGCTAATTTAAACCGAGGTCCTGTACAAATATTATTATCTAAGAATTTTGTTAGTTCTTTATTCGGCGTAATTGAGAAATTTTCGGTCACAAAATTGATTTGTTTTTATGTTCGTGGCAGAAATTACTGTAATTATTAAGAGATTTTCATGTAGGTAATCAAGTATTTTTTTGAATACGTGGTACATACCTATTTACTAGATTATTTTTCTTGCTCAATACCTTAACTAAAATGTAGCTACTTTGGTAGGGATTGTTTATTAACTCCCTACAACTTTTTTCCGTGCGGGATTAAAAACCAGTTGGGTACCTATAAATATATTTAAAAGTCGTAATTAGTGATGTGGGACTAAGTTAATATATACCCCTAAAAGGAATTAATGATCAGAACTGATTAATGAACGAACTGAGCTAAGTACTTCGTTGTAGAAACTTTTGAATTTATCTCTTTGGGTACGACTTAGTCACTTGACTTTTTACTTGTATAGCCGTTAATTTAATAAACTTTGCACTGCCAAATTTTATACGCCGGTCTCAAATATCCTTTGATATGGGATATGGGAATTTTAAGTGATTTATCTCAATGCTGTAAATAAGCTTTTATATTAAATCTTCAATGCAATAACTTAACAGTTGTTTTGAGTAGAGCAAACAGCTACGTTTCAAAGTAGAATAGTATGATTATTGTATGTATCGCAATTAATGATGATAATTTCAAGCACTGTAGAAAGATAAATAATTCAACATTAATGTTGTCCCCTGCCAACTTACGTTACACATAATTTACATTGCAGCTTAAAAGGTTGTTTACCCCTGTCATTTAGATAAAGTTTACCATTATTTTATTATTTATAATATTGTTTTAAGTTTAGTTCATGAAAATTCAAGTGAAAGCACTTTTTCAACATTATGGCACGTCTGGATAACTTATCGGTCATATTACTTAATGCAAATTCCATTTTTCAATGTTGAAAGAATGCTGAAAGGCCTTTATTTTGCATCCGAGACCTATTTGTGTGACTGAAAATGAAATGGACTTTTTTGAGGCAGGCGGTTAGGCACACAAAGTTTTTTAAAAGCTGGTCACTTTTGTATTTTTAATTTGTACTAGCTACGTCCCGCGGTTTTACCCGCATAAGTCTCGATCCTGTGGGAATATCGGGATAAAAAGTATCCTATGCCAGGTCATGGTCTACCCATGTGACAGCTGTTTCAGCTTGAAAGAGTAACAAACAAAGAAACAAGTCACTTTCGCATTTATAACCCACATCCAAATCCGTTCAGCCGTTTTAGCGTGAAAGCGGAACAAACAAAGAAACAAACTCACTTTCGCATTTATAATATTAGTTAGGATTTCGTGTTTCATGATCGGTCGTCAAATAACTGTTATTGTTTTCTTTGTAATCTCAAAATCAGGTATGTAGGTAAGTGAAACATGCGCCCTCACGCCCCTAACCGCCGCCGTTGGAGACGCCCTGGGCGTCGGGAATCCCAGGCGGATTCCCGGCCACCATAGGCGCGGGCTTGCGGACGGCGAGCAACGGGCAGCTCGCCGTCCGATAAGGACCAGGCCCGGGTCAATGGCGCGTCGTGTTCCACGCGCGCCTCAAAGAGCCGTCAGCAAAATTGACGGGGTCCGGTAGGACCGATGCCTGCCAGGGTTGCGGGAAAGTCAGAAAGGGATACCGGGACCTTGGCAACAGGCAAATGAAGGAACACGGGTGGGTTTTAGTCAGTAAAAGTCTGACACGCCCTTCCGCTCTGCCCAGAGCGGGAGAAGTCATTGGATGATTTACCACCTTCAAAAAAAAAAAAAAAAAAGTTAAGTGAAACAGATTTCACTTACGATAACGCCTGATATTGAGATTCCAAAATGCACGATCCATAGTTTTGCTAAGCATAATGTAGTTGCAAACTTTCAGCTCCACGTGAAGTTAGTATTACTTAGTATTGAACTTATCCAACCTTATAGTGATGTAATTAGCTCACTTCTAGTTCGTAAGTAAGTAAATGCTAATAGGGATGCGCTTCTAATGACATAAGTAGGTAAGTACGTACGTAAATTCTAGGAAGTTAAGGCCCGTACCTCAAATTGCTAAGCATAATCCTCCATTATGCCGAAAATACTGCAGTATTAATTTCAAAATAAATATAATATGTTAAATTTGAGGATTGATGCTAGTTCCTATGTTTGGCGAAAACACGATTACATAAACAAAAGTTCCAAAGTTACCTCTAAACCGAACTATAAACCGTTGGTATTAAAAAAATACTTTAAATTAGATCATGAAACTTTGCATAATAACTGACCTAACTATAAAGCAGATCTTGAGTTTTTTTTTTTAATTACCAGTATTTTCACCGTAAAAAGCAATTACCTAAACTATTCGAGGCTTGAGAGCCGCCAGCACCCCACTCCGTCTCGCTCTCACTCAGGCCGCGAGTAATAGGGTGCGATCGAGATAAAATTTATGGTAGGGTAGGGCCTTTAGGCTATGTTTTATATTGGTTAGCTGAAATTTCAAACTTGGCTTAGATAATTAAATAGTAGGTACTTCAATGAAATCGTCGTTGGATTAAGATCTAAGTACTAATATACTTGAAGAAGAGGGTATATTAAAAGTTACTTGTTGAAATACAACACAAACACATGGCCATATGAGGCATGTAGGCTATTTATTTATTTATTTGGATCTCCAACAAAGATTACACCTTACATGCTAAAAATAAAACATAAAAAGATACAAATCCTTGTGCATCTTCAATTATAGGAGACCACAGCTTGCATTAAGATATCAAACAATCAATTATTAATATGGAAATAAAGTATACAATTTAAAGTAAAAACAACAAGAATCAAGATTAAAATTATAAAAAAAAAAAAAAAAAACTGTATAAATTGAGTTGAACAGTAGGGAGTTGAACAGTAGGGAGGAAGGTCGAAAGTCAGGCTATGTCCAACAATGTACCAAATATCTGGCCCAGCGCGTGACAAAATGCACAAGTCTTCCAGCACCCAGGACGAAAGAACACCGTATGGTTTTAGTTAGTTACAGTCGGAGAGACCAGACTTCCGTGAGGATATCCAACCGGAAAAAATGGTCCAACAATTCTGCTATTAAAGAGTTTTCCAATCGATTTGCTCAAAATATAAGCTCCATTAATTACAGTTTAAAACTATTCCTGTAGTACCAACAAAGAAAAGGCGAATACTATGTATTTCAACGTCCAAATATTTGCACCAAAATACACCCGGTTTTGTCGAAGACTTCAGTGCTAAGTAAAGCAAAGCCACCTGTCAGTACACAACCTAATGTTAATCCGACACATACCAGTAACGATTCGTACGTCGAAAGTAACGGTTCGCTGAATTCCTGAACATTCGTTAGATACCAGACTAACTAATTCTCCATTAGACTGTTTAGATAGCAGCACAGAACATAAGCATGGCACTGATTGTGTTGGCTAATCGGAGAATGATCAGGGGTGTGATTTTGTAAGACCTCATTTTAAACTTCGAATCTGAATCCGCTGTGATTTTCTTGATTGGCATTCTAAAAACTCGGTTGATACACTAGCGCTACCCTTGCGAGCGTGTCAGCGAGTTGAACTAAATTGACCGTGAGATTTTGACAGATAAAGTATGAGATGACGTAAGAAGTGGCATTCAGTAACGTAATTCCGCCGACACTTCGACGCTCACTGCTCACTCGAACCCGAACACATTTTGCATCTTATGCGAAGTGAGAGTGAATAGCGATGTGAGATGCGAATTGTTGTTTGAATTTTATAGAATCGACGTATAGGCGGCGTTTAGAAAACAAGAAAAAAAAAACATAGATTATTTTATAAGATACGCAGGTGGTCATTCACCTCAGTTAAATCCTTACTTTGGTAATAAAAGGAGGAATCAACTACACTATTTAATCTCTTGACATATTGCAGTTTGATAATACACGCTGTGGTTTAGATAGGTACCAGAGGAGATCAGAGGAGCTCGTGGCTAAGTAATAACAGCCGCACGGGTCGATCTATCAGGTTTAGCTATGCTTGCCGGGTTTGGTCTGTAGATGGGTGACCATCTTTACAAATCGAGACTCCTCCGGGCCTCGGAAAACACGTTAAGCCATTGGTCCCGGCTGACATTTGTAGATCTTTGACAGTCGTTACGGGTCGCCAGAAGCCCGAAAGTCTGACAACCAGTCTTACTAAGGGGTATCGTATTACCCAGTTACTGGGATATGGAGGTCAGATAGGTAGTCGCTCCATGTAAAATACTGGTATTCAGCTGCATCCGGTTAGACTGAAAGCCGACCCTAACATAATTGAGAAACGGCTAGGCAGATTGATTGGTATAGATAGGAATCACTCACGCAAGTGTCCATAGACATACATGGAGCCTCGTGACGAGTCACCACGACTTGTGTAACCCGCTATTGAGAAGCTATCCGAAGTAATAAATAGAATGTTACACAGTCGACAACCGCCGCGTCAAGTATACGAATTACCTGTGTTCACCGGAGCGCCAGATGAGTGGCTATTATTCAAGACAGCGATACATGATTTAACTCGTATGTAGGAATTTTTTGACAATTCGGCTTATATAATAATAATAATAAGCATAATCAGCCTATGATGTTCTCACTGCTGGGACACAGGCCTCATCTCGGTGAGAGGGAGTAGGCCACACTCCACCACGCGGGCCCAGTGCGGGTTGGTAGATGTCACATGTCTTCAAATTTTAGGTTCTAGGACATGCCGATTTCCTCACGATGTTTTCCTTCACCGTTTTGAAAGCAGTGGTGATGAAATAATTTATACAAAGTAAAGCGCTTGTCTGGGTTCGATCCTACCGTTATTCGGGCCACCTGCTCCATACACAATGCAATAAATATGAAAAGATTTGGTAATTTATTAATTTGATCAACCTTCATAATAGAAAAGTCTTAACTACTTAAAGTACATTATGAGCGTTATTCAAAGTCATTGCTTCCAAAGCTACCTTTCCTATCTACTCACATCTACATGTAACACACTATCAATCATTATCTGAATGATTTTGAAGGATATTGCTAATACATTGCTTCATATGTTCAAAAAGTTTGTCTGCTTAGCAACGTAAGTAAAGCAATGAATGTTATTGAACTGTCAAAATGAAAGCCCTTGATATGTGCCTTGGTACTTGGTGTGTTACCCAGTCACCCCGCAGTTGTGAGAGTTTGTCATCTCAACAAAAATACAAAAAAAAAACATACTTTTTTCTCCATATTGAAATTCTCATTTTAATCGAGCCGTTCTTGATTATATTTCGATGCAAATACATAAATCAGTATTAACAGGGGTTCGTCACGATTCAACTGTCAATCAGTTGTGTTTTCAATCATTTCCACGATATCAATCATCCAGGATTTATACACAAATGTGTAGGAAGTGAATACCGTGGAGGTTTCTGATAAAAAATCGTTCTTTTTTTTTTGTAAAGATGAAAGAAATTAATGGGAATGTGTGGGTGGTGTTTGAATCTAATTGGCGGAAATCAAGGTCGTTCAAATTCGACTGTTACATAAAAAATATGTTAATAATGAAGAATAAATATAGATATACCTACGGGATGGTTTTGAACTTATTAGCGTTATTCTAGGGGTGACATTACTCATGAATGGGAATAAATTTTATTATGAAACCAACTTAGAAATAGCGAAAAAAAACTTGCCGATATATTTAACAAAGGACACTTCCCACTTTATTTGTATCTAATCTTTGCTGGCATTGTGCGTTTCTGATTACCATATGACTTCAGTCAACTAGAATATCAGTTTAAGGTCATCTTGACTTTGTGTACAAATATAAATTGATAATAAAAATAACATTATTGTAAATAGAATATTCTTTTGTTATTTTAAAGGTCAACTCATTATTTCGCGGTTCATTTTAATGTCATTCCTACATACTGATACATACATGACATAAACTATGGGGCACTAAACTACAAAACGCCACCTGCTATGCTCTTTACATACTTCTTTTGCTTCGTTTACGTTTACGATACATGTCTGTTATATTATATTGATTAATAAATTATTTGTGTGTTTTTGTTGTTTGTTCTGGTTATTTGTTTATTATATTTTTTTAATCAATCGTTTTTTTTAAGTGAATTCTTCTTTCGGCACATTAAGCGATTTTTGGTAGGGGGTAGATTTAAGGATCCTGTAGTTCTTTACTATAGAATATAGATGGCGCTAATACCAATTTTAAATTTTGACTTCCGGCAATCCCCATGACTGTCTACATACTTTTTTTAAAATGAAAATGTCCTTTTGGTGTAATACTACCACTATAATATAGAATTGCCCCAAGCGCTATTTTCGTGGATAGTGGTGGGATAACATCAAATTGTTAAGGCGCTGAAAACGGGCAAATGGTAAAAGTAGGCTTGACTTAAACAAAAATAATATATAGTTTGTGGTAGCAGAAAAAATATAAGTTAATCTTGAACATATGTCTCAGACCTTTGCTGTTACCAAAACAAAGTTTTAAAAAAGTCGCGGTTTATCTGTTGTCAGCTTTCACCGTCTTGAGGGTTTGCGTTAAAAGTACAGGCACATGAGAATTTTCATGAACATTTTCTCTCCCCACAGTCCACAAATGACTAAGAAGTTTTATAATATATAATTATCATCATTAAAATAAGCATTAACGGTTTTCTCCCACGGTTAAAATAATAATTAGACCAACGGGATCTCGGTGTCCTCGGTAACACATCAAACTGGATTTGACTAAAAGCTTGGCTAGCCTGCAGATGATAAATTATTCACGCTGCATAAGAGGGTTTAAATCTACAGTTATGCACTTAACTGGGATATATTATGTGGACTAACATGATACATAATAAGAAAGTTTTTTTTTTTGTATTCAATTATACTTATACCTCATTTGAAATAAGATTAGACATATAAATAAGCCTTTTTTACAGTCCGTTCAACCGATTTTGACTTCTATTGCGTTGGTGGCATGACAAATGGTAGCTGCAGTAGACAGTTGGTATTGTGTAACCTTTTTTGCTTTTAAAGCCATCCTTATGCCCACGGTATAGAAGTCAAAATCGGTTTAACGGACTGTAAACAGGTTTGTTTACATGTCTAATCTTATTTCAAATGGAGTATAGACAATTTTAAGCAAATTTTATCATTCTTATTTTTTCTTGACTGTCTCGTTGGTCTAGTGGACGCAAACGCTACTGCTGAGCATGAGGTCCTGGGTCCGATTCCTGTGTCGGGCAAAGTGTTATTAGGTCACTGAACCGTTATTGATGAAAATAAGTTGGTTTGTGTGTGGAGAGAGCGTTTTATGACATCGTAAACTCAAACAACGCTGCCATCATTTTCATGACAGCCGGCAGCCGTCACTGCGGCCGCTATGTGGCGGCCACCGCTCTTATAAGAAACCGTAGGTTTTACACTTACAGGCTAACTACTTACATCTCGTAAAAAAAGTAGATCGTTCACAAGTAAATCTCAGTCCTCACTTGTTGCTTCCCAAACAAAAACGAAAACTTGGTCAAACTCCAAACTGACCGGTAACTACACAAACTGCGTCAATCACATCTCACAAACTTTGAAGGCCTACACATTAACTATCAAATGTTTTGACTCAAGTTTATTCAAAGGGTTTCTTCTTGATATGTGCCTTAAAAGTTTTAAGGGCAAGAACTTTCGATTTATACTAGGTAATAAAGGTAGTTAGTGAGTTGTAGTAAAGTTCAAGTTAAGTTAAAGTTTAGTCTTTGTGTGTAGTCAGGTGAGTTAATGTTACTCTACTTCGATAGTACCTAAGTTTGTTTCGAAGATCTGTGGTTTGTAGGTTACTAAGCGAGAACTTTTATATCATTGATTTAAAAAACCCGACTGCAAAAACACGTACGTAACTGAAAAGAGATAAAAAAGCATTATTATTTATAGAATTTTGGTATCGCAGGCGGGACAAACAAAAGTTACACCATATTTGTTACACCATATTGATATTTCAGGTTATTGGTTTGTATTTTTGCAGTCAGGTTTATTGGTTTTTTAAACTAATTTTTAATTTTCAGCTTTTAAGTTTGTTGTTAATTAGCTTGTACAAGGCTTCACAGGCGATTTACGAGGTCCGACACAAACTCGGCCCCTAAGACGACTCACGGACCCGTTTTTACGCTATCAAAAACATTTAAAACCAATTTATTATTCCTAATTAAAAAAACATATAATTATATAATCCACCTTTTTACCCTTTCTTGGCAGTCCGGGTAGAAAGGACAGATTTTGGTAGCAATCTGAATTTACGTAGTGAAATAAATAATTACGCCAACGAGCGTAGCCGGCCATGCATGTTTGACTAGATGTGTGAACGTAAACGAATCAAAATATTTTATTTCACATAAACCTACATGGGCACTTATGAAACGCCAGAAGCTAGGTGCACGGTTCCAATTGGTCGTTTCCTATGGAGAAGAGCCGACAAGAAACTCCATGGTTACTCTTTTAAAAATAATTAGCTTTTACAATATTTTCAAATTACAGTGTTAGTAGGATGGGAGGACAATGTAGGCCTTTCAACAAGTACCAGGTACTTAACAAAATAGAAGATAGTTAACAAATCTACAGTCCACTAAGCCTATAACTACGAAGCAAACGGAGTATGTAAGGATCGTGTCACGTGGCGTTCTGAACTTTATACCCCCCATGGGAAAAAGGAGTGAATTTATGTATACGTATACAAAAATTAGTTTTAAATTCGAGAACTGCGATTTCACCAAAATCTCACCTCACTACAAAAATGTACCCTTTTTTATTTATAGGGACTATATCAAATCAAACGACACATAATCAAAATTTTACGCTTCCCAATTTCAAGTCCCCCCCACCCCCCCCCCCCTTCTATCCCCTTTTTTAACAACTTGTAACTGCCATGTCGACTTCCACCATTTTGAGATGGCGCCATAAATTCACGGCAATTGAACAACTGACAAGGTACATTAGCGGTATACCTCAGGTAATTGAACGAAGCAGCCGAGGGGAAGTATCGGAAGACATTTTATGCGACCACCGGTTTTTAGGGTTGGTCCAAATCGTTTTTGGAATACGTAAGGTCATAGTTTATGATTTTATTATCACAATGCATTATCAGTATCACAGAACATCTTAACATACCAAGCAAAAAAAATCGTTCAACACGCCTAAAGATGTTTTCACTTCAAAAAACTTTATTATTTTCTTCTGTATATAATATTCAATTCACTTTCCATTATTTTGGTTTGTTTAGCAGTGCAGAGTTAGTGCAAGCGGTACATACCTAATGCCGAATTGAGCTTTCTTCCGAAAAATTGCGCGAAAAGTGCATAAAAGCGTACAATATTATTTTGTTCAATGCATGGAGACACCTAGCATTTTCCTCGCTGTAGTGAGGTGAAAGCTTGTGTGTTTCGCTCAGCAGCAAAGTTATTCCGCGTCTCGTAATTTTGAAACCCTCGCCACGCTCAGGATTCTATATTTGAACCACTCGCTTCTTCACTTGCTCAGGTTTCAATACAAGTACTCGCGCCAAAAAACAGCCTTGCATAACAAATAACTATTATCACTTAATAACTATACCTACTTCTTGTTTAATCAGAAATTTTAGATACTTAATTGATCCAGGCGTGACTTTGCGGAAATCCATTATAAAATACAATAGACGTAGATATATTTAGTAACCTATTCCGCTTAACTATTCTTCAAGAGTCATAAAAAACCCTGTAAGAAATCGTGCTGTGTTTGATTCCAGTAATCCAAGGTCGCCTTTGTTGCGACTGTTTGCCCCTTATCGCGCTTATCGCACTGATAACGATCCAAGCCGCGTACCGCCGAGCAGCAATCCTATATAAGTGAGGGTGACGGGCGATTTGATTCACTCTGCGTCCAGCGCTCTGTGTGGCAACACGTCGTGTTCTGGTTTGCTATGGTCAATCGTCATCCTGAGGATGCCTCGTTGAGAGGTGAAACACGTGTCGATTTCTTACAGGGTTTTTATAACTCTTGAAGAATAGTTAAGCGGAATAGGTTACTAAATATATCTACGTCTATTGTATTTTTTTAATCAGAAATGGACTGACATCTCCAACACCTATCAGCCCTGTGTTAATTGCCAATAAATATTTTGTCAAGTTTCAGTGAGAGTGAGATGAAACGCAATAAACTTCCTACCGCCTGTAAACCGCTGTAAACCTCGGTAAACCAGGGTCTCGTTACAACACGTATTTTGTTTTATCGCTGTGAGGTTGAGGTGGCATAGAAAAGGTTTGGAAGATGTGATAGAGCCAAATAGAACTATAAAACCTCATTTTATGCAGGAATTTATTGTTATTATTCTTAATAAAAAAAAAACCTTTCTTTCTTTACTTTTCGTCTATGTACGGACATTTCCGACCTCCACGCGGGTGAAACCGCGGGCAAAAGCTAATTGTTTATAAATACAACGAGAAATATTCTGGTAAATTCAAAGACTACACAAAATAAAATTGGCTTTGAAAGACTTTTAACAAAAAATATATCTATCTATTTCAGTCGCTTCTCTCCTATCCGCCATCTCTAAAACCTCACCCAAAACTCTCGGTGGTTCATCTTATTTGATTTCATAAGGGCGCTGGTTTAGAATTACGATGTTTGATATCGTTCGCGGTTCTAGTACTATTTCAATATATCCTAACGAATTTCACTAACCTACATTTTAGCTTTTCGAGTTGGTAAGGGATTTTATGCCAAGATCCGACGATCGGCGATTTTGGGGACGGACACCGACGAGCCCGGACGACGGACCGTGGGAAGGTGTACGTGCGGGGTGTCGCAGACATCGGAAGCGCCTCGGTGTGCGGTGCGTGGCGGTCTGTGAACGTCTAACGTGCGTGTCGAATATTGCCGATCGTGGGATTTCGCCATTAGAAACAGATTCTTTTTTTTTTTACATAAATAACTTCATATAGCTAATTAATTAATAAAACATAAGATTACATCACACCTGTAATCTCCGAAAGGTTAGGCAGAGGTTTACCACATTTCGGGAGTTTTATATTTGAGTCCTATGTAATATGGGGCCAGCCTATGGCAGACTCCGGGCTGGTCCTGAGAAATTCCTGATGGAAAAACCCAATAATACTTTGCCCGACGTCAATCGAACCCAGAACCCCATGCTCAGCAGTAGCGCTTGGGACCACTAGACCACCCAGGCAGGATAATTCATAAAACAAAAATATAATAACATAACTTTACTAAAACTATTAAAATAAAATGGCGTCGAAAAATTCACTCACTCACATACATATCGCCCGGTAATGTACCCCAGAATGAATCGGATTTAAATCTTCTAAAAGTCGTAAATTTTCATGAGAATTTTTGCCTTTTCAGTCATATTTCTAAACTTAGATCAATGTTTTACATATTTCAAAAGAAAATGGCCATTGCTCGCATATTTTTAGCCAAGTAACCTCAGGCCAAGCTTTCATTTCTCCTTTTTAATTTCAAAAGGAATAAAATATAGTAGAATACTCGGACAATAGCATTCCAAATCATTAAATATACGAAATAAGACTTTCAGATACATGTCACTCCAGTTGACATAGGTCCACAAGATTATTTAAATTTTCAACGGAATATATTCAATTATAACGTCGCCGGTTCACTTTTCCAGACGCTTACCTGCATACATTACTGCATTTTGGATGGTGTTCTTTATTTAGATACTATAAAAATATATATGTTACGGCTAAAGGTGGGTGTGAACATAAACTTAAGATTAGCCGGCTAAATTTAGGTCTAACTTCGAGGTGTTCATGTTAGTTTCTTCTATCTTTAGCCGGCTAAACTTAAGTGTAACTGCAGGCCCTTGGCTAAAAATTTAGAAGGAAATGAAAAAGGAAACAATGAAATAATGTTTACTATTTTGAGACGAAAACTTTTATTAAAACATAATCACCCTCATTACACATACTTTTATGTATCTATGTAGGTATTCAAAATTACAATTATTACAATTACAAAATATTATTTACTTGAAACAATATCTACCTAATCATTAAAATAAAATAATAAGGAACCATTTGTTCATAACAGGAGCAGAAATACGCAAAATTCCCCCTCAAGCCCTCAAGCCCGGCGCGTCCATCGAATACATTTTTAGCCGTTTCGTTTCGGTTAATGTGCACATTAGCCGGCTAAAGATGGAATATCACGACACAAACTAACATGATATCGAACTTTAGCTGCTTCTCGAAGATAAACCTAAGGTTAGCCGGCTAATCTTAAGTTTATGTTCACACCCACCTTTAGCCGTAACATATATATGAAAAAAAAACTAAAAACAACAACTATGAACTTCTTATAATAAATTAACTAAAAAGCCACATTACCAGTCCACAGCGATGCGAAAGAATTTTCCGACGCCATATTTTAGTTTTGATTAGTTTCAGTTAAGTTATTATTTAATTTTGTTATTTTTACTAATTAATACGTTATAAGTTGTTATGTAACCATATATTTCTATAGTAAGAAAAAAAAATACAAATATTTAAATAAAATCTTAACTTTACTAAACCTATTCATCATCTGCCTAGCCTTTTCCAAATTACGTTGGGGTCGGCTTCCAGTCTAACTGGATGCAGCTGAATACCAGTATTTTACATGAAGCGACTGCCTATCTGACCTCCACAATCCAGTAACTGGGTAATACGATACCCCTTGGTAAGACTGGTTGTCAGACTTTCGGGCTACTGACGACCCGTAACGACCGTCAAAGATCCACAAATGACAGCCGGGACCAACGGCTTAACGTGCTTTCCGAGGCACGGAGGAGTCTCGGTATGTAAAGATCCATCCACGGACCAACCCCGGCAAGCGTAACTTAACCTGAGGGATCGACCAGTGCAGCTGTTATTACGTAGCCACGAGCTCCGTAGCACTTTACCATACCTATTAATAAACTAAAAAATCGGCGACAAAAACTCCTCAGCATCGAATAGACAAAACGTAATTTTGATCTTGAAGCAAAAAATAATATGTCGTAGACGCTCGTAGCACGACGACGCCTACATCTCGTAGCAATGCGCTACGCATTTCGTACGAATTAAGTATGCATTGAATAATGTTGACGTACTCATAACAATACGCAGACAGCAAAAAACGTGCATAATAAATGATTAAACAATTATTCAATTAAATAATTAAGTCTTATAAGTAAGTTTGTCGTAGTGAAAAATGTCGTGAGGAAAGGTTTGAGTATAAATGTGGATGATGTGATGGTTTTCATGATTTTATTAGTTTTAATGTTTGTTTTTCATTGTTTTATTTCCTTTGCGTGTCTCATATGAAATATATTTTTTTCTTTCTTTCTTTCTTTCTAATCTCGTTTCTCGTTGACGTTTCAGTCACGGTGCGGTGAACTAACAGTGACAAACCGAAGCTCGCAAATATTTGTCACCAAACTCAATAAAAGGACAGTAGGTAACATCTCCGTCTCTTCTGTTCTAAGACCGTAACAATAACATCTCTCATCTATCTGTGCTAGTCTACAAACATTTACTTAAAACTGCTCTCAAGACGTCCGTAAGTTTTCTCACAAGTAGGAGACATTCCGATTGAGCTGCGTGTTTGAGTTGGTTTTTATCTTTGCACTGTGTGTTTAGATGTAGACTTAATTGTAACTACGAATCCATACTAATACTTCTACATACATATATTATTAACTAGCCGATGCCTGCGGCTTCGCCCGCGTGGATGTTGGTTATTAAATACCTACTAAAACCTTACTCGAGAACCACTCTATCCATTGGTGAAAACAGCATGAAAATCGGTGAAGTTGTTTTTGAGTTTATCGCGAACAGGACGGCAAACAGACGCGGCGGAGGACTTTGTTTTATAATGTGTAAGGATTAAAGTCGCTTTTCCCGACTGTCCGTGTGACGTGTGTTTTTAACATCATTTACGGCAGATTTTTCAATAGCCAGTTAACTTTTATTTGAAGAATAAATATGACAGTTTTGACATATTTTCTATACAAAAGCTGTGAAACTGTAATATTTATTCCTCAGTCAAATGTTATCTGACTATTGCAAAATCAGCCCTTATAGAATTTATTCGGGAAGGTTTAAGTTTATAATACATTACCTGGGTTAGGACATAGGATACTTTTTTTGTACTTTCTCGAGGCTTAATTTCCGACATCAACGCGGGCCAAGCCGTGGAAAAAATATGTAAGACCAGTGGATCGACCTCAGGTTGTCATGATGAGTCTCGCGTTTGCAAATAATAAACTAAGGAACCCTAAAAAGTCGGGAAGTGTCGTGCCACACCCGAATGGAATGAAGTTCCTTTCACTGTTTACTATGTATGTACAGAACCATCTAGAATGGTCTCAAGTTTCAAGTGTCAAAAGTTTTTATTTTTGTGCAAAAAACTTATACTAGATGGCTCTGTATTAAAAAACAAAACTATTGACACTTGAAACTGTCTTTTCGGGCATAACGCTTTTTCATTACGTGACGATTTTTGCCAGTTTACTCCTACTAAAGGCCGCGTTAAAGAACTACATTCCTATAAACCAAAGACGATGTCAATCATTACCAAAGAGTAACACAGAATTTAAATGAAAAAGGTAAAAAAAAAAAATTTCACCTAAAATTATATTAAGTACACGGCATCCATTTCGAAATAAAAAATACAACTGCCTACTTGAGTAAATAGCCGTGCTTTGTGTTAATGATTTTAATGGACAGTCGCCATTTATTTTTTTTAGCTACCTACATTTTTATTTTATTTAAGCTCTTGGATTCGGGTGTCGGTAAACTAAGAATTTTTAAATTTAGCTGTTTCAAAATTCTTTCCAGTTTTGATTACTTTTTTTTAAAATTCTTTTAATGTTATAAAACATATATTTTTGAAACGTGCTCATTAAGCCCTTTCATTTGATACCCAACATGGTAAGATAAAATAATTTTTTTTTTAGTTCTTGACTTTATATCCTCTATAGGGCGCCACTTTTAATGTGACGTCACATAGCCTATAACCAGCGGACGATCAAGACGCTTCCAACGATACGTAATTTGTCATATTGTGATGAGTGGTTTAGAAGATAGGAGGGAACAGATGAACATGCATACATACATATGTATGCATGTTCATCTGTTCCCTCCTATCTGCTCCGGTCAAAATCATAACCCTCGTTTTTTCTTCGCCGTAGTCGAGTCAAAAGGGTAGGTTACACGACACAGTTCAGGTAAGTCTTATGGGGTGGCAACGTTTCTTTGTAGGTATTACAGCCAGTCTGTTCTGTAATAATCTCACCGTGCAAACTTCGGTGAAGTGAGCTGTCATTCCATCTGTCACTCTCTCGCTCACTCAGAATAGCACTGCTTCACAGTCATAGGCCGTGGTGAACCGGTGACCACATAATATCAGAGGGCCTAGACAAGTGACAATCGCTTCGAAAGCGTTTCGTATTTCTAAAACGACTTTCAACATGATTGACATTAGCTTTTCGATAGCTAGCAGTCCTATACATTTATGCCTTTTCCATCATCAAAAAAAAAAAAACAAAATCAAAAGTCATTTATTCAAACTAGGCTGAGAATCAGCACTTTTCGAACGTCAAAATTACATAAGACAGTCCCCCAAAACGCCCCACCTTTCACCACTTCCTAGTGCTTTAGCTGGGAAGAAGAAGTGGCGCAACAAACTCCCCAGCAGCACAGCTGTCTGTTCAGTTAGAAACAATTGATTCTATACAAAAGTATGCAAAATAATTTCATCGTTATCGCTGATAGAATGTCACTTTGTCTAGGGCCCTAGGTCGGCTTTTACGAGCTTAGGAGCCGGGTTGGCAGGTTACATCGGTTTTTTAGGCTCAGTTTTGAAGAGTTTCGTCGCAATCTCCCCTAACTGCAATCTTCCAGCCGATTAAATTACGACCTCGGCCCACGGCTAGATTACCGCGTTAATAACTAAAATTTTTACTTACCCCCCCCTTATTAAAAATGGTGATACAATCGTTGAGATTGTTCCAAGAAATGCTTGGACAGTTTTTTAGTAATTATTTCTTAGATGAGTTTAGCTGAAGTTGAGTATTTTTAACCCCCGACGGAAACAGAGGAGTGTTATAAGTTTAACAGGTGTATCTGTGTGTCGGTCTGTGGCTTCGTAGTTCCCAAACGGCTGAACCGATTTTGGTTTTGTTTTTATATCTTAGGAAAAAATATTAGGCTCTGTAACTAAGATATCATCAATTAAGGTTGAGGTTGGGTTAATTAAATTAGGATATCTTTTTGGTTAAAGTACCTACACGCTAGGAATTTCTTCAGTGTCGAAAGTACTTTTGCAACACACAAAGGCGAAAGCGATAAGGCTGCCCATTGTATGTTTTGCAGTGTTAAATATATTTATTTTCGCTATGTATTTTCTGGTGTACAATAAAGTATATAGCATAAATAAATAAATAATAATAAAGGTCTAAAACACAGACATACAGATCAGGGGGGGCCTAAAACGGCCACATTAGCAATTCCTCTGAAATAAATTCCTTTTCTGAATTCCAGCTGTCATTAGCAATTCCTTTAATTTGACACAAAAGCAATTCATAATGTGTGGACCATTTTACGAATCTCCATAGAAAACTGTCAAACAGATGAAGTATTTCGGAATATGAATCGCACGCAGATCATATTATGAATTGTGAGTTGGTGACATTTTGCGATGATTCATAATATTTTCCTCTAATGATTCTACCAAAGTGGCTGTTTTAAGCCTACAGTATATTGTTATAAATAAAAATAATAAGTATTTTAATCACTTACGTAAATCGAACTTGCGGCACACAGCGCAGCAGCTAATCACTTAGCCACTGCGCCTTCATGACTCTTTTTAACCGATTTCCAAAAAGAAGGTTCTGTGTTCGACTTTATGTATTTTTTTTCTAACCCGTGCCCGTTTTTTTTGTATTTACTCGAAATAAAACAAAAGCAAAGTATCATCATTATAATAAATATTCACATAAATCATTCAAATTAGCTGCTCACAAACTTCAGGCAGTTGCCGAACTAACCGCGCTTCAACCGGTTAAAGTAAACATGATTTAAAAAAAAAAAAAAAAAAGTTTTATCATTACTGGGATAATTTGTTTTTTGTTTGCAAACCAGTTTCTGTCAATATTTTATTTGTGAAGTTTAACTTATGAATTTTATTAGCATATACAGCGTGTAACAAAAACCCTGTGCGATCCGTAAGGGTGTTGTTAAGAATCGTACTGAGAGTCTATATAAGATTTTTTTTTTAGAAAAAAGAAAAAAAAATTCGCCGCCTTTTTTTTCAATGGGGAATTTTACCGCTGTATTACATGGGGCGTGAGCGGCCGTAATATAGCGGGTGTCTATAAGTCATAACTTATGACCTCTGTAGAATATTCGCTAATTTATAATGAAATCGGGGTAATTTTGGTACTAAAAATGTGAATTTCAAATTGAAATAACTTTTTATTTTCATTTTTTTTTTCTGGTAATTTTATTGCTGTACCTATGTGCCTCTTTTGGATCGGACAGGGTTTTCGTTACACGCTGTATTTTAGACACACGTGCGAAAATGTTACACTTGTAACTAAAAAGATAGGGATAAACCAGCGGGGCAGTGGTCGCCCAGTGGTAACGGCCCGGGCTTACGAGTAGGTCATGGGTTCGAACCCAGCCAGGCGCTTTACTTTGTCTTAATAACACCACCACTGCTCTCGAAACCGTGAAGGAAAAGATCGTGAGGAAACCGGCATGTCCTAGAATTGAAAATTCGAAGACATTGTGACATTTACTTTTCCGCACTGGGCCTGCGTGGTTAGATTACAGCTTACAGCCCACTCCCTCTCGAAGAAAGGAGGCCTCTGTCCCAGCCGTGGGAACTTTATAGGCTACTATGCTTATGCTTAAAACCAGCGAGTTATTTCATGACATAGTCACAATCCCAATGCCATTTATTTTGTCAATTCATTGTATCATTTACGCTGTCAAGCAAACGAATTTTTCAAAGATATGAATCAATAGATCATGAGTTTCCTTCAAAATCCTTCGAATACAAAATATGTTACGCAATGGTGCTGAGTGGATAAACGTGGTAAAATTTCGCCCATTTTCCGTCACAGACGTTCATTTTTTCGCATAGTCATGGCGTTTTCACATCACTATAACTTCTACCACAGTATAAATAAATAACAGTATTAAATCTTCATAAAAAAGCGCCAAAACGACGCGCTTCGAAATCAGTATATACCAGCGCCACACACAATCAATCACAATCTGAATCATTTTGAAGGACATTACTAATCCATTGCTTCATATTTTCGAAAAATTTGTCTGCTCTACAACGTAAATAACGCAATGAATGTTGTTGATAAATGATAAATGATTTTATTTCTGTAAGTAGGTTTGTACAAACACTTTTACACGTCAATCACATTTTTAAAACTAGATGAGGTCGGCGTTTTCTGTCTGACTACTCTGAGAACAAAGGCCGAAACAAACTCAAAGGTCACAGTCTCTTTTAAAGTCCAGACATAATCTTGGTCAGATCATGTGAAGACCATATAGATTGGTGTCAGAAATGGTCTTTTGAGGAAAGAACCACACAGATTGAGTGGACCTGTCCAGTCAGTGCACGCATTTGTCAGTAATCGTGCAGCTCTACTCCACAAAAAGAGCGTAACTGTCAAAATGTAACAGATTCTGATTAATCGTGTGTTATGGAATTAGGGTGTAATGCAACAGTATCGAGTACGCGACAGTTACGCAAGGACGCGGAAGGTATATATACCGAGCAGCCGTAGGTAATTATTTCAAGGTCACCGCTGAGACGTAATACTGTTCCTTTATTATACTGTGCTTTTACGATGGAGTGGAATTATGCACACTATATTTTATCGTCTTTTCCACTGAGATTTGTTCCTAGCCTTACATGTGAACTATCGTGTAGTTTCTCAGAAGGAAAAGTTCACCAGCTGTTCATTCGAAGGCGTCGTAAACTCGTCTTAGTTCGAGTAATCCTTTAATTAACTTCGTGTGATCAGTATTAAAGGGTTTTGTTTGTTACGCTTTCACTGTAAAACGGCTGAATGGATTTGGATGGGTACATGAGTAGACCATGACCTGGAATAGGACATACGATTTTTTATCCCGATATTCCCACGGGATCGAGACTAACGCAGCTATTTATTAGTATGGATTTTTAAAAACACGTGTTTAATTTCGTTCGACTAAAACAATTCTGCATCATATCAAACAATCATCTCGTTCTACAATTTTTAAACTGATTCTATAATCGCTTGAGTGATCAAATCCAGCCAGAACTTTTCTGCCAGCTTGCACGATGTGAGGTTCCCTTTGGCAGACAACCTCTACAGAACTTAACACCCACGGCTCCTTTAAAAATTAGGATAAAGATTCCCGCTGTGTTTGGTGTATAAGGTTATCTTATTACAGGCTTTTATGAATCGTTGGTGTGCAAAATAAACAGAGCCTCGTGTTCAATTTACAAGGTATTAAAAACTTGGTTGGGATATCCTATCAGACACGAGCACGAGCGCGATATATATACATACTATACTAGCTGATACCCACGGCTTCGCCCGCGTGGATGTCGGGTATTATTTACTAAAACCTTCCTCGAGAACCACTCTATCCATTGGTGAAAATAGCATGAAAATCGGGGCAGTAGTTTTTGAGTTTATCACGAACAAACAGACAGACAACCGCGGCGAAGGACTTTGTTTTATAATACATAGTGATATAAGTTAGTTTTATTCATTAATATTCTGTATTCCCCGAAGGATAAAGAGGAGCTCGTGGCTACGAAATAACAGCCGCACGGGTCGATCCATCAGGTTAAGCTACGCTTGCCGGGGTTGGTCCGTGGATGGGTGACCATCTTTACATACCGAGACTCCTCCGTGTCTCGGAAAGCACGTTAAGCCGTTGGTCCCGGCTGTCATTTGTGGATCTTTGACAGTCGTTACGGGTCGTCAGAAGCCCGAAAGTCTGACAAACAGTCTTACCAAGGGGTATCGTATTACCCAGATACTGGGTTGTGGAGGTCGGATAGGCATTCGCTCCATGTAAAATACTGGTATTCAGCTGCATCCGGTTAGACTGGAAGCCGACCCCAACATAGTTGGGAAAAGGCTAGGCAGATGATGATTCCCCGAAGGATAAGGCAAAGGTTTACCTATAGTACACCCACATTTCGCCAGTTATGTTTATGTCCCATGTAACAGGAGGCAAGCCTATTGCCATCAACCGGGCACGAATAACTCCGGGCGGCTGCTAATAACTTTAATTGTTTTCTTAATATTTAAAAAAAATTGCCTCTCTAGGAATTCCTCTTGTATAATGGGCCTACAGAACAACTATATGTAGGCCTTACGGCCTGCCTATGCCGGGAATGGATGGAATATTCCGATATCTATATTCTGTAAGACTACTGCGCTAACCGGCAAAGAGTACCTACTATTATTAATAGCTTTACCAAATCAAATAATGCGTTCTAATGAAGAAGTTTATTGTGGAAATAACTATGCTTGGGGGTAGCCTATGTCCAGCAGTGGACGTCTTTCGGCTGAAATAAAAATAAAATAAAATTAAATTAGTTTAATTCTGACTTTAAGTGTCCTTATTTTGTTAGTACTTATTACATTATCTTAAAACGATGTTCATGAGGAGATCAATTTATGTATTTTTTAATACTTGACATAAAAAATCTAAATAAATTAATGAATGTAAATTAAAAATCAAAATTGAAATAAATAATTGAAAATTGAATTAAAATGATGATGATGACCAAATTATATAATAATACTATAGGAACCATCAACAAACATTGCAAAATAACCCACCACACCATATTTTAATAATTATAATCTAATGTTAAAAGTTGGCAACTCCTGTTAATTACGTTACTCAAAAGTACTTTGTTTATTAAGGTGACATTACGACGTAAATATATAATTTAATTCGTGCGTTATGGTTAAGGGGCGTTCATCCTGGTGTTATTCGGGGTTGGGTAGAATAGGCGAATGCGTAATAATTTTTATTATTTGTTATCTAAAAAAATTATTATCTAATTAAATTGTTATCCATCTTTACATTAATTATCATTTTATAGCGAGATCCAAATAAAATGCTATGCTTACCTTTAATTTAGATGCATGCAATGCTATTGTATTTGTAAATGATATTTAATTTAAATGTATTTGTGTGTATTTCGTTGGTTTGTCTAAATAAATAAATAAATTGTACCGAGTCTTTTAAGAGCGTGCATTCTGGAAGTGGGCAACGTCGCAAATGGATGTCAAATATTTTGCTGTTTTGATTAATTTGGCAATATTACTATATGGAAACGTGAAATATGGCTAACTAGTGAACTAATTTATTCACAACAATAGAAAGTACCTATAACGGTTACATTCGACGTCTTGCTCACTAATTCGCATCTTAACGATTAAGAAGCCACTTCTTTCATAAAAGAAGTGGCTTCTTGGCTCAAGGGGCTAACTTTGACTGAGAGATAGCGTGAAGACGATGGTCTGTATTTAGTGTCCTTCCTTATTACCTCAAAATCGTTTTTATCAGTTGTTTAGCCTAAACATCTTTTAAACATGACATTTCTGTATGGAGTTTGGCATAAAACTGACACTAGACACGCGTTGAACAAGTGTCTAAGTTTTTGTTCTAAGGCCCTTAATGTCTGTCAATAGCAGTAAATTTTTACTAATAACACGAGTCCTGGTTACTTGAAAATAAATGTTTTATTATTATTATTTTATTAATAGCTATGGCGATCTCCAATTCATCTTCCAATCGTAAATAGTTACCTATTAAAAACCATTTTACCTTTCGAACATTTATCTGTATAGTATAGTCGACCTTTAACGAATATTTTTCATAAAGAAAAATAAATACGTTTTTTTGCGTTAAATACGATGCAAAGAAAGAACACAAAAAAAAAGGAAAATATGCGTCATATCAACGCAAAACGGCCTTCACTTTATTTTTTATTTCCCAAAAATCGCACCCATATAAAACCTACTTTTAATTCCCAACACATTATATAAAGGTCACGCTACATTATTAAATACGGACATGGATGTCACAGAGATTTAGGGATGTCACTAATTGTATTAAACTCACACGGTCATTTAATAAAATCTAAACCTTCATACAAATCTGTAAAGGGCGAAGACATCTTTGTCTGTTACTTCGTACGCTTATTTATTTGAGTTGAAAGGGAAAAGGCGTAAATGGCGGAAAAATTAAGGGCCTTTCGGTCGCCTTCGGCTGTTTTTAATTGAGGTTTTTGACACTCATGTGAAGGGTGGTTCAGAATATGTTTTGGCAGGATTGCGGTCAAATGTTTTTTTATGGATATTTCCGGTGAAACGGCTCAGAGCTGTATCACGTGTCGTTGAATTCAGTATCCTTTGATCAGTTTTTTTTTTTTTAAACTGATACTCGGCAATACTGTATCTGGGCCCACAAGTGAAAGAATTTTCGGAATCGGATCAGTAGTTCCTACATATAAACTCACAAATTTTACCTCTTTAAATATGAATATAGAAATATATCTACCTGTGTAAGATTAAATAAGACCACATGTGTTGAGATTGAGAACTCTTAAATCGTCACATTAACACGCGAATAAATCCAAGCAAATATCGAGGAAATATTAGTAGCAATAACAATTTTACTATCGGACCGCAATTCAAATTTTATTACAAACATACATAGAATATGAATGCATTTCTGCTACATTTGCCGCCAATAACGGGTAGCGTCCAGTTTGCGGCAGTTATAACCGGTTATTAGATCTGGATTTAACTGGATCTTTGCTGATATTTCCTTGCAAACGACCTGTTAGTTCGTATACCTTAAGACGGAATATAAATATGCTGTTTCTAATGGTTTACGACCCACGCAACTTCTGATATCGTAGGCGTCGGTAATTAATTGGCAACTTGTGCAATTTTAACCATGATCGCTGACTTCTGCTATTTGCTAATCTTGTAACTTACTTACGTTTATTTTGACCAATCTAGAATCAAATTGTAATAATGTATTTATGAGCCTTATTTTTTTATTTTTCATGCTTCACGTTTAGTGCAAATAAATATATTCATAACTAGCTTTTGCCCGCGGCAACGCCCGCATGGTCGTCGGAAAATATCACACGGGAACGTGCTCCCGGGATTAAAAGTACCCTGTTATAAGTCGTTGGTCGCTGTCATCGGTGGATCCTTAACAGTCGTTACGGGTCGTCAGAAGCCCGAAAACTCTGACAACCAATCTTACCAAGGGGTATCGCATTACCCAGTTACAGGATGGTGGAGGTCAGATAGGCAGTCGCTCCATGTAAAGTAATTCAGCTGCAGCCGGTTAGACTGAAAGCCGACGCCAACATAGTTAGAAGATTATTTGAAATAAACTCTGTGCATTTTAGGGTTTAAATAAGATCAACCTTATTTTGCAGCATCACGTAAAAATCTTGACTGAAATAACTTGGTCCAAATCTCAGACCAAATAAAAAAACCAAGACGGAGCGCTGCGAACAATACAGTGAAGCATGCTAAAACTACACCAACGCTCTGTGCATACACGCTTCACACACACACATTTACAACTATTTACAATCAAACTACACCAAACTAAGTGCACACATGTTTACGAAACCGGCCTCAAGAGTCCGGTCCAAATAGAATAAAAAATGAATTCCAGAAATAATCGTTCAGACTCCTAAATCACATCGTTAACCTACCTGTTACAACGCGACACTGAAAAATGGCGTCGCATGCAAATTCAAAACTGTACTACTACAGACGTGTTACCGCTGAAATATGAAAGAGTTTAGATACGATCTCGTTCAATTGAAATGTAAAGGGTTGATAAATGTATTGACTGCCGTTTGGGTAATAGAGGTTTTCTATGATATAATATTATAATAATAATAATATTCGGCTATAGTAGCTTGGACCCTGTTCCCGATACCGGTGGACTACTATTTTTTATATTTTGAGGTGTTTTATATTTTCGTATTCTAATATTTAAAAATTTAATTTATAAGCATCTTTATGAAATAAATGAGATTAAAATATTCGGCTATCATTGAGTCGATTGTCGTAACGGCCAAAGGCCTTATAGCTGAAAGCCTTGACCAACATATCTTAAGGCTCTCGTTAGGCGGTTGGATCAAGGGCCTGATTCAGAAGGCTATACTCCTTGATACGGCTCGCATTGTGAGGAGATCCCTGTCTCTGCAGCCCTAACCATAGCTTGGACCTTGCTTCCGACACCAGCGGGCTTCTATTTTTTATATTTTTAAATGTTTTTTTTAATAATTTTTATATTCAGAAATATTTAAAAATGTAATTACTTATGAAAGAAAATATATAAACGAATAATATAATAATAATAATATATTTTTGTGAGGAGGTTCCTCTCTCTAGAGCCCTGACTACCGGCAGCTTGGATCCTGATCCTGATGCCGATGTGATATTATTTTTATATTTTTAAATGTTTATTATAAAAATATTTAAAAATGTTAGGATTATGTATTTAAAAAGAAATAAAGGATATATTTTTAAATGTTTTTTTTTGTTTTTATATAAATATTTAAAAATGTAATCGATATGGACAAACATGAAATAAAGGATATAATAATAATATTAAGAAACTAAAAATTGGGTTGCTTTGTCGAAACAAATAAATATAATTGAAGTGTCGTTTTGTAATGTCAAAATAAATGTGTAAGTATATACGGTACCTACCTACAACAAAAAAAAAACATTGGCATTTTTTGTCTGTCTGTCTATTTGTTCCGGCTAATCTCCGAAACGGCTGGACCGATTTTGACGGAACTCTCACAGGCAGATAGGTGATGCTGTAAGGAGTAATTAAGGCTTCATTTATTTTAGAAAAAAGATTAGCCCACGCGGGCGAATCCGCGGCCAGCAGCAGATATTTGTTAAATTAGACGCGTGATTGACGATATTGCTTCAACTAATCTTTTTAGCCTTTTCCTAACTATGTAGGGGTCAGCTTCCAGTCTAACCTGATGTAGCTCAATACCAGTATTATACATGGAGCGTCTGCCTATCAGACCTCCACAAACAAGTTACTGGGTAACACAGAAAACAGATACTTGTCTGTGACAAAAAAACAGCCACCTTCGCTAAGTGTCATTCCATCGACATAATAACCAATAATTGACCAATCACGTCGTCATAGTAACTGACCCTTTGAAGGGTAATGGGGGAAAGGCCTCACAAAACATTAATTACTAAGCTTGCTCACTGTGTCTTTGCGATTACAGATCATTAAGCAAATCACGATTTTTTTTAAGTAATTTTATATTGGAAGTTTTAATACGCTGGATAAGATATTAAGTGTCCCATTGTGTGTGGAAAAGCACCACATTTACACTCCTTATAATTAAATGCTATATGTTACATAATTGTTTTTACTTAGAGTGCAGCATAATGCCTGTCGCGGCCTGCAACTGGGATGCCTGGTTGCGGCCAGGACTTGTATAGTACATTTCTCAAATAATGCGCGGAAATTCAAACTGAGTAAATTAAATATAAATTCCAGAATCATTGACGAACAACTACCTATAATTTTTCACGCGCCTTCTTCGTTTGTTTCTTCTATACTTTAAGCAAATGTAATTGCAAGCCAAATGGAAATTTAAATAAAACCTTCGATAAGCAACCTCCTTGGTTGTCATGTGTTGAAGTAAAAAGTTCGTTCCATTTTTAAATAACACGGCAGTTTTGAGTTTTCATAGTAACTTATTCGGCCGCTTTACACGATTGGTATGGATTTTCATGCAAACCTTGCCGACCGGGCGGTCGTTTGTATTCGACCAGTCCCTCAATTTCGATTTACCTGGAAGAAGGTTGTCAAATAATGGTCCAATTTACAAGCATATTTGAGAAAAATTATCATATTCATCACATTTCACTACATTATTATAAAACAAAGTCCTCCGCCGCGTCTGTCTGTCTGTTCGCGATAAACTCAAAAACTACTTCACCGATTTTAATGCTGTTTTCACCAATGGATAGAATGGTTCTCGAGGAAGGTTTTAGTATATAATAACCGAAGCCGCGGGCATCTGCTAGTACCTTATAAATAAATGTAAGTGATAGAAATAATTTATGCACGAAAAACCATTTTATTATACAATAGTAAATTATTATACAACTACTTATTTACACTAGGTACTAAATTATACTACTAATTATAATACTGCCGACAAACTGTTATGCAGTTTGGCAGACCTTAAGTATGTTAATGTTAATACAGATTTTGGAATAAATATAAAAAAAAAAAAAAATTAAATAACGAACGAATTAATCATTAGAAAGAGGTATTTGTAAGTTTGTAAGTAGGGGGTAATCTTCGGAAATACTGATTCGATTTCGAAAATTCTTTCCCTAGTGGGAAGCTACAGTATCCCCGAGTGTCAAAGGATACTTTACATATGTTGAAACAAGAAATTTCACGCGGACAAAGTCGCTGGCAGAGGCCAAACAAGCAACCAATAGAAAACGCTCGCTCGAAATGCTTTTTTCCAATTTGAACATTTCTTCGATAAACTTATAAGTCAAGTAGTCGACTTGTTAGCGAGTTTACAGTTGCTCAGTCGTACTCAGTTGCTCAGTTGTTCAGTAACTCAGTTGCTCAGTTGCTCCTGTGCGTTAACATTAAAAACCTATGAACTGACTTACACGTATGGCACTTGATTGAACTGTACGGGGAACTTGAAAGGGTGGTTCATACTTGGCTGTATCGGTTTGTATGTTTTTAAAGGTTGTTTTATTGTTAACTAACTGATGCCCGCGACTTCGCCAGCGTGGATGTCGGTTATTATATACTAAAACCTTACTCGAGAACCACTCTATCCATTGGTGAAAATAGCATGAAAATCGGTGAAGTAGTTTTTGAGTTTATCGTGTACAGGACGACAGATAGACGCGGCGGAGGAATTTGTTTTTATAATATGTAAGGATAATGTCATGCTTAGGTTTTGATGATAGAATCGATAAACTATTTGGTAGGACGTATCGCGGTCGTGACGTATGACGGTCAGATAGGCAGTTGTTGCATGTAAAAAACTGATATTCAGCTGCATCCAGCTTCACTGGAAGGTGACCCCAACATAGTTGAGAAAAGGCAGGTGACTATCTTTTTCTTTTCATGTGGTTAGTGGCTAACCTGGTGTCAGAGTTTTAAAGCCGCCCATGGGCCTCTGACTAGGCATGCCGATTTCCTCACGAGGTTTCGTCACAGAGATGCCGATGGGACAACATAACTGCCGACATGTTAGTGTAGAAGGTACCTCGGTTCCGTTCGTCTGTCGCTAGTTCGTCTCTGCCTTCGCCTTTTATTCAGACAAATTGAACAGCATCCTTTGTGCCAGCAGATTAAACCAGTCAAGTATAGTTTTACTTTTAAAACCTCAATGAACATGACTCGTGCATCATCCATTATCTTTTAAAGTCTTTGCATTGTATATTGCATGTCAGATTAAATTTCTACGACCCATCATAACTTTATATTCCTGCGGCAAAATGACATGCTAGGCAATCATATCAGAGAATACTCGTACCGTATGAAGATATTAAGTGCAGTACAGAGAACCTCAAAAGAAACCATTTGGTTGAGTTGAACGGTACCTACTTTAAAGGATAGATTGTTATTTTTGGAGAATGGGCAGGTTGCACAACTATCAATCTACCTAGCCTTTTACCAACTATGTTGGGGTCGGCTTCCAGTCTAACCAGTTGCAGCTGAATATATACTTTACATGGAGCGACTGCCTATCTGGCCTCCACAACCCAGTAACTAGGTAATACGATACCCCTTGGCAAGACTGGTTGTCAGACTTTCGGGCTTCTGACGACCCCGTAACGACTGTCAAAGATACACAAATGACAGCTGGGACCAACGGCTTAACGTGCTTTCCGAGGCACGGAGGAGTCTCGATATGTAAAGATGGTCACCCATCCACGGATCAACCCCGGCAAGCGTAGCTTAACCTGATGAATTGACCCGTGCGGCTGTTATTACTTAGCCACGAGCTCCACGAGCTCCGTACATAATAAAGAGTATTCTATTCTATGCCTTGCTGTCGAGAATCTTTTACTACACCAGGGAGTAAACTTATCCTTTTTTCTCAACGAAACACAGTCATCTAAGCATTCTAAGCTACTACACAACTAATGCAGCTTGCACCTTCACTTAATCCAGCCGTTAACTTAACTACTATCTCCACTAAGTAAAGTGGACTGCATAAATTTAACTATGCTACAGTTAACTTTATTGTCTTGTTGACAGCGTTTTACTGGTATTTTAACTGTCCCTTTTACTTTAACCACTGTTTACTGGGACGGGTAGTTAAGGACGTCTTAGTGTTGCCAGTTTATTGATGATTTGGTAAGGTTATGGGGGAAAAGGTTGTGTTTTTATAGGTCAATCAATGACATAGACTTTTATTTATATTACCCAGGTCGCGTGGCTGCAAAACGTTGGTAATTTTAAGTTATGTTCTTTACAATTTGACGATTACGTGCGACTTTCAGTGTCAGTTAACTTAGCGAGCAGATCGCTGACAAAGAAATTGGTAATTCGTAAATCACGCATTATTAGGTAGGCAAATAGGCACTTAAACGCCCGATTGTAGGTATGGTTACAACAACAATATTATTATAATTACAACAAATAATATAATTACAATAATTTTGTAATTATTGCCATATAATTTTGGGGCAACCGTGGTTGCCGGTCGTTAGAGGGCCTAAGTACTTATAAAAGTAATTTGTACGTTTTCATTTGATACAACGCCAATGTAAGAAACTTTTTAATTTAAAAAATCTCGCTAATAATCGACGTATGTATACAGGTTGTATCTATCTATAAATAATCAGCCGTACCCTACATTTTGGCATTAAAGTTTTGTACAGGACAGCTGATAATTTTTTTGTTGGTCTCATGGAAAAATTTGTTCAGTCTGATGGTATGTACCACACCTTTAGATTTGACCACACCTTTCTGATACACCTTGTATAAGCAAGGCAAACGACTTGACGGTATTTTGTGCCAATCCACTACGTTAATCACATGCAAGCCCGGTAATGTGAAATACCAACATGTTTTTATTTTCCTCTCTGTTAGAACTCTCCTCTACCGTCACTAAACCAACGTAAAAAACACTACAACCTCAGATTACAGTAAAGATAAATTAATCTTCACAAATGCCAACATGATTGGGGTAAGCTCGTCCATTATTATTAAGTCCTACCCGCCTATCAAATTGTTGACTCCACTTGACGTCAGACTCTAAAGGCTCTTACATACTGGGGCGATACGTCGCGCGACGCGACGCCGCCGCATTGTTCGCCGTGTGAAATTGTTTTGTTAAAATTCGCGTCGCACGACGAATCGCCCCAGTATGTAAGAGGCTTAAAGGTTCTCCTGCCTGACTCGGTCGACTTTTTTTACCAGAACTGTCGGTTATAAGTGGTGTTGATAAGTGGCAATACAGCCTGGCAATTAAGTGTGCATTAAAATTATCTAATGATGTTAACATAGATTATCTGTGCTTATCCGTCCATTAGGTGTTGTATGATGTCCCGCGAGTGTGGTGTAAAGGGTCAGTGAGCTTCAAGGTCGGTTTGTAGTACTAAAGTACATCAATACGATTTTTGCATGCTATCTACTGCGTGAAATTTAGGAGCTTTGAGTATCAAAAATCAATCTGCCTAGCCTTCTCTTAACTGTGTTGGGGTCGCCTTCCAGTCTAACCAGATACAGCTGAATATCACTATTCTGACCTCCACAATCCAGTAACTGGGTAATACAATAACAACCAGTCTTTACCAAGGGGTATCGTATTACCCAGTTTTGAGTATTACAAAAATTGTTTTTTTTTTTTTCCTTTTTCACGTCTTGTATTACTTTCTAAGCTACTTTTATAGAACACCTATAAAATTGTGTGAAAACGTTTATCAAAACTTACAAACCTTGTATTACAAGCATTTTTCGTGTAAAAAAAATAATTATTATAAAAAAACTAGTAAATAAGTGTCACTATTTAGTTCACAAGTACTTATAATTTTACACTTTTAATCGTGATTCTGTTTATCAAAAATTCTTTGTAAGTTACAACTTGTAGAAAATCATAGCAAGTCCTGAGAGTGTCCGGCGACTCTCTATTCCGTCTTACAAGTTTACAAGTGTCGTGCTTAGTACCGCAATAAATTGTTGAATTCGATTTTCTTTTTTTAAATGTGATCAAAAGAGAGAGATGACCTGATGCGTGTGTCCCAGCAGTGGGAACATTAAGGCTGGTTATGAATATGGAGACGAGCCATGAATTTAACGAAAAATTTACATCTTAGGTAACTTGTGAACGTGTAGACTCGTAACTTTTGATAAACAGGTCGCTGGTCTTTTAGGATAATTTAAAGCAAGTAAGGTTTTAGCTACATGCGTTAGTTACGGTAAGTATCTCGGAAAGCCGTGCCTCGGAAAGCACGTTAAGACGTTGGTCTTCTCATTCCTAGATCTTTGGCAGTCGGATCATGACGGTTAGTCCGATGCCTGAAAGTCTGAAACCCTGACTTACCAAGGGGTATCGCTGTACTCAGTTACTGTGTCGCTCCGTGTACAATACTGATATTCAGCTGCTTCCGGTTAGACTGGAAGCAGACCTCAACATACCTTTTTTTTTTTTTTGAGGGTGGGACATCATCCAATGACTTCTCCCGCTCTGGGCGGAGCGGAAGGGCGTGTCAGACTTTTACTGACTAAAACCCACCCGTGTTCCTTCATTTGCCTGTTGCCAAGGTCCCGGTATCCCTTTTGGACTTTCCCGCAACCCTGGCAGGCATCGGTCCTAGCGGACCCCGCTAATTGTGCTGACATCTCTTTGAGGAGCGCGTGGAACTCTGGTTAGACTGGAAGCAGACCTCAACATACCTGGGAAAAGGTTAGGCAGATACTGACATGCCTCATTTAGCTACAGTTTAATGATATTTTTTAAATCGATAAATGGAATACTTAGATCATGGCATTTACTGGCTTCGTGACGTAACATTATCCCGTAGGAAACCCATGACATACCTGTGAAACAAGTAATTTTAGTGTATCAAATGTATCGGTGAGCTAATCCGATATGATTGATAGAGTAATGTAGCGCTATCTTAAATAAACATGGCGGATTAGAGGGACGATCGCTGACAAATGTGTTAAGAAAGTAATAGGAATAGTTTATAATATACTTTTACATAAAGTGACGCTTTCTTCCCATGGCGGTAGGCAGAATGAAAGAACGCCACCTGCTACGATCCAACGATACGATACGATACGATGTAGGAATAATTTATTTACGGCCGAAACCAATAACCTATCCTATCACCAGGTTTGGCATACTGGAAACAGAAAAACCTATCTTTCTATGATTTTAAAATCCCAATAATCTGTGTCAGACTAGGAATCTTATGGAATGTGACACAATGGTGCCGATATTGTTGTTCACAAACTAAACTAAATTTAAGTTCAGTGCATCTTTTTCTCTTTATTTCATTGAGAAAAGGACAGAAGATAAATTTTAGTTTAGTCCTGTCAAATTAATCAGCGTCTGTCACTACTCCTTATAAGTTTAGACGAGATTTAAAACTTGCCTACTAAAATTACGTCAATTTACATCAGGCGCCGATTAATTTGACAGGAATAAACTAAAATGTATCTTCTGTCCTTTTCTAATTGAAATAGAAATAAAAAGATGCACTGAACATAAATTTAGTTTAGTTTGTGAACTACAGAATGTAACGGCACCAATGACTGATAAAATTATACTGTCTACCATCAATAGCGATCTGTCTTTTACTGACAATAGGTTATTGGGCTCGGCTGTTAGTGTTTTATTTGGTGTTTTTGAAAGATGGAGATGGAGTTGTTTAAACCACATTATTGTGTATAGTGCTTTGATTAATTTTCATAGGTTATCAATAAAAAAATATAGGTAATATTCCTATAAAGACAAATAATAGTTTAGTTATCTTAGAAAAAAAAAGATTGTTAATTAAACGTTTTCAATAAGAAAATAAAGAAGTATAACCAAGTCAAGTTGGCGACCGGAAGCTACACTTTCCGGTCGGCAACTTGGCTTTTAAAAGAGCACTTATTAGAACAGACAGATCTTCCTACGGGACTCTTTTACCCTCCATGACTCGCAACATCACTACATATTATAAAACAAAGTCCTCCGCCGCGTCTGTCTGTCTGTCTTTTCCCGATAAACTCAAACACTGCTGCACCGATATTCATGCTGTTTTCAGCAATGGATAGAGTGGTCCTCGAGGAAGGTTTTAGTATATAATAAAATAACCGACATCCACGCGGGTGAAGCTAGTATTACATAAATATTTACGTGTTTTATCGCCCTAGCACCATTTCAAGAAAAATCTGTTTTTTCTCTCCATTAATTCTGCTTATTCGTTCTATCTAAAAAAGCTTCTTAGAAGTTATATTCATCATCATTATAATTATCCTGGTATAAAGTTTATTTCCTCAATAGACGTGCTTGCAAATCCTGAAGATATAAATAATCTAGCTAAAATCGGAAATAGCATATCTTAGTGCGCGACATATTGCATTTATCAAAGTCACAAATATTCCCGTATACTTCATAATGTATTTCTATCATTTTGCTCTGGGTGGTAGCGTTGTTAGTATTTTGTAGGATATATGTCATGACAGCGAAACTTTTAATGCTGCTAAAAACACGATAATTCATAATTAACATAACATCACGCCTGTAATTCCCGGGAGGGTTAGGCAGAAGTCCTAAAGTACACCTACATTTCGCCAGTTATGTTTAAAGTCCCATGTAATAGGGGGCGAGCCTATTGCCATCAACCGAGCACAAATCCAGGCTCCGGGCTTCTGCGAAATTCCTACTGGAAATCCAATAACACTTTCCCAGACCTGGGAATCGAAACCAGAACCTCATGTTCAGCAGTAGCGCTTGCGGCAGTAGTTATCAATAATAATTTGTAAGATTTAAAATAATAGTTAACCTAAAATAACCAGCAAAAAAATATACAGATCAACTTTATTTCCATTCATCAGCAAAAGAGATCCTATTCATGATTATCCTCGACGGCATGTGAAGCCAAGTCAGAGGCCGATCGGCCGCTTTAAGGTTACACCAGGTTAGTCACTAACCAAAGAAGAACCAAAAAAGATCCTATTCATGATCTCATTGCTGTAATGATATTTAGTTAATACTTTTTGCGAACACTTCTGTCCCCGACTGTACTTGTAATGACGTACTATGAAGTGGCGTGTAGGTATTCAAAAACAAAGCTTTATTCAAAGCTTAGTGGTTGTGTGAGTGGATACAGTTATCTGTCAAACAGTGCACCAAATATACAGAGATTTGTACGTTTTGGAGTCTTGGACTACGAGATCATAATTAATTAGTAAGATTTTGAAGTTGTTACTATGTATAGTTACTCCATTTGAAATAAGATTAGACATTTAAACAAACCTTTTTAGAGTCCGTTCAACTGATTTTGACTTCTATACCGTAGGCATAAGGATGGCATTAAAAGCAAAAAAGTTTACATAATACCAACTGTTTAATGCCGCTGCCATTTGTCATGCCACCAACGCAATAGAAGTCAAAATCAGTTGAACGGACTGTAAAAAAGGTTTATTTAAATGTCTAATCTTATTTTAAATGGGGTATAGTTAAGTATAAGGCTATATAGTTACTGAAAATATCTCGTGAGTATATTAAAATAAGAAAAGGAAAAACGAGAGTGAGACATTAATTGGTTGGTTTTTAGGGTTCCGTACCCAAAGGTTAAAACGGGACCCTATTAATAAGACTCCGCTGTACGTCCGTCCGTCCGTCTGTCACCAGGCTGTATCTCATGAACCGTGCTTTCCGAGCCACAGAGGAGTCCTTAGCCACGAGCTGTAGGAGCTCGTGGCATGAAAAGATATTAATCCATACTTATATTTTAAATTCGAAAGTAACTCTGTCTGTCTGCCTTTCTGTATGTCTGTATGTTACCTTTTAAGGCTTTAACCACTGAACGGATTTCGATAAAATTAGGCAAGGAGGTAGATGGCATCCCGGGGAAGGACATAGGCTACTTTTTATCGACATACCACGCGGGCGAAGCCGCGGGCGGATGCTAGTACAAAATAACTTCTCGTTATGTAACGTCTTCCGTGTAAAATCACATTGACTTGAGGGTATCAAATTTTTCCACATTGTTTGCAAATTGCATTTTTCAAGCGAGCTCCTTTAGCGTATACTTTTCACGAACATCCATTTTCGTATACCAATACGATTCTTTATTAGATTATGTATTATATAGCCCGTCTTAGGATCCACAGACACGTTTTATCTTTGTTTGAGGAAAGGTAGGATTATGGTTAGTTTCAAAGCTTTATAAAAAATAGGTAATAATCATAACTTAATATCCTATAAATGCGAAAATGAGTTTATTTTTTTTGTTACGCTTTCACGCTAAAACGGTTGAACGGATTTGGATGAAATTTGGCACATCGGTAGACCATGACCTGGCATAGGACATAAGATACTTTTTATCGGCGCAGCAATTATAATATAAAGAGAAAAGATTTGTATTTTTGTTTTGTAATCAATGAAATCAAAAATTACTGGATCGATTATAAAATGAACGCACAGGATACTTTTTATCCCGATATTCCCTCGGGATCGAGACTTACGTGGTTGAAACCGCGGGGCGCAGCTAGAGAAATATATACCTATAAAATGACATTTTAAATATTTAAATGGTCGACTCTTCACGTGACCAGAGGGTTGGCCAATTTCTAGGTCAAAGAATCAGCATTGCCATCCAACGTGGCAATGCTGCCAGTCTTTTGGGCACTTTTCCCACTGACAGCGATGCGGAAGAGTTTTTTGACGCCCTATTTGACTTCCTTTATGTATATAATCTGTATTTTGTTATTTTTATTTAGCAAACTCCTTTGAATAAACTGAAACATAAGAAAAAAATAATAAAAATTGCCCGCTGTTGTTTCAAATTACTCTCGGTCAGGGAGGGCCCCAAAGAGAGGAACCTCCTAACAGTATCACAATGTCAAGAAACCTCCAAACAGTACTTTTCTGAATCAAACCTTTAATAATCCAGCTGCCTAACTAATTTATCTTATTTTTATCACATCTTCACATACCAAAGTTCCCCAGTAACTCATTGTCCATTATTACATTATTGGTAATATATTACTCAAATGTAACCTTATATATTTCCCAGCGTATCAGTAACCAGTTCACGTCAATAACTGTTTCCCTTAACCTCAACGATAAAAATGTGTCTATAATAGGAACTCTATGATCATTTGTGTCAGTTTTTAACGCCCGACGGAAAAAGAGGGGTGTTATAAGTTTAACGTGTGTATCTGTGTGTCTGTCTGTGCCATCGTAGCTGCCAAACGGCTGAACCGATTTTGTTTTGTTTGAAAGGTGACTTGATCGAGAGTGGGAGAAAAGATGTAGGTAATATTTTTGATCCAAGTGTCGTCGCGTCGGACTCGGGGGACGGCTATTAAACTTATAGGGCCAATACATATAATTTTTTTACTTTTTAGATGCTTTGTTTTCATTGGGGGTTTTTTTTTTTTAATTTAACTTTTTTATTCGGTGTACCCGAACGCGTGGTCACGCCGACAGAGCGTTTTCCGGTTTTTCGAACAAAAAGTGACATTATGCAAATGAAGATGTCACTTTTTGTGTCATATGAGCGCGACGACCGTTTTTATATAAGAAGTTTTAATAAATTTATTCTTACCAACCTTTTTAAGTAAATCAAGTACCTGTTCATGCTGTAATAACACTCATTTTATAAGAACTTTGAATGTTATGCACTGCTTTCATGAAGTTAAAATGTATTCAAATCGCTAGATGATAACAGAAGGCCAATTCTCGGACTTAAAAAAAAAAATTAGTAATAAAAACTAAAACCCAACTACGACTTAAAACTCAATCAACTAAAAAGGTATAAACAAGACACCACAGACAGACAAATTAAAAATCCGGAGTCACACGTGTTAAGGCATAAATCGAACAGATTGCAAATGTAATGCGAATGTGAACGTGCCTTACCTGGGTCAAATCAATTTATTTTCTTTCTTCTTTCTCTTTCTTATTTCTTAATAATTACTGGAATTGCCACTCCGATATTTTAAAGGCAAGCGTACTTTATCGTTGACTAGCTTTTGACCGCAGCTTCGCCCGCGTGGAGGACGGAAATTATCCTACGGCAACGTAGTACCAGGATAAAAAGTTCTATGTCCTAAACCAGGTCATGGTCTAAACTTGTGTGCCAAATAAAAAAATAAAAAAAAGTGTTTATTCAACAAAAATTACAGATTGTTACAGCAAAATCAGTGGGTAAAGAGAGAAATACAGGTAAATTGCGTTTGTTGTAAATGTAATCGAAATCCATTATTTTTGTATACAATCCATCCGGAACCGATTCGATCAACTATGTGACTGTCAGTTGTTAAAATATTTTATTCCTACGGCCCGTCAGTCGTTGTCGTGTCTAAATTTCAATTTCGATTTTTCGGCTGTTTCTTTGGGGTTTTCCTCATTTTATTTTTTCATAAACCAGTCAGTAGTGAGGCGATAAAAAAAAAACTGTCAAATCGGTCTAATCATTTTCGAGTTTTTGCGAGACTAACGCACGGCAGATAATTTTTATATATATGTATGTACCTATAGACAGATAGATAAAGTTTTGATAATAGTGGTGAATGGGCTGTAAGGCGTGCTGTGTCATGTGTGTGGCTAAATCGAATATATTATATTTTGCTGCCGGGTGTGCCGAATCATGCCGACCCGAACTAGTGTGTAGCATCTCTAAGAATTATACCGCGGCGGCGAGTCTTGATACCCCCTGCCGCAGCGGTGCCATGTGGAAACGCTCTAAGAGTTCTAATTTGATATGTTCCATTCGCCTTTGTTTCTTTTCTCTCTGAGCATCATTGCTACGGCACTCACTGGTTAATTACCATAGTAAATTCTCGCTTACAGGGGCCGTATTATGACATATTAATGCCACCATTTTTCCAGTGTAAGTGAGAGACGGAGCTATACAATGCCGATAGCACCATCCTTTTTTCACAGTAGAATAATGATGGCATGAATACTTCATAATATGGCCCCAGGAGTCGCAGTGGTTGGGAACAGAGTAGCGGGTTTTTCGACTAACAGGCTATTCCAAATACATATTACTATTAAGTTAAGATATCATACATTTTTAATATCAGTGGTTCAGAATTTATATAACACTAGCTGATGCGTAGATGTCGGTTATTATATACTAAAACCTTACTCGAGAACCACTCTATCCATTGGTGAAAACAGCAGGAAAATCGGTGTAGTAGTTTTTGAGTTTATCGCGAACAGGACGACAGACAGACGCGGCGGAGGACTTTGTTTTATGATATATAAGGATGAGCATAATCAGTCTACAATATTCCCACTGTTGGGAGTGGACTATAATCCACCACGCGGGCCCAGTGCACGTTGGTGGATGTCACATGTCTTCGAATTTTTGGTTCTAGAACATGCCGGTCGACGTTTTCCTTCACCAAACTTTACAAGTGGTGTTCTATTTAATTTTAACAAAACAAAGGATAATATGACAAAGAAATCTCCAAAAAAAACTTTTGACTATCCTTGACTCCTAAATTAAGGTATCATGTGACTAAAGAGGCACTTGCCATTTACAAAGCCCAAGTAGATTCCTTCACTTTTTTAAATTCTACACACAACAGCCGTATTGACTTTCAAGGGAAATATTTACGACCTCTAAACACTTGTTGTCCTACTAATATTATGTACGCTTTTTTTAAAAATAAATGTGCCTCGTTTTTTCTTTAAGGCTTTTTTCTTAAAGGTCACCCTAAGCTAGGGCTCTCCGACCCGACCGGGTTAGGTTAGGATTGAGAGCGCTACAGCCAAATTGGGCGCAGTTGCCTAGTTAGTAATTTAGTGCAACAAAATGGCCTGACTCGTTAGTCTAGTGGTCGCAAGCACTACTGCTGAGCATGAGCCCCTGGGTTCGATTCCCGGGTCGTCGGAAAAAGAAAAAAAGTAAAAGTATTATTGAGTTTTTCCATCTGGGATTGGTTAGTAGCAGCCCGGAGCCTACATTTGTGCCCGGTTGATGGCAATTGGCTCGCCTCTTATTACATAACTGGCGAAATATGGGTATACTATAGGTACGCCTCTGTCTAACCCTTCGGTGAATACAGGCGTGATGTTATGTTAAAAATGGGAATTATTTGAGGCGCATAAATAGAGTCACATTTAGGTATTACATTAGAGTATCTATTAATATTTTTAGGTCACCGAAATGGGAACTATTTGGGGTTCGATTGAATATTATATGTAATTTCCTAATGTTGACTTTATAGGCTACCGGAAAGAGAAACTTCAATCAATATCCTGATAAATCAGAATGAAATAGAGAGAGACACTTGCCTAGATTGGCAATATGGCCTTATTATCTGAAACTCATTTACTTCTCGTTGAAGCCTCGCTCACTTTACAGACATCTGAAGGACTGCCCATAGCGTGCTACAATGAAAGATTGACGGCTACTATTATTGGTAGAATTTCACAGGCAACGACATAAGATTTTGGAATGTAGAATTCTTCTGAATAAATTTTCTTTATATGTATTTGAATACTTACATTTATAGAAAATTGATTAAGAAATTTTCTATAAATGAATTGTTTAACTAGAAAGAAAGAAAGAAAAATAGGTTTATTGTTCACAGAAACATGTGCATATAAAAAGGTAACAGTAATCAGCAAAATTAAACAAAATAGATCTAAGTACAAATATGAGATAACGAGTATAAAAATAAATGGATGGAGGAGCTCGTGGCTACGTAATAACAGCCGCACGGGTCGATCCCTCAGGTTAAGCTACGCTTGCCGGGGTTGGTCCGTGGATGGGTGATCATCTTTACATATCGAGACTCCTCCGTGCCTCGGAAAGCACGTTAAGCCGTTGGTCCCGGCTGTCATTTGTGGATCTATGACAGTCGTTACGGGTCGTCAGAAGCCCGAAAGTCTGACAACCAGTCTTACCAAGGGGTAATAGTTAATAGGTAAAACGGGCTGGTATCCGCAACTCCACGTTAAAGCGCGTATTTTGCGTACGGGTATTTTACCAAGGGGTATCGTATTACCCGGTTACTGGGTTGTGGAGGTCAGATAGGCAGTCGCTTCATGTAAAATACTGGTATTCAGCTGCATCCGGTTAGACTGGAAGCCGACCCCAACGTAGTTGGGAAAAGGCTAGGCAGATGATGAGTATAAAAATAAATAGTTGGCAGCTGCACGTCATGACTGTGACAAGAAGGCTTTCACTCAGCATGATGCTGTGCTATGGGGGACCCACAGCATAGCGCTGATTTTCAGTAATCGACAAAAATCCATTAAATAACACTGCATGGCGGAATATGTCTTTGTACAAAATTTTATTTGTAACATCTTTTGTACCCACCATATTTTACAAACAAACGATTTTGATTTGATTTGAAGCCATTTTTTTTTGCTCTGTCATCATAAATATAAGAACATTTATTAAACCTTGATTTGCGAAATATTTAAAAAAAATAACAAAATGACTTAAGACAGTCCCCGAAAACGTCCACCCTTCACCACTTTCTAGTGGTTTAGCTGGGAAGAAGAAGTGGTGCAGCAAACTCCTCAGCAGCAGAGCTGTTAGAAGAACTTGATTCTATTTATTTAATTACAACGGTTGGGTTACAACCAATTACAGTAACAAAAATTATAAAAATAAAAGAGATAATTTATAGCACACTAGCTGATGCCCGTGACTTCGCCAGCGTGGATGTCGGTTATTATTATACTAAAATCTTACTCGAGAATCACTCTATCCATTTGGTGAAAACAGCATGAAAATCGGTGCAGTAGTTTTTGGGTTTATCGCGTACAGGACGACAGACAGAGGTGGCGGAAGACTTTGTTTTATAATATTAACACATATTAAAATATGCAGAATAAGAACATGATAACACACACACACACTGAGCACTGACTGACTGACTGACTGTTAATCACATTTTCATAAATTCCTCTCACAGTAGGTACTTCTGTCATACCAATAAAATCTTCGTCCATCCATCCGCAAACAGATCGCCTGTTGGGTTAGAATCCAAGAGATCATTAGGCGCGGCCAGCATGCGAGGAATTGGCGACTTAGCACGTGCAACCGTACGTCATGGAGGCATGGCAAACAATCTGTGCCTTCTGCCCCGGCAGTAATTGTCTGGGACAAAGATAAGTGCGCCAGCAAATCAAGCAGATCAGAAGCCCTAGACAAAGTGGCATTCTATCAGCGATAACGATGATGGAAAAGGCAAAAATGTATAGGACTGACATGAGCTATAGAAAAGCTTATGTCAATTCTGTTGGAAGTCGTTGTAGAAATTCGAAACGCTTTCGAAGCGATTGTCACTTGTCTAGGCCCTCAGGAGCGTCAATGGCGCTGCAGAGCGTCTAACAGGCTATTGTGAGCTGATCTCGAGCTCGCCTTATCTAGCGAGTTGTATCCGAGGTAACCCAGTAAGAATTTCTATACAATTTAATTAAATAGTCATCTAACTAGCCTTTTCCCAACTATGTTGGGGTCGGCTTCCAGTCTAACCGGATGTAGCTGGATACCAGTATTTTACACGGAGCGACTGCCTATCTGGCCTCCACAACCCAGAATCTGAGTAATACGATACCCCTTGGTAAGACTGGTTGTCAGACTTTCGGGCCTCTGACGACCCGTAACGACGGTCAAAGATCCACAAATGACAGCAGGGACCAACGGCTTAACGTGCTTTCCGAGGCACGGAGGAGTCTCGGTATGTAAAGATGGTCACCCATCTACAGACCAACCCCGGCAAGCGTAGCTTAACCTGATTGAATTACATTAAATAGTAAAACCATTTTATTCTTTGGACAAAAACATCAGCAGTCCTTTTGAAAGGACACAAAACGACCAGTTTTCCGACAGGAAAACGGGTATTATAAAAGTTACGACTTCAATACATGTAGCCAATAGTTTTAAGTAGGCTTAACCAGAGTTTTACTAATGTCACTTTCTATAGCTGAAGGTACCAGTTTGTATTGACCCCGGTGAAGTACGGAACTAAAGATTTTGACGTTTTATTGACATCATTTTTGTATGGAAGAAGTGCCTCTGTATAAGTTAAAATTATTCTGGCTACCTCGTATACAACGTATTCAAGTTATCTAAGTAATTAAACCACAGATTACACAGTACATTATACAGTCGTTAATAAAAATACGAGTATATGATACGAAGTCACGCCTCTGTGTGATTGAATAGTAGGTACCTATTTTCTAATAAACAATATTAACAATTAATTTATGATTGTTTATCTATGGAATCAAAGCAAGAATAATATTAAAAAACATGATTTGACACCCCGGGAAAATCTTCTATTTTGAGATACTTCTCCTATTGAAGAATTTACATAGGGTTTTCGGCCATCCGCGGTTTTCATCGTGTTCAACCATAACCACGACCCCGTTTAGTTATGACAGGGCTATAATTATTGTGCAATTTATGGAATTAGTAAGTATCTACTAGTGCAATGAAATTGACCAGCCCAGTCCCATTTAAGGTGGATTCGCACACATAGTTGTCAAGGTCGCGAATCATTCTTTGAATAAGATACAACCAGACACCGACCTATAAATTGCAAAAAATTCAAGAAAATTTGTGGAATCTACCTTTTAACGGCTAGTTCCTTCGTCAAAATTGACAACCAAAGTAACAGTCAATTTTTCTTCCGCGCTGTTGGATTTGCTACCTTCGCCTCAGCGCTGAGGATTGAAAATACAACATTGGAAAAGAACACCTACAATTTAATTTCAACTCTTTATTAGTGGCTTTTGTGGACATGAGAATTATTCAGATTTGTTACAGTTGTAATGACAATCATGTCATTTGGTTTAAATAGGTTTTTATTTTTAGTAGTTATCTTATTTTTCTTTTATATAGATTCTTTTCTACTTTGTGAATGTGAGAACGTTGTAGGTTTAGTGGACTTCGAACATTTTCAATTTATTTTTATTGTTTCTGAAACTTTGCTAGGTCTACACTGTCCTCCCATAACTATTAACACTGTAACTCGAAAATATTGTAAAAGCCAATTTTTTTTTTAAAGAGTAACCGTGGAGTTTCAAGAGAAACGACCAATTGGAACCGTGCGCCTAGCTTCTGACGTATCATAAGGGTCCATGTAGGTTTATGTGAAATAAAATATTTTGATTTTGATTTTAACAGTTGACTGTTACTTTGGCTGTTACTTTTGATGAAGAAACTGGCTGTTAGTCTAGCTACTCGTACGCTCATAAAAAATGTTATGTTGTTGACAGAAAAATGTGAAGTTATACACAAATTCCATCCTTTTCAAGTTTGTCTTTTATATATTGTATAATTTAAAGATGCCAATCATTGTGAAAATATTGTCCATTTATTCATACTACTCGTTTCAATCACACAACACTTTATTATTTTTTCGGGTCCCTGGTTTGCAAAGTACGATTTTAATTTTTTCGAGATCTTCTTTCTTCAAACAGTGTAGAGTATTTAGTATCTCTGTCACTGTCATCTGCGTGAATGTTTAATTGGTCTCTTTCGATGACAGCTTTGATGTCTGGTAACCGACATGGTTGAATAAAAGGGTGTTGCGTTTTAGGGGTTTTGTTTTGTGTTGCAAAGTTTTTAAGATAATTTATTTTAACACAAATGGCTGAAGCTACGGTTTCCTATATGGGCGGTGGCCGTTACATAACGCCGCAGTGACGGCTGTCATGAAAATAATGTCACCGGGGTTTAATTAGTCGGTGTCAAAAAACGTACTCCACGAAAACACACCAACTTAACATTTCAGTGACGTCTTTCGCCGGTAAATTGCTGACGCTATGTGGCGGTGCCACTCGTCTAGAAAATCGTATTTTAAGTCTCAAATTATACACTAAAAAGCCGGTCTAGATCGGAATAGACATAAAAACTTTTTTACTGTAAGTAAAAAACAAACTACAACACCAACAAAACGACATTCAATAACAACACACATATGACACACAACACACACATACGTTCATCATTTTTGAAAATCGAATTCCTAGATTGATTTGTAAGCATAAATATCCCGATAGGTACCTACTTTTTATCCAAACTATAGTTCCGAACAGACGTTTCAAAACTGACCGCTTTCAAATCAATCAATCAAACAAACTAGTGATTTCAAACGGAATGCTTTTCGTTACGACTGTACGTGCAGTGCGTTCACGTCACGTTCACAATCAGAGTGTACACTGTCGTACACAAGTTTTATTTTGGACATAGATTTGTGTCATGATTTACTTCCGACTTTCATGTTTTGATAGTTTTGAACCGACTTCGATTCAAATTGGTTATTGTTATGTTAAAATTTTAATTTTAGACGATTTATCATGGACCACCCACGTTTCCTCGTGTCATTAGCAGAGTAGGCTTCAAAGATGCTTAAATGCAGTGCTTCCACCCTTCATCCTTACATAACCTTCTTTAAAGATGTTGGTGCGATTTGCGAGATTTGCGTTAATAATGTATGTAACAATAATAATGAGGTGAGAGCTCACCAGTCGATCTATCTGAAGAGTGATATTTCATGTTAAACAGTGAGCAAATTTTTGTTCCTCCTAAAATGGCTTACCTATTCCATAATTTATACACTACTAGCTCCACCCCGCGGTTTCACTCGGTCTCGATCCCGTAGGAATATCGGGATAAAAAGTATCCTATGTCGTATCCAGATTATGGCTACCCTTTTGCCAAATTTCATCCAAATCCGTCCAGCCGTTCCAGCATGAAAGCGTAACAAACAAACTCACTTTCGTATTTATAATATTAGTTAGGATTCAGATTACCTCGTTGGTGTAGTGGTCGCAAACGCTACCGCTGAGCATGAAGGCCGGATGGGTTCGATTCCCGGGTCGTGAAAAGTGTTTTTGGGTATTTTCATCTGGAATTTCTCAGTAGCAGCCCGGAGCCTGGATTTGTGCCCGGTTTATAGCAATAGGGTCGCCCCCCTGTCACATTGGACTTAAACATAACTAACAATTATAAATAAATAAATAATTTATTTCACCCAAATTCTTATGATTAAAACATAAATACTCTGACTCCTAAACTAGGTGTAAGTTCTTGTGACTTAGGAGTCAGTGATTCACCGTAGCAACAAGCCACAAAATTTTTTTTTTTTTTTTTTTTTTTTACATAAATAATGGTGGAAAACAAAATTATAATTTCAAAAAAAAAAAAAAATTCATGCGTATGATGAAGTGTGTGTTGTGTAGGGTGTGTGTGTTTGGAGTGTAGAGCGTGTGTATAGAACTGGCGAAATGTGGGTGCATAAAGGTCAAACCTCTGCCTCACCCTAACATCTATTCAGTGGGTAGGAAGTTTTAGCCCCAGTAATACACTAAATAATATGTGACTAATGATGTGGTTAATTTAAATACAATCTAGAAGGGTAATAGGCAACAGCCCCTACGTATGATATTAATGTAACTTGTCTTATTTATGGGAATACATAATATCTATTCGATCGTGTTTAGAATAATTTACCGCCCAAATAATATCCCTGATTGTGGTGTGAGTCAAACATTAAACTACATAATTAATCTGCCTAGCCTTGTCCCAAATATGTTGAGGTCGGCTTCCAGTCTAACTGGATGCAGCTGAATACCAGTATTTTACATGGAGCGACTGCCTATCTGACCTATACTGTGGCGGTATCTACATCGCCACATGCAAGCTACGCATCAAAAACCTGACGTCACATAAATCCTGCATTGCGCAATTAAAGTTCGCCGTGTAATGGACATAATTATATACAAGAACCCGACATCAATCGTTGGGCAGTTGCCCGCCAGACACAACACCCGTCTGGTTGGAGGATCCTCCCTTTTCTATGGTGGATGAGTGAACTTTACACCCTGTTCCTCATACCCCTAAATTGGTGACCCCGAATATGAACGTCAACGCAGCCTTCGTGCAACTACTCCAGCGTGACGTCATCATCATCACTCCCACAAGCTTTCGTGAGGCGAGTCACACAGCCAAGCCGACACCCACGGCTTCAACGGATATCCTGACCACCAGCATGCAGCGAACGCGCGTTCCTGGTCATCACCCGCAGCCTCATCACCCCGACCCACTGGGGAATCACCTCAATCACCTCATCACCCCGACCCAATGGGGAATGAGGAATCACCGCAATCACCTCAATCACCACAATCGCCGCAAACAGTTCCGACCCACCGCGAACAATGCGACACCCGGTTCCGACTCACTGGAACCACAACTGGCACTAGCAAGCATCGCAAGATACAAGACTCAGCCCACTATCGACCTCCGGTCTCCGGAGGGGAGTGATGTGGCGGTATCTACATCGCCACATGCAAACTACGCATCAAAAACCTGACGTCATACAAAAATCCTGACGTCACATAAATCCTGCATCGCGCAATTAAAGTTCGCCGTGTAATGGACATATATACAAGAACCCGACATCAATCGTTGGGCAGTTGCCCGCCAGACACAGCACCCGTCTGGTTGGAGGATCCTCCCTTTTCTATGGTGGATGAGTGAACTTTACACCCTGTTCCTCATACCCCTAAAATACAACCCAGTAACTGTATAATACGATGCCCCTCAGTAAGACTGGTTGTCAGACTATCGGGCTTCTGACGACCCGTAACGACTGCCAAAGATCCACGAATGACAGCCGGGACCAACAGCTTAACGTGCTTTCCGAGGCACGGCGTAGTCTCGGTATGTAAAGAGGCCACCCATTCACGGACCAACCCCGGCAAGCGTAGCGTAACCTGATGGATCCGAATTGATAACCTCCTCCTTTAAGAAGTCGGTTAAAGAAAGGATATTATTACAAGTAGTCAGGTCGTACGTGATACTGTCGATATATATTGGGTATTAATACAATTAAAAACACTTACATAAGGGATCTGTTTATCGCCAATTAATATCTTAATAGGCCTTTTATCTTTCAAGTAAGTAGCCGTTATGCTATTAGGTACATTATTTATTATCCCTAATATGACTCAAACATAAATGGTCCCCGTTCTTCTCCATAGGTAAGCCGTTCTTCTCCATAGGTACCTACTACGCTTTGGAATGGTCAACTAGCTTCATATTTCTGACTGACCGACTCCTTGATAATTCAAAAGTGCCTGTAAATGGTTTTATTGAATAAATTCTTTGAGTTTGAGTTAGAGAATGGCGAAATGTGGGTGTACTTTATTGAAAATGTGTACGTTTTTAAAAATGTGGGTGTAATTCTCTGGGGAGAATACAGGCATAATGTTACGTTATGTTGTCCATAGTGTTATGGTCTTACAATAGATATAATTTATGGTAGATAGCCTTTTTTTGTCGCCAACAAAAATATTCCGGATGACTTTTATCTCATTTTGTATTCTACGCGCAGTTGAAGTTATTCATGATTATTAACGACTTTTGTTATGGGACCAAAAGACAAAAAACCAAAAAATAAATTCGAGAGGTGTTGGACACTTGGTTGGGACGAATTTCTTTTCGCTAAGTATATCCATCTAGCTAGCCTTTTCCGAACTATGTTCGGGTCGGCCAGTCTAACCAGATCCAGCTGACGTGGCCTGGATGTTACCAGGATTTAGTTTTGAAATGGAGAATTAATATAGGAAGCTGATTATGAATAGGCGTTTAGGTGATGTAAGAATTTATTAGACATTTAAATTATTTGCATTGTTTTTTAAAGACTAACTATTTATATATATACAACTATCTTAGTAAAAAGTAACTATACAAATAAACAATTAACTAGAATATAGCGTCGAAAAATTCCTCCGCATCGCTGTCGGCTGGTAATGTACCCAAGAGACTGGCGGCATTGCCACGTTGTATGGCAATGCTTATCTTCTGACCAAGGTAAAAGCCAGCCCTTGGGTCACGGGAAGTGTCAAATAGCCGTTTGGAAATTTCATCAAATGATGTAATGGTTTAGGTGGATTACGTTGGTTTCCGACTTGATGTTTGGTAGATTCAGAAAATAAGTAGTATTTATGAATAGATTTTAAAGGTACTCTTAACACTTCTGAGTGTGTACTGAGAGCCTAGACAAGTGACAATCGCTTCGAAAGCGTTTCGTATTTCTACAACGACTTTCAACCGGATTGACATAAGCTTTTCGATAGCTTACGTCAGTCCTAAACTTTTTTGCATTTTCCATCATCGTTATCGTTGATAGAATGTCACTTTGTCTAGGGCTTCAGTATTTCTTTTCACTATATCAGGTTAGGAGGAGCTCGTGGCTAAGTAATAACAGCCGCAGGGGTCGATCCGTCTGGTTAAGCTACGCTTGCCGGGGTTGGTCCGTGGATGGGTGACCATCTTTACATATCGAGACTTCTCCGTCCCTCGGAAAGCACGTTAAGCCGTTGGTCCCGGCTGTCATTCGTTGATCTTTGACAGTTGTTGCGGGTCGTCAGAAGCCCGTAAGTCAGACAACCAGTCTTACCAAGGGGTATCGTATTACCCAGTTACTGGGTTGTGGAGGTCAGATAGGCAGTCGCTCCATGTAAAATACTGGTATTCAGCTGCATCCGGTTAGACTGGAAGCCGATCCCAATATAGTTGGGAAAAGGCTAGGCAGATTTTTTTATATTAGGTTAGTAGATATTTTAAACCCAATTAATAATGTTCCTTGTTGTTTATTTACGAGTACCTCAAAATACTTAACACTACGTATTATAAAAGAATGAAAGTAATAAAAACTAAAACCCAACTACGACTAAAAAGGTATAAACAAGACACCACAGACAGACAAATTAAAAATCCGGAGTCACACGTAATCTGTTTGATTTATGCCCTAACACATGTGACTCCGGATTTTTTGGTGTTTTGTTTATACCTTTTTAGTCGTAGTTGGGTTTTAGTTTTTACGACGCTTCCAATGATACCTCATTTGTCAAATTGTGATGAGTGGTTTAGAAGATAGGAGGGAATAGATGAACATACTTACATACATACCGGTCAAAATCATAAACCTTCTTTTTTCTTCGCCGTAGTCGGGTAAATAAAAGTCCCCCGCCGCGTCTGTGTGCCTAAACGCGATAAACTCAAAAACTACCGAACGGATTTTCTTAGGGTTTTTACCAATGGACGGAGTGATTCATGAGGAAGGTTTAAGTGTATAATTCATAAGGTTTTCTGTAAATTGATTGAAATATGACGATGATTGTTGAAGATGTCGGAAGTAATGCCGACGGGAGCTTTACTTTTTTTTTTGCTCTAAGTAGCTATACGGGCATCTTGTTTATTTTATTATGTTATTGTTTGTCATTGTGTAATTGTAATGTATTACTTACTAATAATAGTTTTAAGTAAATTTTATGTCATTACTAACACTATGGACTTCAAGATCTACAAATAAAGAATTATTTAATTTTTTTAATTTACTGGCGTGCGCGTTACGTTAGTACGTTTCCGTGGGATAATGTCCGACCTCTCTAGCGGGCTATATCTCGTAATAGTGAATCTCTAAATCTATAAATCGTAACTGTTGAATTTTTTACAGATTTACTATTGCTGGTACAAAAAAAAATATACAAGTAATAAAAATAAGTAATTTAAAAAAAAATACAAAAATTACAAATAATAAAAATAAGTAATTTAAAAAATAAAGGCAGTTCCCATAAAAAACACATGTATTTTTTTTTAATGTTGTCTACGGTGGTACGGCACCGTTCGTGTGCGAGTCCGGCCGGTTTTTTTCGTTATCAAAATGCAACTCTCTTCTTAGAAATCATTTGAGCGAACCGGGTCAGTCTGTAGCTACTAGCTTCTGATTGCTTGCTGTATAAATACACTTATGTACAGACAAGGATGCATAGTGTAAACAGTAATTAATACCGTCAACTATAAAGGCATACAATGGGACTGCCTAGTTGTGAATTTGTGGGAAATACCTAATACGGATATTGATTCCTCTAACTCCATATTTGCATCCCCAGAGGGAAATCTATGCAGGGTGGCGATTTATGGCCGATTCCTATAATTTACGGACCGTTATTGGTTACAATTAAGACTCTTTTATCATTACGAATAATGAAACAAAGACCTCGTAGCTTTGCATAGTAGCCCCTCCCCTATGGATGTAGCTATCACAGGTAAAATTAGCTTACGAATCTATGTGTATGCCCAATTTGGCTATAAAAAATGTTACCATTGGTAAGCAAAACGATTCGTTTTTGTTTATAGGAACCGAGCATCAGTCACCTGCATCCGTCAAGGGGGTGATTCTATCCGTCATACTCAACAACTTTCGCTATGAAACTAATATTGCAAAGCCAAGGCCAAATCCAACACTTACACCTTGTATAATAATGTAACTTTCATTCTGCATCTATAGTTTACGCCAATCTAGTGGCTTCACATAATATTATCTCATCAGTAATTAACATGCACGATATTTAACACAGCGTCCTTCACGCAGATCGGTTATTGACCTATACCACGCTGCCTAGAAAATGCGTAGAAAAAATGCAGTGACCCCACTTCGATACTGTCAGTTTTAATATACCTATTTTGTGAAAAAAGCGCAGTTACATAAACGGAGTTTCAAGCAGAGTCGGATTGGGTGGGCGAGGGCGAAAATGACGAAACCGCGGAGGAATCTAAATCGTGCGCGTTTTTTATAGGCACATAAAAAACTTGTAATATGTACAATCATGACTTAAAGTTTTTATTTTGAAGTCAAAAAAAGTAGCTTAAAGCGTTGCTGAGCGGAAAATGTACTAAGTAGGCTTGCCTTAATAAAAAATATTCCCAATCAATCTATAGGGGTAGTGGAAAAAAAGTTAATCTTGGACATATTTCTCAGAACTTGGTTGTTAAAAAAAAAAAAATTCAAAAAAAAAGTCTTGATACAAATTAAAGGTAAACTAATCTTTTACCTTCAGTTCTAAATCAAAATATTTGTATTAAATATCAAAGTATGGTTATGTTTAATTAATAACAAGAACGTCTTTGGTTGTTTTTTTATTACTCAACTCATTTTTGATTCAATAAATAATTGCTTCATATTTTGCAATAAATGACAAGCGTGGTGCATCGCGCTACTCATTCTTTTCTGTGCAGTCCGACAGTGACCGCGCTTTAGCTCTTGTCAGCGTCTTAATATCAGACTTTATCCACGTGAAATTAAAAAGTTTTATTAAAAGCAAAATTTTCCTGGCAAATATTGCTTTAAAAGTGTTATTTGTGGTGGAGGCTACTGTGGCGCATACCTCCGCGGTGGAATGTTGGATTAAGTTCTAAAATATGAAGTACTACAAAAGTGTTTTTACACAGCAGAACCCGTTGCATTTTGATATTTTACAGAAACATTCTCCCTACCCAGTCCATCCCTGCACAAAAATGTCACTGCCAATTCTTGTACGCGTTGCAAAACACAATGCAATGTGTCCGCCGAAGTCTCTAATGGAACGCAATCCTGCAGATAAACATATTATCGCTCACACGTGCACGATTTTAAAGGTGCACATGGCGGATATACTCGGATACTCGGCTAATTTTAAAGGTGTAAAATGTCAACGGCGGTTAAGCAAGGTTAGATTTGGTTGCATATCATTTTATAGGGCATTGCCATGCAGTAATGTGTCGTTAACTGAGTGACAGATAACACAGCCTTTGAATATAGGGATGTGGAAAGGTGCAACAAAGGAGGATTTTTTAGGAAAATTAACCCTAAAATGTAGAAACGGATGGTGTACATTCATGGAAAAATCTATTGGTTTCAAGTTCATATTAGAAATTCACAATACAGTCACAAGTCAATAAAATTGATTTGTGAGTTTGTCAACGTATTCTTAGAATAACAAACGAATAACTCTCGTATTCCATATTTTATAAATAGCTTCCTTAATAATTCAAAAGTAAACTTCCACACATCTTCAAACCCTCCAGCATTGTCAACGGTTTATACTGGAGCTCATTAGCCAGTCATCTTTCTCACTCGCTCCTCTAAAACTTTATGTGACCATCTCGCTCACACCACTCGAGTAGAACGCAGTTGTCGTTTGCAGTTCGTTTTGTATAATTATCTTCTTTTTTTTTCGTTTGAATATCGTCAGTGTAAGGGTTTGTGACAGGCCCTTTTTATATTTAGATTTTACATGGATATTTCGAGATAATTTCTGCATCATTATGATAATCTATTTTGGGTAAGTCATTCTCTTTTAGGGGTTGAAAATAATGGATGGTGATTATGATGAATTTCGTTCTGATAATTGGTAGAGAAATTAGTTCAGCGAGAAGCCTTTATTTTCTTAATTATTGGGCTAGGTCAGCGACAGATGAAGGTTTGTACGTTGTTTAAATTATAAAAAATATGAAAAAACATTATGTACGCCAGATGAAGAGCCAATGTTTATGTTAAAATATAACCCTACTAGCCCGCGGCTTCGTTTGCGTTAATGTTGAATCTATTATTTGGCAATAGTACCTACTTTTTTATGAAAGGAACTCTGTCCTTTTCTGTACCCCTGAAAGCGTGTATGCAATATTAATTCATGATGATCGGTAGAGTAGTTAAGACGTGAAAGCGTAACAAACAAACAAATAAACTCACTTTCGCATTTATAATATTATATTTTATTACCCGTATAATCCTTACTTAATAATATTATAAATGCGAAAGTAACCCTGTCTGTCTGTCGCGCTTTCACGCCAAAATACCTACTGAACCAATTTAAATGAAATTGGGTACACAGATAGTCTAGAGCCTGAGAAAGGACATAGGCTACTTTTTATCGACATACGACGCGGGCGGAAGCTAGTTATATTATAAATTAGAATGTCATAGTTTCAGACCACACGCGTGACAGAATTTGCAACTACTGAACCAAAGTTCAATTAGGAACGAAAGTAAACACAAATAAAATAACAATCACAAAAACCATTTTATTCTATACAAACATGACCACGATATATCTTCATTTATATACAACAAAAACAATACTTAGAACATAAATATGTATTTATATAATAATATGAATTGTATGAATGGTGACCACGACCCTTTGTAACCGACCGATGTCGTGATAAAGAAATTTTTATCGTATGTATTGTTGTAATAACGTCTACTTTAGAAATGTAGTAATATTGACTTAATTTCTTTTATGAGTATTTTATTAACATTTATTAGAATTACGTGGTTGGGTGGCTAAATGGCTAAATTTGAGCTCCCTATCTTTTTGTTTGACGGGACAATCGGTAAATAATAGAAGCCGATAGCTAGAGGGTCTCAAGGAGCTCGTGGCTAAGTAATAACAGCCGCACGGGTCGATCCATCAGGTTAAGCTACGCTTGCCGGGGATGGTCCATGGATGGGTGACCATCTTTACATACCGAAACTCCTCATCTTTACATACCAAAACTCCTCCGTGCCTCGGAAAGCACGTTAAGCCGTTGGTCCCGGCTGTCATTTGTAGATCTTTGACAGTTGTTACGGGTCGTCAGAAGCCCTAAAGTCTGACAACCAGTCTTCGGCTGTCACTGCCTTAGTATCAGTAGGTATCGAAGACAATGACAGCTCACTCCACGCTCACTTCACCTAAGTTTTCACGGTGAGGTGGTTACAGAATAGCAATGCTGGTGTTGTATGGTATTTTGTGATGTGAGAGTGGTGTGTGCTGTATGTATGTTTGCGTGTTTATTCCCATTGTATAACATTGATTTAGTGTCAGGTCAGGGCATTTATATTAATTGTTCTGAATCATCATAACCAGAGTTTTGCAACATTTTCTTTATCAATAACATCTAGACACGCGGCAGCGTTTCAAGCCAAGTCAAGAAAAGATTTAGGCTTTACCACAGTCCAAGTACTTATATATGCCTTCTACCGTCATTGTTTGAAAGTAAAGTAACATTACCACCATAGGCAAATACTAGTGCTATGGACATTGTAGGTACTCAAAAGTCACACAAGCCGCTGGGTAAATAAGTCGACCTCCCATGGGGACGTTGTAAGCCAGCAAGCCTAGGTGTGCCAACACTTCACCCAAATGAAGGTGGAATGTTTTTTTTATTACTGTATAATGGCGGCTTTGTATGACCAAAGTCATTTACAGTAAATCATTACACAGAACATCATATTCCTTTCTCATGGATGGAGCAAAAAACCGGCCAAGTGCGAGTCGGACTCGTGCACGAAGGGTTCCGTATCTCTAAAAACGGCAAAAAAATCACGTTTTTTGTATGGGAGCCCCCTTAAATTTTATTTTATTATGTTTTTTAGTATTTTGTTGTTATAGCGGCCACAGAAATACATCATCTGTGAAAATTTCAATTGTCTAACTGTCACGGTTCATGAAATACCTTTGGGTATGGAACCCTAAAAATTACGGAATCACACCACAAAACGAAATAAATAATATATAATTTACTATGTCTTAAGTTAGATACCTACTTTGTACCTGCATGGGCCAAGTATTTCACTCATCTAACAATAACCTTCATTGTTCCAGATCAGTCAAACATGGGTGCCCCGCGAGCCTGCCTCATCTTTATCACCATCCAGCTGGTATCCCTAGCGTACGCGCAGGAGGTGTCTAAGCGCATCCCGCAAGGATTTCTCGGCATGCGCGGCAAGAAGTTCTTCGACGAGGACGGTACCGAGCAGTTCTACAAACGGAGACCACAGTTTTTTGTAGGAGTCAAAGGGAAGAAAAGCCTCCTAGACATTCTCCAAGGCCCAGAGGAATACTACAAGCGAGCCCCAATGGGCTTCGTAGGAATGAGAGGAAAGAAGGACTTCATCTTCCCAGAAGAGCTGTTCCCGAAACGCGACGGTTCTTTGATCGGACAAATAGATTACTCCTCAAAGGAAGAAATTAATGACCCTGACTTCCCACTCCTCAATGAGCTCCTCATGGACTATTTGGCTCAAGTGAATCGTCCGAGGGCGAACTTCATGTCGGAGTCTTTAGAGTCCTCTTTGGAACCTAAACAATTGAACGATGTCGCCAAACGAGCGGCGAATTTCAACCAGTTCTATGGAGTGCGAGGAAAGAAATCGTTGAACAATAAGCGACCTTATGACCTGACCTTCCGCGGCAAATTCATCGGGGTGAGGGGCAAAAAGGACCTGAAAAACAGCGGAGCGCATGAAATTAAGTTTTTGGTGGATCAGAATGGACCCCTGCCCAAGAGAAAGGCTCAGATGGGATTCTTTGGCATGCGAGGCAAGAAGTGGACAGATGGTGAGTTTTTACGCGAATTTCTGGCGAGTTTGATATCCATATTAAATGAAAGGTCAACGTACATACATAATGTTAGGGCTTCCGCGTTGATTTAGATACGAATGTTACAGCTGGTTCCGCCTTGAACGAAATCGTTTGGGTTTTCGTTTCGTTCAGTAACTTTAGAAAGGAAAGAAAACTCATTCAGTTAAAATATTTTTAGATTATAATTAACGCTCATTAGAAAGCGATTTACCTCCTTTTTGAAAACAAAGTTTCAAAGTTAATCACAAAAAAAGCTGAAAGATAAATAAAATGTAGAATATTTTAAGCTGAAATTTGCTTTTCAAATGAGACGTAAATTATCATCATCGTCAGTCACCTTGTAGTTCTTGTCTTATAAGCAAGGTTACGATTTCGTGATTTTTTCATGATTACGTGGTATGCATCAGTACATAACTATGAAAGTGACATAAAATAACAGAACGCCTGTAATCAATCTAAAGGGAAAGGCGGGCTGGTACCTGCTGTATAAAAAAAAAAATAGAAAGATGTTTGGTACACGGATATACCACTAACCGTAGCAGTGACGTAGCTGAACGTAGCAGTGACGTAGCTGAACATAGCAAAGAATAAAATCTAGATCAATACTACTGAAAATAAATTCCTTGAATAAAATTCAAGATTCATTTATTGAAACAGAAACTCATTCATTCTCATTATCATTCATTTTCAGATATTCTACCATATATCATTACGCAAATCTTTCGAAGAGGTACAGCCCGTACAATATAATTAAGTATTAATTGTAATGGGGAAAATTGATTCTTCTTTCAGGTACAATTTCATTTAAAATTCATGTCTTGAATCCTGTTTTTTGCTTTGTTTCCTCTATTTTTATTTCAGTATTGGCTTCTAAAGAATATTTGTAAATCTTGACTAATTAAAACCTTGGGGGAGTTAATTTTTTTTCCCGTGGCATTATTGGTTTTTTTATTTAAAAACGCCTTCTCTACGTAAATCACTAGCAAACGAACTACCGTAAGGCCTGGATATATGGTGCGAGGTACTGGCGTTGACAGTAGACAGCTACTGCCACTTTGTACTGGCATGGCAGTAGCTCGACCGCCTCACACGAGTGCGAGCTTCTGGCGTGACAGTAGACAGCTTCTGTACCTCTGTAAACGCATGTCTCGTTGCGCTCGCTCGAGTTATTGTCATTTCGTTAAAAAAACTTGTGAGTTGACGTACGAGTCGCAAGCGAGTGGCGTGGAGGGGGAAGACGCGTGGCGAGTAAAAACAAAAAATGTTGTAGTAACTCGGATGTGAGCTACTGACCGACTCGTAGATGACAGTAACTCGCATGTTGCGGTCACGCGGTGCAAGTTGCCGCACTGCAGTAACTCGCACCGCCAGCTCGCACCGTGTAAGCTAGGCATTACTGTGTTGAAAGCTCTACCACTATCATTTTCAGGCTCGCGTTTCAACACACCTCATATTTAATACCTATGTCTAACATCAATTAAGATTCTTGTTTTTACTATTTTCTGTGTCAAATGATAACAACTGTATGTGAGAGATAAGTTAATGCAATATGGCCGATGAATCATGGCCGGTCTGAACATAGGCTCTCCGAACCTTCGCGCATGTACACACGGCTACACATCAAGCTATACATTTCCAGTATAAGTTGACCTCGCATTGTACGGAATTCGTGTACCATGCGAGATCAGCATAAACTGGAAATTTATAGTTTGATATGGAGCCGTGTGTACACTCAGTCACACTCGCCTCATGTCACCATGTGGATCCTAAAAATGTTTTTGCTCAGGCTTCTGCACAAAGTTCCGACCAGCCATAATTCATCGGCCGTATTGTACGTACATAATATACTATTTATTAATTTATAAATATTTTTGTTTCAGAGCCTAGCGTCGAGATGGACACGCCAAACTAAGTGTCTTCTAAAATTGATTATTACAAATGTATTAAATAATAAGAAAAAAATTAAATGCTACCTATTTCTTGAGAAAGACTTACCTTTTCAACATATCCTATGAATTAAGAACTCTTGCCAATAAAATAATGAGGCTTATTTTAGCGTTATTTTCACAGTTTAAGACGTTCTAGTCAATAAATTATACTTATCTATTGTATTAATATTATATTAAAATGTTTAAATCATAATATTATTATTTTAAGCTTGAACCTTGTTACAACATATTCATCAGTAGTTTTTGTTAAATAAAGTGTATATTTATTTTTATGTTAATTCAATATCGTAACAAAAAATCTTAAAAATTACTAGACTGTTGAAAGACAATGTACCTAATATTATTGAATTAATTACTTGTAACTGATCACATTTTCTTTACTATTTAGGTCACACGACACAATTTTAGATATCTGATTTTGTCGAGATTGGTGTATACGGAAAGGTTCTCTAAATATATTTCTCACACTGAACGGGTTCTGTCCTAATTAACTAGGCCTTCCATGGACACCTTTTTAACATTAATCCCGATATACGGCCTAAATTTTTTATAGTTTTTCGGCCAGTTGTAATTTTTTAATTTTTTTATTTTATTTATACTTCTGGATTTGTTTTTTTGTTTGAAGTAACGAGAAAGAACTTTAAGTATGTATTTTATTTACTTTTAAACTGTAAATCGCTTTCCTCCATATTATTGTTAAAATATGTTTTATGGTTAGAATATAATATCTAATAAAAGTTGTAACTCTTAATAAAATAAATAACTTAAACAATCTTATATTTTCATCGATGTCAAATCTGAATATAATTATTTCCTAATTGTTAAAAAATATAAAAGTTAAACGAATAGTAGATAGCTCACGATGAGTATTTTCAATTATAAAAATAATAATAAAGGTAGTGTATTCATAATGGTAATTAATATCACTATAAAAAATAAACTTTAGGTTTATACTTAATAACGATTATGTAATTTTCATTGTTACATATATTTTAAATGTGTTTATTTTTTATTATTTTACGCAAAATGTATCTAAAAATTATGCCTACTTAATTGAATAAAAAATCCTAGATTTCAAAATCGATTTAATTTTCTAAATGACTGATTTCAATGCTGTTGTGTTTACAAACTATGAAATAAATCAACTTTTCCAACAATCATTTAATAAAAAAGTGAAATGCAGAAATATTTTTTTCAGAAAAATATAAAACATATTCACACATGTTTGAATTAAAAACTCAATCAGCTATGAAATCAGCCCTCAGTTTTTATTACTTAGAAAAATTATTTAAATTAAATATTTTAAAATGCCTTTATTAATAATTGTTACAAAAATATGTTACCTTAGCTTTTAAATGTTAATTTTATAATGAATCCGAATATAATAAATTAGTTAAGTATGTCGGTTACTGTCTTCACATTTTGTAAGGGCTGGCAAAATGTAAAACTGTATTAAAACAATAGTGAAATTAATATACGCAGTTGTCAATTTTAATGTTGCTTCATTTTTCACCTTATCCCTAAAAAGGTCAGTCAGAGGCCCATGGGCGGCTTTAGAACTTTGGCACCAGGTTAGTCGCCAACCACACGAAGAGAAGAAGATTCCACATCCTAGGGATTGGCACTATTTACGGCTCACTTTACCTAAGTTTTCTCAGTGAGATTTTTACAGAAGAGATCGGCTGGTATTTTTAACCAGACGGTTGACTGATAAAGTTTGTGGCATTAAGTCCGCCTTATTTATCTGGAAATGTGATATTACCTGATAATATAGTCCAGTATTTAATAAGGAGGAGCTCGTGGCTACGTAATAACAGCCGCACGGGTCGATCCCTCAGGTTAAGCTACGCTTGCCGGGGTTGGTCCGTGGATGGGTGACCATCTTTACATATCGAGACTCCTCCGTGCCTCGGAAAGCACGTTAAGCCGTTGGTCCCGGCTGTCATTTGTGGATCTTTGACAGTCGTTACGGGTCGTCAGATGCCCGAAAGTCTGACAACCAGTCTTACCAAGGGGTGTCGTATTACCCGGTTACTGGGTTGTGGAGGTCAGGTAGGCAGTCGCTTCATGTAAAATACTGGTATTCAGCTGCATCCGGTTAGACTGGAAGCCGACCCCAACACCAACATAGTTGGGAAAAGGCTAGGCAGATGATGATAGTCCAGTATTTAATAAATAATTAATTCCTGTATCTTTAACATTCGGAAGGATTTTGGAGTAATTTTACATGCCTCGAAAAATAATTCCTCTGAAAGCAAATTGACGGGCTTGAATAATTGACGACACGAGCAAGCTTTCAGCGAAGTGACCACGCGATCGTAGCGTTCGTAGCGAATTACGTGCTACGGTGCTACGCCGTAGCTCAGTGCGTGTGACGACGGTTGTGTTTTGAAAGATATTTTTAAGTACTTATTCAAAATCTTTTTTATTGATTTTCATATAAGCTACTTACTGGAATATCTAGTAAAGCAAAGACATCTTTTTTTTTTAATTGCTTCAATATTGTATTGAGTAATGGCATACAATTTTACACATAGACAAATACATAGACAGCAATTCAAATACGAGAATTGAACCCGCAAATCATAGCGCAACAAACAATCGCTCGGCCACTGAGCCAATCGTGCCCATTTGGTTTTACGTAACCTATAAATCTGTTTTAGATGTAAGTAGATCAATGAACCTAAAGGTCAACCAATAAACCTTTATTATCTGTCAGCTGTCTCGCGGGTTTAGTGACCAATAGTCATTGGTGACCAATAACGCATCAGAATCTGCTGAGCGCGGGGTCAAATGACAATAATATCATTACTAGGTTAGGTTATGGAAGTGATACTAACTCCCCATTTTTCGTCTCTGATAATGTGGCACCGTAGGTGAAGTATATACAGGGTGACTTGATCTGGACCCGCCATAGCAAATTCGCATATAGAGGAGGTAATTTACTAATAAAATTATTGAACCTTACTTGAATTTGATCGTAAAGATTTTTTTTTAAAGCGTAAAGACGATATATCTTGTTTTTAACCCTAGTTTGAGGAAATTTCCGAGGTATGACTACCAACAAAAAATAAAAAAATACTAAAATAATGAGTTTTGAAAAAATCACAATAAAATATATAAAATTACCTTATCTCTCTTTATCTAGGGAAAGTAAGGTCTAATAATTAGCGAAATTACTTATTATTAGATTATCCTCTTTATGCGAATTTGCTATGGCGGGTCCAGATCCATCATTATGTATAATTATGTTCCTTGGCAGTAAATAAGTTACTTGCGCCTAGTGGTAGCGCGCAGTATTGCTGTGCCGTGAAACATATTTATTATCCAGTCTGGTGCGACTCCAGTGGTAAGTAATTAAATCGCTGAGCAGACGATGGACCATCTGCGACGATAGATGGAACGTATGGAAATCTATGCAATAACACACACTGAGGATAAAACAACCGCGCCGCCAATGCTTGCCGGCTGAGCTCTCGCGCGGTCATTATGTCCGCCGTCATCCGCTTGTTTGAAGGGCCCGACCGTGTCGATCTCCATTTTTAGTAGCTCGTGGTATGGTGAAGGAAATACAGGCTGTCAGAAATGTGTTGCCCAGGGTAAGCTGTTTAGCGAGTGTCGTGTAAGTAAAAGGGGCGCATCTGAGGAAAATACATAAAGCAAAATAAGCCTTGCTCGACAAAAAAAGGCGCACCTAGTAAGGGCCGATTCACACCGAAACGGCAGAAGCCGGCAGTGATGCGACGAGGTCGGCCGCAGCAGGTTCGCGTCGCAATCGACGGCCGCGTTTGGCCTCCTGCTCTACGCATCTAGTCTCCTCTTGATCAGTTTAGTTTCTCCCTAAGCCCGCGGCGCCGCGAGCGGCCTCGTGTCACCGCGAGCAATACAGCTGACAAGACGCGCGACATTTTCAAGCGATACTGGTGCCGTATTATGAAGTATTAATGCCACCATTTTTCCAGTGTGAGAGAGAGACGGAGCTAGACAAGGCCGATAGCATCATCCCGTTTTCGCAGTGGAATAATGATGGTGTGGCGGTACCTACATCGCCATATATGAACTACGCATCAAAGACCGGACGTCACACAAAAACCTGACGTCACGTAAATCGCGCAATTAAAGTTTACCGTGCAATAGACATACTCGTAAATATAAGAACCCGACATCAATCGTTGGGCAGTTGCCCGCCAGACACAACACCCGTCTGGCCGGAGGATCCTCCCTTTTCTATGGAGTATGAGTGAACTTTACACCCTGTTCCTCATACCCCTAAAATGGCATTAATACTTCATAATACTATCCCTGGTCTTTTAATTAAGTAGAGAAAGTTTAAAATTATTTATGTGGACTTAACTTCAGAACCACAGTCAGTCTTGAGCAGTCAAGGATACAGGTAAAAAGCAAGAAAAAAAACACAAAATTAACTTCTTTGTATTTATTTTTCGTATTAAAATTGTTTCATTTAATAAATCCATGATGTTTATAAACATAATACAGTAGTTATATAACGCATCGAAGCCATGTCCATCTATGTATGATATCAATTACATTATTATTCTTCAACGACTAACCGTACTGATGAATGGACTGCGTTAGCACGCACGCACACATACATAAACACGCACACAGTTGCGCGGGCGCAATGTGACAGGCCGCCATACTTCATTTATTACTAACGCTATAGTTACATACACAAGTACTTATGTTATAACCAAGTAACTTAAGTTATAACCAACAATTTAGTACATCTGAAATGGAAAATAATTTAATAGCACGATTTTTCTTCAATAATTACATAACATTTTTAGACTAGCTTCTTTTGGTATGATAGTCGCGTTCAATGGAGGGTGTGTATACGCAACTTGGGGCGCTCGTCAACTCATTTAAACTTATAAAATAACAATCAGACTATGGAACATGACGATCGACGTGATACTGTGGGCGACCTGTCACACCGGTTATTGTAATAAAATATTACAATTATACACCAAAATACTTGGGGACACATTTTGACAATCACTAAATTCTACTAAATAATTTGTCAATTTTATAAAGGTGAATTGCTTCTAAAATCCCAATTTCATTGATACCACACTGGGCAAGATTTATTGATAATAATATCGACTGTCAAATTATTTAGCAGGAATCTACGTCAAAATGTCAATCCAAGTATTCTTGAGGCCAGAATAAGTGCACCACCCAGTAAAATAAAATTAAATAGATCCGACATTTTTCTAAGACTAGTCGCAATCTTTGCAAAGATGGGTCACTCATTCTGGCCTCGATTTCATACATATTCGTATAATAATTAAGGCCGTGAGACATCTACATGATTTTCATATAATTTGAACGATTAAAAGTGGATGGATAAGCAAAATAAAACACAAATCGTACAAATGTTACCTACAAGCAAAAATCGTATGATAAATTTGTTAAATGTCATTCACAACAAATGTCAGTTGGATGTCATTTTGAGGGAATGACAGGACATGACAGTTGTTGTGAATGTGAGTCTGTTGTGTGTCGAATACATTGGTTATCTTCTTTCTCACATAAACAAATGACATAAGATGTAGGTTGATTTGTGTAGTTGAAGTCAATCTCTCTTTACCCATCAAAATGCTCACCTTTACCTAACATTTCTCACACAAAACAATGTACTCAACACACAACAGATATAAATTGGAAAAACTACTATTATTATTATGTGAAAGAAAATATTATGGAATAATATACAGACAGGGGCACCATACCCCCAAGTCAACCAGTTTTAGTTACATTTTCATAGAAAACCATTTTCAAACAGGCAAAGTAGAGTGAAACGCTAATAAGTTTAAAATCTTAACACAATAATAATAGGTAAACACTTTTGTATGAAAACATAACCATAATGTTTGACATAATAATTAATTTATACAATAACTAGTAAACGGTTAGAATCTTAGTTCAGTTGGAAATTATATTAATGCAACCCATTGTAACCTTGTTTATGAACCGAAACGGCATCAAATAACTAGTTTTTTTTAACATCCTATAAAAAGAAGCTGAATAACATTGAATGCTATCTACTTATCATACAAAAATTTGTATATAATAACGTGTTAAATAACTTAAATTACATTATTGTAACTTTATTAAGCATAACTTCATTTCAACCCCAAAGATATACTGTTCATTTGATTGTTTTTCTAAGAACAACTCTAGAAAAAAATATATATACCGTCTCTTAAGGTTTTAGCATTTATATCCGTATTCATTTACACAAGGTGTAACATAGCTAACGCCCAACCTCGGGGCAAACAGAAATCGCGAAATAAAAATGAGGTGTACATTTATGTTCTCATAAACTCATAACTCGTAAAAAAGCTGATTTATTTTTTATCGCGATTTCAGGTTTGTGCTCATAATAAAAGTTATTCATAATGATGAGTACTGACCTCTAAAGAGGTTGTGTGTTATTAATGTTACATTTCATAAAATAATCCTGTGCGTTTGTCTATATTTAGGAGCGGGTGTGATAGTTTTAATAATTTTTTCACTTCATTTACATAGCCTATGTTCATTGCCCGCTTGCCTAAAAGAAACTCGATCAAAAGTTTATTTACTTATCATGCTAAATCCGATTATTTTCATGAATATTTGAATACGGATATAAGCATTGATATCACAAACTCGTGTTTGTGAAATTCTTGATCCATTGTAGCCGCAAATACGGCATTTCGTAACATTTTACGATAATGCCTCAGTAATATCTAGTATTTATTTCTTTTCAAACAAACCTAGTAGTTTGGCTTGGTTTTATTTACGTAAATGCCTAAGGCAAAGCTTACTTCTCGGTGATTGGCTAACCAATATTCAATCGAGGGAAACCGTTAGGCCCTTTGTACACGGCACGGTTTCTTTACGGTACGGGGTATAAACCGCGCCGTAGAAAAAACGTTGTCTGTCAACAAGCTTCCATAGTGATCCATACCACACTGACGACCGTGCCTACGCACGGCGAATGAACCGTAGTTTTACACGATAAGAAAAAACGTGTGTACAAAGGGTCTTTATCAGCATGGCATTTGCTTGGAATCGGCTAGTTTAAGTAAGAGCAATAATGCTCGTCTAATAATAAAATTATTTAATTTTCTTGTTATATTGGTAAATGCTGAATTTCATTTTGAGTGTCACGTCTTTTAATAATGTTGTTAATAATTAAAAACTTACATTTTCATCTCAATTTTCTAATCCCCGTAAACATCTAAACGATGTTATCTTTCATCAATGCCAGTTTATTGTTATTTTTTTTTCACATCTAACTCTATTCACACTAATAATCAAATTACGCGTATTAAAAATTATAATACAATTAAAATTAAATCTTATTTAAACGTATCACACAACACCAATCTTTATGAGACGGAATTTTGTTATTACAACAATTACTGAAGGAAAAGAGGTAAAAAAGAAAGTTTCTCCGTCAATGAATTTGGAATATGGCGCGAATTACTAACATTGATTTGGCGATTAAGTATTATGCATATTCAGTATAATATACCATTATATTACGGCCCGTTCTGATAAACCGCTCTTACCTTTGAGATCGATCTTAAGTATTCAAATGACAACTCTCGAGATATCGATTTGACATCATGAAATTATGATGACGTTTACATTTTGATAACAACTTTTTCTGTTGTCAGTGTCATTTTATGAGCGGTTTCCGGACCAAAGAGGTTATAATCATTATAAAATCATTTCTAGCGGCCTGGCATATAATAACACATTGTCATTGTTGAATAAATAAATGTTCATATTTAAATCTTAACGTTACATATTGGTTACTGAATCATTAAGTTAGGTTTTATGTATTTTGATTGCAATCGACTACTTCACAAGATTCACCAATAGAAATAAACTAGGTACTTTTTGCTTCCAGAATTGATTATGATCAAAATTACATTATTATAGGTTGGTGGTGATCGTCAGTTGTCGGGGCACCGATCAACTAAAGAGCTTAAAGCCGAGACCACAATGTAAACGAAGAAAATGATAAACTAGACAATTGCATATAATTATTATCCACCAGATTTCATTTCACGTATTCCTCAATTAACGAATTAATATTAAAACTTTCAAGAACTCTTGATCGTACAAAAATGAATGAATGCTTACACAAAATCCTTTACTTCGCTTCCACTGGACTCCCATCACAACAGTATACAAAATAAGCTTACATTTTGACCAATTTAGCAGTTTGTGAGTAAAACCAAAGTAATTACTTGCGATAATTTACAATAAATGCATTAATTATAATATATTATAATAATTTAGTGCCTGCCCGGTGTTCCGTCACTCTGTGAGTTAGATTATATTTTTAATATTGGTAATATGGAAATAAGTTATAATTTTGCTTAGAACCAACTTGAGAACATTTCGTCAACTAATTATATAACTTACTTATATTGGTTTAGTATACTATATTCCTGCATTTTAATTCTTGTTTGCTAACCTAGACTATCCCAACGCTGGGAAAATGATTGTAAGTTTACTCTACAGTAAAAATGTGACGGATTTATTTTAACTAGCATAAGATACTTGGACTGAACGCGTTGACTAAGACGAATTCTAACTTAAGTTGGTCCTAAGCAACATTTACCAAATAGCGTACACACGGCTACACATCAAGCTATACATTTCCAGTTTATGCTGATCTCGCATTGTATAGGATATTCGTACAATGCGAGGTCAGCTTATTCTGGAAATGTATAGCTTGATGTGTAGCCGTGTGTACAAGCATTTACATAACATAACATTACGCTATATTTCCCCGAAGGGTTAGGCAGAGGTATACCCATAGTAGGTACACCCTCATTTCGCCAGTTATGATTACTCCCACGTAATAGGGGACGAGGAAACGAAGCATTTTTCTGATAAATAGTTCAGTAAACATTATTTATTTCTAGTTTTTTTTTACATAAAACCACTGGTTAGAGTGACAGACACAACATACCCTGTTTTCACGCATACATATTGGCTAAGTAAGAGATCGCCCATTCGACTATAGTTTGTTTGCCTACCTACATTTCTATCACCCCCAAATAGTGTTTAGTGTAATGACCCTAGTTACCTTGAACATGTCAAGCTGATTAGGGTAATAACCTCAGTTAGCATGAAGATGTTTATAAATCGCAAACTGGGTAATTTTTTTAGATGGTTGGAATAAAACTGATATCTAAGAAGCAAGATTTTTCATATTAAAAAAAATATTTTTGCTTACGCGTTTCGGGGTTCTCCGAATGGTTTCGGCCTCAAGCGAAGCCCATATGGTTAAGTGCGAGTTCGTGAGTCGAACTTATCATTTTCTTATTCTCGTTTAAAAATATTTAATATTGGTCTAAAATGACTATGTCACTACTTTTATACTTCACATAAAAATCCAATTTTTTTTTCTATAGTCATTCTATTAAAAAATCCATGGACATAAAATACAGTTTTAAATGCTAAGGCAGTTGGAAACTTATTCAAAGAAGTGCCTAAACTAAGTCTGGTCACTATTGCCTATTTCAATAATTTGTAACTGTTACAAGTCTATCTAAAAACAATTACTAGCACCAACGATGAATAACAAAAACATTATTTTTAACTTTTCGAGAGATTTTTGAGATGTGTGATACTGATAACTTATTTAGATTAGAAAAGCACCGTGACATACATTTATATGTATTTTCATATAATAAGGGACAAGCGCAAGTGCCGCCCTCTGTGTTTCGAGTCTTATCCGTGTATTTTTTTTTGACCACCATGTTGTTCGAGAAAGATGTTTTTGTACGAATTTTTTTATAAATATTTCGCGTATCATGAAGAGGACAGTATTCAATCTTTTTGTGAAGATTTTTACCTCCGACGGTCAAAAAACATTCTTGTCAATATAAATAACCCTACCTACCTCCAAGTATTCAATAATAGCGTGCCATAATCACAACCTCACGACCACCAGCCAATATATACGCAATGAAAACCGACTGCATTCAGTTACCAACCTTATCTATACAAAATTAGATCGCATTTTGCAATGTCAAGGGGTGGTTGTGAGTGGCCCCGTGACCGTTGTGCGTTGTGAAGTCATCGTCTAGAAGTTTGGGCACGTCGGCCATCTTTGTTTGACTCTCGTTGGACAAACGCTCAGTTTGTATGAAGTTGGCGGATATGTGGCCAATGTTGGCGGGTTGGGAGTTGCCGTTGTTGGCTTCAATTGGCGTGTTTGTTATTGGTGCGTTGTCGTTTGTTTGTAGTTTTGGTGTCGTCGTCTGCTCTGCGGTTTTGTCCTCAGTCTGAAAGGTATACCAAAAATTACATTAGTTAAATGATCAGAAGTTGGTAATTATAACTTACTTATATTGGTTTAGTATACTATATTCAGCATATTATTCTTGATTGCTAACCTAGACTATCCCAACGCTGGGGAAAGGATTGTAAGTAAAAATTAAAGTAAAAATGTGACGGATTTATTTTTATTAGCAAATAAAAACATTGAATGCGTCGACTAAGATGAATTAAGTTAGTTCTAAGACTCATTTACCTAATAAAATAAGGGTAAGCATTTTTTTCTTCAAATATCTTATTGCTTATGGTAGTGACAGTATTGTTTAGTTACCTACCAATTTTCTCAAGCAAAATAATAAAAACAGGTTTAGAATAAGTTTTGAACGCCGTGTAGAGACTAATTTATAATCGTGTTATTTTTTATCTTCGTTAATAGCGTTTTGTGGCTTGCTTCGCAACATTATCAATGGATTTAAATAAAACGAACATGTGGTCGTCGAGTTATCAGCGCACTCCAGACAGGCAGAGGTAGACCGTTGCGGTCACGTAAGAATATTTCAGAGACATGTTAATCAAATAATAATAAGTTATATACTCACAGCTCGTTGTTCGGACAGCCCCAGCAGGTCGGCAGTGACGTTGCCGTTGTTGTGCGGCGGGGCGGCGGGGAGGGGCTGCGGGGGGTTTGGTTCTTGGGGCTGGAACGGTACGACAGATTTTGGTGAAATAAAATTTCATGAACAGTCATCATTTTCTTGCCTTTATCAGACTAGCTGTGCCCCACGGTGTCACCCGCGTAGGTCTCGATCCCGTGGGAATATAGGGATAAAAAGTATCCTATGTCCTATTCCAGGTCATGGTCTACCCGTGTGCCCATCCTCTCCTCTCTAGAGTAAGGAACGTCGCGGCGGCGGCGCGGCGCCGGCGTCGAACGGTTCGCGTATTGCATTTTTATTTTTGTCTCGTGATTACTTCGAAATTAAATTTCCGATTCGAATGAATTAAAAAGTATTTTACTGCTTCATATATACCCTTGATGTTAAAACTATTTATTTGTGTAAGAATTAATATTATGTTGATAAAACTCCTTCGCAAATAGTGCATTAATTTCGAACAAATTTGAACACCATAAAAAAAGGTTATAGTGAGTCAATCTTAAAAGATAGACATATACTGCCGCGGACTTTTTTTTAAAACTTTTAAAGAGGAACAATTCCATCATACATGATATTTGCATAACTTAAACCGTTTACGCAGCGCACGCAACGGAAGCTCTCAAAAAGGAATAATTTTTCCCGTTTTTGCAACATTTTTCGTTTATGCTCCGCTCCTATTGATCGTAGCGTGATGCCATATAGCCTATAACCTTCCTCAATAAATAGACTATCCAATACAAAAATATTTTTTCTATTCCAATCCGTAGTTCCTGAGATTAGCGCGTTCAAACAAACAAACTCTCCAGCTTTATAATATTAAGTATAGATGAATACAGATGGTTCACTCATTAAATAAAAAGCGACTTATGCTACGACACAATATAGTGTAATTCGGGTCGCACAGCGCTAATTACCTACAGTTATATTCACCTAGAAGTTGCCTCTCTTTCTAACGCGAAACTTTTATATCTTCTGACTACGTTACACTCACTGAATTGGCCCGAGAAGACGGGCCTGCCGTGAACTTGTAGCTTCATAAGTTCATACCTAAAATGCGGAATGAACCATTCGTATTCATCTGTGTCTTTATCCCAATTTATTCGGGCTCAGCGCTACATGTTTCTAAGTAAGTAATCGTTCTTCCTAAGAACAATAGAGAACTATTTCTCTATCGTTTTCTCGAGGCCAAAAATGTTTTATATTTCTCTCAGTATCTGACAATTATTACAAGTAAAACTTTCTATTACCTGAGCAAAGTCCAATCCTAGTAAATCGGCAGTGGCATTCGCATTGCCGTTGTCAGACACAGGAGCTGCAGACGCAGGTACTTCAGCAGCTGCAGGTACCGCAGGCGCCTCTGCCGCCGGTGCGGGCGCGGGCGCGGGTGCGGGTGCGGACGCGGGTGCAGGCGCGGGTGCTGGCTCTGCGGGCGGCGCGGGCGCAGGCTCGGTAGCCGCAGGAGCTTGTTTACTCTTGTCTTCTTCCGCCTGCTGTTAATTTATAAAATAATAATTCAATTCCAGGCTACGGCTTTCAAGGATACCGGCAACATCGTTAATATCCCGTATAACCATCGATAATAACAATTTAATAATGTATTGTTTTCTATTTTGAGAAAAAAAAAAAATCTGTGACCGCGAATCGAGGAAGGTGTATATTAAAACCTGCAAGCGTAGAATAATTATATTAGAAACGGGCTTTGTTGACCGAAGAATAGACGAAATAAGAGATTGTGATTGTATCTCTGTCATTTTGTCTATCCTTCCGTCGACAAAACTCGTTTCTACGGTGGTCATGCTAGGCAAGCATATCAGGTTACAGTCTATTGTGTAATTAATAGGCTCTTTTATGGATCAAACGACTTTTATTCAACAGAACTGACGGAATACATTTTATAATCAACTGACAGATTCCAAACAACATTTAATTTTCATAATAGGTATACAACCTCCATCACGCACCCTTAATCTATAGCATGATGCATGCGCAAGATTACATCAAGTACCTACCTAACATATTTCCTACATGTGCACGCACCCTTAAACTACTTAGTGTGCATACACTTTAAGTAACAGTACATTCAGCTGGAGCTATCGTTCACTGATATACAATCTACCTTTATTACATACGTCTGTTCTTAACACAGCTCAATAGCAAAAATACTAAACACAAACAAAATAAAATTATATATTACAAATCATAACATCTCAAAACAAAATCACATCAAAGACAATATTAGTAAAAATCATTACATCACACATTACTCGCCCCCTTAATAGATAATTTTTCTAAAAGTTGCTTAAGTTTTGGGCCTGGTAGTGATTTCGTTAACATATCAGCTACCATTTCTTGTGAAGGCATATATTTTACCTCAACCGCCTCATTGACTATAGCTTCGCGAACGTAATGAAACCTAATATCGATGTGTTTAGTTCTGTTATGGTTCATCTTATTTTTAGCTATTTTATGTGCCGACTGGTTGTCGTTGTAAATGACTACCGGTTTATCAGAAGACCTCTTTGTTAAACTTCTTAACAAATTTCTTAAATAAATAGCTTCTTTCGATGCTTGACTAAGGCCTATATATTCTGCCTCTGTGGAGGACAGCGCCACGCACCCTTGCTTACGACTTTCCCAAGATACTATATTATCTCCTAGTCTGAAAATTAAACCTGTACAGGATTTTCTATCATATGACCCACCCCAATCCGCGTCTACATACCCATTTATTTCTAGGTTACCCGTTTTCTTGAACGTTAGTCCAAAGTTCGATGTCCCCTTTAAATACCTAAGCACTCGTTTAGCACATTTGAAATGTAATTCATCGTAACTTGAATTAAATTGTGACAAAACACTAACAGCGTGCGCGATATCGGGCCTAGTACTTTGAGCTAAATAATTAAGACAACCTATGAGAATTTGATATGGCAACTTACAACCGGAATCTGAAGCTTTCTCCAATTTGAGACCTACTTCCATTGGGGTAATGACTGGTTTACAATCCGTCATATCAAAATCCTTCAAAACATTAAGAACGTATTGTTCTTGATCAAGATAAATCGTATTTTTATCTCTCCTAAGTCTAATGCCTAACACATGTCTAGCAGGACCTAAATCCTTAACTTTAAACGTTTTAAGCAGGCCATTTTTTAATTTCTGCTTTTCGGTTTCGTTATTTTTGGAATAAAATATAAAAATATCGTCAACGTAGATGACTGCTACTATTCTATTTCCATCGCTAAACACTTTTTGATAAAGACATGTTTCTATTTTTGACTGTACGAAACCTAAATTGAGCATGTTCTGATCTAGCTCATGGAACTAAGCGTTTGACGCTTGTTTGAGTCCATACAACGATCTTTGCAATTTACATACCTTTGTCTCTTGACCTTCAACAATCGCCCCCTTAGGCTGAAGCATGTAGATGTCCTCTTTGAGCTTGCCATACAGGAAAGCAGTCGTAACATCCCATTGGTCGATGAGCCAATCATATTCTACAGCTAATGAGAACAGTATTCGCAAGGTTGAGCTTCTTACGACCGGAGAATACGTTTCATTGTAGTCTATCCACGTACCTGCGTAAATCCTTTAGCTACTAGTCTAGCCTTATATTTCGACACTTTACCGTCACTGTCCCGCTTAATTTTGAAAACCCATTTGCAATGTATTGGCTTTTTGTCACGTGGTAAGTCTACCAGTGACCAAGTCTGATTCTCGTACAATGATTTTAGTTCATCATTCATAGCTTTTTGCCATAATTTAGAATCAGGCCTTGTCAATGCTTCTTCAACGGTTATTGGATCGCCATCAATTTGCGCAATAGCATTATATAATATAGGCTTGCGCTCACGAAGATTGTATCTTCGTTCTGGTTCTGCTATACTGCTCGTGGTAGCAATCGTTTCATCAGGCGCCGCAGCCGCCTCAGTGTCAATACACTCCGCTTCATGAAACTCTTCTTCATCTTGAATAATATTATTAGATGCACCACTTTCAACCACAGGTTCTATTCGTTCCTTCTCTATATAAATAGGAACAACTGTGTTCTTCGTGATGTCGGTACCATCTCCAGGAAAAACATTTTCCAAGAATTTTACATTTCTTGAGAATGTTATCTGACCTGTTTTTGGGTTCATCAGTCGATAACCTTTAGTAAATTCACTGTAGCCGATGAAAATCAATTCTTCCGTCTTCATATCAAGCTTCTGCCGTTTATGTTTAGGTTTCAATGCATATGCTTGACAACCGAAAATTTTGAAATGACTTAAGTCCACTTTCTTATCTGACCAAAGTTCTTCAGGTACTTTATTCATAACAGCCTTTGTCGGGCTTCTATTCTTTAAGTATACCACTGTACATACCGCTTCGGCCCAATACTTTTTACTAAGTTTGGCCTCACAAAGCAACGTTCTTGCTTTCTCAATGATCGTTCTGTTCGCCCTCTCAGCCACACCATTTTGCTCAGGCGTATAAGGTACCGTCTTCTGATGTTTTATACCAGCTGACCTTAAAATTTTATCGAAGGCTTGGTTACAGAATTCTTTACCATTGTCAGATCTAAGGCACTTTATCGACTTTCCTGTTTGCTTCTCCACTTCCGCCTTATATTCACGAAATTAATGAGGGTTTGACTCTTATTTTTCAAAAAATTAACGTGCGTCTTACGCGTATAATCGTCGATAAACAACAACATATATCGAGATCCACTGAATGATGGTTCTTCCATTGGTCCGCATAAATCACTATGTATAATTTCCAAAAACTCTTTCGCTCGAGTACCTTGAGTTTTAATAGAGCTCTTACAAGTCTTTCCATTTATGCACGGAACACATGGTTCAATTTTATCACTTGAATTAAAGTTCAATCCAGTCACCATATTTTTCAATGAATTCATATATTTTTGTCCTAAATGTGCCAATCTTCTATGCCAAATATTTGACAAAACTTCATTGGACAAAGTCAAATTGACAACACAATTTTCTTTTTCAATTAACTCGAAAATTCCATCAACCTCTTTGCACGTTGCTACTATTTGGTCAGTTTTATTTTTAATAGAGCAACCTCTTTTGTCAAATTTTACAGCGAAATCCTTCTTTACAAGATCGCTTACTGAAATTAAATTCATGGAAAGTCCGGGAACATGATATACGTTTGTTAATAGGAGTTCAGTGGCATTTTTTACTTTCGGGATGGCATTCCCTCTTCCTATAACTTTCATTTCGTCCCCACTTGCAACTTTTATCTTTAAGTTATTCTGTTGCCTTTCGTAGTTCAGCAATTTTCCGGCATCGTTCGTCATGTGGTTCGAACATCCACTGTCCAAGTACCATCGGTCCTTTTTCACCGTGTTCGTCATACTCAAGCATGGATTCGCTCTCTTATTGACTTTGCATTCAGATGCTTTATGCCCTTCTTTATGACACTTAAAGCACTTAAATATCTTCTTTTCCTTGCTAAAATTCTTTCTATTTTGAGCCGTTGTTACCATCGCTTGCTCTCCATTTTGAATATTTTCGCTCTGTCGGCTTGCTTCTTGCATCAACTTTGACTTTATCTGCTCCCGTTTAATTTCTTTTCCGCCGTTGTCTATCGCCATTACAAATGGGTTGTAATCTAACGATAAACCGCTTAATAATATCGAAATTATCCACTCATCAGAGATTTTAGCACCAATGTCTGCAAGTTGTTGTGACAAACAAATTATTTTAGAAATATATTTCTCCATGGTTTCGCAATTTTCTAGTCTACATTGCCATAACTCTCGTTGCAATCTGATTCGCCTGCCCCAGCCCTTGTCTTCGTAAGCCTCGCTGAGACTCACCCATACCTCACGTGCTGTCTTCGCACTATACACATGTGCGAAACAAGCAGGCTCTAGCAGTAGACATATCGTTGTTCGAGCCTTCCTATCAGTGTCTTTTAAATCTGCTGTTATCTCCGTGGCTTCAATGACTCTGAACCAGTTTTTTGATTCTAAATAATTTTTCACCACGAACTTCCAGTTAGCGAAGTCTTCAGCACCGTTCAATTTTCTAATTCCACAAATTGAACCTGAATGTTCTTCTGCCATGACGAGAATTGTACAGACGGCAGTTTTTTGGAGCCTAGGTCTGGGCCTACCTATTGTGTAATTAATAGGCTCTTTTATGGATCAAACGACTTTTATTCAACAGAACTGACGGAATACATTTTATAATCAAATGACAGATTCCAAACAACATTTAATTTTCATAATAGGTATACAACCTCCATCACAGTCTCTACAGTACCTCGCCAGTAGAAACTGCGCTCTAAGCGAACGCATTACGAGTTTACATCAAAAAAATAAACGTTAACCTCCACTCCCAGTCAATACAACCTTCATATTTTTTGTAACTTTATGGCGGCATCTACATCGCCACATGAGAACTACGCATCAAAGACCAATCCTGACGTCACATAAATCCTGCATCGCGCAATTAGAGTTTACCGCGCGATGGACATATATACAATAATCCAACATCAATCGTTAGGCAGTTGCCCGCCAGACACAACACCCGTCTGGTCGGAGGATCCTCCCTTTACTATGGTGGATGAGTGAACTTTACACCCTGTTCCGCATACCCCTTTTTTTTTTTATTTGGGTTATCGTCAAATGACTTCTCCCGCTCTGGGCGGAGTGGGAGGGCGTGTCAGACTTTAACTGACTAAAACCCACCCGTGTTCCTTCAATTGCCTGTTGCCAAGGGTCCCGGTATCCCTTTCAGACTTTCCCGCAAGATCGTCCCCTAAAAGTTTGTTAAAAAAAAAAAAAAATGCCTTACCTTCCTGAGCCGTGTCCTCGCCATGATAGCCTCGACCCTCTGTTTCCTAGCGAGCCTCTCCTTCTCCTCTCTCTCGGCTTCTTCTCGGCGCAACTTCTCTGCTTCTTCAGCCGCCTTCCTTTTTTCTTCATCTTCTTTCAGACGAGCTTGTTTTTCTACTTCTTCGCGGACTTTGCGTTCCGCTTCTTCACGTTCGAGTTGTTGTTGAGCCTGGAAAGTATACACGCATGAGATTTATTCATTCTGCTGTCGAAGCGGAAATACTGAACAAATCCATACTAATATTATAAATTCGAAAGTAACTCTGTCTGTCTGTATGTTACTTTTTCACGCCTAAACCACTGAACGGATTTCGATAAAATTTGGCAAGGAAATAGATGGCATCCTGGGGAAGGATATAGGATACTATTCATCGTCATACCACGCGGGCGAAGCCGCGGGCGGTAGCTAGTAACTAATAAGTATCAAGAGTCTAAAATAGGCTCTCCATTTAGGTACCCAGGGGCAGTGCGAAAAAGGAATAACGCTTAGGGGAATATGAAAATCTCTTAGAAAAATAGTACATCACTGACGCGGCCAGCGATAAGGGGATTGATGGACGATCGTCATTCATGCGTGAGTCCATCAATTCCTGATTGCGGCCAAAGCTTGTATAGTACTTTTCTCAAACAACGCGCGGAAATTCAAACTGAGTAAATTAAATAGAAATTCCAGAATCAATGACGAACAACTATCATTTTTCATGCGCCAATATGTTCATTTGTTTCTTCTTTGTTCTATTTGCAAGCCAATTCGAAATTTAAATAAAATCTTTGATAAGTTACCTCCTTGGTTGCCGTGTGTTGAAGTAAAAAGTTCGTTCCATTTTTAAATAACACGACAGATATGAGTTTTCATAGTAATTTATTTGGCCGCTAAACACGCCAGGTATGGATTTTCATAGTAATTTTGCTGGCCGCATCGTCACTTGTTTTTTACCTTTACCAGTACAGCAATTTTGATTTATCTCGAAGAATGTTGTTAAAATAATGCTCGAATTTCCAAGCATGTTTGAGAAAATGCTTTTTCTACTGAAAGATTTTTTTTTCGTTCTAAATATGTCAGCGCCCAGTAAGTTGCTTTGAAATTCTGGCATCCACAAATGTGTACCTATACCGTGATTGCAAGGGAAGCACACAGCTAAGTATTCGGTGATAATTTATATGGAAATTTGATTGGTGCACATTTATCACGGTAGTTCGTTGTAAACGGCCAGTGTAATCGTTTGAGACCCAATAAACACTTGAATTTAATTTATTTAAAGACTAGCTGATGTCCGCGACTTCGCCCGCGTGGATGTCGCTTATTATATACTTTAACCTTACTCGACAATCACTCTATCCATTGGTGAAAACCGCATGAAAATCGGAGCAGTCGTTTTTGAGTTTATCGCGTACAGGACGACAGACAGACGTGGCGTAGTACTTTGTTTTATAATATGTAATGATACTAATATGCTGAGTATTACCTCGATAGCTTTCCTAAGTTTCTCCTCGTTCATCTGTCTCTGTAGTTGCGCCAGTTCGCGCGCTTCCTCCTCTTCGCGACGTTGCCGCTCTTCCTCTTGACGTTGTCGCTCAGCTTCTTCTTCGGCTTCGCGTTGCAATCTGAGAAATTAATAATTGGAAATTTGTATTTAATAATAACTGAAATTACGGAACTTTTGGGTTTTGTTATAGCACAAACTTTCTTAATGGAATGAACCTGACACGACGTGTTACCGTACCGAGTGCTGGCTTACGCTGGGGTTCGCGACTGGTCAATCGTCATCCTAAGATGCTTCGTTGAGAGGTGATACACGTGTCGATTTCTTACAGGGTTTTTTTTTTACTCTTGAGGAATAGTTAAGCGGAATAGGTTACTTAATATATCGACGCCTATTGTATGTCATCTGTAGCCCTGGTATACATAACACATAGTACTACTCCCCGCACCTCTGCCGCTCCAGCTCGGCCTGCCGCTCCAGCTCGTCCCGCGCGCGCCGCCGCCGCTCGGCCAGCGCGGCCTTGGCCTGCTCCTCCGTGGTGATGCGTCGCGCCGTCTGTGACGCTGCAACGCACAGAACAATTATATGTTAGCGTCTAGTAAGAATCATTGAACAAAATACACGAATTATACTTTGACTTGGGTGTACCATGACAACTGTGGTACACCTCTGCCTAACCCTTCGGGGATGACAGGCGTAATTTTTTGTTATACTTTAACTTCGATAAGAACAATGAGATATTAACTATCAACTAACTAACTCATACAGTGGTATTTTTTGCCATTATTTATTTTGTCAGAATAAATAATGTCATTCGAAGTAAGTCGATAATAATAATGGACTATAACATTTAGATGTTGGCAGCATGGTTCTTCAATACTGGTGAAACAAAAACATTATTTTTTCCCAGTCATAAAAGAGTCACTCACCAGTCATCTCATTATCATCAGTCTTTTCGACGGAAGGCTCCTTCCTGTCCTCCTTATCATCCCTCTTCTCTTTCAGTTCGGACCTCTCGCTTCTCTGTTCGGACTTCTCACTTGCTCTCTCTTCGTGTTTCGCTACTTCTTCTGTTACTTGCTCGATTTTCGTTTCCTGCTTAACCTCTATTGTTTCTTTGATTTCGTTTACCTGAAATAGTAAGGAAATAAAAGATTTCACTTTGTGAATACAAATAGAGCCACATCTTAGAAAATAAATGAAATAAGAGCAATTTCATTGCATATTGAGGTTTATTCTTGCAAGGACTGGTAAATATTTTCAAAGTAGTTAACAAATATATATCTCACACGTACAAACACTGAAAACTAGAGCTGTTTTTACATTAAAACGGAATAGTTGTTATGTTATGGAAAACATAACATCAAATGTAAAAAATACTGTAGCTCTAAGATCGCTTATTCAATTTTTGTTACTCAAAGTATGTTGTGAGACACAAATTAATATTGTACATTTACAAGTACGCTAAGTAATAATGATTTCGTATAATTTAGATACATGCAAGATCATTTTGACAAAGATTGTGAGTTATTGGTGTATGTACATAGTTTGGTTAGTCTATCAATAAAATATATATAAATAAATACATGCATGTCCACTTTTTTGGTATGTTTTTCCCAGTCAACTCAGTCAGTCAACGATTGTGGAACCAGAATGGAAAAGTATTTCAAGTGGTGAATCCTATAGAAAGGATTCACTGCTTAGGTGGTCCTCTTAACATGGGCATGTCAAAGTCATGTAGTATGAGAGTGTAACCTGGCTACCTTATCAATAAGGTGGAGTGCATCTCCGTTGTGTATCTGCAGCGCCTCCAGCTTGTGCGTCACCTCGGCCGGGTCCACCACACTCTTGCCGTCCGCGCCCGGCGCAGGCGCCGCAGGCTGTTGCAAATGTTGCTGGTTAGCACTAATAAAGAGCTAAATCTACGTATGTTAAGATTGTCTAAGCTAAACTTTTAATGTGCACACAAATTGATGCAATTAACACAAACGGGTTTGCTATCATTGGTCTCGTGAGAAATTTTGTGTAACTTTAGTTCAGGAAACACAGTTTTGCCCAGTGAGATGTTGTTTGTTGCAGTCGCGGACAGGTTCTTACAATATAACTACTGTTTGGTCAATCAGTCCACTGCATTCTAGCCAATAAGGTATATATTAGCCACCCACTATATTACAATTAATGCTTGTAACACAGCTGATGTTGTTTATTGCTAGAAAAAAAGTTGGTTGATGTTCGTTACCTTAATGACCTCCTTGTCGACGCTGGACTCTTTGGAGATGGCGGGCGACGGCGACAGCGTGCGGCCCGGCGACGCCGACAGGGACTTGCCACGTGCCGCCTGCACACACGTCACACATTAGTACACGGTCCACTTTATGTCATCGGCCTGATCAAGAACCAAGTGGTTCTGACAAGCATACTTCTTATAATAAATAATCTTTGCGTTTCCGTGGGTGAAGTATGATGAAGATATTTCACTGTCATTTTAACCGATTACAAAAGCGGAGGAAGTTGTGTGTAACTTCAAGGGAATGTGTTCATAATTTGTTTGCTGAAAACGGACCCAATTATGAAGAGCCTTTTTCTAAAAGAGGCAAAATTTGTAAGTTTCTATATAGGGGATAATCTTTAGAACTATTGACCTGATTCCGAAAATTCTTTCACTGATGGGAAGCTACATTATCCACGAGTGGAAAGAGCGATGTTGAAAAAAGAAATAGGCTTTTAGGAATCGAGCTGCTTTACACGCGGGCAAAGCCGCGGGCGAAACGCTACAGAAGTGAACTGATTGGTTTATGATATTTACCTTATCGTGATCTTTGGATGGCTTTGGCTTTCTGTGTACTGGCGGTTTGCCGTCACCCGGCGCGACCGGTGGCGCTGTGAACCATAAAATTAGTGTTTTAAATGTTATAACTTAACATAAAATAATTGGCACAACTTTTGTACCGTTGCACGGTCCCATAAAAACAACAATTCCCAGCAGTATTTTTGCACAATATTATTTAGGCTATGCGATTGGTTGGATTTCAAATCCCTCTTTACCCAGTCACTTCCGACCCATTTCCATTCTCCCGTTCCTGTCTAAAGTGCTTGAGGCCTGTGTACACAAGCAGTTTGCGGGGTTTGTTCACCAGAACAACCTTGTTAGCTCATTTCAGTCTGGATTCCGGCCTGGGCACAGTTCAGCCTCCGCTCTACTTAAAGTGACTGGTGACGTTAGAGAAGCGATGGAGAATACCAAGGTTACCGTTTTAGTATTAATTGATTTCTCCAATGCCTTTAACGCCGTCAGCCACGATATTCTCCTTTCTATTCTCTCTCATCTTATGGTTTCGTCTGAGGCTCTGGAATGGTTCTCTTCTTATCTTCGGGGACGTCAGCAGTCGGTTCGCGTTGATGAGAGCTCTTCGAGTTGGCGCGACCTGGATGCTGGTGTTCCACAAGGCGGTATTCTTTCTCCATTGTTATTTTCCATCTTCATTAATTTCATAACTCACTGTCTTCGGTGTTCGTATCATCTTTATGCCGATGATCTTCAATTATATACAGCTGAGCGGGTTGAAGGTTTATCAGACGCTGTAGCGGATTTAAACCGAGATTTAGATGCCATCAGAAGGTGGTCTGATAGTTTTGGGGTGTCAGTAAACCCCTCAAAGTGTCAGGCCATTGTAATCGGGAGCTCACGCATGATGAGTAGGGTGACGCTTACCTCTCTTCCTCCTCTAATTTTCAATGGCACCGTCATCCCCATTACCTCTACTGTGAAGGATCTCGGTTTGCATCTGGACTCGACACTTTGCTGGCAACGCCAGGTCTCTAGTGTTAGTCAAAGGGTCAGCGGTACTCTTCGATCCCTGTATCGTCTGAGGAACTTTTTGCCCGCTAAGACGAAGACTATGCTTGTGCAGACTTTAATTTTCCCCATTATCGACTATGGTGATGTGTGCTACTTTGACTTGAATGCAGTTTTGCTGGATAAGCTTGACAGACTACTCAACAACTGTATCCGGTTCATATTCAACCTGAGGAAATATGATCATGTGTCGAGCTATAGGTCTGAGCTCAAATGGATGTCCATTCGCCAAAGACGAAGTTTGCGTGCTTTGACCACGCTTTTCTCCGTTCTCAATTCTCCCTCTCCTCCTTCTTACCTTGTGTCTCACTTCCAATATCTATGTTCTTCACACACTAGGAATCTGCGTTCTTCTAACAATCTTCTCCTACTCTGTCCTTCTCATACTTCTGACTTCGTTCATTCTTCTTTTCATATTCAGTCCATTCTTCTTTGGAATGCGCTTCCTCTTGATATCAGGACGGCCACCAGTCGGTATGCATTTAAGCGGAAATTGCAGAGTTTTTTTCTGAACAAATAGAGTAGTCATATCTACACCTCTCTCCCTAGAATTTGTATATTATTAATGTATATATATATATATATATTATAGGTATATATATAGTGAATCAGTATGTAGGTAAATGTATCATAAGTTTATAGCTTCTTATTCTGTAAAACCTGTCTTATCTATGCATTATGATATAATATTATATTATTAATTTTTTTTTTTTTTTTCTCTTTGTTCGTTACAGTCAGAGCACCTGCCATCTAATCTCTTCACCACCCTTGGTTGACTGGTAGAGAATGCCTAAGGCATTAAGTCCGCCTTTGTACCTCTTTTTTGAGTGCGAAAAGTTTAAATAAATAAATAAATAAATAATTGGTCTTGTTAGACCCTGTATTATGACCATACGTCATCAAGACGCGTGACGACCCGTCGCACAGACGTGTATACTCACCAGACTTGGCGTGCGCGTGCAGCGAGGCGGGGCGCGGGCGGCGCGGCGTGGTGTGCGCGCGGCGCGGCACGTCGCCGCCCGCCATCACGGTGCTGTCGCGCGACACGCTCGGGGTCGTGGCGGCGCTTTGGGCCAGCGTATCGCCGCCGCCTGGTCGATAAATCGATTTGAATTCTAGTGCAAGGTGGAAGTTATTGGGTATTACATACAAGGTGGGATTGAAATCTTTGGAATTCGTGTGAAAGAACTCATGTACTTATATGAAAAACTTTTAATATGGAAAAAAACTTGAAGAGCGCAAAAAAATTACATCTTATATATTTTTGTTTTTTATCGATATTACAAAGTTGGTCCTATACTAATAAATGTTTGTTTTCAAGAGGATTTTTACCCTCTGCAAGGTTTACAAAAATTTCAAATATACCCTGTGGTACACATTTTCGATCACTCAAATAACAAAGATTTTTACAAAATAGATGATGGAATCTGTACTCATTTTTCATTTTAATTTAAGAAACATGCCGTTATATTATGTCACTACCATGGAAAACTAAGAATAGATTTTAATCTAATAATAAAAATAAGTTAAAGAACAAAGTAAGAAATTGAACCACAATATTATTGTTAATTATTAATGTTAATATACAAGAAGCACATTCAATTAAAACATCGACACATTTAAACAACATCGCTAAATAGCGACATATACCACATTAATTAAAACACATTATCTGAACCCTAAACACATCATTATTCGAACCCAAACACACTTTATAACTTAGTCAATAAAGTCGAAATTCAAATACCTCTATGCTTGTTAACATCATTACTCAAATCCAAATTCAAATATCACGACAAAATCCAAACAATAATGAACTGTGCATCTTAAAACTTTGAGTCGAAATTCAATTAACAAGAACGTATGTTAACATCATTATTCCAAATCCAAATCACGACAAACCAAACACAATAAACAACTTCATCACTTCATAAATACAGTCTAAATTCAATTACCTCTAGGCGTGTTAACTCCCGTACCAGCAATGGACGCGGGTCGTGGCTTTCTCGGTGCAGAAGTCGGCCTTCGTATGACGCCAGTAGCATTGGACAGTGCGCTTCCCGGCCGCGAACCCGGTGTCGTGTCGCCCGACCGCGTCTCTGAATACATCGACGCTTATGTACAGGCTTAGGGCAGGGTGTGGGAGGGAAAACAGCTATGGATACTGTGTTATGCGATTGAATAGTGGTTGTGTTTCGTTAGTTACGGCGGGAGGTGGGTGGATGGCTGGATACAGTGCCTCTAAAAGTACTCCAAGGATCTTTTGGCATTGCCAGGAGAGCGTTGGTGATAATATTTCGTGAAATTGTATAATGAAACCAAGATGGTGGCGTTAGCTCCGATGTCGGCCATGCGCCACAAGATCTTTGTACTACAGCGTGTATTATAAAGGTGTGGTCAAAATTAAGAGTGTGGTACAGACCATCAAACTCATTTCTTATTTTGTTATTGTTAATTCACTATATGCTGCACCGATTGACGTCATGACGTCAACGCGGGCTGTCACTGACAACCAGCGCTGGGGCTCTTTCCCGCATAGGCTCGTAGCATTATGCTGAGCGATGGCCGTTTTGCGTGAATATGACGCATATTTTCCCCCAACTTGATATTTTCGTATATTTGTCTTTTCTTAACGTCATGTTTGCCGCAAATAAACTTTTTCAAATATTTTATTTCTTTCTTTCGAGTAGGTATCGAAGTTTACTTTGGGACAGATGATTATTTTTCGCGATAACGATATTGGTCCCATGAAGAAAGTTGTTGTTTAATGGTCTGTACCACACCCTTAATTTTGACCACACTTTTCATATACACGCTGTATACAGGGTGTCTGGATCTAGACCCGCCATAGCAAATTCGCATATAGAGGTCATTTGCTAATTATTAGACCTTACTTTCCCTAGCTACTGTTTTATAGTTTAGGAGATAATTATGTAAATTTTTATAATTTACTGATATTTTTTATTCTTTTCAAAATTTAAACTAAGGAAAGTAAGGTTCAATAATTAGTAAATGACCTCCTCTATATGCAAATTTGCTATGGCGGGTCCAAATCCAGTCATCCTGTATGTGTGGTATGAGTAACTTATACAGCCGTCCAAACATCTCAAGCGATGGAAGCTTTTCTTTGAGTAGGCTACACTGTTGTGCAGTTCGTGTTGAGTAATAAATGACGCCTAAAACAAGTGGCTTTGTTTTTTATTGTGACAATAACTGAATGCCAGACGGAATTCATTTTCATAATTTTAATATGGTAATTCGAAGATATGTGGAACCCACCAACCCGCACTGGGCCCGGGTGGTAATTTCGGCCCCCTCCCTCTCACAAAAAGGAGGCTTGTATCCCAGCCGTGGGAACATTATAGGCTGATTATGAATATGGTAACTGTAATTATGCCAATCGGTGAATCCTGAGTAAAAGGTTGCAAATTTTTCAGAATTTGACGCGAGGTAACACTTGTTCGAAAAGAGAGTGAAATATATTTAGTTGTTTAGTAATGTTCTCTACTTTGGAAAGTCAGTAACAAACAAAAGATTTATAATGTAGTTTTGAAGTTCTGTAATTCCTAACAAATATTATAAATGCGTTGGTGAGTTTGTTTGTTACGCTTTTATGGTAAAACGGCTGAACGGATTTAGATGAAATTTGGCACCTGGGAAGACCATGACCTGGAATAGGACATAGGATACTTTTCATCCAGAAATGCCCACGGGTTCAACACATACGCGGGTGAAACCGCGGGGCGCAGTAAGTACTGATATATTTTAAAGATGCCGTATTCAGAGTCGACATAAAATCACGCCTGTACTTCTGGAAGGGTCAGGCAGAGGTGTAAGTACCTACAGTACACCCCCCATTCCACCCCCCTCCCCCAGTGTTTCTTGTTTTTATTACGTTTCACGAGTTTCTATATCTGTTCCGTCTGCATATTTAGATAAACGTGAAATGTAAATCGTGTGTTGTCATATTGAAGCTTCGGTGTACCTAGTTAGTGTCCGTACAGTCAGCCCCAAAAAGATGTATACATGGAGAAGTAATAATTTTATTGCCATTTTAAGTAGTATAACATTATTAGTCTGTTTACCTTGTTCTGGAACTTTGTTTTGGTCATAAGGTGTTTTGGTAAAATAAATTGTGTACTATGTTTTGTGCCTGTATGGTGGGTACAGTGTTATGAAACATTGGTTGTAGCCAATAAAATGGTTCCTTGTCCGTGTATACATCTTTTTGGGGCTGACTGCACATATTTATGATGTTGGTATGAGAAAATGTAAACGAAGAATGGACAGGAAAACAGAATAGATTGTGCACTCCAATTGTTTTTACATTAGTTGCTTAATATAGCAGCATCATTCAAATTTTTAAACCAATTTCTTCAACATTTTAGCAGATTTTGTACAAACGTTTTCAAAAACCATGCAAGTAAATTTTTACAATAATTTTGTGTAATAAATGCTACAGTGCTGAATGAGGGGAAGTGCATAGTACACATTTTTAGTAAGAAAGCAAAGCTGTTAGTTACTCTTACCTTTTTGGAAGAAGCTGGCCACACCATCATTGAGGAGACTAGACCAAGATTGTGATAGCTCGTGTACACGATGGCCAATGTTGTCGTAATGTTGCCCAACTTTTTACATTAATATGTAGTTAATTTCACAGACATTTTTCACCAACAAAGTAGTAAACAAATAGAATATAATTGAGAAAATAAATGAGTATCGAATGTTATGCCAAACATTCCGTTTGTGCAATGTCTGTCGAGAGAAACACCGATGTCTTAAAGTTTTCACAACGACCTATTATAGTATTGTGTTAGATTATACAAAGGAGCGAAATGTTTGTATTTTTGAAGTGAAAACTTTAGATGCACTTTGGGCTCTGAACCGTCAAGCTCGGGTCGGTGACACTGACTCGGGTATACTCGGCGTTGACTCGCGTATACTCGGCTCCAGTCGTTAGTTTTCACTACTATAATGTGGCACACACCCTTGTTTTTACAAGCTTTTATTTTCCTGATGTATTCTGTATAATTTTAATAAAGGTTTTAAAATAATATGTGTCTAACATAGGCCATTTTATACAGGAGCTGTTAGAGGTAGTGGTAAATACCTTTTAGCCCGTTGTTTTCATAGTAAACCAAGCCTAAAGCTGTATGGAATAAAGACCAAAATGGAACGAAGAATTTTGATACCCAAACCAAGCGACCCAGTGCGAAACGATGAATTTAGAAAATGATGAAATGGTGATGTAGATTGAAATGTGATAAAATCGTAAAATTTTGATAAAAAATATTTTAAACAAATAATTTATAAGTACTTAATTTATTATTTACAATTTCCAATACAATATTATGTCGTTTCAGGCAATCCGTCCTACATTATACTGTAGGGCGAATCAGTTCACGAGTAAGTATTGGTTATAAATACAGAGGATAACAATTTATTTATTATGATATTTGAGTTAAGAACTCAGATAATTTGTTAATTAGATAAGTTGCTCTTCGCCCTGTAGTACACCGACGAGGGTAGAGGCGTATTAACACTAAAATGAGCCTTATTGCGTGCTGGCAAGAACTCTTTTCGTTCGACGAAACTTCAAACGTTAATAGAATAGAATACCTTTTTGAATCCTATACTCCATTTAAAATAAGATTAGACATTTAAATAAACCTTTTTTTAAAGTCCGTTCAACCGATTTTGACTTCTATTGCGTTGGTGGCATGACAAATGGCAGCTGCAGTGGATAGTTGGTATTGTGTAACCTTTTTTGCTTTTAATGCCATCTTTATGCCTACGGTATAGAAGTCAAAATCGGTTGAACGGTCTGTAAAAAGGTTTATTTAAATGTCTAATCTTATTTAAAATGGAGTATAGGCCTATAATAATTAATATAAATCTGAAATCACCAGCTCGACTTGAGCAAGCGTAGTGATCAATGCTCGTACCTTCTCTGTATGAGAAGTGGCTTTTGTCCTGTAGGACAGTAACAGTCTGGTATTATTATTATTAACTTATCTGTACCTATTATAAACTAAAATGTTAGTTACAATTATCGAAAAAAGTAGGTAGGTACTTAAGTTTAATTAGTGACATTTTTACAATTACAAATATAAGGCATTAATGGCGTGTTTGCGACAAAAACCCTGCAACGATGAAGCAAAATCTTTAGCATTATCCCAAAAGCACAACTTAATCAAAAGCACGAATTCAACAAACTTTGACAGTTAGGACGAAGCACGGCAACACTCATAACCTCATAAGAAAGGTTGCCAGACGTCAAAAAAACAGTGAGAGACAGAAATGTAGGAAAGACGGACCTGCATAATGCCGTTTCTGGCAGAAATACAAACAATAAATTGTAGGAGTTTATTTTTTTAGAATGTACTGTCAAGGAAGATCATCGTACACACCGTAAACCGGTGCAAACACACAAACGCGCATACTAGTATTTACTGCTGCTAATACCACATCAAACTCAAAAATTTTAGCTTATCTTTCTACTCACTCCCAGCATTTTAACTTTCAGTTTAACACACCTCATCAAGGCTAGTGCTAGTTTAAAACTATCCTTATGAACTGCATACGAAAGCAAAGCACACTCTAACTCTTGGCCAAATCACACATCATCAACACATTATCGTCCCACATTGAGGTCAAGCAAGGGAAGTCTGTGTATGTCCCTGTATATTTCGGCGCTACTACTAGACAGCGCATTACAGTCATACAAAACATCATCTTTCATAGTTGACCTGTCACTCTTTCATCGAACTCTTATTTCACAGTGCAGCGCAAACGAGCGAAGCGACACACCCCAAACACTCGCAGAGCGAAGCGTAGCACCCCAATTGACTACAACTTTTCCATAAACATAGGGCCTTACGACAATAACTTAGACACTTGTTCAACGCGTGTTTAATGTCAGTTTTATGTCAAACTCCATAAATAAATGTCATGTTTAAAAGTTGTTTAGGCTAAACAACTGGTAAACACGGTTTTGTGGTAATAAGGATAGTGTTTTAGCCCAAAAAACGTCCGACAACCAAGTGAAGCAACCGTGACAAAACCAAAGCTCGACAGAAGCGCTTCTTCATGGTCTTACATGCTGTGTCGAGCTGATACATGGACTTCATGGAGTAATCCCTACTCTTTATCAGTCTATCACGTACTATAAACTCTTGTATTTCATATCTGTCACTCACTCTATCTTATCTATTTCTATTCCTATTTCACAGCGGAGAGCACCCAAACGAGCGAAGCGTCACACCCCAAATGGACCCAGAGCGAAGCGTAGCACCCCTAATTGACTTAAAGTCCCCAAAAAACGTCGAAAACCAAGCGAAGCAACCGCGACAATACCAAAGCTTCTTCATGGTCTTACGGGCCCTGTTGAGATGATGCATGGACGGTGAGGCGGAGTGTAGCGGCCGGGTCCCCGGCAGCCGGTCCAGGCGCGTCATGCTGTATGCCCTACCTGGCGCGCGCGGCGCGGGCACGGTGGGCACTAGGTCTGTGCGCCGTCGTGCGACAGACGACCACATCACGGGTTGGGGAGTGCGGTCGGGTTCGTCTGGAATTGTATGAAGAAAGAGTTTAATAACAGTGTGAGTAATAGGGATTGAAAAATATAGCTGTGGTTGGGCTTGACATTGAAATATGTAGATATTTGCTTGAATGTTTTTCCTTAGGTGTAATGGGCACAAAGTATTAAGCATAGTCCAACAAACATTTGAACATAGATGGTTTTTTTATTGTTTTGAATTCCAAGTACACAATTGAACAAACAAAATGAAAAAATCTTAGCCTAAACTACGAGTTTCCTAGCATTTTTCAAAATGAACTGGGACAGTCAATATTTTGATATCTTGAGCCAGACTTTCCTGCTGCAAACCAATTCGTAATCAGTCACAAAGGTGCATGTTTCATCAGTCACATCAGTAACAAATATTAATCTAACAAAAACACACCCAACGAAATACACCAAAAAATGAGCGAGTCGCATATGATGTGTAACATGGCTGACGTGTGTATTGGCTGTCTGTCTTGGCTGACGTATGTATGATATAAACAAGAATCATCATCAGCATCGCCATCGCCATTGTCATCATCCTGTTTACAACCTCTCGGAAAATGGGTTGGTACCATCTGATGGCCAACTCTAGCACCGCGCGCGCTCATTGGACAAACAAAATAGCGCGCGCTTCCCCGGCTTCCTGTTACACACTTCCGTTCCTCTTTACGAAATCACTCCCACAAATTGCAGGAAACCAAGAGGAAAGATTTTACACATAAAAATAAACTGTTGCTTAGCATTTTACTAACACTGGTGCCGATTCTGTTGTTCACAAACTAAACTAAATTTAAGTTCAGTGCATGTATGTTTTTCTTTCTATTTCATTAAGAAAAGGACAGACGATAAATTTTAGTTTAGTCCTGTCAAATTATTAGTCATCTTCTGACGTAAATTAATGTAATTTTAGTAGGCAAGTTTTTAATCATGTCTAAACCTGTAGGGTAGTATTGACAGGTGCTGATTAATTTGACAGGAGTAAACTAAAATTTATCTTCTGTCCTTTTATTAATGAAGTAGAAAGAAAAAGATGCACTAAACTTAAATTTAGTTTAGTTTGTGAGCAACAGAATCGGCACCATTGTCAACGTTATCATTCACGCTAAGGCTAAACTGTGTTACACATACGTGCAGATCAAAGTGTAACGCCTCACCGGACGGCTTACACAGCGAATTAGCATAATCTTTTCTTAATCTTTTGCAAGGTCGCGACGTACGCGATCTCAATACAATAGCATTTATGCAGGGTGACTCAGTTGCGTTGAAGGTGATTATAATATGGGGCAATTATTTTAGCCATTAGTGTAATGTACAATGCGATTGTGCGACAAAATAGTCCTAAATATTGTTCTTTATTTTTTTGTAGCCATATAGCCATTACGTAATATCTCCTATCTTTCATCAGATAAATTAATAAATCAAACAATTATGTTTTTTGATAAGTAACATCTTTCCTCTCGCTTCCCTGCAATCTGTGGGAGAGATTTTGTGAAAAGGGATGGAAGTGTGTAACAGGAAGCCGGGGAAGCGCGCGCTATTTGATTTGGCCAATGAGCGCGCGGTGCTTGGGTTGGCCGTCAGATGGTAACAACCCATTTTCCGAGAGGTTGTAAACAGGATAATAATGATGATGATAAATATTGTTTATATCATAATATACGTCAGCCATGATGTCTGATGTTACATAATATCATATACGACTACTAGTACCAATGACTATATAGCCTCTTGACTGCTCATGCGGGCGACTCAGGCTCACGACACATATGATGAATAGCACTGATACTAGATGGAAATACGAGTGGCCATTTTAGTTTTGACCACTTATTGGATCTCTGCACACGCGGGTATTTTGATACATTTTAAAACATTTCTGCATAAATAGAAACAATTATGAGTTCCTGTTCAATTAAATGGTGTGGGAAATTCTCTAGAACATCCAGCTATAAAAAGATTGCATTACTTTTCATCGGTAAGTAAAATAAATATTTTATTAAGAATAATTGCAGGGCTCAAGCTAAACTGGTTATTTACGTAAAATTGCAAAAAAATGTACACCGCGTTGATGTCTTTTTGAAAAGTCCCTTTCTCTCACTTGGGTATTGCAATAAGTCTGTCCCTTTCTATGTGCACTTATACTGTAGAGTGTTGTGACAACTTCAACATAAAGTCTAAGTCGATAAAAATTACGATGTTTCCTAATGGTAAAAAAGTAACATTAAGTACTTAATGTTTACATTTTAGATTTCAAAATGTTCCGTAACTGAAAGAAAAGTGGATTAATGCAGTTCACAGGGAAAATTGGTTTCCAAATAAATATAGCATTGTTAGTTTAAGGCATTTCACAGCAGATTAAAAATAAGTAATAGCAATGTCAATCCCTGTTGGACAGAACAATAAATTCTCTAAAGTGAAATTCAAATTTAAATAATTTATTGTTCAATTAGGATTGTAGACCTCGATTTTATCGATATTATTGTTGCAAAACTGACTTATGCATCACTATGTTTGGTACTTTCGTCCTAACATTATTGCATCGGCCAATCACAACCGCTGTAATTTCTTCGTCCCCCGGCCCGCAGTAGTGAGTCGTGTGCCTAGACGAAATCGGTCTATCAGCTCTCAGTGGTTTAATTCTCTTTGACTAGTATCTACTGTGAGACTCGCTCGTTTTTTTTGTACGTTGTATAAAGTTTTGATCACATGTTCCTATATGTTCTGTTATGCATAACATTTGTTGTAAAGTAAAATATTAATAGAACTTACAGAAACTCATAAACATCACAGCTCCTTCATAGCAGCATGAATAAGGAAAACGATTACAGAAAGTACAAACCACAATCCATTCAACTACTGCATTCATGTCTACAATACGGTCGATATAACTTGGCAGGTCTGAACATAGACTCTACGAACTTTTGCGCATGTTCTCTCACTCACACTCGCCTCATGTCACCATTTTGTTCCTAAAAAATGGTACTGCGCAGCCCTCTGCGCGAAGTTCGGAACTGCCAAGTTATATCGGCCGTATTGTACCAATACATAATTTATTTTTTCATGCAGGTGGTCAGGAGTGACCTGCATAACCTGGCCCCTTATTTATTTGTAAGAGTGGTCAGGTAATGCAGAGCACTGACCGTATCTAGTCAATCATGGGATAAGTTCTAGATCCAGGGGGATAGATTCAGGTTCTAAGTACTGTCGAGCAAAGAAAGTACTTACATAGCTGTCCATTGCGGTAATATATCCCGTTGCATAAAGTTAAAATAAATAAATGGCATGTGTTAAAAGTATATTATATTATTACCTTTGTTATCAGTGTCTGAGGAATCCAGATGTAACGCAGAAGCGCGTCTTGTGAGCGGCGCAGACGCGAACATCACATTTGTAGTTGATGCCGCCCTGAAAACATACCACAAACGATATTAGACTTTATTCGTAGGCAATGACGTATGTAGTAAGGGTTAATTTGGCATAACAGATGCAACGAGCTGCTGTTAAACTTTATCTAATCATATTATTCTGGTGGTCTACTTTTATGCATTTGATTGTAATAAAATAATTTTGGTTTTTGAAATTCTAAATAATTGATAGGTACTTGGCATAAATACTTAATTATAATTAAAATATTAAGGCATAAATGACGTAACTATTTGCGACTTCGGGCATACAGAAATGGTATCGCAAGTTTGCAAAGCGATCGAGCGTTCCGCGTTTTGACCGCGAACAGAACGCTTGCCTGCTGTAAGCCTAATAATCATGTACAAAGCGTTATTATATTGCTAATTAACATACGCAATACATGTAATTAAAGGTAAGCTGTTAGATAGGGGTATCAACACTTGAAGGCAATTTACATTACGTTGATTTATTCTACTCAATATTCATACATAGGTATAGCTATTAAACATTATGTACGTAAATGTATATGTACATTTATGGTTACTTCCTAATACCTACGTTCTAAATAAACGGCACGCAATGTTACTAGAACAGGTCTTATCCTTATATAGATTTTCTTTGAAGTTTTAATGAAGGAGTTAATAGCATGACTTGAGACTACCTAGATAAGCCTATCAGATTATCACAGATCATTTAGAGTCTTAGAGCATTTCTGCACTGCATCCGATCCGAATTCGAATTTGAAGTTGCCCATTCCAAAACGTAGACCTCTATGAAGAAGAACGAGCCAGAAACTCCCAAGGATTTTTTTTTTAAATAGCTTGTTGCTTCTGTGAGAACCATGTTTTGCCTTTAGTATCGCTGAGCTCATTTACAAATTATTTTCTTTTACGATACACCTAATACTATTGTATTGAGTCTATCGATAAATACCTAACCTAAAGTTCTACATTGATAAAAGAATGGAAGTCATAAAGTAATAAATTATTAATGGGCACCTATGCGATGACCTACATTTTCTTTACGACAATGTAGGTTGCTGTTTTTGGGAATCGAGTATCAATTAATGCAGTCAATACATTAAAGACGGTTGCTATGTGACCTAAAAGTGTCTGTGTGCGCGATTTTAAACTCTATTACATATCGTTCACTATAACTTGGCCATTGGCCCAACTCCAGAAATTTTGGAAGCCATTTTGAACTCTATTAATATTGAAACTAAGCTTGACAGGCAATAGTGCCAACATGACGGCTAGGTACAAGTTGCAGTGAATGGTCAGTACTAATAGAGTTCAAAATCGCGACCGACAGAACAGTGCTACCATCGCGTCACGGGACAGGACGCACAGTACATGCTGGTCTGACAGAAATTGAACCTTCAAAGTAAATAGACAATAATACAAACAATATTAACCACCACCAAAAATGTCCTCCACCAAACAAAGTATGTTATCTAAGGAAGGGCGTTCCCGTTAACCTGAATTAGTATAGCGTCTATACATGCAAAAAAATACCACAAAAAAAAAAAGATTTTTTTATTTTTTATAATAAAATATTCACAAAAAATATTAAATTGATACGAAAAAGAAACACTGTACATGCACACTTGTCTTTTTACGTTGAAATACCGAATACAGACATTTCTCCAATAGGAACGCTTTGAGTCTTGACTTAAATGAGCTCTTGTAAATTAAAGTTTTTAATTCCAATGGCAACCTGTTAAATATCCGCACTGCTTGATATTGAGGACTATGTTCAACAATCTTAAGTTGGGATCTTATAAGTGTGCGTGTACAGAGTGTTTCTTTTACGTATCAATTTAATATATTTGTGAATATTTAAATTGAATAGAATGTTAACATACTGTATTTTAAAACCCGTCTGCCGTCACTAGTAATTCTCACTAGACCGTGCTCTTCCGACCTGTATACCGTATACACCATATCATAAACTGTATACCGTATCTGGTATTAATATTCGGGTTGAGTTGACTAGGCATTCACGCCTTCTCCGCATGGGGGTAGGCAAAAACCATAGAACACCACCTGCTACGGTATTGCATACTCTTTTTGCTTCGTTTACGTACATACATCTGGTCATACACCCACACCGGTTGCGAGTATTGCGCATACGCACCTGACCTTTCTGGAGAACATCACCAATAATTACACCCATAGTAATGAGCTAATAACGGTAAATCCTTTTATAAAGAACCTCGTTATTGTGAATGGCTTTCGAAAGTCGTCGAAAAGATCTATCGGAAGACCTCATCTAGGTATTTTACTGGACAACCCAAACCCATAGAAATAGAATCGTTCATAAAAGCATTGGAAACCGTTTTGAAACTATTCCAATAACACAAAGACAATATTCTGGAACCATCTGTGCAAATGCTGACATGATCACCGACCGAGAAATTGCATAATTAAGACAAAAAAATATCCCCATTGACAAATTAGCCGATATAAGGCCATTGTGTGCAAGACAATGGTGCTTTAATGACGTCATCAGGTCAGTAAACCACGCAGGAAGTCGCGGACGTGGCCTGTCACCAGGATTTAGTTTTGCAAATGGAGAATTAATATAGGAAGCTGATCATGAATAGGTGTCCAGGTGATGTAATGGTTTAGGTGGATTACGTTGGTTTCCGACTTGATGTTTGGCAGATTCAGATAATGATGTAGTATTTATGAATAGACTTGGTAGGTACTCTAAACACTTCTGAGTGTGTACTGAGGGCCTAGACGAGTGACCATCGCTGCGAAAGCGTTTCATATTTCTACAACGACTTCCAACAGGATTGAAATAAGCTTTTCGATAGCTTATGGCAGGTATACATTTTTGTCTTTTCCATCATGGTTATCGCTGATAGAATGTCACTTTGTCTAGGGCCTCTGGGCTTGCATCCAATTCGGACGTTATATCGGATGTTTGTGGCATAACTCGCATAAAGACAGACAGTTCAGAGCAGACATTCTTCCAAATTACAATAGGCAAGTGATGACAGGGAACTACAAGAGTCATCTATCACTACCTCATTGGACAGATTCAGATGCTAAAATACTTTCAACCTGTCTTCGCAATTAGTTACGTGCAGGGAAGAGTAGAAAACTATGAGACTTTATCGCAACAGTGGGAAAATAATGGTGGAATCCCACGATTGGCAATATTGCAGACGGACACGCACAGCAGACGACCACAGACCACCACGCACCGCACACCGAGGAGCTTCTGATGTCTGCGATACCCCGCACGTACATCTTCCCACGGTCCGTCATATGGGCTCGTCGGTGTCCGTCCGCAAAATCACCGATCGTCGGATCTTGGCATAGGGGTCCGTTAAAAAAAAAGTTGCAAGTCACAGATGTGTGTAATTTCCCCTCGAAAATATCTGCACATCGTCTGTTTGATTAACAAACAAAATGAAAGGATAAAACTACGAATGAACAGAACCAATCAGCAGGTATCATAAACAGACTCGCTATAATTAAAAAAGTGTAATCAGCCAAAAATGCAGATACCAATTTACCAATTTTAATATTACGTTACGCTGTCCAGTAGGCTCCAATACCATCAGGCCTGTGACCCACATCGCACCATATACGACTACGGTACTGCACCGCAAGAATGAATTAGTGCTCAAGTAGTGTCAAACTGGTACACTGTGGTCGAGCAATATTGACCCACTTCCATCCTTTGACTTACGACAAAACGGGAACATTCGTCCATTAGATACAGTGTAGGCCAACAAAATTGTACTTACCACAGTTTTATTTATGTATTTCTAGTGGTTTTCCTATTATGTACATTTTACGTAACATTTAAGCGTTTTGTTTATTTTATTCGAGTTCCTCGTATATTTGGAATCGTTAAATACGGTTTAGCACGTTGACTAGACTGCATTTTTGATATGATTTTGAACCAACAGAACAGGTTAAAAAAAAGATGACAACTTTTTTATTTACAATGCAGTGACATTATGCTCTAACAGCTAACAAAACTAGGTTTATATAGGTATATCCATAGTTAAACTCCATTACTCACTCACATCCATTCCAAGAACCTATGATGAATTACTGTATCACCAAGAATAACAATTTTCACAATCCAACTATCAAACGCACCAACATAATTTACACAAATTAATTTTCTCTTAACATGCACTTTACCACTTTGATATAAAAGCTATTTTCGAATAAATCGCGTGTGGTTTAAGTTTGCATTTCATGTCACGGAGTAATTAAGCCGCGTGTCACATGCAGAAGGGTCGTTTTTGCTAATCTAGTTAACGCCCTTGACAAGGCCCCGTATTTATTCGAAAGGCCTTTATGGTTCTGTATTAAAGTGTTAATGAGGATTATGAAATACGATTTTTCGTGTTGGTTTACGGAAATGTATTGCGTTGGAATAAGCTAATAAGCTACATGTAAGCGTAAACCCAAAAATTGGAATGCGGAATTCATCAGAACTGTACACAACCACGATATTTTGGTGGTTTTGGTTTTATTTTGCTAACTTTGATGTAAAATGAAGTATATCTATCTATATAACTATCTATTTTCTCATACTTTACCTACTTTCAAATAATGAACTTCCATTGGCTGCTTAAGGACATCTCTCCGCATTGGTGGATGATAGCCCTCACATCAAATTTCTGTCAAAGTGGAACTTCCAGATAAAGTAGTTAGCACCGCTGGCTTATTATGAATGCAGTTGTAGAGTAAGTTCTAAGTCAATAATTACGCGCAAGATGACAGTAAAAGGACCACTTGAGGAAAATTTACTGAGATTCAACTAAGTTAACAAGTGAATGCCTAAACAATCTTAAACAAGTCATGTTCTATCCTTACTTAATATTATAAATGCGAAAATAACTCTGTCTGTCTGTCGCGCTTTCACGCCAAAACTACTGAACCGATTTAAATGAAATTTGGTACACAGATAGTCTAGAGCCTGAGAATGGACGTACGCTACTTTGCGAAGCCGCGGGCGGAAGCTAGTTTAAGTATTAATAAAACCTTCTTGAGAAGGTTATATAACAACTAAGTTGTGAAATTAAAGCCTCTTCCTCTTTTCTACTTTGCTCTGTCTGACAGCGTCCATAATGATCATGTCTTTGTAAGACTCCCGCCTAAGTTCACACAGTGGAATGCAACATATTATTATATTGAATTTAATTGGTAAGTAAAAAACGGATCCTCTTACCAGTAGTTATCCATTAAGACCACATCAGAATTTTCTATTGTTAGTAAGATAATATGGTTTATTCCAAAGAGGCTTTCTCTTCAGAATAAAAATAGACAAACACAAATGACAGCTTACATGAACGCGACATCCAGACTCTTAATTAAAATTCGCTCGACTAAACACGGCCATAGGTATGCGACCTAAATAGTTCTAAGTCTAGAATCTGGAATGTCAGAGTTGAAAGCCAAAATAAACTCCAAACAAGCTTTATGGTTTATCAACACGGTATGTTCAGTGATTACGCGAAATTTTGATTGTATTATTACGGCTGGGTGTATTAACTTGGTCGGTAATGTAAGCTAGACTTTTTTGTAATGGCGGATTTTTTGGCACGTGTCTCTGTTATGAATTTTGTGTCTTTTTTTTAGGGTTCCGTACCCAAAGGGTAAAACGGGTCCCTATTATTAAGACTCCGCTGTCTGTCAGTCCGTCCGTCCGTCACCAGGCTGTATCTCATGAAGCGTGATAGTTAGAGAGTTGAAATTTTCACAGATGATGTATTTCTGTTGCCGCTACAACAACAAATACTCAAAAACAGATACATAAATATTGAAGGGGGCTCCCATACAACAAACGTGAGTTTTTTTTGCAGATTTTATAGATAATGGTACGGAACCCTTCGTGCGCAAGGCCGACTCGCACTTGGACGGTTTTGATTATTTAATGAATGTTCATAATTCGCCTTCCCTTATCCCGATTTATTTGTGGTCGGTGGAACATGTCTTTTGCTTCCATACTTCTCCATTAGCCGTCATCTCGGTAGTCAGCCCCTTTCTATCCATATCATCTTTCCCACAGTCCATCCATCGTTTCTTTGGTCTTCCCCTACTATTATAGCCTTCCACATTCTTACTCAAAGCTTTCCTCACGACATTTGCCTCATTCCTCTGCATTACATGTCTCCTCTCCGCATACATTTAATGAGTGTGTTGATAACAATTTTAATAATTGTGAATGCCGCGGCTGTATAATGAATATAAATCAAGTAGAGTGCCTTTGCCCTGCAGTGGGACAATACAGACTAGTTAGATTAGATTAGAAGTAGAGTTCTCAAAAAAATGAATGCATAATCTGCTGGGACACAGGCCTCCTCTCTGTGAAAGGGAGTGGGCCGTAATCCACCACGCGGGTCCAGTGCGGGTTGGTAGATGTCACATATCTTCGAGTTTTTGGTTCTAGGACATGCTGGTTTCCTCACGATTTGTTTTCCTTTACCGTTTTGAGAGCAGTCGTGATTAAATAATTTACACAAATTAAAGCGCCTCTCTAGGTTCGATTTTACGGCCTACAACTCGGTAAGTCGCAGCCGCTAACATCGGGCCACCACTGCTCTCACTGGGACACCACTGCCCTCACTGGACGACCACTGCTCTCTAATGAATGGCGGTTTATTAATAAGGGCCTATTAGGTAGGTATTAGATATAGTTAAGGACGGCTATGAGTAACATCCTAAAGATAATAAACAGACCTGTAACTATAATATCTTTGATAACTAATTATTTTGCCAAGCATTACGATTACCTTCATCAGATCTTTACCAAATACGCACACCTTGAATAACGGAGATGTGGGTTCAGTAGTTTTGGCATGAATATCACGTCTTGATTCCCCGAAGGGTTAGGCAGAGGTGTACCCACATATTGTAAAGTGTTTTAAAGTCCCATGTAATAGGGGCGAGCCTATTTCCATCAACCGAGCACAAATACAGACTCAGCGTCAAAATTTGTACGCAAAAACCCAATAACACTTTGCCCGACCTGGGAAATGGAACCCAGGACCTCCTGCTCAGCAGTAGCACTTGTGACCATTAGACTAACGAGGCAGTTCTATTAATATAGCAGTAGATATATTATAATAATGATTAATAGATCCGACAGGTGATAATGTGATATCATTATGTATGTCAATAAAATAAATTAACACTAAAAACAGTTGCATATCTAATCACAAGAGATAAGTATCGCGGAAAATTTATTATCAAATAGATTGGCAAAAAATAAACATACATTTTATAAAAACTTGACATCCGTTCATAAACCGTACGATAAATCTTACCTAACAGAAGAAACTTAGAACGCACATAGAGCGATTTACTTTTATAGTATTAAAAAAAGACATTTTTCTACACAATTACTTCAGGGAGTAAAAAAAAAAGGTAACCAAAGTTATCCAAAGGTATTACTAAGTAATTGGGACCGCAAGAGAAGTTAACAGGTAATATATAAAACAATACCTTAGGAAATAATAAAAAAAAACATGGAAATATTAAACAACATGACCAGTTGCCAAAAAAATTATGACATTTTTAATCGTGACATGTGTCATTTAGCGTGGCCAGCAGTGTATGTACAAGTTGGAACAGATGTCCTAATTTCACGGCCAATATACTGCCTGGTTAATCAGTCGCGGCTCAGATAGAATCTGATGGATGACGACTTGACATTATTACGAGAGCATTCGAAGTATGACGACTTCCTTCTATCTTGAATATTGAACGGACGGTTTCATTTGCTGACTGTTTACATTCTTTGCTATGCTGTTTGAGTGCTTAAAAGGGACCATACTATGCTCGACGGAATAAATTGTTAGCTTATGTGATAATTATGTTATTTATTAAAATCTTATGTTGTTAAATGTGAAATGACATTCAGACGACGTTAAAAGTTAAGTTATTAAGCCCGACACATAGGGTCAGTTCAGTCACACCGAGACGCGACGCGACGGGCACTTTTTCATGATCCGATACAATATCAAATTTATTTACAACACAATAAGGTACACGCGCTGCGCACCACCGCGCATCTCAGCGTACTTTGACACGTGTCAACTCTCGCACTGAAATTATACCTTTTCGTGAAGTGAAATAAGTTTCATAATTGTTAAAAAGTGCGCGCAGCGGCGCGGAGGTCCACGTCGCGGTCTCAACTGACCCTTAGAAACCTTCGGAACATTTTTGCGAAGTTGTTTCAAGAAAGTATCAAGCCATTCTACGCTAGATATTACTGGTAGTCAACAGGGGACTTTAGTATGAAGTCAGGCAATAAACATCTTTGCACTTTACGGAATATGCAGTCAATATTCAATGCTATTGCGTGTGGTCTTAGCTGCCTCTGTCTCTGCATACTATCTCTTTTTTTACTGTAATGTCTGGGAAATTAAATTGATAAGCAAAAAGACTACCAACTTAAATTATCCGTATATTCCAATCATTTTCGCATATACTTTGATAGTTGTATGAAATAGCTTTAACACGGGAAATTGACGCAAAATCAGATGTTCCCACAGCTGGGACGCAGGCATCATCTCTGAAAGAGGAACTGGGCCATAATCAACCACGCGGGCCCAGTGCGGGTTGGTGGACGTCACATGTCTTTGAGTTTTCGGTTCTAGGACATGTTAGTTTCCTCACGATGTTTTCCTTCACCATTTTGAGAGCAGTGGTGATGAAATTTACACAAGTAAAGTGCCTGGTTGGGTTCAAACTTACGCCCTAATCGCGGTCGCGGTCCACGCGGTCCCACCACTGCTGGGAAATTATGTAAGGTATAATTTTGTTTAAAAATTCATTTGACCGACTGTACATTGAGGCACACACCCTCACAAAAAATGGCCATGTAGATCATGTAGGTACCTAGACTTTTATATTTACCATTTATTTTACCACGTGTATGGTCATTTTATTGGCACACCTGCACCCGCCGGTTTTTGTTATCAATTAACAAACTAGTTTTTAATCATAAATATATAAAAATAAATGTTCCACTTATGAGTCATCAAGGCAAGCCTCCGGGCGAAAGAACTTGAGAAATTGCTTTTGTTTTTTTTTTATTGGAATTTGAATCAGACAATTATGTTCTCTTAAAATACATAGGCAATTACGCCCTCCTTGAGCTAGTGGTTCGTAAGCCGAAACTACTAATTAATTCGATGGAACAAAAACTTAAATTGTTTTTCGATGTAGCTAACCTAAAGGTGTGTCCAAACATTGAGCGGCAATCGTGCGCGGCTGCCGCGCTTTGTTTGGACGACTGCCGCGCGCGAGCGCTTCTGTCTACCTGCCGCGCACAAACATTTCTAGCAAACATTCGTCAGTAATTGTGTGTGGACGAATTATAAGCAGAGCACACACGCAACCGCTTTCTTGCCAACTGAAGTACGCGGCGTGTCCCGGATATGCCGCGATTCCGAGACTTCTCCATGCCTCGGAAAGGACGCTAAGCCGTTGGTCCCGGTTGTCATTCGTGGATCTTTGACAGTCGTTATGGCTCGTCAAAAGCACGAAAGTCTGACAACTCTCAGCCTCACCAAGGGGTATCATATTACCCAGTTACTGGGTTGTGGTAGTCAGATAGGCAGTCCCTCCATGTAAAATACAGGTACCTATTCACCTGCATTTAGTTACACTGGAAGCCGATATATTTAGGAAAGCGTTAGGCAGATGATCATGATCTCATAATTACTTATTCTAATGAGTTCTGTACGCCATTCTTGAAGAAACCTGGTTTGAATTTATTATTAGGAAGGTGATTTCATACATGGATTTATTTCCAATTTACTTACATAATCAAGTTAAGAACACTCTGGTAAGTAATCAAATACGTTCTCCTTCGCAAATATATTGTATGTAATGGATGTTTACGGAATATTAAGTACCTAGTCTGAAACTGAAATCCTTACTAATATTATAAATGCGAAAGTAACTCGTCTGTCTGTCGCGCTTTCACGCCAAAACGACTGAACCGATTTTAATGAAATTTGGTACACAGATAGTCTAGAGCCTGAGAAAGGACATAGGCTACTTTTTATCGACATACCACGCGGGCGAAGCCGCGGGCGGAAGCTAGTTGTTTTATAATTTCATTATTTAAAACGTATTTCATGGTGGAGATTATTTAAACAACTTTTTGCATAGTTTATCTAAACTTTAAACTACATAAGTATACTTATGATTTTATATAAGGTGTAAGTATATGCAAAAACTAAAAACCTCTTAAGGGTTCATTGTATCATTATGAACAACTTTTACTAAGGGACCAAAACTGAAAACGCGAGAATATGGCGATTTCAGGTTTCGTAGTAAAAGTTGTTCATAATGATTAGTACAATGACCCCTTAAGAGGTTTTCAGTTTTTGTTTTATAGTCATATGAGTACTATATTATTTATATTATTCAAAACAGCTCATTAGTATTATTACGTTATTTATTCACTGCAAAACCACTACATTAAATTGTATTTTTCTTGGAACATTTTTACAACAATTTTTCACTTTTCAGGCGTGCTTTTAGCTATAATAAAGCAATGCGTCATCCCTGAGGGGTTGGCTGTCCGCTCTGCACCCAGACACCGCAGTTTATTGACATTTACTCAACATGAACTTGAGGGTATCAACGTTTATGTAACGATTTTCACTGCGTTAGGTAAAGTTTGCTAAAAATGTTGCGCACCGCTGGAAAACTCCCGTACTTCATCATCATCTGCCTAGCCTTTTCCCAACTATGTTGGGGTCGGCTTCCAGTCTAACCGGATGCAGCTGAATACCAGTATTTTAAAGCTCCCGTACTTATTTAATTAAAAACTGTCAAAATCTAGTCGGAATCACGGACAATCAATGTCAAAAACTTGTCAAAAATTCAGTAAAATTAGAGGTTTTTTTTACAGATTGACACTGAGGTTAGAATGCGAATGCTCTTATACCTCCAACTGTCACTAACGAGACTCAATATAATTTTAATTGTTATCGGGCTTCTAAAGGCCAATCAACAGTTGAGCGGACATACTGGAATTGCCCCTCTGATCTAGCCACAGTCATCAATGAACACAAGAATCCTAGTAAATAAAACAAGTTACATAAATATGCACCAAAACCACTATCAACGCAATATTTATTTATTCAAGTTTGTTGTAAAATTATCATAAAAATGTCACTGAGTGAGAACCGGTCGGTATGGTTCGTTTTGTTATGTTTTGCGCACATTAATATGTTAGTAAACCCGACCTCTTGTGCGATTTCTTGTCAACTAAGTCGGGTTTCCAGTAGGGATGCAAGAAGTAAAAATACTATCGACATATATCGTATCGATATTTAAAATAAATTTCAATAACGATTTCGATATGTCGGCGAAATTTTCATTTTTTTTTAATAATAAAAAAATTAGCAAAAATATTTGTGAAGTTCAATTGTATTTGTTTTTTAATCATATAAATACCAAACTAGGAAAAAAAAAGTCTTTTTACGGCTCTGAATTTCAGCGGTTTTAATCAGTGGCGACAAAGATTGTTGCTATTGGAAATATATCGTATTTGATACATTTTCGATATTTGATATTTTATATCGATACATCGTAATAATAAACATCGCCTAAAAATATCGATATATCGAACAAAAAATATCGATATATCGATATTTTTTTGTGCAAGCCTAGTTTCCTGGAGATTCTCATGTGAACTTCGGCTAATTTCCCTGCGTGGCCTTGTGGTTTTTTCTTTTTTATTGGTTAAGCTATTTTGTATCAGATGTTCAATGTTTTATTTATGAATTTCGATGGCTATAAGAGTAGGGGAAGACCAAAGAAACGATGGATGGACTGTGTGCAAGATGATATGGCTAGAAAGGGGGTGACTACCGAGATGACGACTAATAGAGAAGTATGGAAGAAAAAGACATGTTGAAACTGGCATATCCGAGAAAAAATTAAAAACGAGGACATGAGACATCTACCAACCCGCACTGTGTCCACGCACTCCATCTCACTGAGAGGAGGCCTGTGTCCCAGCAGTGGGAAACAGGCTGATTTTGCTTTAATATCATATCACTTTCCCGGGGAAATCCTATCAATACTTAAATATCAACGTAGAAATCAGCTACACTTATAATAAACACCTCAAAAGCCTTATCAAAACGACTTTGAAATAGCATTATCAGTGTTGTTGCTTCTGGAATATTAATCTATTGACAGTTTTAATCTAATTACTGGTTACACTATCATTGATTCGAAGAAATATCCCCTTTATGTATCGTTGTCGTCGTTTTGTCTACTGCTGGTGTTTTAATAGAGGTTATCTTTCTGTTACTTATATAGGACCCATACAAATCAAAATTGTATCTTTTTTGACTCGGGACCCTGTGGTCCCAGACCTTTGGAAGGCTGACGAGGGGCCGGAGCCAACTCGTAGATGCCCGTTAGACGTTTTTATTTAATTGAGGCAACAAAAGACTATTATCCCTTGTACACACTATGTAAGTGCACCCAAGGATAACCCTTTATTATTATAATTATGAGACAACCCCAATAAATGGTCGTAAGGGTATTGTAGGTATTCGATACGTAACTATCTACTACAAAATTTTCATTGCTATTGGTTCCGTAACTTTTATATGAGGAAAGACTCGTAGTTTTTTTTATTGCTTACAAAAACCCATATTGGTCATCCACTGTACTAAAGTTTGAGCAGGAACGATAACGTACTAGGTATTAATGACGATAGAATTTGCTGGAAGCAAATGCTAATCTCTTGCAGATAGGTACATTAGTCAGGATAGGCGGTAGGATAATTCTGCGAATGAATTCATTATTTTGTAATTAATTAAAGAAGTACCTACCTTAATAAGATATAATTACATTTTATGAGGCAACTAGATTTCGCCCGCGGCTTCGCCCGCGTGGTATGTCGATAAAAAGTAGCCTATGTCCTTTCCGATCGGTTTAAAATTGACAAAGTTTCATCCCCTATTTTATCCCCTTGGGGGTAGAATTAATCAAAATCCTTTCTTAGCGGATGCCTACGTCATAACATCTACCTGCATGCCAAATTTCAGCCCGATCCGTCCAGTGGTTTGGGCTGTGCGTTGATAGATCACTATGTCAGTCAGTCAGTCAGTCACCTTTGAGTTATGAGGCAATATTAACAACATACAACACAAATCATGCCTGTATCATGCACACTACACTACGGTACTACAAATAATCTACAATTACAAAATTATCTAGCTTTTTTGCTCAAGCAGCTAAGCTATTTACAATTTAAATACTTTTATAGCATTACATTGCACATAAAATTATGAAACAAATATGATTAAAAACAAAAATTAGTTAAAAAAAAACAACATTTCAAATTAGTAAAATTAAAAAAAAAAAAAACAACAAAAAAGTTTGAAAAAAACCTGCTTACAGTGATTCAAAAAAGTTCATCTGATCTATGGGGTTGGTACTGGAGGTGAGGAAAAAAAACAAACAATTAGTGCATAAAATAAAAAATAAATAAGACATGTAGTTATTTACTGGGGTTCTGTCGTAGTTTGTTTATTACCGACACCGTAAGGGACCCAAAAAAAAGCAAAGCAAGATAATCGGGAAGCTGAAGTTACTTCAGTTTTGCAAATAAAAATAACCCAAAATAAAAATCATTAGCATCTTAAATAATAACAAATTAGGATCATACCTAAATCGTATATTATTTTGTTTTCATTATACACGTTTGCCTAAATAAATTCGACAATAATTACAATTTCCCAAAAAAGCGAACCGAGCTAAGCACGGCTTCGCCCTTCGTTTGTTTTGTAAACAAACATTGTCAAAGATCATTGTTTATGAAAACAATACATACAGATCAATTAGTTTTTATGGATTAATCTCTATTCAGAGAATTTTTGTTAAGACTGCAGGAAAGCAAGAAAAAAATGTTACACATTTAGTAGCGCACATGTCCTGCAACACGCGCTGCAACATTGCTATTTGCAACGTTACCCGTAGTACAGTAATAGATACAGTAACATTTGAAGGGAACTAACCTGCGCGCGGCCCAGAAGAATCCAGCCGAGTCTACCGGCTCAAGTAGTCGAGGTGTGGACGAGCCGAAAGCGAACGCTGGCCGGGGAGCGGAGCGAGCGGCACGCTGTCGCTCCAACCGCTCCGTCCGATCGCGTTCTCGTTGCAGCAACGCCTCGCGGCGCGATATTGATGCTTCCCATATCGCACGCTTGCGTTCTTCAACCTGTAACAAGGGAACATGGGCTTAAATTTTTATTCAGAGTTTTCAAAATGGAACCCTGACACAACCAGAAGGCATACCACGTATAAGATGGCGGGAAAGTCGAACAAAACCAACAAATAATGGTCCACATTGGTCTTGGACCGAAAACGCTGGAAGTCATAGGGGAGGCGTTTACGAAAGAAAGGGATGATAAAGGACAGGCAGACAGTATTTAACTATAATCCATTTGAAATAAGATTAGACATTTAAATAAACCGTTTTACAGTCCGTTCAACCGATTTTGACTTCTATACCGTAGGCATAAGGATGGCATTAAAAGCAAAAAAGTGGTTACAATACCAACTGTTTACTGCAGCTGCCATTTTTCATGCTACCAACGCAATAGAAGTCAAAATTGTTTGAACGGACTGTAAAAAAGTTTATTCAAATGTCTAATCTTATTTCAAATGGAGTATATTCACATTATAAATATATTTGTGAGAATTTGAATACCTATAATTGATTTAAGATCCAATCAGTGCCATTTAGTACCTACCGAAACATATCTTCTGGAAAAGTACGAAACATAATCAAGGTGCCTAGAGATAGATAGATATTCACAAAAAGGAGTGGCCGATAAACACTCAATAAATTGCATTTAAAATTTGTTTTAATCGATTTAACAACACGAAACCGTTTCGATTACATTTATTTACGAGATAAACATTCGATTAGGAAATTGCAAAGTAATGGTTGTATCAGGTTTTTTGGGTGCAACTATCTGGTTTCACAGTAATCTGGAATATTCTGTAGTTTTGGGTAACTGTAGTCAGGTCTAAGCCATACATATTGCAAAGATATAGCCTCTTTGGGTTTGCGACCGCCCGCCGCTTGATAAATAATAGTCTATTTACCAGGAACTATTACATCAAGACTACGAGTAATCTTGCCAGATCCCACGATGCTCTTTACAAATGGCATTCATATTGTGTCTGTCTGATATATTCTAACTTTCTTAAAGTTAGGGCTCGCGGCTAAATAATAACAGCCGCACGGATCGAAGGTTAAGCTACGCTGGCCGCGGTCAGTACCTGGATGGGTGACCATTCATTATATATCGAGACCCTTCCGTGTCTCGAAAAAACATATTAAACTGTTGGTCCCGGCTGTCATTCGTAGATCTTTGTCGTTACGGGTAGTCAAAAGTTCAATAGTCAGACAACCAGTCTCACCAAGGGGTACCGTGTTACTCAGTACCTGGGTTGTGAACGACAGATAGGTAGTTACTCCAAGTAAAATACTGGTATTTAGCTGTATCCGGTTAGACTCGAAGCCGACCCCAAAATAGTTGAGAAAAGGCTAGGTAGATTAACCTTCTTATACTGAATACTGATGATTGATAGGCGCGATCCAGTCTGTTGTAGCCTCAGACCAAATAAAAAACCAAGACAAAGCGCTGTCAACAGTGACGTGAGGCCGGTTTCGTAAACATGTGTGCACTTAGTGAGGTGTAGTTTATTGTAAATGTGCGCGTGTGACCGTGTGTGCACAGAGTAGTGTAGTTTTGGCATGCTTCAATATATTGTTCTCGCTCTGTCTTGGTTTTATATTTGGTCTGAGGTTGTAGCATTGGAAAAAGCAAGTTCAAATGATGTCGAAGGCGGTCACTGCGAAAATCGTCGCCCGAATGTAAAGCAATTACGTTTTGAAGAAAGATCAGATCGGTCTCTCATAATTTTTCTGTTCTTATACCGATATTTGTGGTCGGCGCAACATGGCTTTTTCTTCCATACTTCTCTATTAGTCGTCATCTTGGAAATCACTCCCTTACTAGCCATACAATTATCATCTTACACATATTATCCCTGCGTATAAAGGGTCTGTCCTGAACTGTTGATTTTACTCCACATATTTCACATTATTATGGCAATGCCTGATCCAACATTCCAGCCTATACAAATGCAATACACAATGCATCTAATCCAGATCCCGCTTCACACATCTCATCTATACGAACAACGTAAGAACGCTTGCCGCATGAATCATTCCTAACGACTTACGTATGTAGGATCATGATTAGCCCCACGGTAGCAACTACGCGTTTCTTTCAATTCTTCTTCTTTTCGTGTGGTTAGCGACTGACCTGGTGTCAGAGTTTTAAAGCCGCCCATGGACCTATGACTTGGCTTCACATACCGTCAAGAAATATGTCATATGCCGAGATCTGACGATCGGCGATTTTGCGGACGGACACCGACGAGCCCGGACGACGGACCGTGGGAAGGTGTACGTGCGGGGTGTCGCAGACATCGGAAGCGCCTCGGTGCGCGGTGCGTGGCGGTCTGTGGGAGGCTGCCGTGCGTGTCCGTCTCCAATATTGCCGATCGTGGGATTCCACCATTAGGCATGGCAGTTTCATTACAATGTTTTCCTTCACAGTTTCTGAAGCAATTATACAAAACGCACATGAATCCGAAAAGTCAAGAGGTGCGTGTCTTGGGTTCGAACTTGAGACCTATGCTTTGGCAGTCTGACGGTCACACCACTAGGCTATCACCGGTCAATGAATCAACTGCTCTTTCAATTAACGCTTGTCGGAAACTATGTGCTCTTTTCGTTTAAATTCTTAGTCTTCACTCAGCCCTAAGTTGAAAAACGAGTTTGAAGAACTGCGAATAGCTGAATGTGATGATAAATAGAAGAAAATTACATTACATTTTCACTGGTGGAAGGCAACTCACAGCGGTTCCAGTAAGATATAGTCAATATTTAGAAAGCGGTCCAAAATTTGGCATTCATAGCAACGATATTTGCGCCAAAATTCTATAATACGAGTATTTCTGTCAAAAGCAGTTAAATTCAATGGCAGCATTGTGAACAAATTGACTCATCATCATCTGCCTAGCCTTTTCCCAACTATGTTGGGGTCGGCTTCCAGTCTAACCGGATGCAGCTGAATACCAGTATTTTAAATGGAGCGACTGCCTATCTGACCTCCACAACCCAGTATCTGGGTAATACGATACCCCTTGGTAAGACTGGTTGTCAGACTTTCGGGCTTCTGACGACCCGTAACGACTGTCAAAGATCCACAAATGACAGCCGGGACCAACGGCTTAACGTGCTTTCCGAGGCACGGAGGAGTATCGGTATGTAAAGATGGTCACCCATCCACGGACCAACCCCGGCAAGCGTAGCTTAACCTGATGGATCGACCCGTGCGGCTGTTATTACGTAGCCACGAGCTCCTCTGTGAACAAATTGACTGTGAATTCAAATAATTTTGTGCAATATAGTCTTCGTACTGCAACTATTGTCCAAGTCGGGCTAGTCGCATACTCGTCATTACTTTATTATTAGAATTGACATAACAATATGCTTCTAGACTAATTAGTAGAAGAGTCTTCCACACACACAATGTGGCATGAAAATGGAAAATATTAAAACATATCTATGTGCTACAAAACCTTGCCCACTAATAAGCGGAGACATCAAGGTTGACCAAGGTCGAACAATATTGAAGATCAAGGTTCTATACATAACATATGATTCAAATTTTCAAGTGCCTTCGCTAAGAGTCGCGGGATCAATCTCCACGACGAAAATGTAGATTGTGTCTACATTTATTTCGTTCAGAATCTCCTTTAACCATCAGTTCAAGGCTGTTTGTAGCCTATTACACACCTATTATTGAGACTAAGATGCTCAGTAGTATTCGCCAGTCATTGCGTCAATTGCTTTAATGCTTATTCAATTTCCATACATAAATTAAGGTTGCTAGAGCATTCTAAAGGGGACTTCAATGAATGTTGGACATTTTTTAAATACGTTGAGATTTTACTATTTTTTAACCGACTTCAAAAAAAAGGAGGAGGTTATCAATTCGTCTGTATTTTTTATTTATGTTTGCTACCTCAGAACTTTCGACTGGGTGAACCGATTTTAATGATTCTTTTTTTATTTGAAAGTTGGATATAAAAAATTATTAACTTTGCTTGAGTAGTTTTTGACTTAGCTTCAATAATTACGTATTTTTCTCACTTAGGCTATATAGACGACATCTTATTTGATACAATCACTGTTATTTACATAGCAGGTAGTGGTACTAGAATTTGTGTGAGGTAGGTACCACAACTAAAAAGTGAAAAATAAAAACTTTTGTGTGTCAAAAAACGAAAGTCCGTGGCAAAAAACGAAAATTGAAAAGCAAAGACTCCGACTTCCGAAATTAAAGTTATTTTTCACTTTTTAAGTGTTTTTTTTGAAAGACGGTTGTTTTTTTTTTGTTAAGTTTTTTTTTTAAAGATCAAGATTAATGATAACGGAATTTTATTGGGATCCAACTACTTAGCAGGAAATATTGCAGAACCTTTGAAAGCAAGCTTAAAACTAGTCCAGACCAGTCCTTCTAAGTAGTGCCAAGTGCCAATCCGTTAGACTGTCATTTAAGAGCACTCCGTTCACAATTTCCTCCAGTCAGCCACTTATGTGAGAAAATGAACAGTTAATAGCTATACTTTCTATTTCCAGATATGAAAATAAGAGTACAGTACTTATTCATAAACCATCAATATCAATACTAAACGCAACAATGACATTTATAGTTTTTCTTGTTTAACGATAAAAGCAATAACATGCACTTCAATATAAACTAGACTGACAATTTAGCAAACGTCAATTTTACAGAAATTGCTTTAGTTTAATTGCTCATCAAAGTATGTGATCACTTGCTTGAAATAGGGGCACGTCATCTGGTAGGCGTTTAGGGGTATGAGGAACAGGGTGTAAAGTTCACTCATCCACCATAGAAAAGGGAGGATCCTCCTACCAGACGGGTGTTGTGTCTGGCGGGCAACTGCCCAATGATTGATATTGGATTTTTGTATATATGTTCACTGCACGGTAAACTCTAATTGCGCGATGCAGGATTTTTGTGACGTCAGGATTTTTGTGTGACGTCAGGTCTTTGATGCGTAGTTTGAATGTGGCGATGTAGGTACCGCCACATCACTCCCCTCCGGAGACCGAAGGTCGATAGTGGGCTGAGTCTTGTATCTTGCGATGCTTGCCAGTGCCAGTTGTGGTTCCAGTGAGTCGGAACCGGGTGCCGCATTGTTCGCAGTGGGTCGGAACTGTTTGCGGCGATTGTGGTGATTGAGTTGATTGAGTTGATTGAGTTGATTGAGGTGATTCCCCAGTGGGTCGGGGTGATGAGGATGCGGGTGATGACCAGGAATGCGCGTTCGCTGCATGCTGGTGGTCAGGATACCCGCTGACGCCTCGGGTGTTGGCTTGGCTGTGTGACTCGCCTCACTGAAAGCTTGCGGGAGTGATGATGATGACGTCACGCTGGAGTAGTTGCACGAAGGCTGCGTTGACGTTCATATTCGGGGTCACCAATTTAGGGGTATGAGGAACAGGGTGTAAAGTTCACTCATCCACCATAGAAAAGGGAGGATCCTCCTACCAGACGGGTGTTGTGTCTGGCGGGCAACTGCCCAATGATTGATATTGGATTTTTGTATATATGTTCACTGCACGGTAAACTCTAATTGCGCGATGCAGGATTTTTGTGACGTCAGGATTTTTGTGTGACGTCAGGTCTTTGATGCGTAGTTTGAATGTGGCGATGTAGGTACCGCCACAGGCGAAACCATATGCCAGGGCGACATGTTTCATACGATATCAAGTCTGAGAAAGCGCTTGTAGCTGAAGAGCCATCTTCAAATAAGTCATGATCTCATAAGTAGACACAGTTCTCAATTTTAAAGCACAATATAAGTTCCGTAATCAAAATCCCAACTGGTACGAATAAATCCTCAGTGAATCACTTAACAAAAACAGTCCAAGGGCCTGATAAGGAAATAGCGCGCGTAAGCCGATATCTCCGTTCAGCTTGACCGGACGCAATCGCTGATCCAGCACCGGCGGCTCAGCAAACAATATAAGATTATAAACACGCCTTAGATCCAACAAGACAGACTGAACCAGTCAACGAAACTGATCAGATAGATTGGAGATTGGTTTTAAAAGTGATTATGGAGACGGTTACTGGATCTAAGAAGCAAGGAATGAGACAAATAGTCGGAAGAACGTGTGAATCCTAAACATTGTATGTTTCTCCTAAAAGTTTAAAAGACAAGATATCAACTATTGACATTTGATGGAGATTCTAGCACTATCTTAGAAAAAATATCAGCATATTTAACATATCTGAGACTAAGATTCGAATTCAAACCGCTCTTCCGCCTACAGACGAAGCATTGTAAGATATTGCAGGTAATTCCACGCATGACAGTCGACTGGCGTGGATATATGACCTTACCACGTTATTAACACACAGGTGAATGCCCCCACCTCTGCCGCATAATCCATTATTCCAAGATTAATGGCAGAGGATGGGTTGGCCTTGGCCCTATTCGTTACAGGACCCGACAAAGGCTGTATCCGAGCAGCAACAAGGTACGAAATACAAGTAATTCTTGAATGGATGTCTCCAAGATACAGAACATCCGGAAGTATGCATCATCGCTCGTTCGGATCGCTTGGCACGCCACCGAGCGCCGTTTAACAAACATTATTAATGCAAAATATTCACGGCATCTTTTTATCACATGTTTTGAATATACTGAATACGGGTAACGAATGTTCGTGAGAGAAATGGAACAATACGACTAAAATGTCGGAATATAATGAGCTGACATGCAAGGTATGGGGTTTGTAAATGCTTTGTTTTTTTTTGGCACTGTTGAATTTTTGGTAGTCTATTTCTCATTTTAAGGTATTTAATTTTTCCCATTCAAAAGCTATTTGTAACATCACAATTGATTACATCGTTCAAAATTAGAGGAACGCCTCATCAGCGCTCTTCTAAAACACCAAGGTAATTAGCATCTTCAAACTCAAGGTCATTATCAGACACATGGCAAACTTCACGTTATTTTAGCACACCGACCTAATTTGCCAACGATGTCAGTGTCATGTCTTCGTCACCGAAATCTTCTAAACACGGAATGGCTTTTTTTTAAATTACGTTAAACGCTGCTACATCTACAATGCTTTTAATTCCCCTACGGATTAAGTGTTCTACCCACAGTTGCCAAAGACAGTATCAGGTTCCATATAATGGGTTTGGGGGCTTGAGTTAGGGGAGCTTATCAATATCAGAGTATTTGAGAATTTGACAAACATTATTATCATCATCTTGAAAAGGGAGTGTTGGACATAAAATCCAAGACCACTAGACCAACGGATCGTTTATAATCTTTTTTGGGGAAACTATTTCCAGCAAAGGATCGTTATAAAATATCGTTCACGAAAGTATTGAACCACTTACTATTAAGAAGAGAGGCAGGAAGTCCGACTTCCATTTGATGTTCATTGAAAAATGCACCGAGATTCGGTTAGGTTGCGCTTGCGCTTAAGAAATTAATTAAAAACTTGTACGGTATATTTATAGATGCAACTGTTAGCTTTTTATGAGTTCCGAGAGGTTTATCGTGGTAGAAATTAATTGTTAGCTATAGAATTTTTATCTATTTTCGGCCATTACTTGACGAAAACTAGGTTCATCTTATTTGTTCAGAGTTGGTATGCGAGGTTAAAAGTTTAGTTAACGGCAGCCGTCACAACAAACAATCCTTTGGTATTTTTCCGTGGATCTCGATGTTAATCCCTCTATAGCAGTTCAGTATTTCATGAAAAAACTGTGGAAATGCTTTATTTTTTTATCTTACGTATAACCCTGATATTTTCGCAAGTGGCTAGTGTAATAGGTTTTTACCATCAACATTTCCAATAAGTTTCGGAATTTAGATTGTGCCTGTCAAATCTGTTGTCTTATCAGATCGTCCCTTATCACGTGGGATGTAATACCATCACGTACGCAACGTGGGTGTGCGAAATTACACCTGTGTTATCCATACGGGATTAGGCGAATGAGAATGCTTGAACATAGGCCTCCAAATTGACGGTTCCAATTAGCCGTCCTTAGGGTCACTGTCCGTTTTTCTATCGCTGTATGTCATAACTATATTACTGCGCTATATTCTGCTCAGCCATCGTCGAATAATTTATAGACTACAAAACATTCACAAAATCCACGCAAAGAGACACTGCCATCCCTTTTCACTGTGTCTCACACGCCCAGGAATGCAAGCACAAAATTAAAGCCCAAGCACAATAAACACAGACAGTTATGACGACAGCAAAACATTCTAAAAACGGAAGCAAGCGCGTAATATCAACAAAACGTCTGCACGATACACGTTTAGAGACTATAGCGTACATCGAATCGTAGTGCGATACGTGAATATGAATACCAGGCTACACCCACAAAGGTTGAACGACTCCGGTAAAGTGTCGGCTGGATGGAGTCAAGCACACTAGGTTTCAAGAATGCGGCGTTTCCCTGCAGCGTCCTATGACGTCAGTCTTTTCCGATTAGTGTTGGCTACTCTTTTTATAAAACCGAGGAATGTCTGGATAACTTTTTCCTTTCCTTTTTCATTAAGACTTGCTAGAGTTCTCGCGACATGAGCTCGAATTCGGGCACGTTATTAAAGCGCAGTCAGGCCTTTTCATACAACATGAAAATTCTCCGCCAACTGTATTTCGGTTAGCGTCATAACTTGTTTCTTGAGTTGACTTTATCTGTGGGGTGTCGTGCCAACTTGTGCGGTGAAACAACTGATAACTACACAATCTTTTCTACTTTTGGACGTTGAACCAACGTCATATACTATCTTTTGTGTTACTGCAATATGAAAGCAAATTTGTAGTGATCGTGTAACTTGGTTTTCTTCCATTATTTCTAGAGACTGATGCTTTTTCGTTCGTCGTTCTTTTTACGTAGGTTGTCCGTCCTTGTATGCTAATTATTGCAGCTATTTTCATGCTTCCCATGTTTTGGTTGAGTTGGCTCTCCAATTTGTAAGACAATACCCAAGCAACTGTACAGGCTATTGATTAAGTTAATTCCATCAAGTTTTATTAATATCCCACTAGCTAAATCTACGTTAAACATGACTTAAACTACTAAATCTTGAACTAAATCTTACATGGTAAATTCATAAAAGAGCGCAAGCATGACTTAATGAATTAAAACGACCTGAAAATTCTACGAAAACGAAATAAAATTCGTTTGCGAATTTCTTCAAGCGTCCTTGAGTCACTTTCTTTTATCTCGGTCAAAATTCATCTTATCTGGTTTGCGTTGAACCAATACAAATAGGTGTTCCTTACAAAGATGGCTGCACCATGGCTATGCATTCAAAGTAGTTCTTAAAACATTTGCATTACAAACTCTTTGCTCACATTTTACAATTCTATTAGTTACAAATTCCTGAACCAGATTTCTCTTGTGAAAAGCATTTGAAGTTTTTATTAAATGTTTTACTGTTATTTTCATTTTGTTCAGCATTTCTATTTCTAATGAACTAGATAACTGCTGTTATTTAATTTTTTTGCTTACCAGGGGTCTGAAGTCTTCTGTTTTCTGTTTAGTCCAGTGCATCTTTGTACTTTATTTAAACCTTTCTTTTTCGATTGGCCTGTAATCATTCACTGTCTCACTCATGTAGCCGAACTAAACATGTTACTTCACACCATTGTCTTCTAAGTAGCGTTCATTCACTTTAAGTCTGTTAGATTCACCCACTTTATATTCAACCGTAGGTATTATATTGAAATTTACACAAACACACACTTCAAATGTACCACAACACAGTGAAAACACGTCAATTTCATAAGATACAACCTCCGCTGTGCCAATAAACATAGAATTAATATCAGAACAGAACAATATCGCACTTTCTACTTCAAATTTACAACTATAGTCCCGGTAGCGAAACTTCTCTATATATAAACCAACAATAGAAACATTGCTACAGCTTCTGCGGTATTTTATATCGTCATTGTATCGACGTAGTCAATCGGAAAGCCGGCTTAGCGGCTCAGACGCGCCACTTTAAAGCCACACTGCGACCACAGAGCAAGACTTGTCCACTAGCAGAATTGAATATTAAAGTGTACTTACTGTCGTATGATTTACCTGCAAAGAGATTGAACATAATCAAGTAAATGAAATAAAATCAGGAGTTTTGTGACAGTTTTGTATTGAGTTAAGCTATCTTTTTTTTTGAAGATTTCATAATAATTTAGTGTTGTTTCTGGTGAGATTTTGAGATAACAAATGGGCAAATCAATTAGCTACTCCCTATGATTTATCACAGTGGGGGTATTATTAAAAACAGCTTCTTTCGAGCACTTCGTTTATCTTTACTTGGTATACAGTTGGCAGTAGTTTCGATAAGGACTCCAGAAAAGTGTCAATTTTGTTCTATCATGGAAATTGCAAGATATTCGCAATTTTCTGCAAACAACAACTGAATAGACAGTGTCCCGTCTGTTTGTAACTAATCCGTTATTCGAGAAGTCCTGAAGGAAGTGGCCTCCCTATTTTTGTCGACTCCTTGACGCATGGCGTAGAGTTAATTTTAAATTATTTTTGATGCGCGCCGAGTGTATTTTCGTAGGGCTCCTACCTATGAATGTTTGACTTTAAGTAGTTCGAAGTAAATTGAATGTTGTATTTTGAGTTTAAGAGTTAAATGAAATTTGAAAGCGATGTGTGGGGTCTGACAGTAATGGATTGAGTGAGACAGAATTTACAAACAATTTATCGATATCTATCTGAGTCAAAATATGAACATTGCTTGCAAGATCAGGAGGTCAAGTGGTCATATTATGACGGGGTCACTAATCAAGCAGACAATGGTGAAGGTAATACTAACAACAGAATGATCGATGACCGAAATGTAACGTAGAAAGTGTGGAAGGCATAATTTGACGTTTGTTTGATGGATCAATGTCGATGCAGTTTCTTTGGTAGTTTACTGAGCTATTTTGAAAGCGATCACGGTCCAGGTATCTTATTTTCAGAGTCCAGCGCAACTGTGATTCATTTAGAGAGCAGTAGGCCTAAGGGTCTCCCCACACGGGCCACCGGCCACAATCACAAAATGCCGCCACCGGCATATTTCCTGCAGTTTTCATACATTTTATATGGACTCGCCGCACACGAGCTACACGCGACAGCCATAAACGCCGCGGCGTTTACTACAGGAAATATGCCGGTGGGGGCGTTTTGTGGTTGTGGCCGATGGCCCGTGTTCGGGGACCCTAACATGCGCTTATAATAAGATAGTATGTCGCGAAATTTGTTGAGTCTGATACCTCTATGTATGTCATATAGAGCAAAATTTTCTTCCATAGTATGGACTATTGTTCTAAAGTCCAAGTGATCCGCGTAGAGCGACAGAGCTCCTTGAGCGAGACCACACACTGGCTGGACCATGACTGGTCTTAAAAAGTTTATACTAGATTAATCTCACTGTTTTCTAGATCTATCGACTGAGTTCTATAGCGCTTGAATTTCCTCGTTCCTTTTCTATAAATTAAGAAATAAATGTTTATAACCAATGAATCATTTACTAGTAATAAAACGTAAGTGACAGTTACATCACGAATTGCTTCACATAATGCGTTCCTGTTAAAACCCACTTACGGTAGTTTTAACAAATTATATTACTCAATGTAATGGATGGGAAACATAAATAACTCTCTTAAAAGGAAAACAGTGGTAAAGTGTAAAGAAGGGTGTTAAGTAATTTTAGATTTAATTTATTACATTGCGAAGTGCGTTATCTTGGCCTTTAGTTATTGTTTTTATAATGTTGACATCATGATGATATGAAAATGTAACGGTAAGTAATTTAATTTATCATTCGTTTATGATACAATTTTGTCCTTTACAAAATACTTCCAAAAATAAACGTGTGCCTATGACATTCAAAGAAAAGAAATAAGAAAAAGAAAAATAGGTTTGGGTTTATGGTTTGGTTGCCATTTACATTACAACTCATCAATCAGTACCTAATGTTTTCTGACAACTATCGGAACAAAACTAACCGAATACATAAAAGTCCATTAATTAAAAACAATACTAGAAACAGATCCCATCAACAAAACATCACGCCGTGCGCACACGCATAGTACTCGACTCGTAACTCGCATGACCTCATTGACAATAGAATACTTATGTAACGCTGACCTGGTCACCTGATGTACCTACTATTGTGTGCGCAGATAAACGAGTTCAGATCAATACGATATGACCAATTTAGTGGGAAAACGTGATTTAGTGGGGTAAAATGACCTGACCTGTTAAAACTTATCTCGTGTCTTTGTAGAAAACCTGGCTGGACAAAAATCTGAGTCGAACCTGGTAGGATCTAAATAGATGATAATAATTTAAAAAGGGTTGTTTTAGACATTAATGTACGGCAACGTTATAAACAACCTATACGATAAAACTTTTTTTTTTAAATACATACTTTAGAAAAAAAAGTGAAACATAACTATAATTTCGGAAGTCGGTGCGTTTGGTTTTGAAAGTAGTAAAGTTATTTTTCACTTTGCAGTGTTTTTCTGGAAGCCGGTCGGTTCTTTTTTATTGTAAAACTTTTTTTTTTTCACTTTTTAGTTGAGGCACCTACCCCACACATATTCGAATACCACTACCTGATGTAAATAGCAGTGAAGGAAACTTAAAACACCATCCATATAGGCTAAGTGATTAAAATACGCAAGCAAAGTTAATACCACCTCTAAAGCATGACCTATCAAACAAAAAAAGTGGTGGAGTAATCGCGCAACAAACACACAAAAAAAAAATAAAGTCGAATTCAGAACCTCCTTCTTTTTGAAGTCGATTAAAAACAAAAGACCTCGCTTTTGTGATGAAAAATATCCATTATCCAAGAGCCCGATTGACTAAACAGTTTGCAGACCTACTACTCCTAGAAGAACAGTTAAAAATACAGTCATAATATCAAAGTTTCGGATGTCGCATTTAGCGAATTCCGCCAACCGTGGTGATTATACCCCACGGGATTATTAACTGCAACGATTAATGGGGAAGGCTCATGTTCAGCAGTGCACATCTTGTCGTTGTAACGAATGTAAGTTTAGTTGAAACAGTAAAAACTAAACTTTGATATGATGAGAAATTTTGGCTGCAAAGCTAACAAGAAAAACAAAAACTCCGTACGCAAATGTTGAATATAATACTTCGGATGCACTGTCGGCAGTTGCAGATACATATCAAAATAACGCGGTCGATAAACATGCGATACGAGTGTTTGATAAGACAACACCATATACTAACCATAACATTTTCTAGTAATTAAATGGATGTATGTGAAATTGTAACAAGACAGCTTTGATGGATTGAGTTGTGTTAGCGAGAAGCGGATAATCTCTAAAGAATTTAATCGTATTAGTATTACACCTTTTGACACTAGCGAAGTGAGTAAAGACGGTAAGACGTATGAATCCGCCGAGGAAACCGAAATGAGGTGAAGACGCCTCAATGAAGAAGTAATAAGAGAGTTGGTACTTTAGTAGGGGGAAATCATAAAACAAGATGATAATGATTTGAAACATGTCAAAAAAGTAATTAGGGATGTTAAAATCACGAGCTAGGTTGCAATTCCAGACAATAACCCGATTGCAATTCAGTACTTACATATAAACCATATGGCATGGATTTTCGGCAACGTATATATACACAAGGATTACGGATGACATTTTCTTGACCCACAGATTACTGAATAGTTAAAGCTACAGACTGATAGAATTGTAGATAGTTCAAAACATGACTTGTTCCTTTCGGAAGAGCGGGCTTTGGCAGTAAGCCAGAAACATGTTCCGGATGCAAAAGAAACGAAGGTGACTACTGCATATCATTAAAATTTGTAAACAAATATCTAGTTATTGCATAACTTAAGGTGGAATGCTTTAATAATAGACCTGACCTCACAGACGGGTTTTTTTAAAATATCAATAATTCAGACAGGTCAAATAAAAAGAACCTTGGAATTCCACGAATAATTTACCACAAAATTCGACAGCAAAAACATGAAATATTGGAATATTTCCTCCAATCCTTCTATTTAGGACAATTTACACGATCGTTAAATAAACGATAAAATCATAATCTGTTATCTGTTAATAATCAATATTCTGTTGCTCATGTTAAAACAATCAGCGGCTTGCGTGGGAATGCATGACGTCATCTAAGCAAGGACGAGTTATGTACGGATGACGTAGATGTAAGTTAAACCATTCAGTGTTGCTGAAGCGGAACTCACGAATTTGAAGAGAATGTGCAATAGCAATATCCAAGTCATCTCTTCGTACACATAAACTCATATTGAACCAAAGATGAATAGACGCTTGTTCTGCCTTGCCAACTTATTTACGACGACCGACCTACGCAACCGCAAGAGCAACGCAAACTACATGACTTATACCGGGGCCTCCGTTTGGTACCTCATCAATTGTATCCTTACGATCTTCCTTATGAATGACGTTACTAGGGATACTTAACAGGAAGTCCGAGTTGGTCCTAAGACCTTCCATATTCTTGACATACTTTGGTATCACGAAAGAGGAAGATACCGACTGATCGAATGACCGCAACGAGAGTAACTACTCGTATTTGATCTGAATATTTTCTTCCCAGACTAAATATTTGTGCATGTAAAAATATCAGCTTCAAGAAATAAGAGAATGCCACGAAAGCCTTTATTGTGCTGGCTTATTTAAAATCGGGAAAAATATGACTTCAAAGTAGCTCATAATGGAACATTCAAGCCCTAGAGGTAGGTAAAAGCCGCTAATCAAGCCGCACCGGCGGTTAGAAGTATGCTAATTGCAGCACGTAATAAAGATCTAAGGCATCACACTCACTAGGCAGTCTGACGCGTTTGCTAATGCCACGGTCGCAACCTGTCTGTCTCATAATCTCATTCAATGCAACGGTACGTCACTCACAGTACGTCAAGCAATTGGTCGACTGACTTCTGAAGGCCATTTTGAGACTTGAAAATCTAACTCCATTGAGCTCGCTTCTCCCAAAAGGAATGGCATGCCTACATTAATAACATTTTTCTGCTCGTATCATATCCTTCCTTTAACAACTTAGAACGGAATCCGATAAATCTTGGTCTAATCAGGTTTAATCAATTCGACAGCCGACTCCCGATAGTTCCAGCCAATTGCACATGTCAGAAGCACGGCAGTTTATTGACCGCAGACTAATCGCCCAGTCCGTTATCACCCTTATTGATTGCATAGACTAACCGCAATCGATATTGCAGAACTTGTGTTAATATGTGAAGAGAATATTGTGTGAATGGCCATATTAGGAGTAGGCTTTAAGATTGATGATCTGGGAGTATGTTTTACTCTCGCTAGAGAAAGCTGCGGTCTTGTGGGAAAACAGCTATTAATTAAGGTATTAAAAGGTCAATTATTTTGCTTAGCAGCTTCTGAGAACGTCACATTACTTGTAGGATAAGATAGATTTCATATGAGAAAGTCCTACAAAGGATAGAATGGATTTGTGTTCAAAACCAAGTAGTCTTAGCTGTCTTCGCCGGACAAGCTCAAAGGCATAAACAATACAGGATCTACTTTTGGATTTTTCTATGGGATTCCTGAGCAAGCTCATGGCATAACAAGTAATTTCCAAAAATAAGAGCCGATTCTACATTCCGACAAGATATCGATTCAAGTCTCAGAGCATCTCCTGTAGTACTAGAGAGCATTTAAATAGCAATGCTCTCATTGAGTATTTCCTAACTCTCTCCTGACGTCACTACTATACTATAAAACGAAAATAGACCAACAACTAGGGCTTCGACAGATTGTTTCAATTCGAACTATTGAACTATTGCGGTTAACCTGTTCTTAACATCAGTCTAGCGGAAGAGGTTAACGTAGGTTTAATATTTAATGCACACTGCATTGTGCCAAGATTAAACAACTTTGCTCTGCCGGATTCCGGGAAGTTGAATCTACCTGAACAAAGATTACAATATAAGTACGTCGATTTTCAATTATACCCTAATCTGAGAGCCCTGGAATTTTCAAACTCGTATATTATTCGATCTTAGGGGCTAATACAGTAGCAGATAATAATGGGGGAGTTGTTTATTCACGTACGTGCTCACCGGACAATGCTATACGTAACATGAAAGATCACCAGTCTATAGGTCAAATAAAATCGATAGAGAAAACTGAGTCTTTGAATGGAGCCAAAGCACACATTCTGACCTTTTTACAATTATAACAAAAACATATCCAATATCTTTATGTTCAAAGAAAATATTCAGTAAAAAGAGAAAAAGTTCGCCTATTGAAGATAAGTATAATGTCTGTGTTTTGGGATTATTCCAGCCATATCTTTCAACATCATTCGCATAAATTCTAGATTTATGCCAGCTAAGGAACAATTTATGTCAGTTATGCGAGGTCAAACGGTATTTGCTCAGTAGAAAATCAGTGGGTAGGTACATAAGTCAGTCATGTACACATGGCTACACATCAAGCTATACATTTCCAGTTTATGCTGATCTCGCATTGTATAGGATTTCCGTACATTGCGAGGTCAGCTTATACTGGGAATGTATAGCTTGATTGGTAGCCGTGTGTACAGTAGGCCGCGCACCACTTTGACCTTGAGTTGGTCTAGCATAAAATATCAACAAGGATACGAGATAGATATAAATAAAAATACAAATATCTACTTTAAACTCAAGTAATCTAAGTTGATTTTTTTATTAAAAAAATATCGATAACGTCATAAAATAATTTTTGATGCAATGGAAAGTGAACCATATGCAATTAAGTTAAAGTTTTAATCCCAAAGCATGAAATTTATCTCGTCTCGTTGGCTTTAGTACGGAGTTTCAACAGAATAAGAGGCCGCAGCTTATTCTGATTTTGTTACCACTGACCTGGGGCCTACCGTTTGTACTGTGAATGGAGGTTTGAAACCAGCCGATGTATCTACTGACTGTCCTTTTTCGAAAAGGAGGAAACCGCACAAGTGACGCAGAATTAATCAACCACTATGGCTGTTTGCTGACGGATTATTCACTTACTAATTGCCATTAACGCCATCGGTTACTGCAACCAACATTGTTTTTTCATTTATCAATCTTACTATCTTGTATCTTTGCGTCACTTCTAGGTCTATCACAATGAGTTTCAATCCCAGTAACTCTAAAAAACAAAAACTCCTTTCCGAGATAAACTTAGAGCTTAACCCTTGTCTACTAAATCTTGTTTATAGTCGACAGGTAAAAGTAGGTAAGGAAAAAACGCCGGGCCTTAAAAGCCTTCCCAAGAAAATAAATTGAGTGAGGCACAACAACACAAGGTCACTGAAAATACAAAATGACCTCTAACAGAAGAAATATAAAACCGAATGCGGCTGTTGGCAACTAAGTTAGGTACTCACAAAACTAAGCTGAAATGTAGTAGCAGCGTTGTGAAAGTTCCCCTTTTGTTTGCAATGCTTTTTATGACCAAGCATTTTGCCAAAATGTTGTTCGTCGAGAAGCGGAAGAGATTAGATGAAATTTGTTTACATAAAGGCGAAAGTTCTGAAGGTATCGAGGCAAAAACCTGAAATCAAACTGCTGCGGTCAAGTCAACAGCAAAATAGAGGCTACTGAGTAGTGAAACGACATCTGGTTTTCAAGTCATAAAGATGAATATTAAAATGTGGACCAATCAGTATACTAAGTAGAGCAGTCTTGAGGAATAGTAAGGAAAGGACCCAAGAATTTCATTTGTTTAAATCACTTAAGCTCCCCTTTGCAAAGATACTTCCAGTTCTCAGGATTTCAGTGTGAAATCGAGACATTCGTAGTCATTCCAAGAATTTTATCGACTGCGGTAAACCCTAGATCAAATGCCTTTCAGTGAAATTGCGACCTTGAACTGTTTTCTCGACCTAAACGCGAGAAGCCCCAAATCTTTTAATCCTTAGAGATTATATAGAAATCCGTTCGTCCAGAAATTAACAAGGCAATGTAATACCTACATTAAACTAGAAACACGAACGCATACGCTTCATACGTAACCGTCTATTATATGAACCTTGAACTCATAACGGACAAATGAACCGTGTTTAATGTGAACAAGAATAGCACATCCGAAAACCATAATGTAAATAACATATTTAGCACACACCTTGTTATTTTCCTCAAATCATGGTAAAGTATATGTTTACCGTTAAGGTAATTTCGAACAGTTTTAGTACTAGCCTGACAGACTAGTACTTAAGTGTATATACTTTCTGTAATTGACTCTTGAGAATTTAGAGGTCAGTTAATTTGTAGTTACGGCAATTTGACTGCTTATTCATAACCAACATTTGTTTTCTACTGCGGACTGTAGCAATGACAAGTTTTTAGGTCATTTTAAGGTGCATTATTGTTACTTTGGCATGGTTTTTTTTGACTTGGTTTAAGACGATGAAACGCGTTGCGAGTCTTAAAATGAATCATTGTTTTTAAACTATCCGTGTTCGTCACTTAATGCATCTGCAACTGTTCTGCTACTGCTGAACACAGGCAGAGCAAGCAAGATTTAACTAACAAAAAGATATTTCTTCATTTCCGCACCGCTGCTTCTGATTCTAATCCCTCATCAGCATAACAGCACATTACAAACTATAACATTTATAGCGACAACAACGTTTTTGTTTTCTAAGTTAATTTCTAATTTTCACCGTCGTATGTTACCGTAACCATTATTTTGCTCGCACAGTGAAAGTAGGAGCCCGAGTTCAATTACCGGCTGGTACAAGACATGATTTGTAAAAATTGTAAAATACATGTTTTAGTGAAAATATTTCGCGTCAAGAGTTTCGCTTTACACTTCGGTTTAAGTAGATAAGTGGTCTTGAAAGCTGATGTTATTGAGTGTTATCAAAACAGTGCTGACATCAATCTGGTCTCGTTTATTCGGAATAGTGCCAGCAAAGATAGATGCGGAAAAAGTAGACGTAGCGCATGGGTCTGAGGTTTATCATAATCCTCTTGCCCTGATACCAATTTATTTGGCGTTAGCACTTCGTATCTTCTTTCTCCAGACATCTGTCTATCAGCTGTCATCTCAGTATTCACTCCAATTTCAGCCATGTCACCTATCACACACATCATCCATCGTATCGTTGGTCTTCCTTCTTATTAGGGGCTTAGTTTGATATCTAATTTTATCGTGAAGGAAAGGTTTTCCAAGATAACCCGAATGGGTAATTTATTTGACCCTTCTAAATGATTCCATTCAAAAGGCGTGCCTGTCGTCATTTATCAGAGAGCTTAAGACGCCTACAATGTCTTATGTATTTGTCCCTTAAACCGTTAGAAATCCATTTACAAATTGTCTTGTATTTAAAGGACTATGAGAGTTGATGGAAGATAAAGCTACGCTTGCCGCGGTCAGTTCGTGGATGGGTGACCATTCATTAAATATCGAGACCTCTCCTTGCCTCGGAAAGCTTGTTTATACGCCATTGGTCCCGGCTGTCATTTGTAGATCTTTGACAGTCGTTAAATCCGTCAGTCTAATGCCTAAAAGTCTGACAACCAGTCTTACCAAGGGGTATCGTTCGAGTATTCTGCTTAATATTATTTATAGGACATGAATAAAAATAATTACCAACCAATAATTGTATTAATAGCATATACAACTTGGCGCACAAATCAACAATTTGTTGTTGATTGTTATATAATCGATGTTTCATTTCATGACATGAATCACAGTTCGCATCTCGGTACCTATGTTTTCTTTCGAAAAACATACACTATTATCTTTGCGATTTACACTACAGTTACGTATTTCTTATTATAGTTCGATTTCGAATCATTTTTTTTTTAAATGTTAGTTGAGTGAAGCAATGAGATTTTAGTCTTGTGTACGGAACGTAATGCCCAAATATTTCAATGGATATGAGGGCTATTTCAAAGATTTATGTTGCTTGATGGACGGAATTGCCATCATTATTACTAAATCAGGTAACATATATACCACTCTACACAAGAGTCAAAGTAAATGGGTAATGGTTTGTCTATAATTCGATTACTGTTAAGTGCAACCTGCTTATCAACTGTTAAGTGGAGATAGTTTAGCTAAAAGGAGTACTGATGTATCATATAGGTATTGATGTGTGTTAGTAGGTATTAAAACTTTGAAGACCGAGAATAATAAACGTTACAAACCACGTGTATTGTCTAAGCATTGTTCCTGTCACTGTCGCATATCTGTCAAACTACATGAAAGAGACGGGAATATATCTAAGCCAAAGTAGAGTGCTACAAGGATCTTTTGGCGTCTGAATGTTATTGGCGGGGGCCTTGGTGGTAAAAATTTGTGAAATTTTCATAGAAATTGATTTTGGCCAAGGGCCGCAAGATCCTTGTAGCATTGTAAATGGTAATATCGTATAATAATCTCGGCCTTGGTGTGTAAGACCCCATTTCTTACCTGTACCCGCCTCTCATCATCCTTAGCGCGTTGTTCCGCCTGTCTCCGGCGTCTATCTTCGTCTCTCTTCTCTCGCTGCGCTTGCGCCGCGGCGGCGTGTGCGCGTAATTCGTCCAGACGTTTCCTCTGTTCTGCCTCACGCCTTTCGCGGGCTAGTCGTGCTCGGTCTAGGGCTTCTTGCGACGCTGTTGAAGGAAAATGAGACATTAGATTTGAGTGTTTAATTAAGAATATTTTCTGTACCTAAAGAAAGAGGGGAACTTCAACCTGTACTTCAATACTGTTAAGTCTTTGACGTCTTATTGGTTAGTCTTCTCTTTTTAGAAAGGGCTATAATAATAATAATAAAAATAATAAAATCATTTATTTCTCACCACAATATTTAGAGATAACTTGAAGATATTGTTTAGTAATTATAATAAAATCTCAGACCAACAAAAAAAGAAAGACGGAGCACTACCTATATCAAACGTGTAGCCACAAAACTATGCTCCTGCAAGTAAACACACAGGCTCACGCACACACCTACACAAAAACTATGCTCATCGCTCCTAGTACGTCACGAGTCGTCGTCTAGTAAACTTCAATAAAAAAAATTGAATTATGCCTTCTTGTGTAGTGAAAACTTGTAAAAACAATAACAAATCACATAAAAAGTCTCACGGAATCACTTTTCACATGGAAGTACTTCAAATAACATCGTTTCTTAATTTAGTTAACTATGAATTTTAGGTTACTTGGAACTAAAACCTGAATGAATGAACGAACGAAAACAGTGACATTTAAAGTGCGAGGGTTGCCATAATATGATTTGAAATTTTCCCGTTCGAGTAATTATATGCCTGTTGTTTTTATGTATTTACTATTTTAGATTTCCAAGTAATATTAAAAATAAAAGTAAATGGATAGTAGCTATAAGAAATAGTCGGAATGATCCAGAATGGCTGCCATCGAAAACCAGCGTGGTTTGTTCCGATCATTTTGATAATAATGACCTTTATTCAACTAATCGTGGACTTCGCCGTGTGATCAAAAGCGGATATAAAATTTAAAAAACAAAAATGAGATTTTATCAAAACAGTAAATTAAACACGAGACTGTATTTTTTATTTTATTTTAGTTAGTTTCTCAGCTTAGTCTAGCTAATTTAAATACAACTGAACCAAATTTTATTTTTTAGATGTTATTTCCATCGTCCTACGTAATTGCTGAAAACTCAGTTTCACAAAGTTCTGGCTGTACGTTTGTTCAAGTATGTCTTAATTCTTCATTTATCTTCCTAAGGTTTTAATCAAAAGCTACCATTACTCGTGTAATTTTTTTTGTAGGAGTTACCAGACTTGCCTCATGTAGCCGTTGACGATAGGGCTGTATGTAAATGCACTTTGTACTTAATTGTTATTTTATTTTGCGATGTAAAAAGAAATGGTTTTGTTTCGGAATCCTTCCTAACAATTGAGGTACAATACCGTACTCAACAATATCTTACTCGTAAAATATTATCCTACCCAAAATTTATTTTATTCCCCAAATTATAGGGAAAAACTTTAACAAATGACAACCCTTTTTACACACACATAGATAAAAAGGTGGCTTCACTTTTGATGTACGTAATGCTCCGTCTTTCTTATTTTGTTGGTCTGAGAATAAAATATACTACAAATATTGGCTATAGATGCGAATGCCTCATGCCCAGTGCCTATTTGATATCTTAGACTTTCTAAATATGTTTGGGTCGGCTTCCTGTCTAACCGAAAGGACGGAGCGACTGTCCGGTCATATGTAGTGTAAAATATGTTTTTGTTACGTGATCTTAAAAGGTAGAACAAAGTACCTACGTAACGTCAACTACTAGGAGTAGTAACATTTGATATTTAGGTCGGTACGTCTAAAACGGCAAAACCAATAGGAAATCCAATACAGCGGAACTTTTGCTGAATGTAAGTAATGGTCCTATATTTTGTTACTATCGAACTCAGACCAACAAAAAAAGAAAGACGGATCATTACCTATATCAAACGTGTAGCCACAAAACTATGCTCCTGCAAGTAAACACACAGGCTCACGCACACACCTACACAAAAACTATGCTCATCGCTCCTAGTACGTCACGAGACGTCGTCTAGTAAACTTCAATAAAAAAAATAGAATTATGCCTTCTTGTGTAGTGAAAACTTGTAAAAACAATAGCAAATCACATAAAAAGTGTCACGGAATCACTTTTCACATGGAAGTACTTCAAATAACATCGTTTCTTAATTTAGTTAACTATGAATTTTAGGTTACTTGGAACAAAAACCTGAACGAATGAACGAACGAAAACAGTGACATTTAAAGTGCGAGGGTTGCCATAATATGATTTGAAATTTTCCCGTTCGATATTTTTTATTTCGAGTAATTATATGCGTTTTTTTTATGTATTTAATATTTTAGATTTCCAAGTAATATTGAAAATAAAAGTAAATGGATAGTAGCTATAAGAAATAGTCGGAATGATCCAGAATGGCTGCCATCGAAAACCAGCGTGGTTTGTTCCGATCATTTTGATAATAATGACCTTTATTCAACTAATCGTGGACTTCGCAGTGTGATCAAAAGCGGATATAAAATTTGAAAAACAAAAATGAGATTTTATCAAAACAGTAATTAAACACGAGACTGTATTTTTTATTTTATTTTAGTTAGTTTCTCAGCTTAATCTAGCTAATTTAAATACTACTGTACCAAATTTTATTTTTTAGATGTTATTTCCATCGTCCTACGTAATTGCTGAAAACTCAGTTTCACAAAGTTCTGGCTGTACGTTTGTTCAAGTATGTCCTAATTCTTCATTTATCTTCCTAAGGTTTTAATCAAAAGCTGCCATTACTAGTGTATTTTTTTTTTGTAGGAGTTACCAGACTTGCCTCATGTAGCCATTGACGATAGGGCTGTATGTAAATGCACTTTGTACTTAATTGTTATTTTATTTTGCGATGTAAAAAAAATGGTTTTGTTTCGGAATCCTTCCTAACAATTGAGGTACAATACCATACTCAACAATATCTTACTCGTACAATATTATCCTACCCAAAATATTATTCCCCAAATTATAGGGAAAAACTTTAACAAATGACAACCCTTTTTACATACACATAGATAAAAAGGTGGCTTCACTTTTGATGTACGTAATGCTCCGTCTTTCTTATTTTGTTGGTCTGAGCTATCGAATAAATACTCCTTAGCATTTGAACCGAGACGCGCAGACTTTACTTGCCTACCCTCAAAAACATTTTGTACTTGCAAAACTTAAGTCTTGCAAGCTTGAGAACTTGTTAAGTATAAATATTTTAACAAATCTCGTTAAAAACTTGGCCCTAAGCTCCTTAAAACCTTAGCCCTCTCAATCTGGCTGAGAACGCAACATAATTTATTTATGAACAAAGTCTTAAATTAATTTTGCCTTGGTATCTCATAATACAGAATTTCGCGTTTCAGAAGCTTCCAGACCTATTACAGGCTCTTATGAACCTACGTAAATGGATTTTATGATCGGTTATGGAATATTCAAGTATGGTAATAAACCTTCACAGACCCGATCAATATGTAGTCGCAAATATGGCAGAGTTTAGGCAAGCAAATGTAAACTTGAAAGCCTTATCTGACCAAGAAATAGCTTACCTACTCACAGCACCCGTAGCATGACCATCGTAGACGGGTTTTGTCGACGGAAGAATAGACAAAATGACAGACAAACAATCACAATCTGTCATTTTGTCTATTCTTCCGTCGACAAAACCCGTCTACGATGGTCATCCTACGCGTACAGGACCCATTTTCAAGCTACTGGAAACGAAAATAAATCCTAGAACGTATTTTCTGCTGGCATTTGGTTTGTCAGAACTTTTTTCCCATTGCAATTTACATTAGTAACGGATTCATGTGATAGCTTCTGCTTGAGATGTGGTAAGACCCAGGTGATTGCATAATTTAAAACCTACCTTTCGAAGACTTCCGAACTTTCGTTTTTATCATTCTAGTGGGATATACAGACAAAGAAGTCCATTAGCACCATACTCCGACTAATTTACAGACATAACAATACATTCTATCCGCCTAATCGTCCCTTTCTCCAAGTATGAGTGAAGACTCAATTCGATGCAGTCCACTTCTAAAGATCGCGCTTATAGTCCAAAGTGTGGTCTACGCGCTTATTCGTGCTGAACATGTTAGAGAAAGTATTTTCCATTTGATTATAGTTTATAATATATGAATATGAACAGCACAATTGTTTTTGGAAGGCAAGAACGGAGTTGGTAGGTTTGATATCAAAGGCTTCTTGTACCAGTTAGATCAAATTAATGATAGTATGGATTCCACTAAGAAACATAATCCGTTAAAGATGCTACCTGATTAAAGTCACGTCACTTCGAGCGATCGAATGCTGGTAAACTGACAGCTAAGTTTAAGGCAAAGTTGTTCAAGTGTCGGGCGTTAAGTGGGTGATATCACTTGAGCGCATCCACCGCGAGCTTAAGATACAATCGGCTAGCTATATGAGCAGCATGCTAACGCACGTAAGCACGTCTAGACAAGACGAGAAAGGCTGTTTAGGAATTGTCGACAAGACATGCAATGAAACGGTACAATACGTCATAAAATTTGTGCAGTTGTCAGTCAGTAAATATCAAGAAGAAGTACGGTCCATTTAAGGCACAAGTTTTTATCAATGGAGGAGTATTAGAGAAGGTTCCAGAATTGCAATGAAAGACAAACCACGGGATTATTCACCAAACTCAGCCTATAATGTTTCCACTGCTGGGACACAGGTCTCCTCTCTTTACCAAGAAGTGATAAAATGAAAATCAGTCTTGGAAAAAGGCTAAGAACTCCTTCTCAAGACCTTTACCTAAAAGTGGACCTTAATGAATTTAAAGGACAAAGTTGAGCGACAGCTGTGAGGTCATTAGGCCTGTAATGAAAGTCCTAGTGACAAACACTAGACTGATAGCACAGATCATTCAATTACCAGTTTCCTTAATTTAACCCTCATTTGCGTAGGAGTTCAGCGTTAAGGTAAATTCCATTCCTCTTTACGGATTGTGGAACAGAACATCAACGGATTATGATGTGGCGTTTATAAGTAACTGATCATTAACTTCGGTCATAGTGGTTCCTTTTATTTAGTGCAGCTTACATAGGTATGTATTACAACGATACTTTGATAACGACTTGTCGCTTCATTTCAGCCAGCCATCAGGGGTCTTACCACAAAAACTTAAGACACTTGTTAAACGCGTGTCTAATGTTAGTTTTATGTCAAACTCCATAAAGAAATGTCGTGTTTAAAAAGTGTTTCGGCTAAACAACTGATAAACACGGTTTTGTGGTAATAGTTAGCCAATGGCAGCCTAACATCTTGGGTTAGGACGGTTTTGTGGCTTTCTTACTAAACTTCGGAACATCTATCATTTCCGTTCAGCGCGAGGCTGGTGGTCTGTTTGCAATTACATAAAAATGTAAAAGATCATTAGCAGTGTGTTAATTATGGATCTTGTTGGAATTTTGGAATGTTTCATTGCGACAACTCTGAATTATAATGCTGTGACTATAAATTAACATGCAAATGCAAAGCGATAATTGAAAATAGAAATGTAGGTATCAAAGAACAGGACAAAATACGGTGGCGCCATTTGCATTAGTTATGATTCAGTCAGGCCGACTAAAGCAAGAATGTGCAAAAATAGACTACAAGAAGGCTCTATGGGAATAGAATGCGATTTTATTAGCATTAATACAACTACAACTCGTAATACGGCATTTCTATTATTAGGAGTTCCATTTACATTCTGCGAAGACGTTTTCGTCAAATTATTACATCAAAGTGCCACTTAATTAAAAATACTCGGGCATTGAGATAAAGAAATGAATGGAACTGAGCAGGAAAGAAATGGCTCACGTAAACGAAAGAATGCCGGTGCCGTCTTTTGTAATGGGAAGAGACGGCATACGAATGGCGATATAAATAACAACAAAAAGGCGATGACAACTAATAAAAAGACCTAGGAAGTTCTCCTTGTTGTTGAAAAATAGAAGAATTCAAGAAAGAAGTTTATATTCACAGAAAACAAAGGAGCCACTAGATTTGTTTTCTCTTAGCTAGGAAAATAGGTCGTACATCGTAATTCCCTCAGCCAGAGACGTCTGTAGTTCTAGTTGGGAAGTTCAGAAAAGTGGGACAAACTTGTCGAGTACAGCTAAACTGGCTCACTAAATTGAGTTTAACGCAATTCATTTCGAAGTTACACTCAAATGCTTAACTTTAATTGAGATATCTGCAAACGACGAAGGCCGTAAGTTTGGACTATTTGTTATTAGGGAGGGAAAATGGAGGAAGCTACTTTGGTAATCAGTGAGAAGAATAGCAATGAGGGACCGTGGCATATCTTCAAGATGAAGGTATTCAAGACTTAGATATAAAAAAGGTGAGCCTACGCATTATACTGTGCATCATAAAATAGGCCTCCTTACACAGGTTTTCTTACAATGATACTATGAATGGAAGTTTATTCACGTATGAACTTTAACAGAGTCCGTATCAAAAGGATAGCAGCCGTGCAAAGGCTCTTAGTAAAGAATCCACGTGTGTGAAAGGACTGCATAGGATGAGACCTGGACACTTGCCCTACATTGCTTCAATTACCAATTTACTTTTCAAGACAACTGTTGCATTTCTAAGACGGGTAGTACCCCAATTGTCAGCCCCAAATTCAAGGCAGGTTATTGCACCCATATTTATTGACTACACAAATTACATAACCAATTCGATGCCCCACTGACATATCAAACGTAACACATACCAAACCCTTAAAGCGTTGACTTGACCCAATTAATTCAAAATGCGTACTAGTGCGTACACGTCACGCAAACAAATGTAGAGTAATCAATAATATAGTGAATGAGTGTTTAAATCAATTGAATGCAGGATCAATAGAGTTAGTAAATAGTGCGACGTCATTCGAAAGGAATGCAGTGGTCTAGCACTTGCTAGTTCGGTATGTAGCCGCAATCGGAATCTGGGCAGATATTAGAACAGCTTCTGCTATTGGGAACTTGAAGTGGTTAGATAATATACCTACCACCGAAATAACTAACATCACATCGACTGAACGCTCGACTAGGAACGTGCTACTTCGATAATTTGATTTTATAGTAATCAGTTTTGATTTATAAGCACGGAGATTTGATTCGCCGATTGATTCAGATTCAAATAGAAATCCAAGAAGCATCAGTAGCAAGTTATCAATATTATTTCTGCAATTAATTAATCAAATAAACCCTTCTAGAGGAAAACACTCGAAGTCCTTTCAAAAACGACTCTCTCAAGCGAATATAATATTGATTTCCAAAATATAATCTTTGTCAAACATCACGAACAGCCCAATAATAGTTCCGTATGCGTGATGCCAGATCGTAATGCTACAGCAACGGGTAATATTATATAAAAATACGAGAACACCAAGGTTTCTCTATAGCACTTCATTCGATCCACTTTTACTGACTAACAATAATATAATGGCTAGTTTTTGTGCACGGGTTGCTGTGGTAATATCTAGATTCGCAATGTTCATAAAAAAGTGTAAAGATATTGCTCTTGGCGACAAATTAGATACTCAACCAACCAATCTCCTAAAAAGGCGATTGAAGGGGACTAATCAACGAATTGGTAGAGTCGAAACCAACTGAGGTCAACGTATCGTATCAAACTACTTGAAACTTGAGTTATTGCTTGTTAATTGACAGATATAATTGGTCTCGAATTTCTAAACAAAATATGCGCAAACACCGAATTGGTTGTAGGCGTGACTGTTTCTAATTTAAAACAACGAGCGGTAGAAAAGTTTCAATTAACTAAAATACGTAATATATTTGATTATAAACACTTAAAAACGTTACGTGATTAAGTCTTAAATTCTTATCACTTGAACTTTAAACAATAACAAAATTCCTATCTAAATCCCAACAAAGACATGACAGATGTTTATCTAGATTACAAGAATAATATGGCGTTGTTGAGTGGGCGTATTTATGGAATCCGTGATGGACTTAGTCATAATGAGCTGATCTCGGCTGACATCACATCTGAGGTTGATAATGATGCTAGACAGTTAGCGAATAAAGTTCAGTGCGTGATTAGAGAGGTCGTAGGACCCCTGATTCTGGAATGTCAATATGGACGGTGATCGTTGATAAATAGGCGCATATATATAAATAGTTACCGTAAGTTTCCTAGCTGTCAGTATCGTCTGTTTGTGGAAGAGAACAATAGCTTATAGTTATCATTCATAACCAAAGCGGACCCATTAAAACCAATTTAAAAAGGGTTTCTGCAAAGCTACAAGTTATTACAGAGAAAATGTAAACAGATATTGATCAAAGCTTTCATCAGCTACCCATTTACAGGTTAGTAGCAATATTGTAATTCGAAATTATTGTAAAAGCCAATTATCTTTTAAAAGAGTAACCATGGAGTTTCTTGCCGGCTCTTCTCCATAGGAAACGACCAATTGGAACCGTGCACCTAGCTTCTGACGTTTCATAAGTGCCCATGTAGGCTTATGTGAAATAAAATATTTTGATTTTTTGATTTTTTTTTTTTTTTGATTCCACCAACCAAAACCAGCCAGCCATAAATAATTTCAATAAGAATATAGACGAAAGCATTTTTTTGGTTTCCAAAATTTCGCACGTGGAAGTAACGTACTTTACGGAAAACGTAAGACTCGGAGTCCATCAATGCTTTTAATGCCGAAAATAGGACAATTTTGATGTTATAAAATAATACCTAAATATTGGCGATATTTTAAGTCTTCAAAATTTCCGTCACCATTAAGATACGAGGGCAATTTACAATATTGGAAAGCTACTTATTAAATTAAAAGAAATATTAGTTCCAGAAATACTGATTCAGATAAAACTCAATAAGGTATCAAGTAGGTAAGTACCTACTAAGATACAAAGACGTTAGGAAACGCAAGATTGAGAGGAAAATAAAACTTATTTCCACATTCATTAATAGTCAAGTTGAAGGCGACATTGCTCAGTGATTACATACTCGCTGAGCGGAAGACAATTGCCAATAACACAAGAATTTATAATGCCGGAAACGTGGCTAGATCGTACATGATCGTTACGATAAGTAAAAGTGGTGATTTTGTTAAGACAAAAAAAGTAAAACGCAGATGAGACAATGCACGATGAGGAACAGAATGAAAGTGATTAATTAACATTGTCTGCCGATCTGGTGAATAATGCTAAAATTGGCAACGATAATCGAGGAAACTCTTAGACTAGAGCTGGAAATCTGCCGGATATAATGTCGATAGACCCATCAGATATCGCATATGACGTAATACTAATAATATCACCGGCCGTTATTTGGAAAATGCCCAATATTGAACAGATATGCAAATTAGTTGAATCGGACTGCACGACTCCGAAAAACGTAGGGCATGATTTGCAGATTTTGAAATATTTCCAAGTGTACTAGAAATTAGACACGCGTCATTCGCTTAACTGCGCATATTGTGAGAGTCAAACGTAGCAAATTATATTACAGATACGATGATGCGAATAAACGATGGACCTAACCTATCTCTATTTACGTTGCAATCTCTAAAATTGACATGCAATTGGCGCATGGCAATCCGAGATTCATCATACATTTTTTTGCAATTAAAACTCTCCCAACCTTGGCCTTTCTTCATTTACAGGAAGCGCAGAATTTTTCAACCATCTCTAGTCTTGTCTTGAAGAGCTTTTGACTGCGTCAGTGAGCAGAGTTCGCCTAGCTGAATATTGGGCCAAACATATTGGAACTTCTTGCGATCGGTACGCTAGGAAAAAGAAGATTAATTAACTAACTAGATTTTTGAAATTTACTTTGACTTTACCAGTGGCATCTTAGTAGCTCTGCTCTTTCTGAAACGTTTGGACTTGTCACACAGCGTCAAGGGTTCAATAATTCCGTTTAAATTGACTGGTAAGGTAACAACAACGTCGCAGGACGGGAAAGTCTGAAAGGGATACCGTGGCCTCTGGCAACTGAAGGAACACGGGTAGGTTTCAGTCAGTAAGCGTCTGATCCGCCCTCCCGCTCCGCCCAGAGCGGGAGAAGCAATTTGATAATTCCACACCCAAAAAAAAAAAGGCAACAAAACGATCTACAAATAGTCTTTCCCCGCATGCTTCTCATATCAGATATCAGATCAATAGGTATAATATTTACCCTGTTTATCGAACACAATCTAAATAGAACTGATAAGCAAGATGAAAGGAATGCACTTGCGTAAGTGTGCTAAGTATTTTTCGTTATAAACAGACAGAATGTATGTAATGGAAAATATAGATTGACTTATCTGATTGAAGATTGGAGTGGACAACGTGTGGGAAATCATGTAGGACAAACGGTCGACTAAAAGAGTTCTGCATTGACCACTGGCTGTCTAGGTAGAGAGATTTCAGATTGAGAAGTAAGAATTTTGGCTGATACAGACTTAAGTAGCTAAACGCTGATTGAATTGACGTAGGTATTTAGTTACCGGACGGTCAGTTTACAAAGATTTGCAGATTTGAGGATAGCATCTTTGAAGAAGATTCTTTTGAAGCAAGAGTTTTGACTCAAAGAGCATTAGCGAATGCTGATTAAAATGACGTTAATAGTCGCCGGTAGGTTAATTTTTTTTTACAAAGTTCTGGCAATTGAGGACGACTGTCTGCTTAGCCTTTACGAATCAATAATGAAGAAGGTTAGAGTTGCCAACGTGTGGGTATTACAGAATGTATTATAATATAAAAATTAAATCACCGAATGTTATTACAGGTGGGATTGCCCCTGTATGTATGATGTCATCAAAGTCAAGCATACATAATCAACTATGTATTTTAACATTAATGCTACGTTGGTCGAGTGATCTAGTGGTCGCAAGCGCCACTGCTGAGCATGTGGCCCTTGTTTCGATTCCCGGGCCGGGCAAAGCATTTTTGGTTTTTCCCATCTGGAATTTAGTTTTATTTGTTGATGGCAATAAGCTCGCGCCCTGTTATATGGGACTTAAACATAACTACTATAAGAACACCTTTGCCTGGGTTAGGCATGTTCGGGGATGTTATGTATGTATGTCATTAGCGTCAATAAATGTTTTCGTTCACTAGGCTAACACTAGTATCACCACAGCTTCAACGCTTATTTAGCAAAATAGTAGCTTAGTTAAAACTCTCCATATAACCGTGTCTAACTTTCCGTGCTCCATGTACATTACCTATTTATTTTAAACCATGTTTAACCATGTTTGTGTAACCATGTTTAGGTCTAAACAGCTATAGAGGCAAAATCTGTGGTTAGAACATTTTGTAAAACGTATGTTCGACATTCAGTTTCTTTTTTTTTTTTGTAGAGTATCCAGTTACTTCAAACTACCGTTCTTGCTTTAGTAAAGCATAATAATCTACACAACAATCACGCAATCGAATCAAGCACGCCCTTTTGATACGAGATCCATCTATCTGCTGACCTCGACAAGTGTTGCTTAACCGTTACTAAACGACGCCTACATCCAATCAACGGCTGCTGGAATGCAGCTGTAGCATTCTTTATTATTTGAGGATAAGCAGTACTTCAGGAGTTCAATGGAGGCCAGGTAACGATTCAATGATTTTACAGGAGGTTGAGTACAGAGAATCCTAGGATCTTCGACACCCTTAATCCTCCTTAGTGTCGAAGCAGAGCTTTGTGCTTCGAATATGACAATTTCTATGGAATTATTATTGGTGTCATAGATTTGACACCTTTAGACTAAACTTTAATGGCCTTCCCTGCCTCTGGGACATGGTGCGCCAATCATTTGCAAATGCAGTGTAGTGCTCTACTCATCACTTCGGTATTTGCGAAGTAGACTTCGGATCTACTTAGGGGTCCAGAGTCCGAAATCGGAATTGACTTCTAGGAAAAGGGTCAAGGACCAGGATTTCCCCAAACTGCGGGGAATCTCAAAACGATTGGGGATTTTTTGGGGAGAGAAGCCATGCGGGGATTTAAAAATTTTAGCAAGTCAAACCAATATTACATTACAAATATCATTTTACTACCTACATACTCGAATATGGATCAGTCATCCAGTAAATTCCAGTCTAAATTTATATTTTTATGGCAACCCCTGCTATAATGTAGCTGCGTGACAAAGAATATTTTTGTAATCCTATTATTAAGGTTTATATTCTTTACAATGAATAAATATTGTTGATTTTATGAAATAATTTTGAAGGGATTTTGTGGGGAATCAGGATTTTGCTCTCCTCAAATTCGGGGATTTTCACTAATGATTCTGGGGAATCTGGAAAATACGCATTGGCAACCCTGTCAAGGACGTACTAATGAGCGAACCCCTAGTCTTTAAACAAAATGGGCGTTGGAAATACGCCAGAAAGACCCAAATGATAATATTTTACTGAATTGCTTACAACAAAATGAAAACTTTTATGACCTCGCCAAATTGGTCAAGTGGCCTATTCTCCGCCCACCAATGACCGCAGCCGTAGAAAGTAATATAATATTTATAAATTATTAATTTACTCAATGACAGTGGGCGATGACTTTAATATTTTATGCTGCATCCGTAGGAAGGTTGTATCCGAAAGCGCCTAGTCTACATCCTTAATGCCACGCAATAAAGACTATTTTTACTTGCAGAATTTTCATGGAAACTTAATCTTGTAGTCTTAAAAATATTTTCACTGTTCATATTTGGAGAAAAACGATAAGCTATACAAAAATATTATCTGTACCAGTAATGTTTAAGTTCATATTGCTTTAACAGTTTTGACTGCAGTGGCATTTACCAAACTGTCTCTGTCAATGATTTTATTGATCAGTTGAATATAATTCAATGCACTGTGCCATTGATTGATGATGTCATACTGACTGCATTTTAATTTAGGTTCATATTTAATCAAAACAATGATAAGTACAATACTTATATTAATTATTGGATTTAACTATAATTGTTTTGCCGCGAGGTAATTACGTAATACACTTGAAATGACAATTGAGCGCGATGGGTTTCATTTTCACAGATAACACACGTTTTCATTGTGTCATTTATGTTGCAAAAAAGCATGTTGCGCTGACCCCAAATCAATTGGGATAAGGGCAAGAAAATGATGATAATTATGAGTGCAAATTAGCCTTTGTTTTCAATAAATAAACTAATTATATAGGTAACTAAATGTTGGTGCCAAAGACATAGCAAACATTATATTTATTACTAATGACCTAAATTAAATTATATCGAAAGGTGTCATTATCATTACTAGTACGATTAAAGGTTTATTATTCAATTAACGCACAAAATATCGAGTTACTAATTTAAATTGGATCAACAAGTACTTAACTAGGTATTGTTAGGTTCAAATTAATGCAATCCAAGATACAATCTTGTGTTCAACCAAAAAAATAGATATTATACAAAATAGCCCTAACATAGATGGTTCAAGCAGATAATATAGAAACAAACACTTTCTAACTTGTTTTATGCAAATATCTGCTGTTTTCAGTAACTATTACCCAGACATAAAGGTCATTGTCCTATCTAAAGGTGAGCTACCACACCGCAGTGTAATGTTTGATGATTCATGCATTAATTATGTATTTCTGATGTCAATAGATTCTTATAGACATTGGTTTGTTTCTTAAGGTATTTCTTGAATGTGAAAATGTAGGAAAATCGGTTAGGATGGTATGGTATCTTCCATTGTGAATATTTTAAATTGCCTAGAAATTAAAGTTAAACATAAGGATTATTACTGAATTTTTTTATAAATCTACTACACAAATAGCATAATCAGACTATAATGTTCCCACTGCTGCAACACAGGCCTCCTCTCTGTGAAAGAGATGTGACTGTAATTCACCATGCAGTGTGTTTGAATGTTTGCTTCTAGGACAACAGTTTTGTTGGGAAGTTTCACTTCACCATTTTGAGAGTAGTGATAAACAAATTATTTACACACAGAAAAGTTTGTGCCTGGTTACGACCATATAATCACAAAAATAGCACAACAACAAAATAAATTAAAAAACTTATTCAGAAAACCTGTGAGCAACAACTTACTACACTATGTATAGAAATATAATTATGTTTATTATATGTATGTGTAAAAGTTAAAATAGCAACATCAACATGCTAATAATATCAGTAAATATTATCAAAGACAACAAGTCTGGTCTATGACAAAAATACCTATCATTAATAGGTAATACACACTCGGAAAAGTGAATAAAATTCTTTTAATTTCCCTTTACTTGTTCATTGAGGAAAGAGTAAACTGCAAAAGCAGGATTTCTGTCAGAATATTGAATCAAATCAATCCTAGGACCTGAAAAAACAGATGGGTAACCAATAGACCTTTTGATTCTGTTGAATATGAGAGCAAGATATTCAGAGTGAGTTTGAATGTTTTAAATCTTAGTTTATGTTTCCATACCTGCAATTTGTGCTACAAAAGTAAAGTATTATTGTATCCAGAAGTAATAATCAAATTAAATTCATGCAAAAACAATTCAAAAACCAAAATAATTCAAGTAACTTTGGACAGGTGTTACAAAATGACAGAACATTCACAGGATCTTTTCAATAAACCAAATAACTGACAATAGTCATACTAATTTGCATTCAGACTTAACAATATGGTGTGAATGCTTTGAATATTTATTCAGCATTTCAAATGATAAATCATTGAGTAAAACACTCATTTGGATATATGGCACTAACTCCTACACAACGTAATTTAATAAGATACATCTATGGAGGCGGGATATCAATATTACATTATGTATTAACCTTGGACAGCAACATAAAAGTTCAAATATTTATTTTAATATCTGCTGATAAAATAAAATTAACAGACACAAGGAAAAGAATTACAGGAAAAATCTGAATCTTCAAATGATTGTCATATCATCAGCATTATTATGGATAATAAGTACAATTTATCCTAAAAGGTACTGGTCCATTGTTGGGCAAGGATGAGACAAATACAGACCAGGGAAGCATGGCACAAAAGGAAGAAGTCCAATACTCAGCAGGAGGTAGAGTCAGAGTGGGTTGTCTTAGGACATAAATATTGCAATGAATGATTTGGACTGATTTTGGGTGACCATCTTTACATACCGAGACTCCTCTGTGCCTCAGAAAGCACGTTAGGCCGTTGGTCCGGGCTGTCATTCGTAGAACTTTGACAGTTGTTACGGGTCATCAGAAGCCCAAAAGTCTCACAACCAGTCTTACCAAGGGGTACCGTATTACCCAGTTATTGGGTTGTGGAGTTCAGACAGGCAGTCGCTCCTTGTCAAATACTGGTATTTAGCTGCATCCGGTTAGACTAGAACTCGAACTCAACATAGTTGGGAAAAGGCTAGGCAGATTGATTGATTGAATGATTTTGAACTATCAAAATGGAAGCAATTGCTACTGTGTGTTACGCAACTACCCCGCAGGGCTATCAAGTCAATGATGATGGTGATGAAAATTATTATTAACAGTTTAACTCACATGCATGACTTGGAATTGTCAAATAGAGTCCTTAAAAACTTTAGTTTCGTGATAGGTTGAGTCCAGATAATAATCTTACAAGTTTATTTCAAATCATTGAATAATTTTCAGTCATGCTCATGAAGTTTTCATGTTTATCTGTTTAAGAAAAACCCATTAGGTCAGGGTTAGTGTCAAGGTTATATGAATAAGTACTAAGAAACAGTCTATGGAAAAGCTTATGAAATCTATGATATAACTTGATTATTACTGGCTGCGTGTACTGTTAGTAATGAACAAGCTGTTCTAGCATTCAATGTTGTTTAGCGATGCACCTGACAGTGAAATAAGTGACAATGTAGACCATGTCACAATGAAGAAAGTCAATACATTATTTTGAATGACTTTGTCACAATAACTCTGCATCAACAAATACTAATAAATTATCCTATTGATTATCATGCTAAATAGCACATTTTATTTCTCTCTTATCGAACAAGTATAACATTATCAGTATTTACGTACATATCGCCGTAATACCAGCAAAAAGTTTACCTTTTATCAAAGTTAGATTAGGAACGATTTCTCAGGAACTTGTTATGATGAAAATATTTCATTTCCAATGCAATTCAGACTTATTACGTACAGATACAGCTGTGATAAGATAAACGGGTAGAAAGTTTGCCGCAATGTACGTGTAAAATGTATTTTATACAGTAAAACGTCCGCATTGCTAGTCATATAATATGACTCAAATTACACATCATACAACCAACGTATCATTGCATTTACGTCATATACGAGGAATTCCTCATGAACAATCCTCCTGAAAGTAAAATAAAACGCCTAAATAACGGTAAAAATAAAGCTAACATAACAAAAACCAAGTACGACACTGTGACATTACGGAGGCCTAACGTTTTTGGAGACATTCTCGGCCAACTATTACCGTCTGGCGAGCGTTTTTCTAAATATAGAACATACCACGACGTGAAAAAGACGTCCAAATATAGGTAAAAAACAAAACACACGGTTGTGAGGATAGTATCACACTTCGGACATTCTCGAAAGCGGTACACGAGCCCACTACGTGGGGCCACGACACGGTTTAGGGTTAGACAATTTTTCAATCACATTTTAACACTAGAACGCCACATTTCAACTATAATTGCACATATACCTTTACTTTCAGCGGTTTCGGTAATATCTTTCACGTCATCAACCATCTTGCTGGATGACAGTCACTCACTACACACTTTTTATTCGAACATATTTCGAAAACTCATACTTTGGTTCACTATTTTCAGCCAGCCAGCCAGCGAGCGATCTATACGACGACACTTCGTTCCGTTCACTGCCAACGACGACGTAAGACGTTAGCGATGGCGAACAACCTTCACAACGTTTGTTGGATTATATCGATGGCGTCATCAGCTTCAGTAGTTTACGATAAAACAGCAAATTAAATAATTATTATTTCTCTGAATTTTTATTTTAACAGCTGATTTATAATTCGAGTTTCAATCTAGGCATAACGATTTTTTTACAGTGACAAAGAATTGTTTAAAAAAAAATTTGAAGTCGGCAGATATTCTCGTCGCAGATAAAGTTTAATTAAACCACTACCAATTAATATTTTATGAATACATAAAACTTAGTAAAAATATAATTATGTAGTTATTATTTGTTCAATTGAAATAGTTAAATAAAACAGAATATAAGTGGATAATGAGCGCCATCTAAATAAAAAAAGAGCAACTTGCTTTTGGTTTTCAGCGCCATCTGTTAGTACAAGTTTGAAAGTAGAAAGATGTGTACAACAACTACCACGTACCACACGTACACAGATGAACTGAATATAACTTTCTACTAAAACAACAGATGGCAGCACTGGACACTAAATTCATTACTTCATACGTCATGAAAATGCTCCCGTATGTTTTTCAAGTCGGGGACCTGTAGAGTGGAGTGGAGTTGTAGTAGTTAGGTACCTACCTACCATTTGCATTCCTACCAACCGATTTTCTGAAAATAATCGTTATATGTAAGTAGGTACAGTAAATCTTTTTCGTTTTAAATAAAATTGATTCAGTAGTTATTAAGTACTTTACTGTTACATGAAAACAGGTATCATTATAAACAAATAATTGGTGTAACAAGCGTAACGAAGCGTACTTACTTACACATAATAACTGTTTGGAAACAGCATGCTGTGAAGGTTCTACTTGGCATAATTAACAAAAGAAAATATTTAAGCCAGTTAAATAGGTAGCCTTTGCCAATGACCTGGTGAAGGCCTCAGGAATCCGCTGGATGCGAGAAGCACAGAGCCGGTCGAAGTGGCGATAAATACGGCCAAACCAGAACAGAACCCTATTTTCTCTGACTAAGCTGGTTAAGAGGAAATAGGGTCTGTCTTTTCTCCATACAAAAAGTCATAATTTGAGGTTTGGCTCTCGTCTATTTCCTCCTCCAATATTGGACCAATTTGAAAACTATTTTATAAATTAATTAAGAAGGATATTTACTGTGCCCCTTCGTTTTTTCATTAATAGTTATCAAATTTGTACAATAGGCCTCTGATAGCAGCGGTCTAAACAGACAATTTTGAGCATTTTCTGAGTTCTAGTGCTTCTACAGAAAATTTATTATCAAAACGGAAAACATAGGGGCATAGATCTAGTTGATATTTATTTTACTGTAAAAAATAATTGCTCTAAGGTCATAAACCATAGAGAAAACAGGCGAGAGCGTTTGTATGGAGAGGGGACCGACCCTATTTCCTCTTAAGACTTTCAAAGTATGTTTTATACAAACACGACAGATCTTGAAACCTATCCTTCTAAATACATTCAAACAATAGCCTCGTGGCGGCCGCGGCAAGAAAGTTTTCAGGCAGTTGAGCTTTGGCGCTATAATAATGTGGTGGTTTAAGTTTAGTTTATTATTATTAAATAACTATGTTTTACAATCGCAGGTAGTACTTGGATGAGGCTGGCACAGGAGAGTTGCTTGATGCATGCTTAGCAGTGGGTAAAGTCGGGCTGTTAGTGGATGATGATGTATGGGGAAGACAATTACGACGGAAATTGAAAAATCATGAAATTCTTTCATGTTTTTCCAAATGACATACACATTGCCTAATCGCCTAATCGCCTAATTTGTTAAAAAGGTACCTATAACTAAATAATTATTTTGTGTGGAAATCATCACAAATCTAACCCTAATGAACCTTCGATTTCATTGCAAAATAAAACCACGTTTGGTTTATCAATAGGTAGATAGTTACCTTCCTATTTAGCCACTGCGTATTAGGTACACACGGCTACATAATAAAGCTATCCATTTCCAGTCTCAGCTGATCTCTCATTGTACGGAAATCCTATACAATGCGAGGTCAGCGTAAACTGGAAATGTATAGCTTGATAATTTATGTAGCCGTGGTATAAGTACCTACCTCTAACAAATGCTAATGTTTCGTATTATTGAAAATCATAGAGTGGAGATTTCAGGCGTCTGAAAACTGTTTGGTAGGTATAGTGTGTCCGAACCGCTGTACAGCGCCTTAGGAATGCGCGGCGAGGCAGGGGGCAACGTTGGCGAATGAGCGGCGGAACGCCGTCAGCGTTGACAAATGAGCGGCATGCACTGCCCTCTCGTCTATAGTGCTAATATCTACTTTCTAGGAGATTTATCTAGGTCGGTATAATGTTGTTCACAATTTTCACCAATTTACCTAAAAAAGACAAAAAAATTATACTTACTTAGGTACATAACATCACGCCTGTTAATTGTAATCCCCGGGTTAGGAAGAGGTATACCTATAGTACGTACCTACCCACATTTCACCCGTTGTAACCCGTTGTAATACTACGGCCCGGCGAGCCTATTGCCATCAATCAGACTGTCAGGCACAAATCCAGACTCCGGGCTCCGCTCCGCTACTGAAAAATTCCAAGTGGAAAAACCCAATAACACTTAGCTCAGCCCGGGAATCGAACCTAAGACCTAATGCTCAGCAGTTGCGCTGGCGACGACTAAACCAACGAGGCAGTCCAGATAGATGTAAGTAAATATTTAATGAGAATTAAGAATTTTGGTTGAATGACCAATTACTACGTATGCCAACTAGACTAACAAGATAAATACTCCGTGACAGAATTACAAGTATTACATGAATTAATTTCAATGACAGGCCAGCAAGCATCGGCTCAATGTTGATACCTACACAACGATCGATTTCCAACCGAAAGTGCAGATTGATTCGCAAATGTCGAGAATATTTGTGCAACTAATATAGGCAAGGAGCTGGTGTTGTTCTAATTAAAGTCATTTATTTTGCCTTTTTTTTTCTATCATTTTCTTTAGAGTGTACACACGGCTACACATCAAGCTATACATTTCTAGTATAAGCTGACCTCGCATTGTACGGAAATCCTATACAATGCGAGATCAGCATAAACTGGAACTGTATAGCTTGATGTGTAGCCGTGTGTACCTGGATGTAGTTCTCGCGCAGAGATCAAAATGGCAGTCACTACGTATTAAAAAACGACTGTTATTTTAGTCACATCAGCTGTATCATCATCACTGGCAGCCTTGTTCCACCCACTGCTGAATACAGGCCTCCTCTGTTTTTTACCATACTTCCCTGGTTTATGCGAGTCTCATCCAGGTGTTCTCCGCGTACTTCTGTAGGTCGTCATCTGCTGCATACCAGAACCAACCCCCCACCCCTTGTCAACCCCATAAAAAATTGAAATGCCTAATTAGTTGACCTGAAGGCTCTACTGAAGGCTGAAGGTTCTCGTACTACGATCACATGCAAGTCGCAAACTGTCAAACTTGCCAAAAATGTTCGTAAATTGATTGTATTATTGACAGATTGCGAAGGAGAATAGAGCTCGTGGCTACGTAATAACAGCCGCACGGGTCGGTCCCTTAGGTTAAGCTACGCTTGCCGGGTTACTTTCCCAACGTAGTTGGAAAAGGTTAGGCAGATGATGATGATGATGATGCGAAAGAGAATAGAACGCGAACGTTTTTTAAAATTACGCGAATTGTCCCTCAAGTTTCTAATGATCATATACTGCATAACATAACCTGTTAAGTAATTAACTACTAGAAGTAGGACTGCCTCGTTAGTCTAGTGGTCACAAGCGCTACTGCTGAGCATGAGGTCCTGGGTTCGATCCCCGGGTCGGACAATGTGATATTGGGTGTTTCCATCTTGAATTTTTCAGTAGTAGCCCGGAGTCTGGATTTGTGCTCGGTCGCTGGCAATAGCCTCTGAATTAGTGAATACTTATTTGTTAAGAGCCATTTCACAAAATTTTACCGCTCAAGTTTAGGTAAAAGACGGCAGCATTGCGTATGTGTGCGTAGCTTTTCACACATACACAATGCAAACAGTGTAGCGCGAGTGTCGAGACGGACTAAACAAACTTGAGCCGTTATAATCGTAATGCACCATTTGGAGATTTATGAAAAAAAGTTATTTTATCTATTCAGTCTAATAAAGCTTTCTAGACTTATAAAAATGGAAACAATATCAGAATATTAAAATATCGATGTCTACAATTTTTAATTTTGTTTAATCAATAATGTTCAAAAATATTCATGCTATAATAAATCCTATAAAAAATAATCTAAAAGCACCATTAAAATAAAACAGTGCCATCAACCATAATGCTACCGATTCTCTCGTACACCGAACTAAACTATCACTAAAATTCCTTACTTTTGGCTATAAAATCTTGGAGCTATTCTGCCAAATAAATTCTCTAAATTTAAAAATTATTTTGACATACCTAAAATCGAATTTGACAATGTCGCCTCCACTTGGTACTTATTTTCCCTATACCGTGAATATTTTTTTAGAGCCGGAGCCGCGCAGTGACTTCATCCTCGACGTGTTTTTTTATGACATTTTTCACGTTTAGTATGGAAAATAAAGAACAAAAAAAGGCACATACATACGGTCTTCAGTAATAATTCAGTTGACTTGACGAGCTCGCCCCTTGTCACATGGCACTAAGACATCTGGCGAAATGTAAGTAGATCCTATAGGTACACTGCTGCTTAATACTTCGATGAATCGGTACAGTCGTGATGTTTAGTTTATGTTATGTAAAGTATTGAACAATTCACTAAGTTTAATGGGCAATAAGCATGTGCAATAGGTGATCACCCCGATAGGTCAAGTTCATTGAATTGGTAAACGTAACTGTTCGCTGGCTTTGACATACTTAACACACGCAATTTATTGAAGTCAGTAGTGCTAAGTATTCTATAAAAATCTGACTGTGAAGGCTTTGTGAAATGAGCTTGAAGTGAAATATCAATAGTGTCAATCCCTAGCATCTGTTGTGCTATTCTGTAACAATCTCACCGTGAAACTTAGGTAAAGTGAGCTTGAAGTGAACTGTCACTGCCTTAGCATCATTATGTATCGATGACAATGATAGCTCACTCCACGCTCACTTCACCTAAGTTTTCACAGTGAGATGTTTACAAACTAGCAATACTGGTGGAATGTGAGCTCACTTCACCTAAGTTTTCACGGTTATATTTTAACAGTACAGACAAGCTGATTGTACATACAGATAACTGGTATGCTATTCTGTAAAAATCTCACCCTGAAAACTTAGTTAAAGTGAGCTTGAAGAGTGCAGCCGGTCTATTCTGTAAACCGGTCTATTCTGTGAAGTGAGTTGTCAATCCCTAGCGTCAGGTGGAGTGGTAGCTCACTTTAAGCTCACTCCACCTAAGTTTTCACTGTGAGATTTTTACGGAATACCACTACTGTCATTCCAACTGATGCTAAGAATTGATACTAGTGGCAGCAAATTTTAAGCTCGCTTCACATATATTTTCCTGGTGAGATTTTACAGAATAGATTGATTAGTGAATGATGTCATGCGGAAAAGCGGAATCAGGTACTTAGGTACACACGGCTACACATCAAGCTATACATTTCCAGTTTATGCTGATCTCGCATTGTATCGGATTTCCGTATAATGCGAGGTCAGTTTATACTAGAAATGTATAGCTTGATGTGTAGCCGTGTGTACAACTTTTTTTTAAATAGAAATTCGGAAAACTACTAAATTATGTAGTCATTTATTTACATGGTTTACTTTTGCTTCTTGACAATAGATCCAGTTTTGTCTGCTAAAGGGTCCCCGAAGCAATCAATTGCAATTGTCAATGTTTCCGTGATTGATACACATATTGAGGCGCAAAAATAATCGCCTAGAGAATGCGATTGACAATATTAAGTACTTACTACAATAAAATTGCAATTGATCGTTTCGCCCGCCTTAAGCACATGTGATTGGTAGACAAACCTCAAAGAAAGTTGAATTGTGATTCATAGATGAAGCTTTCTGAAAAGGCGTGTAAAATAGCGATTATTGAATCGTGATCGTAAACGCGTGATAGTCCATTAATGTTCATTACATTTGCCTGCTACAAGAATGTTTGAATTATTATCGGAGATAGTAGGTAGATGAAGAGACAACTCTATTAATTAAATGACATCACACTGTTGCCGCACAGTATCGACGAGACGTGAGACGTATTTAAACAGTATCACCGCGAAGTTTTTACATTCAAATAATTAAAATAACGATAGTTTAAGTAACAATTTGAAAATAACTATAGAAAGTGTGATAACGTTAACTGTCTGCACATAGGCTCTACGCCTACAAATTATAACCTGATCAAATTAGCACGTCATTCAATTAAAAGGCATAGTATGTAATTGAGTAAATTCTCGATTCGGTCGGGTTACACGGGTCGTTTACTCCACCGGTTTGCACACCTGTTTCGCTGGCCGGCCATGCGCAGTTAGCGCTTGACTTTCGAACGTGATTCGACGCGCGCTTTTAAAGAGTAACTCTGTCAAAAATTCGCGGCATTTCCGTAAACCATAAACGAAAATATATTTTTTATTGTGCTTTTGTGGTAGTGATCAAAATGGGTGTGGAATAAATAATTAATTGTTTGTTTAATAAAATAACGTTTGCATTCAAGTAATGCAGTGAAATAGTGTATTGGTGAAAGTGTAAGGATTTGAATTTAAAAAGTCACAATGAAGTCTTCGGGTTTTTTCGGCGTATTCCTTCTATTATTGGCTGTTCCCATAGGTAAGTTCTAATTTAAAAAAAAAAAACTTTCGCAAAAGAATCTCATTAAGCTTAAAATTAAAAATTATCCTAGGAATAATTATGTGGTAATCTAATCATAGAAGCGCAGTTTTGTGTTAATTTATGATTTAATTTGGGTAAATCAACGTTACCGTAAAAATTATGACTATGACCTACTTTCCAAAGGTAATCAGCTGACTTTATGAATTTTACATACATACGTAAACACTAATTATAGTGTACTCTACGAACGTTAATTATTATTAATGTCCGTAGTGTGTACTCACAAAAAGGCGAAAAGTGTGACTGAGTGAAATACTCTGGATACTTAAAAATTTATTGTTTTAATAGCTATGGCCCGCTACTTCGTCTGCTATCCGAGTCCTTTTCTAGTTCATTGTCTACCCCTGTACCAAATTTCATCCAAATCCGTACAGCCGTTTTAGCGTGAAAGTGTAAAAAACAAACAAACAAACTCACTTTCGCATTTATAATATTAGGTAGTTAGGTTTTCCAAAAAAAAGTTTCGAATTTATATAACTGTGTCAATATGAAGTAGGTACGGTCATGCACAAAATGTAAGTAACAATAATTATAGAATGCAAGAATTAAAAAAAAAAAAACAAGCAAAATTAGATACCTATCTAATAGAGGCTGGTCAGTTGAAAAAGTGGGGCCGAAATATAAATATCTAAACAATATTTACTCCACAAAACATCAAGCGTGAAGTTATAGGATATCATTACAATTAAACGTTCGGTCAGCTTCGGGACTTTCTTTTTATTTTCTCTTTTATGATTCAGTAAACGTTCTTTCATTCAAATTTACGTCAACTAAGGCCTTGAACTTCAACTCTCGCAGAGTTCTAGAAGGTACGAGTATAATTAGCAAGAATACTAGTTTAAATAATTCAGCATTATTTTATTTACAAATACCAATACGGCCGGAGAACGCAATACACAGGGATTAGTGGAAACCTTTGTTCCGTAGTGGGACAATACAGATAAAAAAAACAATACCAATACAATAATGCCATTCATAATTTCAAGCAGGTTAGTACCTACTTGAAATAACATACACACACATACTTACATCGCATCAACTCGCCCTGTATATAAAAATATTCAGAATGTACTGTAAAGTTCTGAATACTGTTTTTTAAAGAGCGACTTTTTTAAGATCAGACTTCAGGGCGTAACCCGTAACTATACCTAATTATAGCAAAGTTAATACTGTAAAATAATTTAAATAGTTACAGATTTTTTTTAGAAAAAAATGTCTTCACTTCCCTTAATTTTTTCATTTTTATCCGATAAAATAACTCATGTAAGCTTTTAGAAATAATAAACAGAATCCAAATCGAATCAACATCGGAGATATGGCAAAAAATGTAAAGCAAGGTGACAAACGCTACTCAAAAAATTAAAAGATTTTAAAGTTCTCTTTCGATCATTTTTCAGAAAAATACGGGCGGTCACATGCCCATGGGCGACATTGTATAACTGTAATAAAATTACCGTGATAATTTAATTTGTTATATAAAACTAAAGCCAAACTAGTAAAATGAAAAGAAAATAATCAAAATATTTATTACTCTAAAAATTTACATTTCTAATTAAAATAACTGCTGTTAAATTGTGGTAATGAACTTTCTAAAATGACTTAGTACATAATTTTGGTAATTGATTGTCTACTTACATGTTTCGTAAATGGGGCCAATTATGATTAAAATCGCCAAGTTTCTTTGAATCTTTCCGGCCTTTATATTTTACCGGACTTTAAATAATTGTATGCATTATCATCAGAATCACTGGCAGCCTTGTTCCACCCACTGCTGAGTACAGGCCTCCTTCCTCTTGTGCCATGCTTCCCTGGTCTGTGCGAGGGTCTTCCCCGCGATCTTCTGTACGTCATCCACCCACCTGCCTATTGGTCTGCCAACGCTCTTTTTTATGCATACCTAGTAGCGGACTTTTTTTTTGAACTTTGAAAGAGGAACTATTCCATCATACATGATATTTGCGTAACTTAAACCGTTTACGCAGCGCACGCAACGGAAGCTCTCAAAAAGAAATAATTGTTCCCGTTTTTGCAATATTTTTCATTTAAGCTCCGCTCCTATTGGTCGTAGCGTGATGTTATACCTTCCTCGATAAATGGACTATCATCATCATCATCATCTGCCTAGCCTTTTCCCAACTACGTTGGGGTCGGCTTCCAGTCTAACCGGATGCAGCTGAATACCAGTATTTTACATGAAGCGACTGCCTATCTGACCTCCACAACCCAGTAACCAGGTAATACGATACCCCTTGGTAAGACTGGTTGTCCTCGATAAATGGACTATCCAACACAAAAATAAGTTTTCAATTCCAACTAGTAGTTCCTGAGATAAGCGCGTTCAAACAAACAAACAAACAAACTCTTCAGCTTTATAATATTGTATAGATGTTGGGCTAAACCGTTATTTAACCTTTACACGATTTCGGTACCGAAAAACATGCGAGACGGCATGGCGCGGGTGCGCCGGGTCGAACACCATAGAACTTGTGTATTTTGTCCAATTTGTTTGCTGTACTCTTTTACTTATCTCTTTGATTGTTGCCCACTGTAAGCCGGCGCGTCAAAGAAAACCTCTATAGGTTTAGGTACTACTTCCCATACAGTTATAAAGGCTCTTACATACTGGGGCGATTCGTCGCGCGACGCGAATTTTAACAAAACAATTTCTCACGGCGAACAATGCGGCGGCGCCCTCGCGTCTCGCGACTAATTGCCCCAGTATGTAAGAGCCTTAAAGGTTAAGGTAGGTACTGCTACCGAAATAATTATATCGGAATGCATATCCAACCTCAAAATTCCGCCACTGAAAATAGAACGCTATCGAAATATTTTGGGTACCTTTATTTAACGGTATGACGTCATACTGAAATTTAAAGGTAAACCTTAATTTTTGGGTAATTCAGTCCCTGGTTCATTCGGCTTTTGTGGACCATAGACTGAAAGCAGGAGGATTATCTAGACACGCGGCCGCGTGTCAAACAAAGTTCAAGAAAAAAAACTGGCGACGCAGCAGTTCTCGAGAAAACGCGTGGTTTCGAAAAAAAGCAGTCAATTAGTGTAATGAAATAATAATTAGTTAAATACTAGCGCAATAATTCAATTAGGACTATTATTTATATTTCGGAATAACTAATCGCTCTTTTGAAATATTATCTACGTAAGTAATTATTATTGCCTCCATAAATACCTATTAGGTAGGGTAATGCACTTATCTTTATAACGGGACTTGAAACATTTTAATTATTATTAGACAAAAGTTTTAATTAAAATTTCGTCACTAAAAAAGCCAATATTTTTTCAAGAAGATAAAAATTCCTACTTGAATGCAGACGGACGTATTTAATTTAATATAATTATTATTTGATGCCCGTTTGTGAAATACTGCATTTTTGCACGCAAGAATATTGGCTGCACTACACGTTATTGCTAAAAAGAGGGTTTTAAACTAAATATTATAACACCCAGTTATACGTATATCTTTATACGTTAAAAATATTCAATTGCCCTAGGGCGTCAAAAAATTCTTCCGCATCGCTGTCAGTGGGAAAAGTGCCCAAAAGGCTGGCAGCATTGCGACGTTGGATGGCAATGCTGATTCTTTGACCTAGAAATTGGCCAGCCCTCTGGTCACGTGAAGAGTCGAGCAACCGCTTAGCGATGTCCCGAAATACTCGATGAGCACTCGGACCCCACGGCCCTAGTGTTTCAACCCCAAACGGTTCAAAGATATAGCTCCCAATAAGGTTGTTATATTTGCGCCGTTTTTTGACGCCCTATGAGCCCTTCCTTTATACAGGGTTACTGGTAACTCGACGTATTCCTTGCAGGACGTCATAGTAGGGTTAAAATGCAACAAATTAAGCCACCAAATGTTCTACCGAAATTCAGTAGTTTTTGAATTAGTTAAGAGTTTTAGTTTTTTAATGAAAATCCCAGATTAAACCATTTGAAACCAATTTAAAAATGATTTACGGCGCGACTGTACTGAAATTTAAGTTATTATCATAGTTGACGCCGTATCAGAACTTTGTTAATAATTAAAAGTTCAATAATGCCTAAAACTTTGGCAAATATCACTAACAAAACATTTAATTTTTTGTAATTTTTAGCTCTAAAACTCTTAACTAATTCAAAAACTACTGAATTTCGGTAGAACATTTGGTGGCTTAATTTGTTGCATTTTAACCCTACTATGACGTCCTGCAAGGAATACGTCGAGTTACCAGTAACCCTGTATATAATGTTTTCCCTTTGTCTATAACGTTAGAATAGATTATATATTTTATTTAAAATAGTAACACCTCTGTATTATAATACAATCACTTGAATTACCCTTAAAAATATAATTCCTAAGCTACCTCATTAAGATTCAAAGCATTAAGAATAAGAAGAATAAGAATAATTTATTGGTCCATTGTTACAAAGTAAATTAAAAAATAATAATAATAATATTGCATGCTTACTGTAACTAGAATATTTAACATAGTAATTAAAACAGTGGTCCCCAAACTAGGCAGCGCCTGTATCTTGGGGGCCTGAGTTGCGTTAAATCGAGACATGTTTGCGTTAGCTTAAATTTTAAATCTAGACATGTTTGCGTTAGCTGAAATTTAATTACAGGATGTTTGTAAATGGACAGAGTTCGTAATAATTAGCGAACTATAAAGATAGGATAAAAATAAAATTGAACATAATAAAATAATTCTAAATAATGTATGTGTGTGTGTAAGTGTGTGTGTGGGGGTGTTTTTGTGAGTTGGGGTGTGTGTGTGAGTGGGAGATGTATTGGTGAGTTGCAGGTGTGGGTTTTTGTGTGAGTGACTTGCTTGTAGAATTTGGTGCTAACTCACTAAATCCTCAGTATCATTATATGACAGTGAGAGAAGCCAACTTTTTGTAATTTTTGTATACGAGTGGATGTTAAGATCTTTAGTGTCAGAGCGCTTGCTTATTTTGTTGTAGATATGAGCGTGTGCGTAAGAGGGGCAACGTCTGGCCAGAAGACTGATTGCATTAGGAAGAGGGACGTGTAAGATACGTTTTGAGAGAAGGGTTTGGTAGTCAGGTCTGTTTTTAATAGATTTGTGTGCATGCAGTGCAGCACTAAGTACGTATAGTTGACGTACTCGGAGAACCGGAAACTCATTGTATAGGAGATCTGTCGGGAACCTAAAAGGCTTTCTAAGCATCACTTTAATTACCGCTCTTTGAGCTCTTTCTATTTCAATAAATATGCTTTTACCGGCTCCGCCCCAGACGGAAATTCCATACTGGAGTACTGATTGACAGAGACCTAGGTATATTGTTCGGAGAATTTTAATAGGTGTGCAGTCTCGTAGTTTTTTCATAACGTAGATTAATTTCCTGACGCGGCCCGCTAGCAAGTGTATGTGAGGTTTAAATGATAAATTTTCGTCCAGTGTGATACCTAGATATCTGAAGGAGGAAATGCGGTCTATAGGAGTACAGATACAGTTTGTGAGTGGTGGATAGTGATCTTTGCGGCATGTGTGAAATTTGAGTGTCAATTGGCGAGGAGGACTGGAAGCAATGGTTTTGAAGAAAGTGATCAGCTTAGTTTTTTTAACGTTAAGTGTAAGTAAATTTCTACTAAGAGTCTCGGAGATTGTAAGCAGACCATTTTCGGCAAGTTGATACACCTGTTCCCAAGTTTTAGCATGAAATATGATAGTCGTGTCGTCTGCATAAGAAATTGTTTCAGCGTTTTGAAGCGGTGTATTAAGGACGTCGTTCATGTAGAAGGCGAAAAGAGTCGGACCGAGAGTACTTCCTTGAGGAATTCCAAAATTGATTGGTAGTAATCCACTAGAGTAGTCACCTACTTTTACTAGTTGCTGGCGATTTGATAAATAACTTCTAAACCAATCTAGCGCGTTTCCTCGTATTCCTATGCCCTCTAGTTTGGACAAGAGTAGATCTATCGAAATAGTGTCAAAAGCCTTGGCTAGGTCAAGGAAAACTGCCAAGACGTGTTCGCCCCCTTCGATACAGGAAGCTATGGAGTTGGTCAATAAAATACCAGCGTCCTCGGTCGACTTACCTCTTCTAAAGCCAAACTGTCTTTCAGATATTAGATTGTTATGTTCTAAAAAATTTACTAATCGCTTATTTACAACTTTTTCGAGAAGTTTTCATAGAATGCTCAGGAGTGCGATAGGGCGATAGTTCTCCGGTAGATCTTTAAGACCACTTTTATGAATGGGACGAACACAGGCAATTTTCCAGCAGTCTGGGAAGATACCGTTTTCCAAACTTAAGTTAAAAATGTGAGTGAGTGGTTTTAATAGTGTTTTTTTAAGTAGTAAAATTTGTCTGACTCTAATATCATCCAGTCCGCTGGCGCTATCAATTTTAAGTTGATCTATAAGTTTTTCTATTTCGTCCTCATCCGATGGGTGAAAGAAGAAAGAGTGTGGTAGAGTTTCACGTGGTTTATATTTACCCGCAAGGGATGCTTGGGTTTCAGACAGTCGCGTAAGAATGAGATCAGAAAGATTGTTGCCTAGCGAAGTGAAATAAGCATTACAACTATTTAAAGAGTCGACTGGGTCCTGTGCGTTATATAATAACTGGGAGGAATCACTTTTTTCGGTATTTGGGTTGTAAATAGATTTGATAGTGTTCCAGAGCTTTTTTGGGTTGTCTTGGTTTTTTATTATGAGTTTACTATTATAATCGATTTTAAGTTTATGTAATAAGTCGTTACAAAAATTTTTGTACCTAGTGTACACTAGGCGTCTCATTTCGTCATTTGGATAGGATCGTAAGGCTAGATGAAGACTATCACGATGCCTCATGCATCTCATGAGGCCTGGGGTTATCCAGGGTTTTATGTTATATTGACTTCGACTGACGGTGACTCTACGTGAATTTTTAGCGATTGAATTGGAAATAGTTTCAATTAATGAGTTAACGGAGGAGTTAGTGCAATTGGTTGTTAAGACGGAAGACCAGTCTGTGTCTTGCATCTCTGCCGCGACTGCCTCTTCATCAATTTTCATTTTATACCGAGTTCTAGCTTTAGTGATAGTGTGTTTTTGGGCTATGGCAGCCATGGTTATATCATGATCTGTAATAGATGATTTCCCTATAATCCCTACAGATTTGAAGTTTGACTTGACAAAAATGTGGTCAAGACAGTTGTGCCCTCTGGTAGGCTCGGTTATTGCAGGCAAAAGTCCGTGTGTTGCCATGAGACTTAGATATTCAGTGTGTTTGTTGTTGTTTGTATTATAAATATCAATGTTAAGGTCTCCGGTTACTATAACAGTTGGGTATTTTTTTAATTGTGTAAGGACCGCGTCTAAGGAAATCATAAAATTGTCAATGTTCGGGAAAGAGGGAGAGCGGTAAATTCCGAGGACAGCCACTTTATCGTCTAGTATAGTAAGGAGACTGTCCGCTTCTACGACTTCTGTATCTAATGCAGAAATATTCCAAGAGGATTTGGTGTAGATGACAACACCTCCGTTTTTATTTTGTTGAGTATAAGTGCGGGATGCGGAATACCCTGGTAGCGGATCAAGTATTGTCATGTCACTTAACCAACACTCAGTCAAAACTATAGCGTCGAATACGGTGTCAAGGCGCTGTAAGGCTGTGTAAAAGTTATCAAAATTGTGCTGATAACTTCTTATATTAAGCGTAAGGATTTTAAAATTGTTAATGTTAGGTAGCAGTTTCCTACATTCTTCTAATTGATCACATGTGTGACAAGGTATAGTAACATTTTTGTCAATGTCCTGGATGATGTCAAGTAAAGCCATTGATGTAGTTGATGAAAATGTTATTTGTAGTCACTTTACGTTTTGTAATTGTTACTAAAGAAGTTTTGTAAACATGAAGATGTAGGAAAGCATTATTGTGAATATTTATGTGTAGGTGTGTTTTGGTTGTGTTCGTGAGGTGTGTAGGAGTTCGTGTGTTTGTCACAATGAGAGTACCGTAAACTGCGGAAAAATTTGTGTAGGTGTTATTATGTTGCGATAATATTATTAAGGTACACAGTGTGTTTATAAATTGCAAAGAAAAGACATCAAAATATTTAAACGTAAAATAAAATTTAAAAGGAATATAAAATCTAAAAATATTGAAAATATTGTGCGATCTTAAAGTTAAAGTTAGATGAGATCTTGAAATAGGAAATCTAAGAATATTAAAAAGTTTGTACGTTACGTCACACTGGGGTCGCAGAACCCAGGTGGCGGTCCAGGTCTTCAAAATTCCGTATGTGGATGGAAGGGTTGCCTTCTTGCTTCCGAACGAGGACGTTACCATATTTAATCCAACAGAACTTGTAACTATGTTCCTTCGCAGCAAGTTTGGTTGCACGAAATAACTGCCTGTTTCCTTGGGTGAGGCGCTCATTTATGTAGATTTTTCTCGTTATACCAGCTATTTCAATGTCAGTCGAAGTTAGAGCCCTTCTGGTTTTGGCGGCCTTCAAAAATTCGTCACGCTTGTAGCGCCGTGTGAAACGGACAGCAAGTGTGCGCGGTGGAGTTTCAGGTGAATCTTTGGATGTTTGTCGGCGTGGACCCGCTCTGTTCACGTAGTCTAAATCTTGTTCCTCTATGGAAACTCCTATCTTGTGAGCTAAGACGCACACGACATGAAGCAGGTTTTCATTTTTGAACTCGTTGATACCGGATATTTCAAGTTCATTCTTCAGTGACGATTGCGCTTGAGTGTTCAGCTGTTCGCGTAGATTAGCTATGGTATCGTTAAGGGAGATTATTTCTTCTTCGCGTTTCTCTAGCAATTTTATTCTTGAGTCGTAGTCGTCGAGGCGCGTGTAGCATTGCGTTAGGTGTTCGGTCAGGGATGTAATATGAGACTTTATGTCTACCACATCACCTCTAAGCAATTTTATTTCGGTGCTAAGAGTACGTAAAATCTCCGAGTCGGTAACTGCAGTGGTGGATGAGTCAAGTGACGAAGCGGAGTGGTAACAATCAGTTGAATTAGGCTTTGTGATGTCAGTCGGCATCGGTATCTCGGGAACTGCATTGCGCAAGGGGGTAGTGACTCTCTTTGTAGCCTTGCTTTGACAGGATGGACAAATCCAGCTCGACTTCGTTTCTCCTATTAACTTGGATTGATTCCCAGCATTAGCACATGCGACGTGGAATAGTAGATCGCATTTGGAGCATTTTATATTCGATGATCGCAGCGCTTTGTGACATGATGCACAGTTGTTAACCATTATTATTGTTTATTATTTACGTAATATTTAAAAATCGGTGGCACAAAATTCCAGGAATCTGAGCTAGGCACACCTGCGTCGGCCACGCCGAGTAGTAGGTACCTTTCTCCCGGTGGTGCGAAAGAGGTGAATTATTTTTTCGGCGCAGTCCGTCTCGTTTACTCGAGGTGAGGTGGGGCCTACCTCAGCGCACTGTGATCCCGGGTGCGAACTTTCTTATTAGAATATTCACTGAACTTTGACACTAGTTCTTATATTGGTTAAGGTCAATATTATGTAAACTGTTTATTTTTTTATTTTATTTTATTTGAGGACAATACAATCTGTTTTTCGAAACACGTCTACCCACTACAGGGCTTACCACGCAACTCAACTAAAAACACACACAGTACAGACACAGACAGTTCAAAATTCACAAAGACTTTTGAACTGTCAAGGAGTCAGTCAGTAAGTTGAAGTTAGTTGAAATCATATTGAAGAGTCTAATCAAAATAATTAAGCCGCATGAGAGAACAAGATTTCTAAAGGATGTAATGCCGAAATACTTCTAACCTATCGCAACAGAAAGTGCAAGCGCATAGTGGTCAAAGAATGATTAATGTTGGATAAGTTTGTTATTTCGGTCAGATTATTTGAAATATAGGTACTATTTGCATCTCATCATCTGCCTAGCCTTTTCCCAACTACGTTGGGGTCGGCTTCCAGTCTAACCGGATGCAGCTGAATACCAGTATTTTACATGAAGCGACTGCCTATCTGACCTCCACAACCCAGTAACTGGGTAATATGATACCCCTTGGTAAGACTGGTTGTCAGACTTTCGGGCTTCTGACGACCCGTAATGACTGTCAAAGATCTACAAATGACAGCCGGGACCAACGGCTTAACGTGCTTTCCGAGGCACGGAGGAGTCTCGGTATGTAAAGATGGTCACCCATCCACGGACCAACCCCGGCAAGCGTAGCTTAACCTGAGGGATCGACCCGTGCGGCTGTTATTACGTAGCCACGAGCTCCTCCAGGTACTATTACATATATTTTCTTTGAAAGTTACCATTTATTATTTTCTATATTGCGAACATCATTTATTGCCATTTGAATGAGTGTCAGTGAGTTGTCATTCCATCTAATGCTAGGAACTGACACAATTGATAGGTCACTTCACTTATGTTTTCACGGTGAGATTTTTCCAGAATAGCACTACTTAAGTAAAATAATAATTATAAAGTAATAAACGACTTGGCTTTAGGATTAAACATAAACAAAACGATAGCGGATAGAACACATCACGAAATAGAAAAAAACTTGTAAAACATAAACAACCGATAATAACCAATAAAATATTCATATCGATATTTCCACCGAATATCGATCCAACGATTCATAGGTTGCCATCGTTAAAATTGTTTTAAATGCACAACTACTTGTGACACTTTCACGCGGGAGAAAGTGGACGCGTTCAAAGTTGTTCGTAATTAACTGCCTCGAGTTTTTGACTCGCTTCCCTATGTGATTGGTTTAAAATATCGATCATATATGTAGAAATTTATTTTCATCGTAAGATCCTGCTTTAATTTAATATTAAATTGGCGATGGAAGCAATAATGTTTCTAAGGAGAAAATATTAATTAAAAATAATGACTGTTTAATGGGAGTGGGTTTTGAAATTCGCGACTTATTTATTGGCTGTTCGGAAATTGAATAGTGTTATAAAAATATGAATCTTGAACAGTAAATTATCAATTATTTTTTACATTTCAACATTGGATATTTTTTTTAAATTAATCTCTTGACCTTATTCCTTATACCTCTCTTTACCGATTGTACTTGCTCGAATAATAAAAAAATATGCAAAAACTTATTGTTTATTAAAACAAAATATTGTTTAGGGTAGAAAAGTTGCCTGTTTTAATTATTTGCTTAGCAAATACTTTCATCGTTTAAATAAGAATTATCACAAAAAATTACAAACAGCTAACACCAATTATTATTTTCAAATAAAGATGTACACACGGCTACACATCGAGCTATACATTTCCAGATTACGGTGATCTCGCATTGTATAGGATTTCCGTACAATGCGAGGTCAGCTTATACTGGAAATGTATAGCTTGATGTGTATCCGTGTGCACCTAAGACCTCATGCTTTATTCACTCACTTCATTTTTACACTTTTTGTGCTATGACTGGACTATGTCCAGTCATAGCACAAAAAGTGTACAACGGCACTTCACGCGTTTGGCACGCCAATGTTACGCAAAGGTAAAAAACCCAAACATTCACGGGCCACGGCTGACGACTGGCCATTCAATTGGCCAGTAGTGACTAGTAGTGGTAAGTCATGGTCAGGCAAACTGTAGCATCGAATGCACGGTTTATTAGGACATAGATTTAATATGCCAAATGCAATTTGACCGATGAATAAAATATGTCTGCGTAGGTAGGTATCACTCAGTTTTCGAGAAAAAATGTTAATGGTAGGCAGCCTAGACGGATGCAAAACGATCTCATTATTAAAATCTAAGTATCGGTTTCGTTTGTTTTATTTGGTAGAGTTAAAATATTTTTTGAGAGAATAATTAAATATTAAATAACGGGCCCATTGTCCAACTGATTTAAATTATAATAGGTGCTATGCTGTTATCTATGGTGCTATCCATGTCTAATGTAGATACCTGCATGTTTTTTCTAAATAATTAGGTATAGCTGTAAATCTCATTGAAACATCTGATCATAAAACTTCAACCACAAAAATAAAAATAAACATTTGCCAACAATCAGGGTCAGTGCAACTGTTGCATTAGAATCCACGCTTCGGGCAATTGCTGATTGATATTTAATTGTAGCCAGACAGACAAATGCAGTAAATATGTGAGTGAAACTATAGCTCGTAAAGATAATAATTAAGAACATAAGGATATTGATAAAAGTATAAATGTAGGTCGAACTTGATAAGAAGTCATACGAGTCGCCGATACAGCAAAGTAATTTAAGAAAAAAAAAGAAAGCTCGTATAGCAATGCCTCCTTCATCATTGTTATTAAATCATACACAAACAAGCCCCAAAAATTTATAAAAAAAAACAACTATTTGGAGTCACTGCACTTATAAAATAAAATCAAATCTTACGGAATGAGGTTTATAATCTCCTCACCCAATCTCTTAACTTCAAAAATAATCTGAAACATACCTACCGTTAGTTCTAGAAATCGACAGAATCCATTAATGATAAAAACCTGACTTACTTACGTCACTGAATCCAGAACAATCGATGTTGAGCCCTTTATAACGGTGTCTGTTGCACCTGGCACAGTTCGATCAGGTCAGATTCAATCCGGTATTCTCGTCCCAAGAGAATCAAACCGTTAGCTTTTATTAAATCTGTATTACTTTCTTGGGAGACAACAGTCTTGCAGCTCTGATGTTATGGAATACTTTCGAGAAATTTTTATAAGTAGGTACGTTGTATCAGCTCTTCCATATATGTATATGTATCTTTTAGGAAATCAACCTCTGTTCTCGAGGCAGGAACTGCTTTCTTATAAAAATTCGTTCTTATTCATTATGGGTGTTCTTTTAACTCCCTCACGTACTTTTAACAGTTGTGATTTAAGCCTCATGTCTATGATGAAGGTGTCAAGTAGACTTTATTATCTTTGGAATCTGTCTGTAAGATGTCATAGCGTGTGGAAGAATGTGTCCGTACAAAATGAATTATATTTTATTTGAATCTACTGAAGTTTATCCATTGTACATCCTCTCATATCATTAACCTCATCTTTCTTTACTGTAAATTGTAATCTGTTGTTGGCCTTTAATTCTATTTGGTCTATGTTTTTTTTTATATTAGTTATATTCGTGTTTATATTTGTTTTCTGGCCATTTTTCATGTCACATTTCAATCAGTCTCATGATAGAGACGCACCTGTAGTCAATCATCGGACAGACACACAAGAACTCCTGCCGAGAACAATGGTAGGTCATCGGCTCACGGCCGAAGCCCTCGAGCTAACGGAACGATGCGCCAGACATATGACATAGTTACCACCAGCCGGACTTTTATCTCGTCTGGCCATTGATCATCCAGTTTTAATAAATATCATGTAGAATCGCTGCGAGGATATATCTAGCCGTGCTAGTGTTTAATATTAGGTTTATCATTATCTGCCTAGCCTTTTCCCAACTATATTGGGGTCGGCTTCCAGTCTAGCCGGATGCAGATTAATACCAGTATTTTGCATGGAGTGACTGCCTATTTAACCCCTACAACCAAGTAACTGGGTAATTATGATACCACGAGCTCCTCATAATATGTCCGTAAATGAAAAGCAGAACAATCTGATGATTAGTGATTTAACTTTTTTAAATTTATTGTTTGTAGCGATGACCATTGGCGACTCATGATCATTCAATGCTTGTGTTTATATCAATACAAATAATAACCATCTTTAATACATTTAATAAAAGCGTTCATAGTCTTGACATAAATGTGTACGCATTTATCTTAGCATAACTTTTTTTAATCCCGTAACGAAAATCCGTTTTCCCCACTTCGGTAAACGGTAATGCGCGTTGTACATTGGAACCTTATTATTCCGATTCTGACATACATACAACCAGTACCATTGTGGCCAATGCACGAGTAATGCCTCCCGTTAAATACAAAGAGCCTGATCCGTTAGTCTGTATTGTATTGACGTTAAAAGGAATCTTAATCTAGGTATATATAGATTGGTGATTCCCGTTGGTCCCGGCTGTCATTCGTAGATATTTGACAGTTGTTACGAGTAGTCAGAAGCCAAAAAGTCTGACAACCAGTCTAACCAATTGGTATCGTGTTACCCAGGAACTGGGTTGAAGAGGCCAGATAGGCAGTCGCTTTATGTAAAATACTGGTGTTCAGCTGCATCCGGTTAGATTGGAAGCTGATCCTAATTTAGTTGGGAAAAGGCTAGGTATATTGATTGAGATTAGTGCAACGTAACACAAACATGAAATGTAACACACCAACTAGGGTCATTTGTAATAGCGTATGTTAAATTTCATGTTACGTTAGCCCAATCTGTCCCTGACATTACAAGCATAGAGTCACAGATACAGATTATGTTATATTTCCAAATGAAATCCATATAAAAGTACGGTTCGTGGAAATAAATATATTTATAAAGGAAGTTTTCACAACCATAGTATTATAAGCTGAAGGTGATTATTATGATTAGACTCTATAGGTGTTGGTATTTTATTCGTTTTATTTAATATGCAAAACACATTCACACGTCCGCTGTCGTTCACATTACACATATTAATGTCATTAAAACAGTAATCAACCTTCAGTTTATCCCTTATGCTACTTGTAACCTCTTTTACATACAGTGTGATTCTTTTAATGTGCAAATGTCGAAATAAAGGAACTAAGCTTATTTTTACCGATGGCAATTTTTTTTTTTTTTTGTGGAATTAAAAAAAAATTGTTCTCTACCCTGTAACTTTTAAACTAAATTATCTACCACGATGAAACAAACTACGTAATGATTGGAAGTAATTAGGCGTTCTCATAAAATGAAAATTGTGGAAAAAAAACTGCCCTCAATTGAAAATTACATTTTTTTTTAAACATAATTTTTTATTAAATTTTTCACATTAATAATGTGTGTGTATAGAAAATGGTATATGTTGATTCACCAACATTTTAACAAAGCTCAAATTACAGGGTTATTGGTAATAATGCAATCCACTAAGGGGATGTAGCAGAGGTCATTTACAACCAAATAACCAGTTTACATCTATACAAATGTATGCATTTTCGAGTAATTTGACATTTTACATTTCATTCATTTTAAACTATATAATTTCAAATTCGTCTTCTAGGTCTTACGATGTATCTAATAAAATTAAAAGTTTCGTTTAGCTTTCAAGGCTATAAAATTAATGGCGATGTTGTAAACCTTATCGTCATTAATTTTCGTCTCTTGCGGTTAGTAGCTAGTTTTTCGTAACATGTTATGTATGTACGTAATTAGATAATTCAGGCAAAACACTTTTTTTTTTCCATAGATGTTTTTCTTTTTTTTTATATTGCTATCTTCGGCCATGGTTGAATGATGACATTCTAAAGATGATGTTTATTTGGTAAACGTTTCAAAATTCTAAGTGCGATACGCAATTTTTCTTGTACATTTTTATGGCATAATCGCTTGCAAACAAATGTAAAAAATCGGCCAAGTGCGTGTCGAACCACGCACAGTGAAGGGTTTCTTATTTGGGATGAATTTATCAAACAAAATTAGCATTGTAGTTGAAAAACTTTGCAGTTGCAAAAACATGTTTTTACAACTGCAAATAATAAGTTAGTAAGTTAGTTAGTAATATAAGTTGGGCGATTATTACTAGGTAACTTGCAGAGCCTACTTAGCTGTGATAGTTTTCATTTTAATTTCGTTATGCTACTGCCGTGATTTTTTTTACATAATTATCAAAAACCAACCATTTAGCTGGCAGGAGGGGGGACACTTGACTCTAACAAAAATTTGCACTTTAAAGCTTAATATTTCGCAAACGGAACCCTGAATCTAAAAATGGCTTTCACAAACTCGCAATATTTTTGAATGTCCTTTCCAATGACACAGCACACGATGGTACAGGCGAGAAAAATAAAGTGACTTTTTTTTTTGAGGGTGGGAAATCATCCAATGGCTTCTCCCACTCTGGGCGGAGCGGAAGGACGTGTCAGACTTTTACTGACTAAAACCCACCCGTGTTCCTTCGTTTGCCTGTTGCCAAGGTCCCGGTATCCCTTTCGGACTTTCCCGCAACCTTGTCAGGCATCGGTCCTACCGGACCCCGTCAGTCGTGCTGACATCTCTTAGAGGCGCGCGTGGAACACGACGCGCCATCGACCCGGAAGAAGTGCACCCCAAAACAAATAAAAAAGTGGTAAAAAAAAAAGTGCACCCTAAAACAAATATATATTTTTTTACCACTTTTTTATGCGGCTTGATTCATACATATAATGTGTACCCAGACCAAATTACAGCTTCCTAGTACCAACCGTCTCTGAGCTAAGCCGCGGACAGACAGACGGAGAGACAGACAGATAGACAGACGGACATGGTGAAACTATAACGGTTCTTTGTTGACTACGGAACCGTACAATAATTACTTAGTTTATTCACACGATTGACTAAAGGATGGCCCAAATTTGCAGAAAACCGGGAAAAGGGGTAAGTTCTTTGTCATGCAGTGGGACAGCACAGACTCATTATATATAATAACCAGGTAGCTGTTTTCCGCGACTTCGTCTGCATTCCAGGATGAAAAGTAGTCTATGTCATTGCCCAGGTGATATCTAAATATGTGCCCATCCAAATCCGTTCAGCCGTTTCAGCGTGAAAGCGTAACAAACACACAAACTGACTTTCGCATACCGCTAAGCTACCGGCTGAGCCGCGCGCGTATCCAAAAAACACCGGAGCTAATTAAAATGTCCTTGAAACCTACCTCACAATATTATATACATATTGAAACCTACCTTAAAATATTATATATATTTATTATTTGTATATAATATTTATATTATATTGTATAGTTAGGATAAGATTGACAGAAAGACCTACAATAATAGTGAGCAGTCAGGTTCAAGCGGAACTTGCTCTCAATATGAAAAGATTTTGTTTTTACCCGACTACGGCGGAGAAAAAAGGAGGGTTATGATTTTGACCAGTATGTATGTATACATGTACATGTATGTATGTATGTATATATGTATGTATGTATGTATATATGTATGTATGTATGTATATATGTATGTATGTATGTATATATTTATGTATGTATGTATATATGTATGTATGTATGTATGTAAGTATGTTCATCTGTTCCCTCCTATCTTCTAAACCATTCATCCCAATTTGACAAAATGAGGTATCGTTGGAAGCATCTTGATCGCCCGCTGGTTATAAACTATGTGACGTCACATTAATTTAAAAATGGCGCCCTCTAGATGAAAAAAGACAAGAACTTCAAAAAAAAATCTTACCATGTTGTGTATCAAATGAAAGGGTATAATTAGCACATTTCAAAAATAAATAAATAATAATCCCAAAAAAAATAAAAAAAGCCATAGAAACTAAAACCCAACTACGACAAGCAAGTCAATCAGCTAAAAAGGTATAAACAAGACACCACAGACAGACAAATTAAAAATCCGGAGTCACACGTAATCTGTTCGATTTTTGCCACGTGTGACTCCGGATTTTTAATTTTTCTGTCTGTGGTGACTTGTTTATACCTTTTTAGCTGATTGACTTATTTGTCGTAGTTGGGTTTTAGTTTTTATTGCTTTAATTCTTTTTAATGCATCAACTTGAGTTACCATTATTTTGTAATGTCATTTCGAATGTTCGTCGTCATCAATAATTGTAAATACTTTATTAATGGCGTCTCGCTTTTAGAGGTGGACTCAAATAAATAGTAAGTAGAACTAGTCAGGTGAACCAAATGCAGTCTGACCCTAGTGACCATTTAGAGACCAACGGATGTTATTTACCGATCCGCTACCCTTTAATTAATATTCGGAAACGAAGCTAATTAACTGTAAATCCCCACACGGGTAAATCAAAATGGACAGCACAATTAGGAAATTCCTTTATAAATTATTTTATATTATTAACAACAGTTTATAAAAGTGCGCAAAGGCACTCTATTTTGCAATGTGTGTGGTTTCAACCGCGTAAGTCTCGATCCCGTGGGATTATCGGGATAAAAAGTATCCTATGTCCTATTCCAGGTCATGGTCCACCCATGTGCCAGGTTTCATCTGAATCCGTTCAGCCGTTTTAGCGTGAAAGCGTAACAAACAAACAAACTCACTTTCGCATTTATAATATTATATATAAAATATAAATATGTATATAAAGTTAGGAAGTTAGGATAGTTAGGATTAAACATACACTCCTTAAGTTCATACAAAATGTCATGATTTCATGAAATAGTCATTCAAATGCACTTACAAGAACTTAGAGAGTTGTATTGCTGATTTTAATGTTTATAATTCTATTAATCCATGTTTATTATGGCCGCGAATCATATTTAGATCAACATACAACCTGATACTGACCTGCAAATTGCAAAAAACGTAAGAAAATTTGAATTTCGCGGGCTACCCTGAAGCTTTCGCCTTAAACACACCTATTCTCGATCGAGTCCACTAAATAAAACTAATCGCTAGCTAAAGTTGAATCCATCTATTTATAAAACCAGTAGTATACACCCAGGGTCGGTGTGCTAGCTCATTTCTCTGTGACCACTGACGCGTTACGATATCTAGTCGTAACGTAACGTTGCGTTACAGACTTGCGTGTTACTAGACGCGCGTTACGATTGTAATTAGCTTTTTGTGAGATTGCACTTTGTTGAGTGTCGTAGGTAGGACAGTATCCGTGAATTTATAAAAATATTTTAGTAGTTAGCTTAACAGCAGTGATAGCCTAGTGGTACACACGGCTACACATCAAGCTATACATTTCCAGTATAAGCTGACCTCGCATTGTGCAGAAATCCTATACAATGCGACATCAGCATAAACTGGAAACTAATAGCTTGATGTGTAGCCGTGTGTACGAACTGCCAAGTCATAGGTCTCAGGTACCTTTTTTTTTTTTTTGAGTTTGGGAAGTCTTCAAATGTCTTCTCCCGCTCTGGGCATATCAGACTTTTACTGACTAAAACCCACCCGTGTTCCTTCAGTTGTCTGTTGCCAAGGGTCCCGGTATCCCTTTCGGACTTTCCCGCAACCCTGGCAGGCATTGGTCCTAGCGGACCCCGCTAATTGTGCTGACATCTCTTTGAGGCGCGCGTGGAACACAACGCGCCATTGACCCGGGCCTGGTCCTTATCGGACGGTGAGCTACCCATTGCTCGCCGTCCGCAAGCCCGCGCCTATGGTGGCCGGTATCCGCCTGGGATTCCCGACGCCCAGGGCGTCTCCTGCGGCGGCGGTTAGGGGCGTGAGGACGCAAACTTTGCCTTTCCCTCACGCGTTCCGCCTCCTCCATCGCGAGCATTACTGCTTCGCAGAAGGAGGTGACGGCTTCCCATGCCCTCTCGCTCCGTACCAAGGCCTGGACCAGGGCCGGACGCGAGAGGTCATTGCCGCCAATGAGGACACACCTAATAATTACGTACATAGTTTGATGGTCACTTGCAGATTGCGATCTTGTTTTGTGAGACCTCGCTCCGTAAAGTACAAGCCTTTCCACGGTATTTATTAATTTAATGTTTTTAGGGTTCCATACGTGTCAATGAAAAAACGGAACCCTAATAGGATCACTCGTGTGTCTGTCTGGCTTTTTGTCCGTCTCAGACAATTTGCTGTCACAATTTGTCGTCACGGACAATTTGCTCCGAATCTACTGGACCAACTTAGTTTTTTGGTACACATTATTAATTTCTGTGTCCCAAACACGGACGTGTAACGTAAATAAATGGAATAAGGGGTCAATTTTAGGGGGCAAAATGAAAAAAAAAAAAATTCAAACTGTCTGTCTTGTAAGGATATCAAATATTTTTGTTTCATTATTTTTTGGTTTTAGTATATAATAACCGACATCTACGCGGGCGAAGTCGCGGGCATCAGCTAGTAAAAGATAAACAAGATAATAAAAATAAAAACCTATTTAAACCAAATGACTTGATTGCCATTTATGGTTCATGTTTAATTAGCGATACCCATCACGTTTGCGGAGTTTAGCTAACTATTTTAATTTGACCCTGTTTAAACAAAACGTTCTACGACTAAATAATGATCTTGACCGAAATGTAGGTATGTTTATAACAGAGAAAGGCAATCGGTGAGGCGTTGTTATAGTTTTGTTTGATTCCACTTATCGTCACGCATTTTTTTTCTAATCAATTCTAATAAGTTTTTTTTTTACAACTTTAATTTCTACTTCTCCTAATTCATGGTTTGGATGTTGAATTAGTTTAGAAATTAATCTTTTAAGATTTATTCCCCTAATTTCTAATTCTAATAATTTATTATCAACTGGATCTGGTCTTTAAGATAATTATAGTAATTCTTGGAATAAGAGAGACGTTACAAATAGATTTAAACTTGCAACGCCCCGCGGTTTCACTCGTATAAGTCTTGATTCCGTAGGAATATTAGGTTAAATAGTATCCTATGTTCTAACCCAGGTCATGGTCCACCCATGTGCCAGGTTTCATCTGGATCCGTTCAGCCGTTTTAGCGTGTAAGCGTAACAAACAAACTCGCTTTCGCATGTATAATATTAAATTAATTAATATATGTTAGGATATTAGCTAGGATTAATGTAGATTTTAATATGAGTCTAGATTAATTTAATTCAATGTGGATTGTGGCGCAACAACTGTAGTTCTTGTACCGTAGGCCTGTATCGAGATACTATCAAGTATCTCGCATTTATAATATTAGTTAGGATGTCAAAAGAAAATTGAGGTAAAATCCCAAATGTCCGTAAGAAGTGACCGTCATTTAAAAGCACGATTATAGTGGTTGTTGACGCACCAATATGTCGAAACAAATCCATCCGAATTGCCACACACTCTTGCAGATCAGAAACCACACGAGCGATTAAACGAACATTATTTGTCAAACTCGACCTTGCCTAAGAATATCCGATGTCTGTGGTAATGGGAAGCGATATTTCAAACGATAAATCTGATTTGATTCAGATCTTATAATATTCTTTTAATATATAATAAAAACTTTTTACAAAAAAAAAAACGACTTCCAAAAAAACACCACAACGTGAAAAATAACTTTCATTCCGGAAGTCAGTGTCTTTGGTGTAGAATTTTTGATTTTGGCCACCAACTTCCGACATAAATAAAAAATATTAAAATATGTAAACATCCGAATTGATGACCACCTCCTACTAGAAGTCGGTAAAAAAAAAAAAAAAAAACTTATTTAACGGGCTTACCCCGTTGAATATGAAAATTATATTTTTTGACATTGATGAAGTAAATCATTTTTTAATTAATGTTGTCTCTTTCTGCATTGTTAATTTAAAATGTATTGTAGTAACACAAACTGTCCAAAATAAGCTTAAATAAAATACAAAATAAATTGTTTCACATGCAATTCGAATTTATAACCTAAGTAGGTAACTACGGCATGTTTTATTGAAATCCAATCTGTCACCATTAGTATTATACAATCAGTCGTATATATTATTATGTTTCCTTAATTTTAATTTAATCTTCTAAAAACGCAAGGCATACACTCAAACTATGTATAATTCGTAACATAAAACTATCAACATCCCTCGAGGGCGCATGTTCTGTTCCTCCGTTCTATCTCCCATATTATTATTAGTACCTGGACGAGCGAACTCTGCTCGGATGAAAATATAGAAACAGAATTTTCCCAGATATAAGACCTAGCTAGATGATTGATTTTTCTCCCCTATATATGCAACTTTCACCGAAATCGTAAGAGCCGTTTTCGAGAACGTGATTACAAATATATTTCAACAAATATTGCTCATTTAATTGTATAGGATACTCTTTGGTTCCTATCGTTAATTCTAGTGTTAACTTCTATCAACTAAGTTAATAACTGTTGTTTTCGGTTACACGTAATTTGGTTTACCTACGATAGTAGCTCTTTTATGGCTAGGTATATAAATACCAAAGTTAGGTGTGGTTTATGAATTGTTATAATTTTTATAAGTACTTGTTGTACGATTGGCATCTAAAGTAGACGAAACTTGCCAATTTCATTATTTTTGACAAATTATATTAGTTTTCTATTATATTTTTAATAAATGGCAAGCAAAGTCGATGTCAACTATCCTGCCAATGTTTATAGTTAGTCGGAAAGACAAGAGAGAATGCTTAAAAAAAAAATGGTTTTTCTTTTTTTCTTTTTCTTACCTATTTATATTTTTCAATACCTACCTATTTCTAAAGGAAAAATTATAAAAAAAAACATTTAAAATATTAAAAAAATATTAGTAAGAATCTTGAATATGAGTTCCCCGGAATACTTGCCCACTGAAGCTCGATAGGTATTGATATACTTTTTTAATTATAAATCTCGTATAATTATTTTGAAGAGACACAATAACCAACTGTTTTTCATGCTGATTGTACTCAAAGAAGTTTGTATTAGAATTACTTGGAAATTATAAAAGATTATGAGAGAATTCTCGCTCTGCTGGAATTAGATACATTGCATTATATGTATTTCCACATAAGATCCATTTCTAATTCTAGTTGGTAAAAGACTCTCACTTGCTAATTTAAGTTATTCACAGATTTGTCTTATAGACCCTTTGACTCTACTCCATTTGAAATAAGATTATATATTATTCGGTGTATTACAAAAGCGTTGCGAATTTTATTGAGCGGGCTCGATATTTTATGCAGAGACAAGCCCGCCCGCGCCGCGCCATAAAGCCTTTTTACAGACAGTTCAACCTATTTTGACTTCTATACCGTAGGCATAAGGATGGCATTAAAACCAAAAAAGTGGTTACAATACCAACTGTTTACTGCAGCTGCCATTTTACATGCTACCAACGCAATAAAAGTCAAAATCTTTTGAACGGACTGTAAAAAAGGTTTATTGAAATGTCTAATCTTATTTCAAATGGAGTTTAGATGTAGGTCTTTTAATTTTAAGAAAGAAAAAAAAACACTTCGACTTGATTTTCTAACTTTAATTAATCCACATTATGTAGTTTCTCCCTACCCCCATGGGAAGAAGGCGCTTATCATTTGTATTTTATTTTAATAATTTATGTAAAACGGTTTTCGTAAGCTTCGTAACATTAATTCTATAATTGTTATTTTTATTAAATATCAAACATATTATAACGGATATGTCAATTATACGGATGCCAGCTATTAAAATTTTATTGTCTTAATCATTTTCACTGTGATTGTGTGTTGCATTATATCAATTTATTTTTCATCAATAGACCAGCCATTCCTAGTAAAAGTGCTTAGCACTTTGTCCCTACAGCAAAACTAAAAATGTTCAATCCAATGCTAGCATTTCTATTGTAGGTATACATTTCAACTTAAAGTATGTGTATAAAGTAGAAAACGTATTTCTACCAAACTGTAGTGCCACTTACGAATTGAGTGCTTTGATTTGATTATTTGAATTTGGTGTGTGTTTGCGTAAGAATTTAACCTAAACAAGGTTTGTTTACACTTTCATTAGATACTTTTGTAACAGACATACGTCATAAATCGAATACTTGCTGGTCAAAGGCTTCTCCTAAATCGAAAGAACTTCACAGTTTTTCAGTCTCCATGTTAGGTATATCGTGTGAAAATATTTAACATCAAATTGCAAATGCTTGAACAAAAAAATATTTATTTTCAAACATCAATACTTATAAACAAAGAATATTGACAGCTATAATTGCGCACTCGCATGTAATTATCTAATTACTCAGTAGGTGGCTATAGGGCCAATGTCATGTGTTATTTTCATCTAAAGTTACACAATGTTTTTGCAATATCTGACGATTAATTGACGATATTTTAAAAATATTTGTCAAATAAATGTTTAGTTTTTGTAATAAATGCTACGGCCACATTTTGTCACGATAAAGCGACGATTTGCGTTGTCGCAACATTTATGTCTGGACAATTAATTCGTCACATCGGGAATATTGAATTTTTAATGTGGCCAATATAGTTTGTTGTAGATCGAGGACGTTTTATCGCGACAATGTGGCTGTAGCATCAATAATAGACAGTGTACCTACTAAGTACTAACTTACCTACTTATTGCGAAACGTCTTGACATAAAATGTAACTTACAAAAATGGCGCCACTTTTGTAAAATCACAATGAAGTTAACGGTAAGCAAGTAGTTTTAAATGTTGGCATTGAGGTAAACCAGTATTAAATTAGGCTTTTTTGTACGAAAATTGACTTTCTTTTTTTTTCATGTTAAGTTGAAACATAAGACCATTAGTGGTTAATTTTCCATTGCGAATATTTTAATAACAATATTGGAGCGTGAGAAAAGCTGAACAAATGAATTGACATTGAACTTAATTGGACTGATAACTTGGAATAAAATTTTGATCAGCTCTCAGAATCGTTGGACTTTATAAAATAGTTTTTAAATCTCACAAAATAACTGAATATATTTACTCACTTTAAATTTCGCCCTGGTGATTATAAATAGAAATGTTTTAGATCAAAATATTTCACTAGAGTAATTTAATATTATTCTTGTTAACAATGTAGCTCTCCAACCATTAAAACAAAAAAGTGGCCAACATGTTAAAAAAAAACAAAAAAAAAACCTTTAAAACTGGACCATCTGATAAAAAGAACATTTGATGGCCAACAACTTAAAAAAATCGAGCCCACATTACTGAGTGAAATACGTTTATCTTAACCATAACCTTGATCTAGTTAACATCGAATAGGTACTCATACCTAACATGATCGTAATTCTATTATATTACATTTTTGATTAGCTATTTCCATAGTACCAGAAGAAGGCCTAGTCAAGTGACAATCGCTGCGTATTTCTACAACGACTTTGAACAGGATTGACATAAGGTTTTCGATAGCTGATGTCAGTCCTGTACATTTTTGCCTTTTCCATCATCGTTATCGCTGATAGAATGTCACTTTGTCGAGGTCCTCTGGAGTGCAGTGAGTAATGAAAATAATAAAATGTACTAGGTTATTTTGGAATTTCAGATGATGTTATTATTATTATTATAAAAATGGTATTAATAATGTTATTTTATTACTTTTACTTTTATTTTATAACAGATCTCGTAAATGCTTTACATTTGGCAACAATTCCCAGTAAATTGAAATTGAAACTTCACTAAGGTTGAAATTAGTATACAGGTCGCAGTAAGATGGTTATAGTCGTGATATAGTTATATCCCTAGGGATATAGCTATATGTCGTAACTTGAAGTAGTTGGTTACGGTTATAACCTAACCCATTTCACCCGGTTCAAAATTTTTCGACAGTTTATAATCTAACCGAAATAATACCGATAGATTATAAACTAACGAAGTTCATAATTACTTGACTAGGAAAATGTACTTGACTTGAGTGTTTCTACAATGCGAGTTGCTTGCGTTTAGTTCCGCAAGCAACTAGCATCGTGGAAACACTCAGAGCAAGTCAAGTACATTTTATTAGTTATCTACCATTATGATGCTTGAAATTCACAGTTAACTGTGTGATTACACTATTATGTTTCTATCAGCCTATTTTTTTATGTAACTTTCGTACGTGTTAGGGTAGGAAATGACATTTTACATTATTTATTTTAATACGCTCTTGACCTGGTTATCCGCCGTGAGGTCAAGTTTTGCAAAAGCGGTTGTCACATTAGTCATAATAATCATTTGTTGTAATTAAGTTGAAGCAATCTTAGATGAAAGATGAAAGAATCTTAGACCCGATATTTATAATCATGGGCTAATTAATTAATTAAACTTGTTTGTTTAAAAATTTAATTTTTTAATTATGTCTAGAAAAAATAAGGGATTTTGCATCTTAACAAAAAATCTTTTTTTTTTCTTTTGTTGTAGAGGCTATGCTTAATACAGACATGTGAGAGAGTTAATTTTAACCACACTGATACAAAAATGGAATCTAGTACTTAGTTAATTTCGATTCCTGTCTTGATAAAGAAAGAATTTTAGTTGAAACTAACGACCCATCCCTGCTTTACTCGGGTTCAAACCGTGCAATGTTCCTATTGATGTGGCGACACATCGAGATTTCTGTGCAATATCTAAGTTAAATGTTAATTTATTTACACATTAACTTTCTGGAATAAATGTTCTGATTGATGGTGAAAATCGCATCGATAAACCTTATTGTTTAGAAGACAAGCAGTCAAGAAGTCAGTTGTTAAGCAGTCACATTGACAGACACAAAAAGCGACTTTATTGTATATCTACTTTGAGCTGAAATTAAAAAATCAAAGTCATTTATTTGATTTAAATGCAGTAATACAAAGGTGGTGGGATTTACATTCTTGTGCGATATCATATTTATCCATATTTTGGCATGCCATTATTAATAGTGAGGTCCTTATTTAAATAAGCAATTATCTGTACCTACAGTTGAAAATAATAACTAAACATGAAACAAGCCGGACAAACTGTGGGCCCATATTGTACAGAACTGGTGCCCTGAGACAGTGAGACGGGGTCGCGGCAGACCACGTAGGAGATGGCGGGACGAGCTCGATAGGTTCCATCAAAACTGGAAAGAGGACGCGCGGGCTCGCGAAAGATGGATGGAATGGAGGAGTGTAAGCCTTTGCCCAGGAGTGGGTCAGAGTAGGTTAGGAAAAAAAAAAAAACACGAAATTATAGAATTCTTCAATTTACTCAACAAAAAATAAAAACTCGAAACAGGTCTACGCGTAGGCGCGAGCTAACGGCTATTTTACTTAGTTAACTCATTGAGAAATTACATCATGTGCCACGTAATTGAATAACATAGGAACTGATTGGTTTCCGGTCATTAGCTAAACCAGTAGGCACATGGCAATGAAAGAGAAACATTGTAATTTAGAAAATTGTACGCCGTAGGCGACTTCCTAAAGAACTCATTACTTCTGACGTAAGTAAATAGGAATGACTGCCTCGTGGGCCTAGTGGGCCTAGTGGGCCTAGTGGTGGTAAGTGCTACTGCTGACATGTGCTTGGGTACGATTCCCATTGACGGGGTCCGGTAGGACCGATGCCTGCCAGGGTTGCGGGAAAGTCCGAAAGGGATACCGGGACCTTGGCAACAGGCAAATGAAGGAACACGGGTGGGTTTTAGTCAGTAAAAGTCTGACACGCCCTTCCGCTCCACCCAGAGCGGGAGAAGCCATTGGATGATTTCCAACCCTCAAAAAAAAAAAAATGTCGGCTAAAATGTTATTGGGGTTTTCCATTACACATTCTCAGTAGTAGCCCCGAATCCTGGATTTGTGCATGGTTGATGGCAATATTGTAGGCTCCTGTTACATGGGACTTAAATAAAACTGGTGAAATGTGGTTGTACCGTAGGTCACCTCTACCTAACCCTTTGGAGATTACAGGTGTGATGTTATGTTAAGTAAATAAGTTTAGTGAAGTAGATTAATGATATTGTATGATAAGAGTGTATTATTTATTTGTAAAGATCAATTATTAAGATCAAGATTTCATTATTTATTCTTCTGTCTAAAATAGCATAATCGTCTATTTTCCTGTAATTTTCTTGATAAAAGTAATTCTTAAATGAATTTAGATTTACACCTATATACTATAGAAAAAGACAAGATTATAAATATTAAAAATAAAGACTATTCAGGCCTTGATCGATACGATGTTAGTAATACACACTACTTAAAAACTATGTTAGTAACAAATGTAATACAAAATAAAATACAAAAAGAGATACAGAAATACAAAAGAATAAAAAGAACTATTTTTCAATGTTGGTGTACTAAAAAGTATATACTATTTATCTAAGTATCTAAATTGAGGTTATTCCATGTACGTGTCTATGACTATTCTAAAAAAACTCATTGATTTAAAAGCAGTGTTTTCCCCATTAATTTGGGTGCCGCGGTCACGGCTGTATAATAATTAATTAATACTGGTATTCAGCTGCATCCGGTTAGACTGGAAGCCGACCCCAACGTGTTGGGAAAACGCTAGGCAGATGATGACATTATTAGCCATACTTCTACTAGTCAATAGTTCCTTCTGTTACTATTTTAGAGGTATGAGGAGCAGGGTGTAAAGTTCACTCATCTTCTATAGAAAAGGGGGGATCCTCCGATCAGACGAGGGTTGTGTCTGGCGGGCAACTGCCCAACGATTGATGTCGGAATCTTGTATATATGTTGACCGCGCGCCATAACTATGATCAAACATACATAACATAACATCACACCTCGTTTCTCCGAAGGGTTAACCAGAGGTGCACTTATAGCACAGTTTATGTCCCATGTAGGAGGCGAACATATTGCCATGGAGGCGAACATATTGCCATCAACTGGGCACAAATCCTTAATATTCTAATCCTAAACCTAACTAATATTATAAAAGCAAAAGTGAGTTTGTTTGTTTGTTTGTTACGCTTTCACGATATAACGCCAGAACGGATTTGGATGAAATTTGGCACATGGGTAGACCATGACCTGAAGAAGGAAAAACGATACCATTTATCCCTATATTCCCACGGGATCGCGGGTGAAACCGCGGGCGCAGCTAGTATCCTAACTAATGTTATAAATGTGAAAGTAAGTTTGTTACGTTTTCACGATAAAACGCCTGAATGGATTTGGATGAAATTTGGCACATGGGTAGACCATGACCTGAAGAAGGACATAGGATACCATTTATCCCAATATTCCCACGGGATCGAGACATACGCGGGTGAAACCGCGGGACGCAGCTAGTATCCTAACTAATGTTATAAATGCGAAAGTGAGTTTGTTTATTACGCTTTCACGCTAAAATGCCTGAACAGAATTGGATGAAATTTGGCACATGGATAAACCATGGCCTGGAAAAGGACTTAGGCTACTTTTCAACCTGGATCGCAAACGAAGTCGCGGGCAACAGCTGGTATTGTTATAAATGCCCAATCAATTGTGGGTAAATCTTTAATTTTATTTTTATTTTATTTGTTTGGGACAAAAAACAGTTATACATTACAGCATTTACTAAAAAGTAGTTAAAGTACAGTCGAAAAAACGTATAACCCACACTATTGTCCACAAAGTGATATCGGAGAACGAAAGCGAACGCAAGTTAAATAAAAAAAAAAAAAAAAAGAATTAGGTACATATTTAGGGAAAAAATAAAATAAATAACCAAACAAATATCGGCGCATCGAAAGAAGCGGATGCCAAGAGCATCCGTCTTATTGGCGACTTGCAAGAGATTGTGAAACCATTCTTTTAAATTTAGGCTGACAACGCGAAAATATCAAAATCAATGAATTGTGAGTTATAAGTTTTTAAAAGTCGGCGGAGAGGGGCTCGCACCCCAGCCTTCGTTCTACACCGCGCAGTCTTTTAGCAATCTTTCAACTTATGCATGTTTAATATGCAATTTTATGTACTTACCTGTTTCGTCAACTGTGCCATTGTCATATACAAAGCCAACCTTTTAATAACAATAAGTGACAAATCATAGATGTAACACTTCAGCGTTATCCAACGTACTACTTACGACCACATTACCTCAGAACTATGAAACTTTGAATTTTCTTACACCACAGCGGCCTTCAACAGTTGACACATTATGGATTCTATTGATCATTAGTATTGGTCAATGCGTTTTGAAAGTTTTTTTTGTAACTTCACACCGCATATAAGATGCTAATTTATATATTTGTTGATGAAATGGTAGAAGAGCTGTTTAATTAAGGCCTACTTGGAGATTAAGGCCCGCCTGTACGTTACAATCACTACACTGGTAGGTAAGCATAATTCTGTCTTTGTCATCTTCTAACGATTTACAGAAACATAATGATGTACGAGTATTAAATCCGCTTAGCACTATCGTTTAGTAGTGCAAGTGGGCATTACTCATCGCTAAATATATGAATAGCGATGTGAGATGCGAGTTGTTGTTTTAATTTTACGGAATCGACGTACAGATCTGGTACCGTGCATTTTTAACCTCGAAACATGCTGGAGCTGATCGCCCAAGGACGTATACTATTTTGCTAGACGTTAAGCGCTTTAACGGTTGATTTTGGTGGTATTTGGTGCAAATTAAGTCAATGGATTTGTGACCAAATTGACTTGTGGTATAAATAAGTAACAGATTCAGTGGGGTTACATAAATTAATTATTCATCGGTAAGTTAGGTTGCTGACTGAATTATTCATTGGCACATGAGGTTGCGCTAACTTCTGACGTGCGACTTAGCTGATCCTGTCTCTCATATGAGTGTTAACATCTTGTTTATTGCTAATCAATACAAATCACAGCGGTTATTGGTAACCTTCCTTCACACTAGTTAAAAGATGAAAATACTCTAACATCTTACGTCATAAGTCATAACAGCATTATAATATAAACCTGAAATAGTCAATTTCATAACAAGAAATAATGTCTTAGGACGTAATTAGTTACTTTGATGATATTGTGAATTAAATAAATTAAATAGATACAGTACATCTTTTTTCTTAATGTCGTTCGGGAAACATCGTGTTTCCGAATACAAACGAATGCAAATTTCCATGTCCATCAATTATAAGATTTATCGTGTTTAATAATTTGAATTCAGAACGAAGTACTTTATTGTTGTTTTGTTTTGATTTCCGTGTGAACTATATAGAACTGTAAAACTATTTTCTTTAAACTATTTCCTCTTTTTTTTTAAATAAATTACATTAAATTAAAAACACTGTTGCACTGTAAATAATACCAGCCTATTTGTTCCACTGCAAGGCAAAAGCTTCTTCTTATACAGAGAAGGCACGAGCATTGAGCACCACACTTGCTCAAGACAGGCTGGCGACTGATGACTACTAGCTTCCGCCAGCGGCTTCACCCACGTGATATCTTTATAAATTATAACTTATGATACTCAAACACAATATATCATTCAATTGGTGAAAGAATTGTTTAAATCGGTTCAGTAGTTTTTGAGTTTAGTCATTACAAACAAAAATAAATTTTATAGTAAAGATAACTCCAGGGCTATTCCTCCTCCTGCCAGGGTTGCGGGAAAGTCCGAAAGGGATACCGGGACCTTGGCAACAGGCAAATGAAGGAACACGGGTGGGTTTTAGTCAGTAAAAGTCTGACACGCCCTTCCGCTCCGCCCAGAGCGGGAGAAGTCATTGGATGATTTCCCACCCTCAAAAAAAAAAAAAAAAGGGCTATTAATCCTTCATCTATGTCTCAGTAATGTCCAAGATAAACTCAGAAAGTACTTATATCATATTTTTCAACAAAGTTTATTCGGTCACATTGTTCGGTCACAATCATAAGAAACATTCATTTGAAAAGTAAGCATAAGGAAATGGGCTGTCTCACAGTACGGTCACACTATGGACCAGTGGCCTACTTGGGCACTATTGTTATGTTTTAAATACAATTTGTTATTGTTACTTTGCTAGTAACACTCATACACTTTGTAAATAATGCTCATACAACGACGGTTCGTTAAGAATGATAAATTATAAGTTCTACTAAATTAGCACCTAGCAGTTCCAATATTCTACGAATCGTTTCTATAGCTCGTATTACTACGTAACCCCGTAGCCTATAAAGCATTTGCTACATAATTTCGTAGCACAATTTAGTAGACGAGTGACCTATTTCCATTTCGTAGCAAATCTCGTAGCAGCGTAGCGTCGTAGCAAACCTGTACTATTTTTCCTCGTAGCACTAAAAACTGATGGTAGTTTTAAAAGTATGAGCAGTATCTTGTCAAGTTATTACTGGTCACTTTAAATACAGCGTTTTGTTGTTATGTTGAAAGTAAAGTATACTTTCAAAAGAAATCATGTACGGATTTATATTTTGGCATGACATACATCTTTACAATTGCCCACTTTCAAAGTAATTAACCAGAGCTGCCACTTTTTAAAGTTAACTGTATACGAGTTCTTTGATATTTTCTTATCTCTTAGACTGCGTCCCAAAATGTTTTAAATTACTTTAGAAGCAGCCATAAAAGAAAGAAGAAAGAAAAACTCACTTCACCTAAATTTTCACGGTGAGATTTTACAGAATAGACCGGCTGACAACTAATTTTCATATTTACGGAATGCCAATTTCTATTGCACATCACTAACACGTATAGTCAACATTAGAAAGTCAATGTCAAACATATACACACAGAAAATTTTGCTTGTCAGTATGTTTGTACAACCAATATTGTGATTGTGAAAGTTTTAAAAAGGGTAAGAATTTTTTAGATGTCATTCAAGTGTAAATTGAATCAAGGTTGACGAAGTGCGAAAGTGTTATGATGATTTTTGACACTTTTGTTGTTGACTTTACTTAAGAGTTAAACATTTAGTGTCTGATTGTATGTTAGGTGTGATAAAATTACCAAATAGCATTCTTAAATGTTGTAAAAAGCTTGTAAGTGCGAATTGATCAAAGGTCGACGAAGCGCAATGATGTTTTTGACACTTTTTTAACAGACCGTCGGAATCGACTAGGTAATTCTTTGCTAAAAAAAAATGGGCAACTTTTTTTTTTTTTTGTCGTTGGAAAATCATCAAATTAATGTCTTCACCCACTCTGGGCGGAGCGGGAGGGCGTGTCAGACTTTTACTGACTAAAACCCACCCGTGTTCCTTCAGTTGCCTATTGCCAACGGTCCCGGTATCTCTTTCGGACTTTCCCGCAACCCTGGCAGAAGAATGGGCACCTAACTATGGATCTATGTCCTGCAGCCCAATAGCCATAAGATATATACCAATGGAAAGAGTTTTTCAAGTAGAATCTTTGCTACTAACACGACTTTTGCCGATTGTTCGGAGTTAATGACCTAAATACTGCGCAATCACTGTCCATTCTAAGGTTGCCTGGAAGAGATCGCAGAAAGCGATAAGGCCGCCCATTGTATGTTTTGTAGTGTTAAATATATTTATTTTCGCTATGTATTTTCTGGTGTACAATAAAGTATAAATAAATAAATAAATAGCTGACCACTTGGGCAAAGAACTTAAGGAATTCTTGGCGCCCAATAGCCAAGGCTTCAAAGTAGTATGTCCATTTATAGATTTTTCATAACACTAGAAATTAGTCCAATTAAGTGAGAACAAAAAAACAGCCAATAAATCCTTACATATTATAAACCAAAGTCCTCTGCCGCGTCTGTCTGTCGTCCTGTACGCGATAAACTCAAAAACTACTGCACCGATTTTCATGCTGTTTTCACCAATGGCTAGATTGGTTCTCGAATAAGGTTTTAATATAAAATAACTGACATCCTCGTGGGCAAAGTCGCGGGCATTAGCTAGTATAATATATAAAACAAGTTAGACAAAATGATCAGTTACTAACGTAAACAAATTACGTATAGTTTACCAATACAAGTAGGTAGGTACATTTCACATACGTACGTACATTCATTATATTTCAAGCTTCAAGATCCAGCACTGTAGGCCGTAGGCTGTCTGCCAGTTTATTAAAATTTTAATAAGTATTTAAAATTATAAAAAGTAAGCTAAGGTTACAATTAGAGTTCGTCACTGAGTAAAGTAGAAAGTATGACTCAACCACTCACTTATTACAGCATAAAAATTACAACTTAGTACGCAACTAAAGAAATTGTGTGTAAGTAATTAATTAAGACAAATTAGCTAACAGCTTTACTACTTACTTTAAATGAGTGTGAATCACGAAAATATTTCAATTTTATACATTTTTATCATTAAAATATGGTGGCTAACAAAATACTTACTTCTATATCTATCTATCTGCCTAGCCTTTTCCCAACTATGTTGGGGTCGGCTTCCAGTCTAACCAGATGCAGCTGAATACCAGTATTTTACATGGAGCGACTGCCTATCTGACCTCCACAACCCAGTAACTGGGTAATACGATACCCCTTGGTAAGACTGGTTGTCAGACTTTCGGGTTTCTGACGACCCGTAACTGCTGTCAAAGATCCACGAATGACAGCCGGGACCAACGGCTTAACGTGCTTTCCGAGGCACGGAGAAGTCCCGGTATGTAAAGATGGTCACCCATCCACCGACCAACCCCGGCAAGCGCAGCTTAACCTGATGGATCGACTCAGTGCGGCTGTAATTACTTAGCCACGAGCTCCTACTAAAATACTTACTTCTATTGTTAAAAAAAACAAAGTGTGCATCTGTCTTAGTTCAAATGTTCTTTTATTTATTAATTATGTTACTCATTTTATCGTTATTTTGTTACAGGTATGGATCGGTTTATGCAAAATCACAATACTAAGACGGTAAAAGGAACTAAACCCAGTTTCTGAAACCCTGACCAGCAGGCGTAGCATGGCGCTTTCTATTTCTACGAAGAATAGACATAGCTTTTTCTATACAAAGTGACATTTCGTTTCTTCATTTTTGACATCGCACCGTAGAAATCCTTCTACAATCTGTCATTTTGTCTTTTATTTATATCGATCTTTGTCTAGGTCTTTTAATATGTAGACTATTTCGGAAGAAAGTTTTCTATCCTTACTGTCAAAATCACACTGACAACTGAAATTTGTCTAAGGAAGTGAAGACAATTTGACAAAACAAAGAATTCTGAGTCGAATTATGTAAGAGTGAATTTCGTTAAAAGTGCAGTTGACTCTTTTTACTTAGCTACCGTCGTACTAGACAGTACGACGGTAGACAAAACGGTGCTCATGCTACGCCTGCTGTGAATCAACTGTCAATTCTTATTTAAGGCATGGTCAACCCAGTCACAATAAAGGTTGATAAGTAAGAAGGTACCTATAATAAACAACAACCAATTACAATAAGGCCGTTAATAAAAAAAAACCCGACTTCCAAAAAAAAAACACAAAAAAAGTGAAAAAATAATTTTAATTTTGGAAGTCGGTGTCTTTGCTGCTCAATTTTCGTTTTTTGCCACCAACTTATAGATACACAAAAAAAAAGCATACAGACGAATTGAGCAGCTCCTGAAGGAGTCGGTTAAAAAAATATGTCGATAAGCGTCTAAGACTAGCAAAGGTCTGTCTATGTTGTATCTTATAGTTTTTTTTTTTGTATCTTATGGTTAAAAAAAAATATTTTTTTTGTATCCGCATTATTATAATTTATTTTTGATAAAATCAGGGTTATCTGACATGCTTACCTCTTTTTAGTAAAAGTAGTTTAATTCAATAACCTTCAATTGACGAAAATAATTTATATCTCGGCGTCCTCTACTATGACACTCATAAATCAGCTACTGAACTACCTACCTACTACCTACCTATACATTTAAACAACATTTTTCAATTACAAATAATGAAGAAAATGTCTATAAAAATGAAAATGAAGTATAGCTATCGAGTGTTTCCTTAATTAAAAAAACACCAGCCTATTTGTCATGTCGAATTCAAACTCAAACCTTTTGTTTCATCTAAATCACTTACAGGCCCTTTTGAATTGATTTAGATGAAACGACAGCTTCGAGAGGTTCCTGTGTAGGATTAGGCGGGAGGAAACGCCCGTGTGTCACTACTGTGTGGATCGCCCGGAGAACGCGGTGGAGCATACAGGCGGAGCACCGCCGTGTCCTCGTGAAGGCGATTGGCGGCAATGACCTCTCGCGTCCGGCTCTGGTCCAAGCCATGGTACGGAGCGAGAGGGCATGGGAAGCCGTCACCACCTTCTGCGAAGCAATAATGCTCGCGAAAGAGGAGGCGGCACGCGTGAGGGAGAGGCAAAGTTTGCGCCCTCACGCCTCTAACAGCCGCCGCAGGAGACGCCCTGGGCGTCGGGAATCCCAGGCGGATTCCCGGCCACCATAGGCGTGGGCTTGCGGGCGGCGAGCTGTGGGTAGCTCGCCGTCCGATAAGGACCAGGCCCGAGTCGATGGCGCGTTGTGTTCCACGCGCGCCTCAAAGAGATGTCAGCACAATTGGTGGGGTCCGCTAGAACCGATGCCTGCCAGGGTTGCGGGAAAGTCCGAAAGGGATACCGGGACCTTGGCAACAGGCAACTCAAGGAACACGGGTGGGTTTTAGTCAGTAAAAGTCTGACACGCCCTTCTGCTCCACCCAGAGAAGGAGAAGTCATTTGATGAATTCACAAGAAAAAAAAAAAAAGGCGCTTTTGAATTGTCAAGAAGTCGAAAATTAAAGAAAAAATCCTTTACTCAGCGAAGTATTTCACGCTATATATTGCTTGACTTATCTTAAAAATACATATATTATATCCAATTACGGAACTAAGAACCATCAAAGCACGTCCCAGGTATAAGAAACTTACCAGAAGTAAAACTTCCATCGTTTTTTTCTTGAACAAGGGACCGGTTATTACAGAGAAATGTTGTCAGTTGTCACATGGCGGCAACTAGAGCGGGCGAGTGAAATTGTCTGTGAAATTACCTCTTTATCGATATCGACGCGATATTTTTATCGATCATTGCCCGTGACTATTGTCATGGTTATAGTTTTTTTTTATGAATTCATATTGGCGTTTTTGGTGCGATACGTTTTGTAATTATTGCAGCATGAATACGTAGATTGTTTTACTTTTTGTGTGGAACCACGACCTAGGCATAGTTTGCGAGCCAAAATGTATATTCTTTTAAAATCAAATATCATATTGGCAGTATGTATTGGCATGAACCAGGTTTATCAGAATACATAATTTTGCCGTGGTAAAAATATTTGCTATGTTTAAATTATAGATAGCTTGGCTGATTGCCCAGACTTTAAACGTTGAACTAAAAATTGATATTGTTTTAGCAATCTCTGTTATAAGTTTATAACAAACAATTTAAAAAGACCTTTTACGTTTTTTATTCAATGCCGTGGAAGTGGTGATTGCAATTCAATGCCGTGGGGGTGGCGGAATTCTGGGCCAAAATATAATACACTGTCGTGCCATCGACACAACGAATAAGAAGATTACAATTCAAAAAATAATCTTCACGATTATCAAACTTCTTGGAATTTGAATGTTTCTTGTACAGATTAATAAATAAGTCAAGAAATCATCACATAAATAACACATACCTAACTATATATAATGAATTATTAAACAAACTATTAGTATTAATGTGAGATTCTTTTCATTCCGTCTACTTTCACCTATTTCACGAACAAAACGTTGATAATGCTTGCATGTATGTATGTGTGTCTGTTCCCACGTGTCTGCTAACCGTGAATGAATGATAGTTTAAAGCCGCCGCTGCAGCCAACGGCTAAGCTACGCAAGTATACAATATTCTGTTTAGGAATGACCGTGCGCCAAATTAGCAAAACAGCGCCAGCGCAGCGCTTCGTTTACTCATTTGATAACAAATTCGGTGGGATATAACAAAATCAGATAACAATATCTCTTGTGACCTTGTCCGTCCATGTTTTTGACTGCTAAATGTGAGAAAAGAGATGCCTACATCCGAGCGAACTCCTTGCTGCACCGTCTACGAAGCAGCAGTAACAGCATCCTAAGTGCCATAGCGGCCCGTTTTGACTGTCCTTTCCAAAATCAGTGGGTAAGGACAGGCATAGGCATCGATTAGTTATAGATACTAACAATACTAACATAATTTTAGGTACAATTATTCTGTTAATAACACACTAACATTTTTTATGTTTTTATGATTTTATGTTATTTTTGTGTGGTCATGTAACCTTTATGAAGTTTTGTCTCTGAATTAAATCAATAAATAAATAAATTGATGCCGTAATGAAGTCGTATAACAGCTAAAATTGATCGAATCGATTGGCTGTATTTTTTTAATTTGCGAGCCTTCATGCTTCATCGTGCTGTGCAGCTGGTTTAGCGTCACTTTGGATGAAAATGTTGGCGGGATCGTCCATTGAGCTGACTTCACGGCCACGCTACGCACGAATGCGTGGCTGGCCAACTAATGCACTGCGCAGCTAACGTGGCAAACTTCTCCGTGCACATCCTAAATAGCAGTGGACGGTCGACTTAACAGTCGTATGGTCGTATCAAATTCTTATTACTTGTGATGTTTGTTTGTTAACACCTATTGTTGTGGATAACGGCTTAATATAGAGGTAGCAGAAGCGGGGTATTACATTGTCATGGTCGTTTGTCAGTTGTTAATCATACTTGCTTCTTTCTCTGAAACTCTACGAGTATTCTTAAAGGCTGTGTTTGAGGCTGACAGACGTTTTGATTTAAAATAGAAAACGAGAGCTTTTTGGAATTAAGTTCTTTAACGCGGCTGGCGGGGAGATAGCGGCTGAGGTCAAAATGCAAATCCACGTGGCACGTGGCTGCGAATTTTTTTTCGTCATCGGTATCGTTTTCATGGTTTTCGAGGGTGCTAAGGACGACAATGATAATAAAGAAGCTTGCGCAGAGGTCACATTTCAATTTTAGTAACTTCGCTTGCGTAATTTTTGAATTAGCTTCGTTAAACTTATTTAATCCACTTAGTAGTGCTTTTTTTTTGGAAGGCGGTTTTTTTTTATTGTTAAAAACTTTACTCTAAGTTACTTAACATACACACACCCACATTCACCCATTGGTCGTGGCAGTTTCTCGACATTTGATCATTCAAAGAAGGGAGATTCGATCGTACGTAAGCGCATGGGTGCGGACTCGTGGTCACACTAAAAAACAGTGTTATCACTTATATGACAAAGAAACCCTTTGGTAACTTTATAAAATTGAAGGCGTGCACTCGTCGATGCATGCCAGGTCATTCGAAGCCATAATTTAACTTATAAGGCAACGTTCGCGAGATCAACACAAGTGAAACGCTTGCGTCACGACAGGTTTGACCCAACTAGGACCCTTGAACTGATATCCTAGTAGGGTCAAACCTGTCGTGACGCCTGACGTTACATAACCTGTTATGTAAGATGACACATGCTTAGGTATTTAGGATTAAAATGGTGGATAATGAGATAGCTAGGCTCGGCCTCTATTAGGTACCGGATATTGGACTTATGTATAACATTAACTGGTAAAATGTGGATGTCGGTACTGTACCTAAGAGACACCTCCGCACATCCCTTTAGAGTCTAAATAACATGGCACCTGTTACTCTAAATGTCTAAAGTTTAGACATTTAGAGTAACAGGCGCCATGTTATTTAGGCATGCTTTGTGACCGGTTTGATGGCAATAGGCTCGCCCCCTATTACATGGGACTTAAAAATAACTGAAGAAATGTGGGTGTACTAAAGTAACAACCTCTGTCTTGTCTTTCGGGGAATACAGGCCCGATATTATGTTATGTAATGTGAAACTTTTAATGAATGTGGTGCAAACATACACGATATAAAATCTTTAGTACTTACAACTTGACTAGGTAGATTATGTTCAACAACAGTAGTAGAAGAGTCAGCTTCGATCTGGAACTCGCATTTGACGTGTGCGGGAGGAAACTTGCCGTTCCCATCGATGTCTATGAGTCGTTTCGTCCGTCGTCGTTTCTCGTGTAGCCGAAAAGTAACGATAAAAAAATACTGAAACAATGCTTTGCAATGATTAAATGATGTATAATGATAACATCGTTAATGACATAAATACAGTTCTTAGTGAAGATAAAATGCAGATAGCATTATAACAATCTTTTAATAACGCATTTGGAGTAAAGATGGAAATGATAATGGCTAAATTTAAAATTCATAGTGTTTAAGTGAAAGGTTTTGATTGTGACAATATTGTGTAAAAATTTCAAGATGATACTGGTAGTTATTTGAAATGCATAATCTTGTTGATAGTTTAATTAAATTCGAATTAATAAAATATTTCATTCATGAAATTACTTCATGCTCAAATGACATTCTGTATGTTTATTGTTTAGGCTATCCGCTATCGTGGAATGTATAATTTATTATAGTAGCCTTTTACAAATAAAGTCTTAATTTTATTAGCATGGCTAAATGGTCTTTCCTCGCTTTATCATGATGAATCCCAAGGGTGTATTAATGTAACGTCCTTCTAATAATTGAGTATCCTCTCTTTAATAATATTTGGCTCATTAAATTCATTAATTATTTTGATGTCTTATTCCAAAGAAGTCAGCTGGTTAATATAATATTGAGTATGTATTTTCTCTACATTACCATTGAGTTAACAAGTAATTGGATCAGATATTCCATATAAGGTTGACCACGATGCCTACCTACTTGATTTTCCAATTTTATATTGGCTAATTGAAATCTGTGTGAAAACACGTCTAAAATTATCTTCATTTTCAACCTAACTAGACACATGAGGGTTTAGATAATGTAGGTCACGCTTTCTGCTATTTCCATAAAGGAATTAAAGCAACTTCTAGATTTTATTATCATTGATAGTACCAGTCTATTATTGTGCCACTGCACGGCAAAGTTAAGATTTATTCGATAGTTTCAAAATACACTTATGCACTAGTATTGACAGTATTTTCATTTACTGTCATATTATTGTCTCCACTTGGTATACAGTCATAATCGCCAGATATTTCGAACAAACCTTATGGAAATAAGATCTTCATTAGCATCCCAAAGATACAGCATCACTAGATTAGGTCAGACTCCGCTTTCTGACGTGTCCCCAAAAACTGGAAGTAACTTTTCATCTCAGGTAGGTGCGGTGGCTATTTTGCATTGTTTATGCGATCAGCATCCTTGATACACCTACTGTAATGAGCTATATTTGGGTTTTGTGTTGTAAAAGTAGATGTTTCTTAAAAGGCACCTCATTAGGTAGCCTCGGTTTTGAAGCTGTTTGACCACAAAGGACTTTGACCGAATTTTATGTTTCTTTGTTTTTGTTGGAACTATGTAAGCACTACCTGTCTTAGCCTACTTTATATTGTTCTTTTTTCTTACGCTTGGTGCGCCACTGTTCTTTTCTCTCGCCATTTCCAACAACTATTATTATTAAATGCCTAGTTCTAGTTTAATTATTATTAATTGTTTACGTCTACTTTCTACCTATAAGTTTAACCAAAATTGTTGTTATTATGGAACTCAGTTGTTTTATGATCCTGGGGTGACGCTAATAACTGCGACACAGTTACTAAACTGACGCAGTATTAACGTACACAAAAATTGTATCAATTTTTTTTTCCTATGAAAATATTTTAATTTTTGTATTTCGGCTTTCACATGTTTTATTGTAATTACTTTTGGCTACAATATACTGTTTTAAATATTTTATCCGTGATTATATTTCTACAGTTTTGAATTTTAATTGACTGATACTGATGAAAATAGAAAACTTAAAATACATCGTCTCCTTTCTTCATTATGTATAATTTTCACAATTTTCGTGTTAGTTTTGTAACTGGTAAGTTGTGTGTTAATTAGGAGTTCACGTTTAATATGTTTGTAGTAAGTTGTTTCAGTTGATTCATTTATTTGACAGTTTTTAGTTTCAGTGAATATTTTTACATCCATGAGTTAATGTTTCTAATAGCTATATCAACAATAGTCGACATTATTTCACTCTCTGTTGAGTACAAGTCCACTCACATGTTTTTACCATGTCTAACATACCTCGTCGACGAGAAGATTTGTGACTTTTTTCGCACTTGTAACACTTATAAGGAAATTACAACGTACCAACATTTCGCCATTGAACGTGTTCAAACTCCTGCTCACCCGTGAGAACTTAGCACTGGCCATGAATAAGATATGAGGAATTAGCATAAATGGAGGGTCGTGCGCAATGAGTCAAACTAATTGATATGCCGCTATTAACTACATACTTTTATCTAACCTTTGGACCTATATCTAAAAATACGCTAAATTGTTATAACTTCTAAGAAAGCACGCGTAGTAGAGCACTTCTATCTCTACTTTACAAAGAATAGACAATGATCTCTTTGTTTACACAGTGACATTACTATTCTTCATTTTAAAATAAAAAAAAATTAAAATTCATTTATTTCGGACAACAGTGATCCATATCGTGTTAGTATTACAAAATAACTTATATTCTAGTGTTGGTGACTTGTATTCTAGTGTGCCATTTTTGACAACGTGCCGTAGTTCAATATTTTGTTTCGGTGCGGTTAGTGGAATAGCTCAGGTGCCGTTCGGTGAAATGCCGTTGAAATCAATGATCTAAGTGGAGACATATTTCTACAATATGTCATTTGGACTCTCATTTCTTCCGAAACTACGGTGGTCATGCTACGCCAGGTAATCAAATCTCTGATTAGCTACTGTCAAATCTCATACTGTTGATTATTTACAAGAGTTGGACAACAAATAAAATTAAATAGTTTCCAGAATACATACTATGTAAGTAATAAACCTTGCTCAGCATATGAAACATACTTAAGTTTATCTATAGCTTGAATCTTTGTATTAAATTACTTGGCTGGCACTAGAATCACTTGTTTATAGCCAATGCAACACTCGGCGCTATATAATGAAGTGCCTAGAGCAATATTTCACTAGACCAGCATATTAATGAGTAGGAGTAACTTATAACTTTCTTCATAATAAAATAAAAGATATATCATCTTGTCATGGTGACTTATTATGGTGACATTATCGTTATGGCAATATGGTGATGAAACTGAGTATCGTAAACCTGTAAATTAAGGGACTCAAACAGAGATAATTTATTATGTAATATTGGGTGCTTGTGTTTATCTAAGTATGATATTAATCCATGCATTGTTGTGAAAGTTAGTAGAGAACCGTTTCATAATACTGTGGAGCCTGACAGCTATCTATACTAATATTATAAATTGAAAAGTAACTCTGTCTGTCTGTCTGTTACCTTTTTGCGCCTAAATCACTGAACGGATTTCGATAAAATTTGGAAAGGAGGTAGATGGCATCCTGGGGAAGGACATAGAGTATTTTTCATCTACATACCACGCAGGTGAAGCCGCGGGCGGCAGCTAGTGGTGAATAATTCTGAAATGTTCGGGAAACCTTTGATAGACTCTTCTATTCGACCATTTAGGCTGAATTTAATGTAACATCACGCCAGTATTCCCCGAAAGGTTGGGCTGAGGTGTACCTATAGTACACCCGCATTTCACCAGATATTTTCGAGTCCTATGTAATAGGGGGCAAGCCTATTGCCATCAACCGGGCACAAATCCAATAGGCTGAATTTATAATGAGTAATTTTCATTTGGTACTTTTTTCTGTAATTGTCTTATTACAAAGCCATAACGTCTTCTATCTATTTATCATGCATGCACTTATGATTATCTAGCATGTATTTATCACATCATTAATATGTATTTGTCATTGCCTCATTTTTTATTCTTTTTACCTGTAATTTTATTCTAGGTACATCGTTTTCACATATTAATGTACGTATATAAAATATTGTAAAACATTTTAAAAGAATAACGGTTGCTCATTCTTCTCCATACGAATACTTACATTGCATTATTGCATTTTTTGTGCCAAATTGAAATAAATTATTTGACTTTGTTGTCTCCTACAGCGAAAGAACAAGCGCAGTAATGTTAAAATTGAGAGAGCAAATTGAAATGCCGTCTAATTTTACATGAAACTGACTGAGCGATGAAAGCATCTTGCTCTAGTCCTAAAAACATCTAAGTAACGACAAAAATGTAACAAAAAGCAACCGACCATAACTACAGGCTATTAAATTAAAAGATCAAGGTCACGATTGCTTCATAATAATGTTTCTTATTGTTGTTTATACCCCAAAGAGAAGAGGATTAATTTCGGATACCAAGACTTTCACGAGTTGTGCAGTGAAAGGTCCGTTCAAACTTTATAGGCCACTGGACTTGCCTACTGATGCCAGATAGAATGCTGTGCTAGTGTTAAAATGTAGGTTTAACTATTGGAGTCGTAAATATTCTTGGTAATCTCGGTAAAATTGTTGCTGAGATGAGATATTCTGAATTTGATGCTGGATTGGGAAGGCGTGAAATTGTTAGGGATAAAATTCGACTTTTGACGTTCAAAAACATTAAAGTAATTAAAACTAAAATCCAACTATGACTAAAAAGGTATAAACAAGACACTACAGACAGACAAATTAAAAATCCGGCGTCACACGTGTTAGGGCATAAATCGAACAGATTACGTGTGACTCCGGATTTTTTATTTGTCTGTCTGTAGTGTTTAATATTTATATTTTTGGGGTTATAATATACATTTTTTTGAAATGTGCTCATTAAGCACTTTCATTTGATACCCAACATGGTGTGATAAAACAATTTTTTTTTAAGTTTATATCTTTATGTCCTATAGAGGGCGCCAATTTTAATTTAATGTGACGTCACATAGCCTATAACCAGCGGACGATCAAGGCGCTTCCAATTATACCTCATTTGTCAAATTATGATTAATGGTTTAGAAGATAGGTGTGAACAGATGAACATACATACATACCGGTCAAAATCATAATCTTCCTTTTTTCTTCGCCGTAGTCGGGGAAAAAGTGCCTTTTCAAAGTCAAAGTCAATGTTTTTATTTGTAAACATAGGTATTATAAATAAGTCTGACAACCAGTCTTACCAAGGGGTATCGTAATACCCAGTTACTTGGTTGTGGAGGTCAGATAGGCAGTCGTTCCATGTAAAATACTGATATTCAGCTGCAGATTGATTTTTGATTTAGGTGTTATAAATAAAGTAGGTTGAGAAATCTCTGTTTTATGTGCCTATGTGAAATAGCCCCAGAAATACCTAAACGATTTGACTTTGATATTTTTTGCCTCTCATTATTGCACATTTTAGCCTTGTTTTCCAATTTCTGAACATCAGGGTCAGCGTTTCATATGCATGCCTCAGCCATACATTCATATACCATGTCATGACCTTTGCCCACCTTCCAGATGCATCCTACAGGTGATATTTTTGTTTACTATATCTCAATCTCAATACAGACTGCGTCTGGCACTCGCGACTGGTCAATCGTCATCCTGAGGATGCCTTGTTGAGAGCTGAAACACGTGTCGATTTCTTACTGGGTTTTTCATGACTCTTGAGGAATAGTTAAGCGGAATAGATCTGCGTAGCCTTTTCCCAACTATGTTGGGGTCGGCTTCCAGTCTAACTGGATGCAGCTGAATACCAATATTTTACATGGAGCGACTGCCTATCTGACCTCCACAACCCAGTAACTGGGTATTACGATACCCCTTGGTAAGACTGGTTGTCAGACTTTTGGGCTTCTGACGACCCGTAACGACTGTCAAAGATCCTCGAATGACAGCCGGGACCAACGGCTTAACGTGCTTTCCGAAGCACGGAGGAAACTCGATATGTAAAGATGGTCACCCATCCACGGACCAACCCCGACAAGTGAAGCTTAACCTGATGGATCGACCCATGCGGCTGTTATTACTTAGCTAAATATATCTACGTATTTTCTAATGAATTTCCGCAAAGTCAAGCCTGAATCAATTAACTATCCCTACTTCCTATTACAAAATTGTTCTCCCTAATCTCATAGAATAAGTTTCTGTCGTTCGGTTAGTCTTTAAAACTAACAAGCTAATGCCCGCGACTTCGTCTGTTAATCAGGATAGAAAGCCTATGTTCTTCTCCAGGTCATGGTCTACCCATGTGCCAAATTTCATCCAAATCCATTTAGTCGTTTTAGCGTGAAAGCGTAACAAACAAACTCACTTTCGTATTTATAATGTAACTAGCTGCGCCCCGCGGTTTCACCCGCGTAAGTCTCGATCCCGTGGGATTATCGGGATAAAAAGTATCCTATGTGTTAATCCAGGTTATAAACTATCTGTTTGCCAAATTTCATCCAAATCCATTCAGCCGTTTTTGCGTGATTGAGTAACAAACATCCAAACACACAAACACATAAACACACAAACTTTCACATTTATAATATTAGTAGGATTAAGTTAGGATTTGTCTCGTCAGCCTAGTTGATCCAGCAAAACCTACATATTCCTTTTTCTCGGAAAATGTCAACAATCTCTAGCGATCGTAATTAACTAAAAGATGTGACTATTTGCATAAAATAATATCATCTCGAGATTAAGTCACACTTCTATTAACTGTTCAAGTATGTTGTCAGTACTACTTATTACTAGTTTCCATATTGGGTGTCAAAGAAAATGCATATAAAGTGCAAACATTATGTGTTTTCGTATTGTATGTCATCATCTGCCTTACCTTTTCCCAACTATGTTGGGGTCAACTTCCAGGCTAACCGGATGCAGCTGAATACCAGTATTTTACATGGAGTGACTGTCTATCTAACCTCCACAACCCAGCAACTGGGTAATACGATACCCCTTGACTGGTTGTCTATGACTTTCGGGCTTCTGACGACCCGTAACGACTGTTAAAGAGCCACGAGTGACAGCCGGGACCATCGGCTTAACGTGCTTTCCTAGGCACGGAGGAGTCTCGATATACAAAGATGGTCATCCATCCACGGACCAACCCCGGCAGACCTTTACCTGATGGATCGACCCGTGCGGCTGTTATTATTAGTCATGAGCTCCTCCGTTTACGTATTATATGTAACGAAACACATGTGTTTGTGTACGTCTTGCTTCATTAAAACTACTTAAGACAGCCACTGAAGTTTGCGCAAAAGATTTGTGTAATGAAAGATGTGTTCTGTTGCGATATTCGTATAGGTCAGTGCACACACAGTGGAAATTACATAAATGTACATAGTTTTACGGTACTATAATGAAATATTCCTCTCAAAAACTACATAAGATGCATGAGAGCATGAAAATTCATAATCTGTAATAAAAATCTTAAATTCATACATTTGCTGACAGACACCGCACAGCCTTTACTGCTGGGTCTAGTTGCGCAAGAGTTCTTTTAATAATGAAAGTGAGCACTAAGAATGGATTTTTGTAAGTTTATCCCTTATAAGGGTGAAAGGGGGGATGAAAGTTCATCATTTTTGCCAATGGGAAATCGCATTGGACACCCCGTCTGGCTACATTTTATAATCCCTTTCATATCCTTAAATGGTCTAACCAGCACCCTAATTGCGTAATTCACGATCTGAATCGGTTTGAAACAAACTAATCCATTAATTCATAAGTTCGAAAAAAAAATCTGCTCTACAACGTAAATAACGCAATGAATGTGGTTGAACTGTCAAAATGAAACAAATTAGTCATAATCAGTTACGAAAATAAGTTACGCAATTAGTTATCAGGAATATTTATCAGAATCAAGAAAAAGAAATACTATTGTTTATTTTGAGGCAAGAATGAAGTTAGTAACTATAATAGTTTTGACTTTAATAAGACACATATCAAAGCATAATAGCAAACACGATGCCATTGCTCTAGGAACTGCTTACTAATCAACTTCTTATGCCAAGTATAAAGTTAATTCCACCACTTTTTGCCTCATCATATTAGCTATAAACGCGATTTAAAACACTATAATTATCATTTACTGCGGCTATTCTTTCTAATTCTTCATTCACAATCGCCATATTGTCACGCGAATCATTACTTGATGCGGTATTTTCTACCGCAATGTTCATATTGATTGATTCCAATTGTTCTTGTTCATGATTAAAAACCTTATTATCATAAGTGATTGATGAATCGTTCTTGTCATCGACATTTTTTTCCAAATAAATTAATAGTTTTAGGGTAGGCACCAAGCAATCTTGCTTTTTATTAACGGTCGTCCGAAATATTCCTAGCCCTTAGGCCTCCGTCCCTGTATCCAACTTAGTTTATTTTATACGAAGCTGGTGAAAATCCAGGATGAAAAGTAGACTATATCCTTCTCCAGGTCATGGGTTACCGATGTGCAAAATTTCATCCAAATCCGTTCAACAGTTTTAGCGTGAAAGCGTAACAAACAAATAAACTCACTTTCGCATCCTATCCATTTCCTAACTAATATTATATTAATGCGAAAGTGAGATTGTTGCGGCTGACTAGATATGGATGAAATTTGGCACATGGATAGACCATGATCTGGATTAAAACGTAGGATACTTTTTATCCCGATATTCCCACGGGATCGAGACTTATGCGGGTGAAACCGCGGGGCGCAGCTAGTTTAGTTAGGATTACGATACAAGTTAGGATGATTCATAGAATTTCGCCACTATTTCCGTTTTAAGATGAGTAAGGTTGGAAAGTTTGTAACTGTATGCTTAAATCCGCTTGGCTGGTCGCCAAAGCCTAATTTTCAAATGACCCTCGGTTTTTAAGGACAATGTCCAGACTTGGTTATCACGATTGGTTGATCAAAATATTTAATTAATCTATACTCCATTTGAAATAAGATTAGACATGTAAACAAAACTTTTTACAGTCCGTTCAACCGATTTTGGCTTCTATACCGTAGGCATAAAGATGGCCTTAAAAGCAAAAAAGGTTACACAATACCAACTGTCCACTGCAGCTGCCATTTTTCATGCCACTAACGCAATAGAAGTCAAAATCGGTTGAACGGACTGTGTAAAAGGCTTATTTATATATCTAATCTTATTTCAAATGGAATGTAGTATATGATAGATGCACAGTTACTTACAATAATTTCATAGACGAGAAGATGAAACTGGGGAATTTATTAGTTTCTAAGTTTTTCTTATTTTCGTGTGGTTAGTGACTAACTTGGTGTGAGAGTTTTAAAGCCGCCCAAGGGTCTCTGACTTGGCTTCACATGTCCCCGAGAAATATCTTTCAGGCATATAATAGTAGTAAGCAGTGATAGCCTAGGTGTGTGAGCGTCGGACTGCCAAGTCATAGGTCTCGAGTTCGAACCCAAGGGACACACCTCTGACTTTTCTGATTCATGTGCGTACCTATTATTATCACTTGCTTTAAAAACGGTGAAGGAAAACATAGTGAGGAAACCGGCAGGTCCTAGAACCAAAAATTCGAAAACATGTGACATCTACCAGCCCGCACTGGGCCCGCGTGATGGATTACGGCCCACTCCCTCTCACAGAGAGGAGGCTTGTGTCCCAGCAGTGGGAACATTATTGGCTAATTAGCTTCAGAAGAAGTAAAATATGTACTTAGATCAAAAACGAAAACAGAAAAACACTCGTGTTCATGACGATGAAATCCAGGACTACTCGTATGTTATAATTATCATCAATCAATCTGCCTAGCCTTTTCACAACTATTTTGTGGTTGGCTTCCAGTCTAACCGGAGCGCAACTGAATACCAGTATTTAACATGGAGCGACTGCCTATCTGTCCTCCATAACCCAGTAACTGGGTAATATCACTAATACGACACCCTTTGGTAAGACTAGTGGTCAGACTTTCGGGCTTCTGACGAACAGTAACGACTGCCAAAGATCCACGAATGACAGCCGGGATCAACGTGCTTTCTGAGGCATGAAGCAGTCTCGTTATGTAAAGATGGTCACCCATCCACGGACCAACCCCAGCAAGCGTAGCTTAACCTGATGAACCGACCCGTGCGGCTGTTATTACTTAGCCACGATATCATCAATGACTATAAAGTAAGACAATAGAAGTAGAAAGTGAACGTATGTTTTGCATACACACTTAAAATGTTTTGTAACTGACCAGCCAAGGACCGGTTGGACGAGGATTTAGATGGCGGTAACAATAATGTCACTTCACTTTATTTTGAGTTTTCTCGTGTTATTTCATAGAACGTGCTCAAAGTAGTTTCTTACTTCTTGCATAAAAGGTTTCATCATTTTATTGTTTTTGTAACACCTGGAATAGAAGTTAAATATGTTATATTCAAGTAATTTATAGTAAAGTTAAGAAAGGATTCAGAACATGTACCTATCAGAAATCAGGAACTGAAGCGGATGATACTACTTTTAAAATAATACCAGCCTATTTAGTGTCATACTATAGGGCTGCTACAAAGAAGGTGTGAGCATTGATCATCACTCTTCCAGCACATGGGTAGACCATGACCTGGAATAGGACATAAGATACTTTTTATCCCGGTAGAACGTTCCCGTGGGATAATCCGACCTCCACGCGGGCGAGGCCGCGTGCAAAAGCTATTTAATTATAAGTCCAGGTTTCCTCACACTGTTTTCCTTCACCGATTTCCTTGATGGCCGAGATAAACCTAGAAATTACACACCATAAACTACTAGGTACACCCGGCTACTCATCAAGCTATACATTTCCAGTTTATGCTAATCTCGCACTGTATAAGATTTCCGTACAATGCGAGGTCAGTTTATACTGGAAATGTATAGCTTGATGTGTAGCCGTGTGTACTAACTACTTTTAATATAGTTATCTAAAAGCATTATCAAAGAACAACTTACCATCTAAATACTATTAAACGTAGCCTATGCTTGGATGATCCTTTTAAATATCGGCAATAACAAGTTCTATGATAATATTGCTCAAATCACCATATTAATTCAACTGACAACTTGGGCTGACAATCGTATTATCTCCCAAATCTACATATACATTAGGCGCATCAACTTACCACAAAATTAAATATACTGTAGTCATTTCTGTTGCAATACTGCAAGCAGTTAGATTATCTCATGCCTATGCGTCATGTTCGACTGTGAGACATGGGTCTTTCCACCAACCTGATTGCAAACACTGATAGTATCAAAGTTAACAAACTCTTGGCACACGCCTAACCGGAATTAGAATCGTATTATTTAACAGTTGGGTCAAGATTTACGTCTTTAAGACGACGAATACTGATAAGACAAGACTGTAATTAATTTTAGCTGGTGAAGTAACTATGTATTATGACTGTAAAATTTTTTGTTAAGGATATTTTCTTGTATATAAAAAAACGGTTCGTGAGCCTGCTTAAAGTATCTTAAGCCATGTCACACATAACATCACACCTGTAACCCCCGAAGGGTTAGGCAGAGGTGTACCTAAAAAAACCCACATTTCGCCAGTTATGTTTAAGTCCCATGTAATAAGGCGAGCCTATTGCCATCAACCGGGCACAAATCTAGACTCCGGGCATGCTAATGCGTCTTTATACAATAGTTTGATACGATTAACCGATCAGTCATTAGTTAACCCTTCAAAAATAGTAACGTTGATCTTTCTTCATCAATCAACTCAGACACAGAAATCGATGTCAAGTCAAGACACACAGTCTTGTTGACCTTATTCCTTCCGTAATTTGTTTTAATGTTACAAGTAAATGGTTTTTTTGTTGACTCCAATGATAACCATCATCAACTTTGTCTTTCACACTCTCTTGTTAGACGCTAGCTATTCTTACAAGCGCAACAATACACATTTCTCCGTCTTCATTCAAAACGAATGATTTATTACTTATTGTTGTTACTTTGTTAAAGTTCTTAGCGTGTTGGTATGTTCACAAAAAAATCGCGTGCGTCTGTAATCTCTTTACATTTCTCCTTCCTTTACTTTCATTACTCTCATACGCTCATCTGGTGGTACGATCTACATTCTTTCACTTATCATGAAAACCATTCTATATCTAGTGCTTTTATCTTACTTACTCTGAGTTGGCTTTTTCACGGTATGTCTTTCACCTTTACCCTCGCTGCTAAATTACTGGGTACTTTTTATACCTATCATATGTGTCATATGTGTTTAGTAAAATAACACAGTTATCCTGGGGGCCTTCAATTCAATTCTTAATTAGATCGCTCGTCCATAATCTGACCTCGGCAAGCGGCGCTTATTCTTGTAGTAGCAGGTTGATTAATCTATGTGGTTGATATACTAACCCACAGAGGCCATAACCTCCTCAAAAACCATTTCATATTATATCCCAAATTCTGATAAATTGGCCCTAACGAACATAAGTATGCGACTAATCGCACAAAATGTGCGGTTGATGTCGGCAAGATGCGTGCGCGCAGTCATTATTTATCATTAGTCGCGCGCGCCGTGTTAGACGGTTATCGCGGCCATTGTGTTGAATTTGTCTGGTGTAGGTTAGATTATAGTTCATTTAAATGCTCGTGTCTTGTTACAAGTGGGTCATTAATTAAAAAGACAAATTAATTAAAATGGAAGTTCAGGTGTGTTTGCCCAACAAATAGAAAGGTCACCCTTTATTATTTCAAGTATTATTAGAATAGTTAATGTTACTGGGAATTCTTCTTGGTTGATTTAGTGGTCTCAAACGCTACTGCTGAGCATGAGGCAAAGAAAGTGATATTGGGTTTTCTATCTCTAAGTTCTCAGTAGCAGCCCTGAGTCTTGTGGCCGGTTGATGGCATTAGGCTCGTCCCTTACTACATGGGACTTAAATGTAACTATAGCGGAATGTGGGTGTACTATAGGGCACACCTCTGCCTACTTCTTCAAGGAAACAAGGCGTGATGTTATGTTATGGTCCAGTAAAATCACTGGTGTGGGAAGAATCGACAAAAACAAAATGTTTTTTTAAGATTTTTAATGCATTATCTGGTATGAAGGAAAAATGCGAAGGAATCAGGAAAGTTTTGGATATGAATGTCGATGGATATAAAAGTAGACCAAAGAAACGATGGATGGACTATGTGAAAGATGATATGGCTAGAAAGGGGGTGACTACCGAGATGATGGCTAATAGAGAAGTATGGGAGAAAGGGACATGTTGCACCGACCACAAATGATTTGGGATGGGCAGGAGAATGATGAAAATGATATAAAGCGTGATTTTCGAAACCCATGATATTTTTTTCCCGTCCTGAATGAGTCCCCTGTGAATTCTTAAGTATATTCGTAAGTTACCTATAACAAGATAAGCAGAGTCATAAAAGAGATCAAACACAATCTATGATAGCGAAATTTCAAATAAAAAGCGCTACTTAATATAATTAGCATTCATCCGCCATTTCTCCCATGAAATCTATTGTTTCCCGCGTGAATGTGCTAACTGTTTTCACAATTTTCACTATTAACAATAGTCGATATTTACCTTTAGAGAGAGTGCATTGTGTGACAAACGAAAGTAGTCAGTAGTTTCTGAGGATAGTGCCTGTTTATTTGTATGGTGTTTAGGTTTACCTGCAGTAGAAACTGATGATTGAATAGATTGAGTCAGTATTGGTACTTTTTGTTTAGCTTCGACAAGAAATAAATATACTCATGGTTTTTTTGCTGCCATTTGTAGATCTTTGTCGGTTGCTACGGGTAGTCTGAAACCAGAAAGTCTGTCAACGAGTATTACCAGTGTTACCCAGGTACTGGGTTGTGGAGGTCAGGTAGGCAGCCGCTCCATGTAAAATACTGGAAGTAGATTCCAAGATAGTTGGGAAAAGGCTAGGTATTAGATGATGATACTCATGGTTTTTTTTCACCCAATGGGCCTGCACTGCTCTTATACTGGGCCTGGGCTTATCTAATACAACTGACAGGAGATATTTTGAATTAAAAGAGTGTCCGTGGAGTCTCTTGCCCGTTTTTCTCCATAGGAACCTACTACGCTTTGGAATGTCTTCATCTCTCCGACTGACCGACCCCTTGACAATTCAAAAGTGCCTGTAATTGGTTTATTTTAAATAAATGCTTTGAGTTTGAGTTTTAGTTTTCAGTTTATTTTGTAGGTAGGTGAAGTCTTTTTGCACACCGTATTGCATTAGCAAAAAGTGTGGGACAAAAATTATATTAGTCAAAGAATTAGAAAGTCCTTGAAGAATTAATTCTTCAAGGACTTTCTAATTAACTACAATAGTTTTTGGTCCGCGCGCGGCCCGTCCGCGGTCATACAGGACAAATTATTTTAATACTAATATATTTAATACTTTATTTTAATACTAATTATTGACTATCCGTTGCTGTGGTTAGGTTATTGCAATTAGAATCACAGTCAAGTGGTTAAATAATGACGGAATTGCAAGATCTAATCGGGTATATTTGCAACCTCATTTTGTATTAGTTTATTAGAAGCTATGAATAAATAAAACTAATGGCTTCAAGGCCTAGGTATCTCATTAGATATTTTGCGTAATTAACCTGATGATAGCTTGCGTCTGACATTTGGTTTCTGATCTGAGAATTTTAAATTGAGTAGTTTCAAAACTCTACTTTAGCCTAAGTGATTGGTTTAAACTTAAGGGTCCCGAAACGATCAACTGTAATCAATTGCTATCGTAGTAATATTGCCCCATAGCTTTAATTGCATTTGGTAGACGATCAATTTGCGCATCAATGTGTATCAATCACGTAAAAAATTACAGTTGCAATTGATCGTTTTGAGTTTTGATTTTTGCAAAGAAATTGTCAATTTTGCGGACTACCTTAAAGGAAACCACTGTATACCTAAAGCTTTAGTAATTGTAAAGTATAGTTTGACAAGTTTTCAATGCCGAAACCGGCGGAGTAATTGCTTATCACACATAAGGCACAGGAAATACACAAGAGGCGAGCGGCGCGGGCGTTGCGCCGCTCCTTTCATATTTCATACAAAATGAATAGGAGCGACGAGGCGCGGGACATACACAAGTGAATTGCAATGGGTTTTATTTTGACAGTTCACCCTCGTTTATTGCGTTGTTTACGCTGTTGAGCAGACGAATTATTAGCAATATCCTTCAAAACTCTCGGATTGGTATTGAAAGTGTGTTACAAAATCAGGGTGTAGATTTGAATGTATAATTAGACAGCAGCATCTCATTAGCAAGGAAATGGACTGTTATTCAAACGATTAGCGGTTACAACACTATGCTATTCCAAGTACTGTGCTAACTAATCATTTAATTAGCCAGTCAACGCGGGCTAAGGATTTCTTTACATCATTGCTACTATTGTTTTCAAGAGTAAAACTCTTGCAATGTAGCAATTACTCATTAGGTACCTACTTAGACCGGCTAGTTCAATAGGTACTCATCCCATGCAATAAATTGACGATTGTCTTGCCGCAATAAGTTTCGGCTGCTCTTGCGCATAATTAATTAATATTTATTTAGTCTGCTCTCGACGGCATGTTTGTAAAACTTACATGATTGCAATAAGCATGTGCTGAATGTATGGCATTTAGTAAATCAACCAAGTCTCATTCGATTATTGCGATTTATTTTTATCATTTGCCAATCACAAGATTATAGGGGTAAAGTGTTGAGCCATCCATAAGGGTAAAATCGGTTGCATATATCGATTAATTCCGATACAAAGATAAATGTCTAATAAAAGAGGGCTATGTTCTAAAGTTCGAATTTTTTACAACCTTAAAAAATTACTCGATCGGTCAATGAATCTACTGTCGTCCTACATTTGAATCCGACAATAGCACAGTGACAATGACATTGACTGGCGATCGAGATTTATCGTGAGTTCGAAGCTTTATTTTCATTGACGATCGCATTTTCAGTTTTAACTCGACTACGGTGAAGAAAAAAGGAAGGTTCTGATTTGGACCGGTATGTAAGTATGTGTGTATGTAAGTATGTTCATCTGTTCCCTCCTATCTTCTAAACCACTCATCACAATTTGACAAATGAGGTATCGTTGCAAGCGTCTTGATCGTCCGCTGGTTTTAGGCTATGTGACGTAATATTAAATTCGAATTCTTTACTATATTCAAAAACTACTCGATCGGTCAATGAATCTACTGTCGTCCTACATTTGAATCCGACAATAGCACAGTGACAAGGACATTGACTGGCGATCGAGATTTATCGTGAGTTCGAATTTTTATCTTCATTGAATATCGCATTCTCAGTTTTTACAAAAGTTTTTCGCTTATAGCGAAGTGTCTCTGATTGAAATCTCCGAAATGATTGAGCTTTCCATTTATTAAGACAAAACTGGATTCTTCATATGTAACAGGATTTTCCGAAAATCAAATATCGTGCAAATTGAATTGTGGGGCAAGTGTAGTAAAATTACTATCAGTTTTTAGATATTTCAGTAAATCTCTCGGCTTGGACCTGGTATACTTGTTGATGACACTTTCATTCATTAGCATAAAGCATCCGTTTCTACGTATCCGCTTGGTTGGTCAAGTGACATATGTTCCATTGAGCTTCACTTCTGTATCTGGGTCAAAAGCATGTTTGTATAAGTGATATTTATGAAAGTTCGTCATTTTCAATTTCATTTCATCTATAGATGTCGGCACTAACTGAGATATCGATAATAAAATAACATAAATAAATAAGTTTTTATTTAGTACACAAAAACCAAATAGTATATAGTGTTATACTTCTTAAATGTCGTATAAACGCCGTAAGTGCATAAGAAAAATACACTCAAAACAACAATAAAACATAATCGTAAAAACCAGTTTTTTTCATTTTTGTCTTTTTACCTGACTACGGCGAAGAAAAAAGGAGGGTTATGATTTTGATCGGTATGTATGTATGTAAGTATGTTCATCTGTTCCCTCCTATCTTCTAAACCACTCATCACAATTTAACAAATTATGTATCGTTGGAAGCGTCTTGATCGGCCGCTGGTCCGTCCGCTGGTCCGTCCGCAGGCTATGTGACCTCACATTAAATTAAAAGTGGCGCCCTCCAGAGGCCATAAAGTCAGGAACTAAAAAAAAAAAATCGTTTAATCATACCATGTTGGGTATCAAATGAAAGGGCTTAATGAGCACATTTCAAAAATATGTATATTATAACCCAAAAAGAATTTAAAAAAAATTAAAGTAATAAAAACTAAAATCCAACTACGACTAAAAATATATAAACAAGACACCACAGCAACAAATAAAAAATCTGGAGTCACACATAATCTGTTTGATTTATGTGTGACTAACACGTGTGACTCCGGATTTTTAATTTCTCTGTCTGTGGTGTCTTGTTTATAACTTTTTAGTCGTAGTTGGGTTTTAGTTTTTATTACTTAAATTTTTTTAGATAAAAGATTGAAGATCATGTCTATTCAGAAACGTACACAAAATCTAGGTAAAGGATTGTTGTGTACATGTCTCGGCTAAACAGCTACAGACAACAGCCCACCTTACTAAAAAGTATCCGATGTCCTAATCGGATACTTTTTATCCCGTTAGTATGTACCCGTGGTATAATTTCCGACCTCCTCGCGGGCGAAACGAAGCTAGTTTATAATAATACTAGCTGCATCCCGCGGTTTCACCCGCGTAAGTCTCGATCCCGTGGGAATATCGAGATAAAAAATAATCCTATGTGTTAAATCCAGGTTATAAACTATCTGTTTGCCAAATTTCATCCAAATCCATTCAGCCGTTTTTGCGTGATTGAGTAACAAACATCCAAACACACAAACTTTCACATGTATAATATTAGTAGGATAATAGTGTCAATCGCACTAATGACCCACATTTCATTCCAGAGATAGCCGCATAAGGCGCAACGCCATAGCACCTAAGGGTCAGTTGACCAATATTGTCATTGATTGATCGATAGTATGTAGCTATATGAAATGACAGGCCGTTAGTCCATGCATATGAAAACCGTTTTGTAATAATTTTCCTCATGACCTGTGCGATATGCAATCGATTTGTTAAAAGGTTACAGTAACTGTAATTAACATCAAATTGTTGCAGCACTTAAAAAAACATCATGCTTGAATTTCCCGGATGGATAGACACAGATTAGACCCTCATTTCATCACATCACATGAAGAAATAAAAATAGTAATTACAAAACACAATACTACCTGAACTTAAGATCGCACCAAATAATACTCATTAGTCGAGTCCGACCTCTATAACAACAACACAATTTTAATTACGAAATGAAAACGTTCTAAATATGTAAGGCTCTACGTATGAGACCTTCTACAAAGTTGACCTTATTAAGCCTTAAAGTTACGAGGCTCATTAAGTACCTATCTAATAAGTAGGTTAGCTAAGCTGATAAATTGAGTTTCAAATCCAATAAGTATACAAAGGAAATAAAAATAAAAATGAAGATAGAGCTCACTGCGCATCAAAAAATTCTTCCGCATCGCTGTCAGTGGGAGAAGTGCCCAAAAGGCTGGCAGCGTTGCCACGATGGATGGCAATGATGATATGGCTAAAAAATCGGCCAGCCCTCTGGTTATCTGTGCACAGTCGACCAACCGCTTGGCGATGTCCCGAAATACTCGATGAGCGCTCAGCCCCCACGGCCCTAGTGTTTCAACTCCAAACGGCTCAAAAATATAGCTACCAATAAAAAAAACATCCCCAGTTTACGTATAGGGGAGGTACCCTAAAAAAATATATTTTTCACGAATTTATTTTACCACTTTGTCGGCGTAATGTATACCAGATTTCAGCTTCCAGCTTTCTACTACCAACAGTCTTTGAGCTAAGCCGCGGACAGGTGGACAGACGGACATGGCGAAACTATATGGCTTACTATAAGGGTTCCTTGTTGACTACGGAACCGTAAAAAAGCTACGCGCGTTGTCGCGTTCCGTGTGGTCCGAGCTTAAAGTGCGTACCCTGCCTCAAATTGCTTAACATGATCCTCCGTTGTGCCGCAAATACTGCAGCATTAATTTTGAAATAAATATATGTTAAAGTTGAGGATTGATGCTAGGTCCTATGTTTGGCGAAAACACGATTACATAAAATTTTCTCGATAGAAAAAAAATCCAAAGTTAGTAAAACGAACTTCAAACCGCTGGTATTCAAAAAATACTTCAAATTAGATCATGAAACTCTGCATAATAATTAATAACTGAACTAACTATACAGCAGGTTCTATGTTTTTCTTTTTTTTTTTTATTATCATTATTTTCACCGTAAGAAGCAATTACCTAAACTTGAAAACCATTCGAGACTTGAGAACCGCCAGCACCCCAATCCGTCTCGCTCTCACTCAGGCCGCGTGTAATATGGAGCGAGCGAGATAAAATTTGAGGTACGGCCTTAAGGTCAGTAATCCGTAGCAAATCTCTTGAAAACAACTAAAATCGTTTTCGATCGAGTGAACGGTAAACGCTTATAGGTAGTGGGTACTACTAGGTTCATATGTTTGCACAATGTTAGCTAATGATGAAACTTTGACGTTCGATAGATGGATTTAAGGCGCTGAACGAATTCAGTATGATAGCTTCTAATCTCATTAGGTATTGTCATGAAAAGAGTACCTTAGAGAATCTGTAAATGTAGGTGCGTAGGTCTTGGACCAAAAATAAACAACCAAAACAGAGCGCTGTCAACAGTGACGTGAGGCTGGTTTCGTAAACATGTGTGCACTTAGTGAGGTGTAATTTGATTGTAAGTGATTGCAAATGTGTGCGTGTGAGCGTGTATGCACAGAGTGCACGTGTAGTATTACCATGCTTCACTGTATTGTTCGCAGCGTTTTGTCTTGATTTTTTATTTGGTCTGAGGTGTAGGTAAGATTTCTTTAGGATATGGATTTAGATTATTTTGAAATGTTAACCTCGGCTTCGATGAGAATGAGATGAATGCATAATTAATTTATTTTGAGAATTTTTTTCGTTTGTTTAAAACTTGGATCAAATATAGTCAAAATGATATTGAAAGTAGTGTAGTCACGAAATTGTGTATCTCGTTACCATCCTAATTATAGTTTGTTTGTTTATTTATTTGTTACGCTTTCACGCTAAACCGGCTAAACGGATTTGAAGGAAATTTGGCAAATAGGTAGACCATGCCTTGGGTTAACACATAGGATACTTTTTATCCCGATATTCCCACGAGATCGAGACTTATGCGGGTAAAACCGAGTAGCGCAGCTCGTAAGATCTAAGTATTGTGCTCTACTGCTAGGACAAAAGTTTCTCAGATAAATAGCAAGCACTTAACATCACGCTTGGTCATTCCGTGCAATGTGCAATGATGCTAGTTGCACAAATCTAAGGAATTTGGTTTCTTTAAAATTGTATGCCAGTCCATGGCGAGATATGTAGATAATAACCCCATTATTGTACCATGTTTAAATGCAAATAAATATCTATTCTATTCCGTGTTGGTGATTTTGCGATCCTGGGTTCCCACACTATATTGTCCTCTGTTCCATGTCAGTGGTGTCTATCATTAATATAATCGTATCGTTTGCTTTCGAGAAGTCGACTCAAGCAGCCTGGTGGTTTAGAAGCGAGGTTGTATACTTTTGGTCCATTTCAACCTCAGACAAAATATAAAACCAAGACATAGCGCTGCAAAAAATACAGAGAAGCATGCCCAAAACTACACCTACGTTCTGTATATACACGGTCACACGCGCACATTTACAATCAAACTACACCTCACTACGTGCACACATGTACGTGTACACATGCTATGTCTTGGTTTTTTATTTGGTCTGAGACTATAACATTTGAAACTTTATTTCATTTTATAGCAAGTATTTTTTGCTGAAGGCTAGGTTATACGAAATTCTTAATTCTTAAATGTAGTGAAATTCATCAAACACATTCATGTTCTTATTACTATTTCATAGCTGTGCCAGTAACAACCTTGACCGGGTCGGTCAGTGTCGTTATTGATATGGAGTTGTGAAAGCTGATGAGTTTTGGATGAGCCACGCTAAAGAGGAATAAGTTGAGCAATTTAAAAAAAATCGGCGATTAGAGTCTTATAACTGAAGTGGCACTGGGCTTGCTATGTTTGGCGAAGGACCAATATCCGGTGGAGCAGACGAGTCTTAGAGTGGAGACCGTGTATCAGCAAGCGTAGTAAGTAAGTAAGTAATCATTTTTATTTACCAAAAACTCAGACTAGGTAACATCAGTATTGTTTCATTGTGGAATAGATATGGCTATTATAAGGGAGTAAGAACCCTTTTTTTTTTTTTGATGGTGGGAAATCATCCAATGACTTCTCCCGCTCTGGGCGGAGCGGAAGGGCAAACCCACCCGTGTTCCTTCAGTTGCCTGTTGCCAAGGTCCCGGTATCCCTTTCAGACTTTCCCGCAACCCTGGCAGGAGGGAGGAAACCTGCCCTTCAAACTAGGAAAATTCCTGTATCTTGATGGACAGCGATATCTAGGTGGGATTGACACGTTTTAAAAAAAAATTATAACTGCGTAATTCTGATGTTTACATAATTATTGAGTGGGTTTAATGATTAATTGTGAGGGGTGTTTGTGTGTGTGTGTTGTGTAGTATGGGACGCTCCCCAGTTAGACGGACCGACGACCTTAAAAAAACTGGTTGGGACAGACTGGAAGCGGAAGGCGGAGGACAGGATGTTGTGGAGCAGCTTGGGAGAGGCCTATGTCCAGCAGTGGGCTGCGATAGGCTGAGTAGGAACTGAGAACTTACAGTATGATAATGTTTTACCTAAATGTTACTTTCGTCATTATGTGTAAGGAAATCTGTGGGAGTCAGAATATTTTTTGCTAAATCTCTACCAATACTAGATTCGTAGAATTATCTCAGTCCACTGACTTCCCATCTTTCTACAAAAAGATCTTTTAATTTATTCGAAATTCCAATGAAAGTTCAGTTTCACAAATAAACAAAAAAAAAAAATACTTGTACCTACTATATCCTTAAATATTATAAAACAAATTCCTCCACCGCGTCTGTCTGTCGTCCTGTACGCGATAAACTCAAAAACTACTGCACCGATTGCTGTTTTCACCATTGGATAGAGTGGTTCTCGAGTAAGGTTTTTATAATATAACAACTGACATCCACGCGGGCGAAGTCGCGGGCATCAGCTAGTTGAATATATAAAACTTTTTTTAATAACTTGTACCGTCCCACTGTTGAGCAGATGGGACGGAGAAAGCAACACATAAAACATAGTTATAGTTAAATGCTACACGTGAACTTTTTGCAGAGCACTTTTTCTCTAAAATCTAGTTAACTAGGTATACTTTTCACAAACAGTAATCAAATGGTTCTCCAAACCATTAAAAAAAAAACGTAAAAAATACCGCATCCACACACTTCATTCGTCCACGTTCACTTTCACCGCGACGCGGCGTGGGCGCATGCCACAGACGGATGTCCGAATTCTGTTCGGCTAACGAATCTGCATACAAATCGAAGTATGCTTATATTTGGCTAGACGTCGTGGAGCGGTGAAATTCGTGTATTGCCAGACTTATCGCTAACTGGGCATTTATTTATTTATCTGGAACTAGCTGCGCCCCGCAGTTTCACCCGCGTAAGTCTCGATCCCGTGGAAATATCGGGGGATAAAAAGTATCCTATGTGTTAATCCAGGTTATAAACTATCTGTTTGCCAAATCCATTCAGCCATTTTTGCGTGATTGAGTAACAAACATCCAAACACACAAACTTTCACATTTATAATATTATATTATAGTAGGATAGTAGGATTTCAGGCTGTTTTTTTTTTTTAATCTTCAAAAGTCCTTTGTTTTGCTTTAGGTTGCTGCAAATCGATCACGACACTTATAAAATGATACATTAATCGAGGCTCCCTATTAAATAGATATGTATGGTGGTTGGACTTTCCCCAGATGGGGCTTACTTTGGGCTTTTGGGGCCCATTGTGTCACCCTATGTAAAATGTTTACATTTATATCTGTATTTTTTATGGTGTACATAATAAAAAGAGTATTCTATTCTGTTCTTATTCTCAAGGAGCCTTGATTATGTTGACTTGTTTAACATATTGTCATGGTCGTACTTCCCCGGAGCAGACCTTTCAAAATGTTCAAAAGCCCCTCTTGAACATCATTTTGTAGCTATGAGAAGCTATTACGATCTCTCCTCCAGTGTCCACGTGTCAGGAGCGGGACGGGCGCGGGAGTACGGCGAGCATAATAAAATCTTTTCAAGGAATTATATGGATGTCAACACACAACGCGTGCGTGGGTCTGGCGCGGATCCTACCAGGGTTGCGGGAAAGTCCGAAAGGGATACCGGGACCTTGGCAACAGGCAACTGAAGGAACACGGGTGGGTTTTAGTCAGTAAAAGTCTGACACGCCCTTCCGCTCCGCCCAGAGCGGGAGAAGTCATTGGACGCCACCCACCCTCACAACAAAAAAAAGGGTCTGGCGCGGAGCGGGACGGGAGCGGGACGGGAGCGGGAGCCTCGCTCGCCGCCCGCCATCACATACAGCGCGTGACGGAAGCGGGTCGGGCGCAGGACTACAGCGGGGTATAATAGATTGTAATTCAAGGAATTATATGGATGTGTTTTCGCACGAGTCGATCCATCAGGTTAAGCTACGCTTGCTGAGGTTGGTCCGTGGATGGGTGACCATCTTTACATACCGAGACTCCTCCGTGCCTCGGAAAGCATGTTAAGCCGTTGGTCCCGGCTGTCATTTGTGGATCTTTGACAGTCGTTACGGGTCGCTAGAAGCCCGAAAGTCTGACTACCAGTCTTGCCAAGGGGTATCGTATTATCCAGTTACTAGGTTGTGGAGGTTAGATAGATAGTCATTCCATGTAAAATACTGGTATTCAGCTGCGTCCGGTTAGACTGGAAGCCGACCCCAACATAGTTGGGAAAAGGCTAGGCAGATGATGATATCATCATCAAACCATCTCAAAACACAAACACATCCATATGGGTGTGTTTGTGTTTTGAGCTTTAATTTCGGTGTGTCTCTAATGAGGTTGTTGGTGCAGCCCATACTGGGTAAAATGTTGAATACGTTGAGTTTAAGAGAGTGGACCCTTGACCGTGCGGTATCTTATTTTATTTGCACAATTTGTCTTTAATGTATGTTTGTTTAAATAAGTAGATAAACAATAAAAGCTTTTTACTATTATGTTAACATTTCTAAGTGCCATTCAAGTTTGTGAATGTGTATGATTTACTAACATAGGTACATAAGTGTTTGCACGAATAGTTTTATACCATCGCTGTTATTGGCGATGTTTGTTAGGCACCATTATCGAAATATTGCCACTAATAATGTTAGAAAACAGAGTTGAGAGTTGCTTAATAGGCATATACTAGACACGCTTTAGCATTGACTTAAAAACGTGCTATGCTTGGGGAAGAAAACTGAAAAAAAAATCTTTTTGCCAAGAAAGCGGGTTGCAAAAAATTTGAGACCCTGGCTCCAGAGCTAGATTAGATTGACTTCTTCCATTTAGGTTACAATGAGCAATTAAATAAGTTATGTTTCTTAAAATAAGTGTTAATATAGTTTAATTTTTAAATTGGAATCAAAAAAATAAAATACTCAAAACAAGATTATAATAAATGCAGATTTAAATAAAATTAGGTTAAGAATCTAAGACAAATTATAACATTAACAGTGAAATAAAATAAAATTAGAACAATAACAAATTAACATAAACTCAATTAATAAACAAAATTAAATAAAAAAATAGTACAGGTATGCGTGTGTATGTATGTGTGTATATATGTGCATGTGTGCGTGTGTATATGTGTATGTGAATACCAACCAAAAATAGTTCCGCTTAAAGCGCTAAGTGTGTGTTCCTTTAATTCATTATCATTTTCATGAGCGAGAATATCGCCATCAAATTCAATAGAAACTATGAATCAATACAGTTAAAAAAATATGGTAGTCACGTGATCAATTTTGAATGCATATGTCGGAAACGTGACGTTTTACGGGGTTTGGTCCTACTAAGTTTTCTATTTGCATTGATGGCAGCTATCGATCTATATAGATTTCATGAGTAGCCGCCATTTTGAAAAATAATCAAAAAGTAGGTATGCCAGGCTACATATAAAAATCTTCATTCCCCTTTCGTCTCAAGATGGGTCTTAGTATTTGGTTTTATCGTCGATTGGTCGCTTTTAATTCAGGATGACTTTTAAAAGTGACTAACACTGGGCGCTCTCTCGCGGCGAAATTTCTAGCTAGAAAAGAACCCATGCGAACCGAGCCTTGCTATAATGACAGAGATCATCTGGATCATAGAAACATCTGCTAACAATATCTCACCATTAAGAGAAAATACGATCATAGGTACCTACTATTATACTGCACTTAGCACGTCCGTTAGATGGATCTTAAGACCCGATGTTCACGTAGACCTCGCACATCATAGGCCAATGGACTCGTTTCTTATAACAATTAATAAGACATTGCGAGAACATTGGAGTCACTGGAGCAACGTGTTGGTGTAAAAACGATAGATGAAGAGTCGGTTATTAACATCGATCAGTCGGGCTTGTGATATTTATGTTTCCTATTGAAGTGTTGAGTTGAATGTCAGAGAGACACCATTGTAGGTCGGACCCAGGCTTATATTACTTCCCGAGTATATGTGTAAATTAGTAGGTACGTAGGTAAGGGCTCGTGGCTAAATAATAACAGTGGCACGGATTGAACAAAGCTTGCCGCGGTCGGTACGTGGATGGGCGACCCGACCACGGTGGTATACAGTTGGTCGCATCTGTCATTTGTTAGATCTTTGACAATCGTTACAATTAGTCAGAAGCCTAAAAGTCTGACAACTAATCTTACTAAGGGGTACCGGGTTATCTAGTAACTGGGTTATGGAGGTCAGATAGGCAGTTACTCTATGTAAAATACAGGTATTCAGCTGCACTTTGACTGGAAGACCGACCCCAACATAGTAGGGAAAAGGCTAGGTAGATTGAATTTGTGTTCCGTAATAGGCAGGCAGGTATATGTATTGTGTTTTCAGAACTAATTATGTGTTTTCTTTTTTGTTACAGGTAAGTTTCTTTGCGGTTCCAGCCAGCCATTATTGTTGGACTTGTCAGAGATGACTCATTAAAACAGTATAATGTTGTTACGGAGATACGGTAAAATTAGTATTTTTTTTATCATAACCAATTCTGGAGTAAACCAGGTATTCATTTATTATGGAAGGAATCGGGAATGCCTTTCAAAATCAAAATATTTTATTTCACATAAACTAACTACATGGGCACGAAACGTCAGAAGCTAGGTGCACGGTTCCAATTGGTCGTTTCCTATGGAGAAGAAACTCAACTCTTTTAAAAATAATTGGCTTTTACAATATTTTCGAATTACAGTGTTATTAGGTATGGGAGGACAGTGTAGGACTTTGAACGAAAGTGGGATAGCACAGGCTTGTAAATATACCTTTTATCACGTTCTATTCTTATATAATATCGATAATGTAACATAATCAGCCTACAATGTTCCCACTGCTGGGACACAGTCTTCCTCTTTTCGAGAGGGAGTAATCTACAGCTCAAAGCTGTAATTTGCAGCGTGTGCCCAGTGCGGGTTGGTAGATGTCACATGTCTTCAAATTTTTGGTTCTAGGACTTGCCGGTCTCCTCCTGATGTTTTCCTTTACAGTTTTGAGAGCAGTTTGTAGTGATGGCATTATTTACACAAAGTATAGCGCCTGGGTTGGAACCCACGACCACGCCTCGTAAGTCAGGGCCGTTACAACTGGGCCACCACTGCTCTCAATAATGTACATCATAACTAATATTAAAATTGCGAAAGTGAGTTTGTTTGTCTTTCACGCTAAAACGGCTGAACGGATTTGGATGAAATTTAGCAAAGGGGTAGACTATGACCTGGAATAGGACCTAGGAACACTTTTATCCCGATATTCCCACGGGATCGATACTTACTCAGGTGAAACCGCGGGGCGGTAATCTCAATAGTATGTATCTCAATAATAAGTCTATTAAACTGTCAAAGCGTTTAATTCAATAATGGTACCTGTGGTATTGTTACCACAGTGCCCTAAATTCAACCCACTTTGTTAGTGAATCCAACATGTTTACTCAAACAGTCTTTGTACAAAATTGGTAAGCATCTTGACTAATACTTTTCTGCACAGCGGAGCGTGATAAGTATGAATATTTGACATTTCTGCTTTGTGAAATATTTATTTACATGAGTTTTAGCAACACACAAAGTAATAAAACAGCAATTTAAAAAGGTATTTTAATAACTATATGTCCTTCAGCTTATTGATGCTACTGGATTTAAATAAAAATATTGAAAAATACAATAGACTTAGATATACCTATTTAGTAACCTTGTCCGCTTAACTATTCTTCAAGAGTCATAAAAAACCCTGTAAGAAATCGACACGTGTTTCACCTCTCAACGTGGCATCCTCAGGATGACGATTGAACAGTCGCAAACCAGAACACGATATTATGTTTGCACCGAGCGCTGGACGCAGAGACTCTTTTACTCTGCGTCCAGCGACTTGTGTGGTAACACGTCGTTAAGAACAATTTTGTGAGCTTTTTTAGGAATATTTAAACCCGCTGCATCCGGTTAGACTGGGAGCCGACCCCAACATACTTGGGAAAAGGCTAGGTATGATCACGGTGATGATTTCGATGACTCGCCATTTTGGTATCATCGTCATTTCAGCCCGGGATCACTGCTGGGTACGGCGCCACTCCCTCGTGTCCCAGCAGTGGGAACATAGGCTGATTCTGTGTAGTCTGTCTTATAAATTCAATCCCAAAAATAACAGTATTCAGGTATATACCGGTAAAGTGTATACTATAAAAGATATTTACATTTTGTAATAAAGTGCTGTGAGCTTGCAGATTAACGGCCAAAAGTAACAGTCAACTGTTCTTTTGCACTGTTGTATTTTCAATCCTCGGCGGTGAGGCTAGGGTTGTAAATCTAACAGCACGGAACAACAGTTGACTGTTACTTTTGATGAAGAAACTGGCCGTAAGGGCGTTACCACAAATACTTAGACACTTATTTAACGCGTGTCTAATATCAGTTTTATATCAAACTTCTTAGTAATGTCATGTTAAAAAGGTGTTTAGGCTAAACAATTGATAAACACGGTTTTGTGGTAATAAGGTAATAGTTATTTATGCAACTGTTATATAAAAAGGGGTATTAAAACACGAATGTGATAATAGTATCACATGAGTGTTTTAATACCTAATTATTTACATTTGCATACAAGACTTTATCTACACCCATGATATGAATCCTCTATAAAAGGTTTGCAATACTAATATCGAACAAAAATGGAGGGACATGACGCACATGAATTCGAATTTTTCGAATTCGAATAACCTATATGTTCTTTTTTTTAAATTACTGTGTTTTGTTAGTGAAACGCGCCTGCATGACAATGTACTTTTTTTGAAATGAGTTGTATTATGAAATTTAGTTCAACATTATAAAACCCGTTTGGATGTTATTATGGTTACTATGACACTGGCTGTTTTAATGTTGGCATTAAGCTAACTGTTTCAGAAACTTTTATAGAGGATTTATAGCATGGGTATAGATAAAAGTATCAAGTTGTGGTTTCCACTGTTTATTAACTCTTTACGTACTTATTTATGTCATTGAGCTGCGTATTGAATGTTTTGCGGCATTGAATCGGGGATAACCAGTAGCAGGCTGTCAACCACAAGAGTAATTACATGTAATTAAGACATTGGTAATAGTATACAATTAAGAATAAATACAAATAATGGACAAAATTAATAGGTACCTCCCATTTTGGCGATAATTTATATAATAAGAGTACCTGTTCTAAATGGGGGTTCGTTTGTATTTTAGGGGTATGAGGAACAGGGTGTAAAGTTCACTCATCTCTGCTATAGAAAAGGGAGGATCCTCCAACCAGACGGGTGTTGTGTCTGGCGGGCTATATGTCCATCGCGTGGTAAACTCTAATTGCGCGATGCAGGATTTTATGTGACGTCAGGAGTTTTGTGACGTCAAGTCTTTCATGCGTAGTTCGCATGTGGTGATGTAGGTACCGCTACAGTATGTTGAAATCTTTGATTTAATTTTGGACGAACAGTTAAAAACTATAGGGTTTATTTATAAACGTTGCTCACAGTTGATACGTGTAAACGTGAAATAGATGTTAATTATTTGAATTCCAAAGCAGCAGATATGTTAAGTACTTTATGAAGGAGCTCTATAAAGAAGATTACCCACATCCTAATCCTTGGTATAATCAGTAATCTTAAATAACCCTAAAATGCAGTTATAAACAAACGATCTCGATCATTTCGAAAGTATAGATAACGGCCTTGTTAAGAGTACGTCGACCAATTAGCGTGGTGAAACCACATGTACGTACTCTAATTATCTTGAAAACGATCAGATCTATACATTTTTGAGGAACGATGTATAGCGGTGTTAGAGAGACTAAGTTTACCTCTATAGACAGGTGAAGACATTGAAACTATTTGTTTATCAAATCGATTACCCACAAAATTTGTCCGTATATTTAAATCACAAGAAGGGTTAAGTGGACAAAGGTGTTAATTAGCAAATAGTTCTAAACGAGTAATGAGCGTTTGAAAATAATAATAAAGATTAAAGTGAAAATAAAACAAAGCTTCTAGTTTTAAAATACATTATTAGTACCAATAATAAGATAAGATTTATTATTTTATCAGTTAAAACCTATGTATATACAAAAAAGTAGTTTTTTTTTTAATTTTGTCAGATAAGCCCTTTCTGTCATTCTTTGACAGTTCGAGGACATGACTACAGCACGACAAATAGCTCGTCAAGTTGCCGTGATCTCGACAACTATCGACTGGCCTTTAGAAAGCGGATAACAATTCAAATTCTGTTGTGTCCCATTAGTGACAGTTGGAGGTTTACAGCCATTTTATACAACTGTCAATTTGATCAACAGTTAATTTTCCCAGACTGTACTTACATCAAATGGATCAGTTGCAAACCATAGTTAATTTTTGCCCTATGTTTCCGTTTACAGCTGAACGTTCAAGGCTATAACTTTCGCTTCAACCGGCCAATAATTACCTTTTGATAGCCTCCAATAAAAGATTATATTCGCAGTATTTTAATATTGCCTGAGGCCTTTTCATAAGTAATTTATTGAGAGCAGTGATATGAATGGTGAGACTGTCAGACTGCCAAGTCATAGGTCTCTAGTTCGACCCCAGGCCACGCACCTCTGACTTTTCCGATTCATGTGTGTATTGTGTAATTATCACTCGCTTCAAAAACGGTGATGGAGCACATCGTCAGGAAACTAGCATGGCCAAGCTAGAGGCCCCATTGGTGGCATAGGTTAGTCACTTACGGCGCCGGGAATCCCAGGCGGATTTCCGGCTACCGTAGGCGCCTGCGGATGGCGAGCAATGGGTAGCTCGCTGTCCGATAAGGACCAGGCCCGGGTCGACGGCGCGTCGTGTTCCACGCGCCCCTCAAAGAGATGTCAGCACAATAGACGGGGTCCGCTAGGACCGATGCCTGCCAGGGTTGCGGAAAAATCCGAAAGGGATACCGGGACCTTGGCAACAGGCAACTGAAAGAACACGGGTGGGTTTTAGTCAGTAAAAGTCTGACACGCCCTCCCGCTCCGCCCAGAAGAAGTAATTATTACATTTTTTTTTTGCAAATCTTTTCTTAGTAAGTTGTTTCTTTCGTTCCCCATATAATTTAATAATCCTACATTCCCATTGTGCCTGCCTCGTTGGTCTAGTGGTTCGATTCCCGGGTCGGGTGTTCATGGGTTTTTTCATCCAGAATTTTTCAGTACCAGCCCTGAGTCTGGACTTGTGCCCGGTTGAAGGTAATCGGCTCGCCCCCTATTACATAGGACTGGTGAAATTTGCTTGTATAGGTACACCTCTGCCTAACCCTTTGGAGATTACAGGCGTGATGTTATGTTATGCTATGTTGTTCCCATTGTGCTGACGCATACAACAATGAATTTTTTAATCACTTAGCAATAGGTATACCTTTTTAGAAGGTCCGTAATTAAATACATATTTAAGAGCTGGGTACCTACCTAACATTTATTATGTTCATCTTTCACAACACTTGCCTTTACCTTAAGAGCATGCAATTTTTTTTTATAAATGCCCAAACAATTTGTGTTTGCAAAACTTGCAAAATAATCAGAAATTGCAAATACATTACATTTCCCATAACTTTGACACCATTAGCGCAAATTATAAGCAGTTTTAATTGCATGTTTATCCGTGAGGTCATTAATACTAAGGTCATAATTTTAGCAATGGCCGTCGATCGGTATCTTAAGAAGGTACAGTTGACGAAAGAGAATTGTGTGCATGTGAGATTTGTAAGGAGCAGTGGTGGTGGCCCAGTGTTAACGGCCGCAACTTACGGTCGTAGGTTCGACCCAGACAGGCGCTTTACTTTTTTGTAAATTATTCCATCACCACTGCTCTCAAAACGGTGAAGGAAAACATCGTGAGGAAACCGACATATCCTAGAACCAAACATTTTAAGACATGTGACCTCTACTAAACCGTAACGGGCTCGCGTGGTGGATTACGGCCCTCTCCCTCTCACCAAGAGAAGGCCTTTGTCCCAGCAGTAGGAACCGTATAGACTGATTACCCATGTGTTATGTGATAGATTTCTTCAACATTGGGGTACATAGAGGAGTCTGGTAGTCCCATATTTGTTTTAAAATCTCTGATATCATTCGCCATAGTGCATCTTGTATTAAAAAAGTTTTGTTAGGTAAAATATCACTTAATAATAAGTATCTCCTATGTACTGTAAAGAAAGATGTACCTTGGTAATTATATTTCTTGCCTGTATACAAAAATATTTTGTTTAGCGTACATTACAGTTAATATGGCCCATGAGCGCTATTATAGTTTGTGTCGAAATCTTGACATAACTTCACTTGTTTCCGCTTACATAGATCTATATCATAGAGATCTACATCATAGAGGTATAATTATAATATAGAGTGCGCGCAACAAACTATGAACAGTAGACACGGGTTTGAACAACACGCCGTTCCTCACCACACTCACTCACTTGTCAGTTCGAGATTCATTCATTTTTATGTCACAGTGACGCGGTACGAAATGTTATTTTGAGGTGTTGGGACATTCATTCATTTTGTATGGGACATTTGAAGTGCCTCTTGTATGTCCTACCCAACACTAATCTATAGCTCACTTGTCTACAATGCGCAGTAAGCGATTTGTGCAATACGCGCACTCTATGTAATATTATATCTCTATGTTCTACATACTTTAAACGATTTAACGAACAACATTTATTATCGCGGGCCGAGTTCTTCTTCTACCGTTTTGACAACAACTCAAGACACGAAAATAGAAAAATCTTAAAAAAACAAAAAAAAAAGGTATACAGCATTAATGAAAGTAATTCAAATTCAAATTCTTTATTGCGAACTAAGTGTACAGAATTTGGAGATGTTAACAATAGGTAGGTTCTGAGAACTTAGTTGCCTGTCAAGCCATTGCTAGCAAGTAATACTGTAGTAGAAGACAAAAAGTCATGGAGGGTCTTCATTATTTTTTTATCATTGCATTGTTATTTATTTATATTTATATATACTTTATTGTACACCAGAAAATACATAGCGAAAATAAATATATTTAACACTACAAAACATACAATGGGCGGCCTTATCGCTTTCTGCGATCTCTTCCAGGCAACCTTAGAATGGACAGTGATTGCGTGGACATAAAAAATGGGGTTGTCATTGGTGCAAAATAATAAGTAGGTACTTAAACTTACCAATAGATACAGTATACTGTACTTAATAGATATATATATATATATATATAATATGCTATATAATAGATACATAAATACATACATACTGACTGACTTTAAAAGAATATTTATGTAAGCAACGAAAAATAAATGACTACAGATTATTACAGCTACGAGAACAAGATCACAACAACAAGTAATGTTCCTTCACAAGTCTCTTAAATACAGGTAACGATTGCGCGCGTTTTATTTGAACTGGCAATGCATTCCACAAACGAGCGGCCTGGACAGAAAAGGATTTGTCGAAGAAAGTTGTGGAATGCATTGGCATTTTAAGCTTCGAGTTATCTGATGACCTGATGATTGTTGTTATTTTATACCAATTGCTATCATTTTGATGAACAAACTACCAACGATCATGGTAGGTACAAAATGTCGATTACATTGTGCGATATTTTATTTCTTACAGCATTTTATTAAAGGCTTTCAGATTGGTTTTGTAACTCTTTATAAAATTTATAATAATGTTGAGTGAAATACGATTGCATGAAGTCAATAGAGATAAGGTCATCT